>JAKCOX010000049.1:2082310-2682310 GCA_022605575.1 Laterallus jamaicensis coturniculus | reverse complement strand
GAAAGAAATGGAGGCAATGCATAATGTAGCCTGCTGGAAAGCAGGGTATTGGTCACTCCCTCTCCAAAACCACACAGACCTAGAGGTGATACAGACCTAGAGATGATACAGAGTGTGACAGTAAGGATGTTCAAAGCAGAATTAACTAGGGGAGGTGTCAGCCTAGACAAGAGAGTGAGCAAGACAAAATGTGAGGGAAGCCTGTGAAGGAATGCGTAACATGGACGAGGTGGTTTGGTAGTGATTACTCAGCGCTCCTTACTACACATTCTGGGGGAGCAAGTGTTAACCAGAAGGGCAGCTCGGAAGGGAAGGGCTCTGTAAGAAACCCCAACAGAAGATTGTGGCACTCGCAGGGCAAGTAGCCTGGGCACTGGTTCAAACCCTTTCCCAAAGGGAGACAGGTAGATAAGTAGTGTTGTGGGATTTCTGGTCCTCTTAGACAATACAAGAGCATCAAAACGATAACAGGTTAGAGAACGTGAAGGATCTCGAGTCAGAGTCACAAAAGCAAGGTCAGTAACCAAGAACCTGCACTAGTGGGGAGAAAAACCAGGATACTGAACCAAAAGGAACCAAACACCACTCTGGAGAGCAGCATGGAATGAACCCCTGCCTTCAGCCCCAAGCTCCCCCGGTTCTTTTCTGGCACTGTAAGAACACTGACACTTCTTCCTTCTCAGCCCCTTAGCTCAGACATGAGACTGCAGCAGGATTTGGACCTAGCTGAGGTTTTCTCTCTCGGCTTTCCCCAGCGCTCAGGGGGCAGAGCTGGGTGCTGCTGTACACAGAGGGTTTTCAGAGCTCCCCGAGGCTCGAAAGCAAACCCTGCATTTCCTGAGATAAAGCCTCCAGGTCTGAGCTCCACGGAGCAGCTCCAAACACGTATGAGCAGAGCTCACATAGATTTGGAAAACAAGAGGACAGAACACAGACAGCTCTTGGGAGTGATGTCATGGCACCCTCAGGGTGAGGCTTGGGCTTTGCTGGGGTAAGTTTGAGAATTAAAGCTAGTTT
The DNA here is from genome assembly GCA_022605575.1 of Laterallus jamaicensis coturniculus. Classification (NCBI taxonomy): domain Eukaryota; kingdom Metazoa; phylum Chordata; class Aves; order Gruiformes; family Rallidae; genus Laterallus; species Laterallus jamaicensis. The sequence continues at coordinate 2,681,293 of JAKCOX010000049.1, read as the reverse complement.
GAGAATTAAAAACTGCTCCTGGGGAGAAGCTGAGAACAAATTAACTGCTGGAGAGTGGCTGTAGCTGGTTGCCCAGACGACGACAGCTCACAAACTCAGTTTGCTGTGGATGCTGTTCCCTGGTTTGGGGTTTTTTTTTCCCCCAATTCATGACATTTTGTCCAATGAAGAACAGGTTTCTGAGGAGGAGGACTGGGAGTCACTAGAAATATAATTCAAATACATATAGAACCATGTGCTGCTGAAAACACTGACAGCTTGCTGCCAAATAAGCTGGTATTTTTGTCGCAGTCTTAAATATGCTTGCAGCCATTATGATTTCCCATCACAAACAGGAACTTTTATGTCAGGCTGCATGAAATACTGAAGCACAGGAAATGTTTGGGGAAGTCTTAAGTATTTGTAAGTCTAAGACTACTCCAGCCTGCTGAGCTAGGGAAGGAAGGAAATGGGCAATTTCAGATTAAAGCCTTACATCAAGAGTTGGGCATCATGCTTTGCAGCACTGGAGCCCTGGGTAAAGAAACACTTTCAGATTAATATTGATTTACACACTAAGTACCCACTCTGTGGGCTGCCATCCTGCTCTCAGGCAGGTACAGGGGTAAAAGAAAAACCTCAAATACTTTGTTTTCAATTTCTAGTTCCTAAAGTCTTGTTTGTGTTCCCACTTTATACCAACTGTGGTCCTGCCAGCAAAGCTGAGAGCCCAGGGCCAGAGAAGAAAATCCCAGTAAAAATAAGGATTAAATTTGGCTCAGTACCAGTTCCACCAGGACACTCACTCACAGTGACAGCTCTTTTTGGTTTGGTTAAGTAAGCAATTATTTTTGTATGAAATGGATAAAGAACAAGGAGAATTCTCTAGTTAGATCCTGATTTTGGTGGTAAGCAGGATGTTTCTAACTAACCAAGGGTAACACAGCCAGCTTTATATCCCATGCAATTCCCAAACTGTACAACAATATCCAGCCAAGTTTTGGCAGTACCATGTGGGGTTTATTGTTTCAGTCTGAAACTAAACCAAAATTAAGCTGTGCTGATTGACTTCACCTTTACTTTTAACTTTAGCCCCAGAAAATGAAGTAATTAAAAATGTGTAAACTTGGTAACATAGGACTGGCAGTTTCCTGCATTTTATTTGGTTATTTAAATCCACCCCCAAAGAAACATTTTTTGACTAAGGGAAAGTTTGCAGACTGAGAATTTCAAGAAATCTCTCTCTCACACACACTGATTTTGCAGAGGATGGGTTTGTTCTGTTGCTGTGTTGCCTGGACAGCTCTGCAGCAAATAGACAATTTGCTTAGTGATGGAATTTTTCAATTAAATTGTTTGGAATACATATGGTATCAGTTAAACAGGAGATTTTCTAGTTTTTCCAACATCTGAACAGGATAAGGTCAGATTGTCAGCTTTCCTGTAGCACACACAGTGACAACATGATGCTGTCAAATGAGTTTAAACCCACTCCAAGGGGGGTGAGTCAGAGATGCAGGACAAAGGGGAGTCAAGGCCCCAAGAAGGCAAACCTTTAAACTAGGATTAACCTCTCGTGGCTCTAAATATGCAGATTTGCTGACCTTCACTAGGCATTGTGTTACCATTACTGTTTCCTAAATACATTACAGCATCATATTTTACCTGTATGGCTCTGTACCTCCCTCCTTCCTGCCCTGGGAGTGACAGACATGTAGTTTTGGTTTTGACATTAAAACATGAATTTTAAATGAGAAAGGCCAGGGAGAAGCTTGTGTTTTCCTTACTTACTGAGATGATTTTTAATAGGGCTTCTTCTGCTCCTCCAACTGAAAACTGCATGGTGGAAAGGCGTACCTGTTTCCATACACAGCGTGCAGAAACCCTTATTTCCTCCCTGCCAAAGAGATTCTCTAGTGTGATAGTCAAAGCTGGCCATCAGTTCTCAATGAAAAAAGGGACTAAAGTCCATTTTGTCTGCTGTAGTTGAAGTCAGGCTCTTCAATCTCAGTTTCTGTTATGTCTGAGATTTTGGAGTGTGTCCTTCCTATTTCTTCCAGGGCACAGGCCAGGGAGTCAAGGTCACCGTCGTGCTGATGCCGGGCTTCCCAGAGGTCCAGAATGACAGCAGAGGGACTGCTCTGTGTAGCAAAATAGGAGAGGTTCCTAAAGGGAGGGGAGAAAAAGGGGAAACAAAAAGGATGAGGAACAGTATAAACTCCAGCGGCCACCAACAGGAAAGTGGTGCCTAGCACTGTAGTTGTGTTCACAACACAAAACCGTTGGTAAGACCTAGGTGAGAGGAGTGGAGGGAACCCTCAGGAGGACACACACTGGTGTATTTATTCTTCACATCACAGCCAAGGCAGAAAAAACAAGGGACTTGTATACCCTGAGGTAGGTGAATGCTGGCCAGCAGTGCCACGCTCTGGAATTCAGAAAACAGGTCAGCTCTGCAAAGTGTCATCAGCAAACTTAGCAAGTATCTGTCAGGGAGAGGAGTTAGATAACTTAAATGGATGCTTGTGATTAGGTGAAGCTCTGACATCTTTTAATGTATTCATTTATATTATATGAGTACATAGGTTTTGGGACTTTGCAGGGGTGATCTTTGCAAAGAATTTGGTAAAACAAAGTGTTTATCTTAAACACAAGACAACACTAACAGATTGCACTGTACAGCAGAGAGGTGAAACCCATGAAATCAAGGATTTATGATCTACCATCTGGTTTTACAACCCCCATTCGGGGCTAAAGCTACTCAACAATTTCCTTATTCTATCTATGAATCTGGTTTTATAAAAATAGATATGGCAAAGATACCAGGTCTCCAGCACAGAATCAAAAGTTAAAGGGCAATAACTGAGTTGGTAGCTCCCTCAGCACACTGCCTCTGTCTCCTGAGACAGAAGAAATCTCCTCCAGCTCCCTCTACACTTGAGGAACAGAAACCATGGGAGATGAAAATGTCTGACAATAGGCAGTAAATGCTGATAAGTAAAGCAGATTTTTCTCTCTCACTGCTGCAAGACTAGAAATTACTTTTTTCTTTGGTTCAGATGTGGTTTATCAAGATTCCCATGCAAAGCAACAAGTCAATGGAAAGTTATTGTGCTTGATTTAAATATTTGTCTACCCTCCTGGGAACATATTTATGGTGTTTGTGCCAGTCAGAAAATATTTCTGGGAGTGAACTGCTTCCACCAATTTAATTTAGCCAAGTGGAAAAAGCAAAATAAGTAGTAAATTGGTTTTTACAGCATCTTTCCATTTTAAATAATCATAATATTATTACTCCCAACAGCAGAGCATGACTTGCTTTTTTAAAGTATGCTTTTTCTTAAAAAAACAAAATAAAATCTGCAAAATGTGTAGTTCCTTTTAGAATACATAGATAGAAGCCAAGGTAACAAACCATACAGCTGAGAGAACACACAACCTCCCAAGTCCTTTAAACCACCCTGTCCACAGTACACAACAGTGCTAAAATCCTTCTCCAGCCCCATGGGTGTACAAAGCAGCTGACCTTAGAAGCTACCATCAGGTAGGACAGGGCACAGAGGCTTACTCAGAGGAGAAAGCAGTTCCTGCCTTCAGGAGCTAGTTGTGGATCAAGGCAGGCACAAACTACAGCTTAACCTTGAAAGTAAGCGTGGTGATTACTATGTGCACATCTTTAATACCAGCAAACAAACAAAACCCCATAAGAGCAGCTAATTATTGGCACTGCATATGTAAATGTTCACCTTTCAGAATTGCCTTGCATTACCTGTTAATGCTGGTTTTTTGTGCTAACATCTGCCAGTCTTTGCCTTTGGCGTTGGGCGTGTCGAACGTGGCGCAGATTCGCTGCCGAATGGAGTAGGGGATTTTGAAGGCTTTGGGACCCATCTGTGCAGGGAAGTTGCTGTCTTCATGTGAGAAGAAAGTGATGGTTTCTCGTTCGTTCTGCATGGGATGTAAAAGCAGAGCAGTTAGGGCATCAGGCTTTCCATCGGCCTCGGTGGCTCTCCTTAGCATCAGAGCAATGACACTGTGGTACAGTCTTGTTTAGAAGTGGGGAAACACAAGGAAGATCTCTGCACTGCCTCCTCACACTGAGAATAGTGGTGAGTGCAGACAGCTATTGGTCTTTGTGCTGCCTTGGAATGGAGGCATCTACCTCCTTTGGACTGGGGAAGGAATTTCTAGACCATCACAAGCACCTACATATAAAAACATAGAATAGGGCAATTTTCCTTCTGCAGGTTTCTCCTTTCTGCTTATTTTTGTGCTACAGATAAAGTCCAGTGGAGCAGCAGTAGGTAGGTGGAATGCCACGAAAGCATATGGGTTTTTAAATCTTTAATTGCTGAAGCCTCAGCTATTGGCAGAGAAGTATCTCACTTGTGATTTATTTATTTATTTATTTATAAAGTCTTGTTTAATAAACACCTGAATTCTGTAAGTACTTCACTTTCTCTTTGGAAGCTGGGTCCTTGTATAGATCTGCCCCATTCTTCTCCTAGGAAATTATGCCAGTCTTGTGTAATAGTCACATTTCCACGCATCATTCGTTTCAGTGCAAGGCAGCAGAAATATTAAATAACAGTGATGCTACAGTCTCTTCATATAACATTTATGACGCATCCCAAAAGTCATCCATGCAAAGCAATAGTGGTGCTGCAGATAGATCGCATGGTCTGACTGTTCAAATTAAATATGCAGAACAATAGTAGATTTTCATACCCTGCACATGTGAGATAAGCTACTGCTACCTGGTTAGTCCAGGGAATTGTGAAGCAATGAGCAATTCAAGTATTCAGTTGTTATTTATATATTTATTTGACAGTCAAATTATCCTCACTCTTCTATCAGTTTTTGAGATAGGCGTGTGAAAGCCTTCCACACTACCAAACCCATTTGAAGACAGAATTGTAACATGCTCTGGGGACTTGTGGACAGAGAACTGCCTTTAGAAGCCAAACCAACCAAACAAAAAAGAGAGAGGGAAAAGAAAGGGAGCAGCAATGCAGTATGGAGATATATATATATATATATATATAGAGAGAGAGAGAATGACAGAAGTTTTTTTAATGAAATAACCAAAAAAGTGGAAAAACTCTTGGCTGTATTCTGCAGATGTTTTCATACAGAATTATGTAGTGGGTTTCTTCTTTAGCTGATGCATTCTCTGCACAGTGCGTTTAGAATTTAGCTGGACTGATAACAAAGATGCTCAATAATCTAAAAAACCCCTCCTTGTTGGGGTCTGTGCTTGAATTCTTTCACCTGTGAGCAAAGCTACAGTCCTTGCAAGACAGTGTATGTACGAATGCTGTAATCAGTCAGGGGCTGACTGCATGCACCAATCTATTTTCAACTCTCACTGCTCTGCAAACTATTAGAAAAGTTCAATACTACTACTGCCAACTCAAATACAAATTATTTTCAGTGTTGCAGAGTGCCTGTCCTTGGATTTTGGCTGGAAAAGGGGATGTGTGAGGCTTTATGAGTGTCGAAACTACCCAGAGATAGAAAGGACAGAACCGGGGAGGGATCATGTCTGACAGCACACAGCAATGTCACAAAACAGAGAGAGAGAGAACACTTTACCTCTAGAATGGATGTCTGGATCTGCAGGATTTGCTCGTGGCCCTTGACTTGTCGGACGCAGATCTTGCAGGAGAGCTGGGTGGTTGCTGGAGTGTAGCGCTCCAGGGAGAAGGCGCAGTGCAGCGGCTGCTGGCTGCTGCTCCACAGGCGGGAGAATGGCACCTCCTGAGAGGGGAACGTCAGGGGGTCAGGCAGAGAGAGCTTGTCAGAGTCGTGCAATAGGGAAAAAGGCCACAGCCTTTCTCTGCAGTTGTGTTTTTACTGACAGCCCTGCAAACTCTAAGTAGGACCAGTAATAAATGATGGTTTAATTGATAACTGCTGGGATGTTACATTTACTGAATGCAAGCTTAGGTTTGGTGACACTGATGCTGAGACTCTCATCTCAAATGAAGCTTAAGAACAACCAGTGTGCTTAACTTACTCCCAAGCTGGAATCAGAACCCTTCTGCTGACCCATGCCCCCTTGCCCTTGTACTGCAGACTCCACCACAGGCACCTCCCATCCTGCACCATACCTCCTCCCTTTGTCCATGCAGCGCGCAGCCTGTTCCCCATAGTTATGTTCCACCCGAATTTACCCCCTGCAGCCCTAAATCTTACCCACCCCACCCCCCCCCCCCCAGCAATAAAGAAAAGATTCAGAAAATGTTAGAAGTAGAGGAACTGTAATTAGATTTTTCCAGAGTAATCATCTCTGCTTTCATTCAGTGGAAGAATTATGAGACACACCATACAGGGGGGCAAAGCAGGGTGGTAGGATGTGTCCTTAAAGTAAGTATTCCAGAAACACTTTCTGCTGTGTTCTCCCCTTACAATTAAGTTCCTAGCAGACAGAGAGAATATCAATCTCACAGCTACAGACAGACACTGGATCCTCCTGGAGACACAAGGTGCAAGGAAAACAACTGCTTTTAACCCCAAAGGTGCCAGTCTGGCTTCTTAACACCCTTGTCACAGCCTCTCCCTGCTCTAACACCCAAACAGTTTTTAAGGGTTCCCCTGAGTTACTCGTGAAAGTGGTGGGAAGGATGCCAAGCACTCAGCATCTGCTCCTGCGGGACGGCCAGGACAAACAAAGACACTTCACATAGTCTGGAGAGATTCTGGCACCACCTGCCAGTAACTGCTCTGGTGCCACAGCTCTACGTGATCGTTTACTTATTTATCTCCTCAAGCCCTTGAAGCAGGACCTTTGCTGATGGGAGAAATCACTCACACAAATCCTCCCCCGTGATACTATCTGAGAACAGCTTCACGCGGCGGCCAAACAGACGGTTATGGAACAGGCTCTTTTTAGTTGGTCATGACAGGAACAGCCAGCTTCTTTTTACAGGGTGGTACGTGGGACAGAAAACAAGTAAACACATGAAGGAATGGATCCTTTTACATATAAAGAGGCTGGACCCGAATCAGAGCTGTCATTTCACAAGCCAGAGGGGAATACAAAGCCACTGGAAGTTGTTCTGCAGGTTGATAGAATTACTGTACTTCTCAGCTGTCCAAGTAATCCAAACTTTACTCAGTTAGAAAATGTAAATACATATTTGGCTTCAGCATCAGGGCCCTGTCAGACCATTCTGTCAGCAGTGGTTCTGCATGTGCTTCTTTCTAGCCCTGAGTTACACCACGGGCTGTGATGCTGCAGCTCTGCTGCTCCCCGCCTGTCTCAGAGCACACACAGCGCTCAGCATCCTTCTGGCTCCCTTGTCTGACTTTGTATCTTTTGTTTTTATCTTGCAGCAGTCAATCTAATAGCTACTTTGGACTGTGCTGCTTGAATTAGGCTCAGCAAAGCCAGGTCCCTGCACCACGTGAAGGTTAATACAGAGAAATTTGCACTGTCTCTCATCGGTTGTTTTAAGAGCACCCTGCAGTTCAGTTTTGACTAGAAACTCTAGACTAGTTCTTGCCAACAGAGAACAAAAATACCCGAGTTTAATATACTCTGAGCAATATATTTATTCATAGCTGTCACACACAGCATTAAGGAAGTGCTGAGCTGCACATAAAATACCTTGAGGCCTCTGAGATGCTCTTAGAGCTTTGCCTGTGCTTGGGACTCACAACCAGCAAAGGAGGGACTGCCCCAGAGAAAGAACAGCTCTGCAGAAATTATCAGGCACATATAATCCTCCCCAAATTCTTAACCACACCGAAACACAGAGGTTAGGGTACCCAAACCTCTTTCTCTGGGTATCTTAGGAGCTGCTGTTGCAATGCCTTTCATAACAAACAATACAAACAGCAATTCCTGTGTCCGTTATAGGGGAGCAAAAGTGTTCATCTCCCAACACTTTATCTTCTATCACTACAGCTATTTAAAGAAGCTGCTTTGCTGCAACAAAAGTCTAGGGGAATTTCACTGAAGTAGCATGGTATTTTTGAAGCAGTCACCATGGTGAGACAGGCTCAGTTAAAACTTCCCTGATTTATTGGGGTTTTTCCTTCCTCTGGTACCCTGGACATTTAACTAACAGAGGTTCTGCCTGTGGAAGGGCTCTGTCTGCCTTACAAAGCTATCAGATAATGCTATGTATACTCAGCTCAAATCTATCAAGTGGTTATTACTTTTCAGAAAACAGACTCTTTCTAAATAGCACTTTGAGGTTTGACTTTTAGTCTATCATGCAGATTTATTCTGCAGGTCTGGCCAAGGGATCAAGAGCCAATAAATTAAAGTATGAAGCTGCATTTATAATAGGGTGTGAGCCAAAACTCAATTTGTTGGATTAAGAGAAAACCCCCATGTTTAGGGGTTTTTTTTACTGCTCAGTAAGGTATGGGTTTGGTATTTGATAGTTGGGCATCTTAATACTGATCGATTTGTCTTTTTAAATGCAAATCAGTGAATGAGAATAAAGAAAACAATTGAAAGCAAGCTGTTCTACCTATGAAGCTGAAAATGAAGCTGTTTCTTTCATTTCTTAAGTTGTAGCAGAAAATATCCTTCTATTCTTAATGACATAAGAGTTTATCTGGCTGTAGATCAGGGATTAGACATTTCAGAGCCCATTACACTCATGTTTTGGAGAACAAAGGTACACATTTAAAACAATTTATTCTGCTGAAATACTGAATGATAGATAACTGTCTCTATATGGTTCTGGGAAAAGATTATATAGTCTAATTAAGTTCTGTTTTTTAAGAGAGCAGCCCACTCTCTGTGCCAGCACATCGCTTATAATTTCCAGTAACCAATATACTTAGAAATTCTTTTGTTTTTATTTTTACTTTCCTGTCTTCAACGCCCTCTTTAATTAATGTAGTGCAGAAAAAAATAATTTGCTCTTCCTCAGTTTTAATTCTTAATATATAGCTGCTGTAATTTGAACTCATGACATTTAAATGATTACGTGATTAAATGATTACATTTAAATGTCATTGTCAGGAGTATATTCATAGCTATAACGAAACTGGAATGACAAAGATACCAAAAGCATCTCTGTGAGGGATAAATTTTAACAAGAACATGAACACAGACCTTCCATTGGGGGTAACTGGAATTGCATTTTTGGAAAAGGAAAGATTTCATGCATTCCATCACGTATGAAATGTGTTTATCAGAACCATAAGGCCATGCATTATTGTCTTTTAAAATGCAAATCTCATTTAAATGCATCCTCAAGAGATTAAAAATAAAAGGGTCAGAGGTCCTATCAGGGTTCTAGCTCATACCAGTGAAAGCTCTTACTTCCCCAGCACTGAGATGTAAACAGATAAATTGACAGGTACCTGACATGCAGTAAATGGTTTAATTCTCCAAAGGAAAGGAGGGATATCAAGGACTGATATCTGAAGACTGAAGGTATTCCCTTTGAAATGCAAAAGCTTTGGTTCCTCCAGTAATTGTCCTCCTTGGAGTCTTTCATCCGAAACCACTTCCTGCAACGGCAGAGGAGGGAAGAATTTTTTCAGTAATAGGAACAAATACCAAATCTAATCAAAATTTATCTTCATGGAGGGCACCTTGTTCATCTCCAGCATGCCCAGCTACAGCAGGGCAGCATTCCTCTCACGGGCCAGCGCTGAGTGAAAAGGCTGGCTAGGTGCTGGCCGTGCTGCTGACCTGTACATAGTGATGGTGCCCATGACACTGAACTGTCATCTTGGCTACCCCAGTACCTACACACACACACACCCTGGGAAGGAACCTTAAGGGTACTTGCAAGACAGTAGTGCCCATCTTCACGTTTTGGGGTTAAATCAAAGCCAGGCAGGTTTCTCCTTTACTCATGTTTACTCAGACATTACTCATGTTTGATTATTACTCTTATTGCATCCCACAGGATCACCGTTACAAAGAAGCTTCCCAGCAGCTCATTACCCAGAGCACTCTCTAACATCAGCACGGAGAGGAAAGCAAGACTCTGTCAGCCTGTTTCCAGGTAAATTTTAATTTAATTAAGCTTCTGAATTAAGCAGCTCCTACACATTGTGTGTACTATTCCTTAAACACTCGGCATACAGAGCTCAGTGAGGTATTTACTTAGCAGAATAGAAGGAAGACAGACTACATGAGGGATGCTTGCTGAATACTCAGATACAGATTAAGTCAGTGGTTTAGGTGAGAAAGTCCTCTCAGGACTTTGAAGAGTGCTGAAAGCAACACACCAAGAGTGAACATGGCACAGAACACTTCCCTTTCACCTCCCTCTTGGATATTTCCAGAATTACTGGACAAGACCCTCAGCAATTTTTGGAAGGGCTGACTTTGAGCAGGAATTTGCACTCCAACCCTCTAGAGGTCTGTTCCAACCTAAAGTTTTATACAATTCTATGGATTTAAAGCATAATAGTAAAAAATATCAGCCCTGTCAGTAGTTCCACAATGTTTATTCCTGGACTCTTCCAGTAAAAATACCAGTGAGGAAGGAAACCTTGTGTAAGTCTTAAAAACCAGCTAGCAAGCAGTCTTTCAAAGTTACTTTTATCCACATAAGTTATATAAAAACTGTGTACATCCAAGGGGTTTAGTGCTCATCAGTAGCAAAGTTATTGTTAGAAATGCTACCGGAATCATTGTGACCTTCCAAAAATAAAATGACTGCTGGATCTTTCAGAAACTATAATAATGGATTTCTAGTATAAAACCCATTTCCAGGCATTCAGTTTGTTTTAACTCCTGATGGCTGGCTTTATATGAAAGAAAGAATAAAAAGGGAGAGTAGTTTATCATTTTCAATTGCAAAGTGAGTGGCTTATTTCATAATTATCTTCCAAATTCCCTGAGGGTGTTTGATTATTTCTTTTTAAATGCTCTGTAGCTGTATAAATACTGTTCAACCTTTACTCAGACTGGTCTTAATTCCACCAGCAGCAGCAGGACTCTGGCTAAATACAAAGCACTTGGTTCTCTAATCTTTTAGAGCCAAGACTTTCCCAACACACTAGGAATTGCATAAAGGGCAAAGTCACTTGTTTGAAAAGTAAGGTAAGTTTTTTGCACAGGCACAAAGGGGAAAATCAAAGAACTATAGGACTGCATAGTAAAGGATTAACAGTATCAAACAAAACTTGGTAAGTCCAACACTTTATCCAAAAAAATCTGCATTTTCCATGTGCACCACTTAATATTTACACTAGGCTGAGGTTGAACCTCTAAGCTTTTAAGGGAAGCATAATTTCCTAACTATACCATTGGAGAAAAGCCCCTGTTCTGCTTTCTGTGAATGCAGGAACCTGGAAATCATTCTTCTAACCCTTTTCTACAGAAAAGCAAGATGTAACTTTGAAATCTTAGTATAATGTGTTTCAAGGAAAAAATAGCCAGTTCCATTTGTTGCTTTGCTGAATGTCACAATAATTGGAGAAACAAGACTGTAGAGTCAAATCAGGCTGCTATGGATGAGGGCTTTTGGAGGGTTTCTGAGTTTAATATACTGGAGGTGAAATTCAGCATGAATGAATCTCTGGAAGAGGCTGCACCATGCTGTAGGAAGCAGTGTGAAAAAATATGTGGTTGCTCTGAGTAACAATCTCAATTCCCTCTTGTGGGGCTCTTTCAATGATGCATTGTGTAATTATGTGGGAGGTCCCCCCCCGTATTTAAATGTTTCAAAGATTTCTGCACATTTTTGATAAACCTGGGGCACAACATGGGATGGATACAGGCAGAGGATGACTGATGCAGAGTCACTTCACTACGGGTTCACACTACCTGAATGGGGCTGGGAGCCACTCGTACCGGCTCCCAAACACCCCAGGAAGAACTTGTGCCTCAATTTCAGGCAGACTCATCCAGGAAAATGAGTCCACGAATTGTGTCAGTGTTACAAAGGGTGTAATTACAAAGCTATCACAAGCGTTTAACAATCTTTTCAGTGCCTTTGCTTTTATTAGAAACACCCAGACACCAGTGTGTGCTTCGTTAAGGTTCATGTTTCTATTCTGATGAGAGGGAAGAGAGGCAAAAAAGTATCTGTCACAAGTCTCTTCATTGCAGTTCCCAAAAGAAAACCTTTTTTTAAAAGCTTCTGACTTCAGTAAGGCTGCAAAAGGCAGTGAATTTCATTGTTTAGTCTTGGAATACCATGCAGAAAAATCATGCTCATTTAAAAACCACTTGGGGATTGCTTTGTGTTGGGGGGTTTTTTAAAGGAGAAAGGCACGACTGTAATTGAATTTTTGGTTTAAAAGATGGTGAAGCAATCTCTTTCTTCTTGCTCAAACTGTAAAAAGGAGAGGAAATCCTGAACTAATGACAGCGTGAGGGTAACAAGCGTGATAAATACTGTACATCACATGATAATGACTTTGAGTTTGTGCTGTGGAGCTCTGCCTGTGCCACTGAGCAGCTGGGGCAGAGCCCAGCCTAATGCTCTGTGCTCAGAGCTGCAGCCTCGTGCTCTCCTGACCTGGTTTTTTGGGTGGGCTGGACCAGGGGCAGTTTCCATCTGCCTGGCAAGAAATGAAGAGACAGTTCAGCTACCCTAAAGCTCTGGCAGTGTAAATTTACAGGGGAAACAACAGAGCAGAGAAGGCAAGGGACTGGCACAACTCAGGCAGCAGTGGCCTAACAAAAGTCAGTCAGTGTTCTCCTTAGAGTTCTGGACCCAGGAAGAAAGCAATTTTAGTATTCTATGGACAAATAGCGAACTGAATTAACAAAGTGAAACCGTTTACCTGAAATGCACAAGGTGTGTTATCCATACAATATACTCTCAGATTGTAATCCAGAGAATTGCAAGACAGGCAGCCAAAAACCGCTACTTTCAGCTGTCGAACGGCACAGTCAGAGATCGGTTCCCCAATAAGAGCATAAGTCCCAAAGCTGTTTAAGAGAATGTGACAGGCATAAGGATCCAACAGGCAGTAGCAAGAAGTAGTTTCCTCTTCCACAGACATCACTTCCTGCAAAATGAAATTCAGGTTTAAAACAAAAAAGTAAAATCATAAAAACAAATAGGCCTTGACAATAGGACTTAGGACATTATTTGTTTATTTATATTCAACTGGAAGGTAAGGCTTTTGTGACCTCAGGGAAGGGGAGAAGGCAGGCTATCTCTATGAGTAAATACTCCCAATTTTGCCCTGAGTCAGCAATAGAATTTATGGCAATATATTGTGCAGAATTCAATGTGTACAGCAGATAATAATGATGATGATGATGTGTAAGCAATTTTAGCATCTTTTTTCAAGTGCTCTTGACTTTCTAGCTAATTTTTTTCCCAATGTCAAGTTAAGAAATTACCTTGAAGATTAAAGTCAATAAGCAAACCTTGAACAATACGTGGTATTTGAGTTCCTTTCAGAACATCCATCACAGCTCTGTTTACCTTCATCAAAACACTACCTATCCCAGTCTTTTGCCTTTCATGCCTAGTGGAGCATCATTAGAGGAGGTATTGGAGCAGGCTGGTGTTAAGCTCATTAACTCAGGGTGTTTGTAACCCACAGTACCAAGCACATCTAAACCAGGAAAAGTGTGCTGAACTTGGAATGTTTAAACAAACACCACAGTGGTTTAGAGGAGGAAAAGGAGAACAGGGGGTTATGGTATCCAGGAATGTTTTAACTACTGGTTTTTGCCTTCTCAATGCAATGGACCAACCAGTTCCATTGGCGGCAGCGCAAGAAAATCTGAGTGTCAATGGATTTGTTACTGGGTTCCACTGTTCTAACAACACATACAGTGAGCACTTTAGAGTTAGGAAATTCAGCACCTTCCTGTCCTCTGTGGATTTCTGAAATGCTGGATAACAGGTCATGCTTTAGCTGTCCCTTTAGGGGTATTATTAGTAAGCTGTCTTCCCAAATGATGCAGAAAGTTTAATATGTTCGAGACTGCTGCCTCTACCAAGCACTTTCAGTCAAAGATGGCCAGTGGGCTTAAAAAAAACACAGGTGGACAGGCACAAAGGAACAAATGTCCATGTCTTGAATGCACAAAGCTTAATTTCCCCAGTAAATGAGGATCCGAAAATACGTGTTCAACTGAAAAGCCAAACCTTTCCTTGAGCGTACATTGACCCCTCAGAGGTGATGAGCACAGTGTGATCACTGAATGCCCATTAAAATGGCAACAAGACACAAGTTTCAAATCTAGAGGATCCTTCTGGGTTAAAAAAAACACCCTTAAACTTGAAGTGTATATTTTTAACTAGTTTTGTAACTTTATATGATGATAAATTCTTGCATTGATAGAACGATCTGTTCTGACATGAGCCTCTTTGGGAACTCTGATCTATCAACCCAATGTTTTTAAAAATAAACAGCTTCTGGCTCTGTAATCAAGTGATCTGAGAAAGTGCAGGAATACTTTCCCATGTCACAGGGGCTGGACCATAAAGTTGACCCTTTTTTGCACATCTTCTTAAAAGCATTAAAAACAGTTCAGCTGCTCCTCAAAAAAAGGGAAAAAATCATCATCTTTTGTCTCTAAGATATCTGCTTCTCTCACAGACCTTTTAAGTAGGAGATGAAGTCTAAACTTACCTCCCATTTTCCTTGCTGTGTCCTTTTCTTCAAGTGAATATTCCAGTGCTCTGGATTGACTTCTGCACAGTGTGGGATCGTCAAGGCAAACGGGGTGCTGACAGACAGGTCTGAGGGCCCACAAGTTACTTCTGGTCCTAGAAGAACCTCTGTGCCTTCGGGCTGCAGGCTTCGTGGGGGGGAAGAGACAATAGCATCTGTCAGGCTCCTTTAATAATGACTGAAAATTTACTTTACTTGTACTGCAAATTTTAAAATAATTTAGTTCAATTGAAGTACCTCCCTCATCTGTATAGGGAGGATAAGCAAGCCAATTACTGTGCTAATTTTCATGTGGAAGCAGTAGCTGAGAGGAAACAAAACTATTAGGCTGCATCTACTGGTATTGTTGGCTGGTCAGTTTAGGAGTCTGGTCTTTAAAATACATTTCAATTTGCTTAAACCAAAGACAACACTACAATTACTCTGTGCAAGCAAGCCTTGCTTTATGCACCAGCTGGTAGTATTGCCATCTAATTCTGCCTTCAAAGACTGTCATCATTAACAATATTTTCACAGTAGTGAAGATAAAACAAATTATGGTTGAAAAACACAGTCTCATAATTTTTTTTCCCCCAGATTGAGTGAGATCTCTGTGGTTTGGAAGCACATTGATATCTGCTGAATGAACAAGTTAGGTTACTCGGAGCAGACAGCAGGGACAGGAATTCTTTGCTTAAATTTGGAACTCTGCAAAGTAGATGTGTGTGTGTGGGTTCCATTCCAGGCAACAGAATCCCATCAGCACAAGTGAAGCCTGGGGATTCATCTAATCTGAAAGTAATCACCTATGTTTTGTTAGATTAGCTGTTTGCTAAATTATAAAGATGAAGTATCTGACAAGACTCTTCCCTATTTCTACTCAGCCATTGCTACCCTTCCCAAATGATACTTAATTTCCTTGCAAATAAGATCTTCCAGCAGTTACCCCAAATCACCTCTCTCTGTCCAGCTGATTTAAGAAATCATCCAGTTAGTTACAAACACAAAGAAAAAGGTCTCAGAGTTATTAGGAACCCTCAAGCCAACTACTATACGTATTCATTTCTCAGTAAGTTATTCAGCTCACACAATTCCTCTCTGCTGTACCTTGGCTGGTGCAGTCTACATCTTTAGCTCTGCTTGGATGCTGCTGTGGGGGGGTAACAAAAGTGTATTTCCAGAGTGTGTGTCAACCTTGAGTTATTTAACTTGGTTTGTGCATTTCTATCCTATTTCCCAACACACACTGCCAGGCAGAAAATACAGGGAGGATGGGGAGGTGGTGGTGGAACTTCACTGAAGTTACTTCCAGGACAAAGCTCAACAAGTCACCTTCAATAATGGAAGAAAGACTTGGTTGGTTTGGCTTTCAGCACAATACCCATGAATCCTACTGGTGGTGATTCCCATCAAAACAGCTCAAATGTTTCAAGCATCAAAAATGAAAAGACAAATATACAAGAAAGACATAAAAAGTCAGTAGCAGCAGCCTCACAAAGTTGATATGAAAGATGTCTGGGAGACTTTGATTGCAGTCTATGAAGTGCCCTTCCACCCACCTCATTTAAAAAAAAAATATTAAAAAATAATGAAAAAGCAAAAAGTCAGAGTGTGTGTCTGGCCAGTGATGGGCTAGTCGGAAGGGAGCGATTTAATTGCTTTTAGAGAATCATTCTCCTTGTAGAACATATTGGACAAACATATGGGAGTTCTGGGAATTATTTAATGCCAAATGAACTGAAATCAGTTAATTAGATGAACTCTCACACTTGTTGCAAGTAGCAAGAGTCTTCTGTGTAATAACTGATGTGGTATTCAGGCTCTGAGGCAGGGCTGAGCCATCTATTAGGCAAAGCAGGAAAGGGAAACATTACAGAATGCTACCAAGTATTTAACATCCCCATTGTTGGAGGGTGAAACAAATCAGCAACCAGCTCTGTCCCCTCAAATCCATCAAAATGAAAGGTCTGGAAATTTTCCAGTAAAAGACAGACAAATAGTCACTACTACTGAGTAAAAATTGAGAAATGCTATTTCTAAACTATCACACTGTACAGGAACATGAGGAATTTCATCCCACAACATTCTGCCCTCTACAGAGGTACTAGTGAAGAGGTTTCCAGCCAACTGGAAAAGCAAGGAATTGAAGAAGAAATGGTACTGAGCATCCATTCATCTCCAGATACATGGATTTTCAGAGTAGAATTTAATACTTGCCTTTCAGTATTTGCTCTCCCAGTGGCTTATCATAAGCATCTGCAACAGGGGCCCCAACGGTGTAACAACGGGCTCCAAATGAGCCGTGCTGCCCGGGAGGTGAGGGATGGGAATGAACTTCTGCAGTTCAACCCTGGATGGCACAAAGCCTGGCTGCCACACTGCTATGGGCACTGGGTTTCCTCTCCCTTTTTTCTTCATATAGAAGAACAACAGCAAGTTAAATTAATTGTTAAAAAGATATATATATATATCTTGGCTGGATAGAACTGGGAAGATGATCTCCCAGCCAGCAGTGCTGAGACGTACCCATCCCAGTCCTGTTAACCAAGTGACAGTTCCTGTCTGCACAGACCCCCTTTCATTCCCTCCAGCCTGTAACTCACATCTTGAGGCATTTGGTTTGAGGACCAAACCCTCAGGTAGGGATCTCTGTTCCTGCTTAGTCTGGCATAAGTACAAAGCCAGACTTATGCAAGGAGGCAAGAGCCATTTCACTCTATTCTTGCTTGGGCCAGAACCAGTAGCTTTGTTGTTTCTCTCACAAACATCAATAACCTGTACTTTCTGCCAGCATCAAAGCATGCATACGGTGTTTGAAGGCTGTGCTTAGCTCTTTTTCTCTGTAAGCAGTCTTTCAGCAGTTCTGTAGGAAATTGTAGCTGCAAGAAGCATCCTAGAAGATCTATGCAGTGAAGCCCATGTATACCTCCCTTCCCTTTTTGGTTTGGCATCTCTTTGGAGGGACCACCAGTTCCAACACTGATTTGTTTAGTTACATGAGTCACTAAAGAATTTTGAAACCTGAATTTGATTCCTGTTTAGGACACAATGAGTTTTTCATTCCACAGAGGACTCTATCAATTTACAACAAAACCAGCTGATAATCTCATCACAGTATCTGTAGTGCACAGGCAGTGAATTCAGCATAGCTCTATCAGATCCCATATCATCTCTGTTCCTCTGTGTATCTCATACCAACCTACCTCAGGAGCTAAATGAAGATTGCAAGTGACAGCTAACCCACTAGTTCTCAACAATCTAAATCCAAACAATATGATCCTCCTCTCACAAATATTTAGGATGCAGTAAGGCACCTATTACAGTGAGTTCAAATCTCTGCAAGGCCAGCACAGGACTCCTTTCTTGTGTGCATCTACAGATCTGGTCAGCTTTTGTATTAAATTAATTTCCAGTGACTACCAGATGATATAGACAAGGTTTCCTTCAGGAATTAACAGCTTGAGCTGCTTAATTTTTAGCAGCACTACATCTTCAACTTGTGAGGTAAATAAGATCTACCCTCTTCCTCCACACCAGGCATAGTGCCTATCCAGAGGAACAATCACCTACCCATAGGGATATCTGCTCCTACAGAGGTTCAGTCAGGTGGTTTAGTGCTTCTCTCTCTCATCCTCCCTGCACATGTCAGGTACCAGTCCCAGCATTTCCTCCCACCCTCAGAACAGGGGAGCCCGTGGGCAACAGCAGAGAAGGCTCCTGGCATCTCAGTGCTGCCCACGGCTCCCAGAGAAGCCTGGTTCATTCCACCTTAGGTGAATGAAAGCTGGATCAATCTCTCCTCAACTACATGAAGAAAAATACAGTGTTTTGATGGAAAAGAATAAATGAATGTTTGCTTTTATCTCACTGTACAGAATTTCACTTTAAAGAAGGAAAAAAAATCTCCCTGTGATAATCTTTGGGTTTGGTTTGTTCCCTCTGTTTCTGCCCACAAAACCAGAAAACACTGGGCAAAATTTGCTGCTTGTTTTTAATTAACCTATTTTAATTCATTTCTGCAGAACCCTTGCAGATAAAACAGCTGGGTTGGGGTTGGGTGGGTTTTTTTTTCCTTCCTTCCTTCCTTTTACATATCTTAATCTTTCATTGAAAATGATCAAAAAACCCATGGCAGCAGATGGGGATGCAATATGAAAGTTTTCACAAAGGAGTTCAGATAACAGAGGAGGGGAAAAAAAAATCCCCAAAAATAGATTTCAATTTAGTTTTGGAAAATATTTCTAGGCTTTAAAATGTATAGGCAGCTTTGCATCTTTCAGTTCTTAAAGGAAAATTCCAGCCATTGTTTGGCTATAAATTATTGTAAGTAAATATTTACCATATAGAACAGTTGTCTTTCCATGTGTCCTGAGGTATACCCACCAGTTTTTCAGCGCTTTTAGCTGAATTTAAGGTGAGGGAGATCAGAGAAATAACTGCTGTGAAGAGCTATAGCCAACAACAATCCTGTCTCCAGTTGTACAAACTTGGTCTTGATTATTACCTCTAAAAACCGTCCCTCTCGCAGCACTCAAGCACCCAGAATGAGGAAGGTTTAATCAGCAAACCACCTGGGACCAATGTCTCCTGAAATTATCCTTAATCAATGAAAACATACTCTACAGATTGCTCATTTAGCTCTGGAATGCAGATTATGAAAAGGTAGTGGGAGAAAACTCAGTTATTGACAGTTATTGAAGACCAACTTGTTTCTTTTTGGAGTGGCTCGCTACTTGTAAGCCTGGGTGTAAAGGGAGGACCACTGGATCCTGTCAGTGCACTTGCTGAACTACAATTTGCTGGCCTCCAGCAGAATTAGAAGCAGCAGAAAGACTCGACATCAAAACCAAAAGAAATGAATTCAGGAGAAGTTTAGATTAGAGCAAGGGAGAAAAGGTCAGAAACTTAACTGAAAAGCCCCAGTGGAACAAAGCCACCTTACTGAACTAACGAGCCCTGATACAGAATCTGCACATACCAGATGATCACAGGGTTTAAAGCATCACCAGCACCTCCCACTGGATGAGGACATGCTCAGAGATGCACACGAGACATGGCAACAGCTCAAAAAGGGGGATTGGAAAGTGCTCTTCAGTAGCTTATTTCAATTAAATACAATTTGATTATCCCTGTCACTTTTCATCTGCCAGTCTCAGAAGATTTAGCAGTCAGTCATCCTCTGGAGAAGGGCAGCAGGGAGATGGCTTTGCTGCTGGAACGTGGTTGCTCAGACGTGTGGAAGAGCAGCAGGTGACAGTTTAAGGACATAGATACCTTACTGCTTTAGGAGCTGACGTCAGGTACTTAGCTGCTCCTCTTGGTTTAAATGGGGAAAGACTCTGGCTTTAGTGATCTTTTTTCATTAAAACATCGTTTCATACCTTTAGGAACAGCAGGAGGTGGAAAGTTTTGTTCAGTCTTAGAGACCTACCTGCAGCAGCAGAGCTGTCTAGCATAGAAAGGGGAGGGATGTCAAGGTGATCAGTGCTGGAAAAAAGATGTAAATTGCTGTTTCTGCTGCCTGCAACCTGAGTATATTCCCAAGAGGTCTCAGCCAGGCACTAGACTGATTCCACTTAGATTTGACAGAGTCGCAAAATAAAGAAAACCCATTGTAAACAGTAAGTGAAGAAGGTGAAGTATACTTAGCAGTAATGAAAACAAAGCCTTAAGTGATACATACCAGTGTAGCAGCAGAAGTCAAAGGCTGAGCACAAGATTTCTGAATGTTCTGTGTTTGTTGACATTTAATCTTTTAAGGGTAACATCAACGTTCTTTAAATTGGGGAGTGGGGAAAGGAACATGCCTGAAAAAGGATTGAAGCCAGGATGACTGTGGCAGCCATCATGAGCAACACATCATCGAGGAGCTAAGAGAAGGGGTCTGTTTACTTGGATTTCACCTGCAAAGGGACACAAACTCCTGGATCACAGGCAGGAGATGGGGGCAAAACAATAGAAAAATCTCTCTTGTGCTGGAGAGAGGAATCAGGACAACTGTTTACAGTAGGAGGAGATTTGATGCTGACAGTAGACAGCACAAGTAGTCATTAATAGCACTAAAAGGTGGAGTAATTTGAGAGGTACCTTAAGTATTGCTCAGTGTCTAGACAGTAACTGGAGATCCAATTCCTGTTTTTCTCTCTTGTTTTTCTACTACTGTAATTTCAGACAAGATGTTTCAGAATTAACTTCAAATGCATTTTAGTTCTTCATTTGCAGCTTGAGGCATCCTGACCCAGTATCAGCTCCGTGGGTCACTCCCAGATCTCAGACTAGACATGCTCTTTACTTAATGAATGATTACACATTTTACCCCAAGCTCTTCCAGCACTTCCCACCTCAGCTCCTAAGAGAGCAGCACAAACCCTAGTATCTCTCCAGTCCCTTATATTCACAGGGAACTTGCCAAGAACCAAATGCAATAGTTCTCTGAAGTTTTCACTTTAGAATAAACTAAATGATGCTCTTGCCTCATGAAAAAAAAGCATCAACCAAACAACCCACCCATAGGTCTAAAAACAGTAAGTTCTGACAGCCTCAACACTTCAAGACTGTGGCTAGTGTTTCTTAAGCTTTACCTTCCCTCTCAATCCAGGTATTAGCCTAGAGGGAATGCTAGGCTTAGACTAAACATGTCTTTGCTGAATTTCACTCGATTCCATACCAGTTTTTAGGGTTTGAGCAGCTTCTAGTTGAAAGCAGGTGAGGCAAGCAAGCAAACAGAGCTTAACCTGGGGTCTGCTGCTGTGGGATCTGTCAGGCTCAGGGAGACAGGAGTGCAGGACACTTGGATTCTCTATAATCCACCTTGTGTGAAAATTAAAGCAGCTAGGAAATCTTTTTATAGGCACAGCTACCCAAACCTGGTACAAGTATGTGTTTCTCTGGCCATGTTTAGTCATAAAAATAAAGCAAGTGACTCTGGGGTAAATTCCATTGTCTAATACAGAATGAAAGGCGACTGAAGTGATTACAGTGGAACTGCTGAAAACACCCACACGTGAAGCTGGCAACACAATTCAGTGCCCATGGATCAAACAGAACCTTCCAAAAGCTTTAAAAACATCTAGAAAGGAGCTAAGTTCCTTTTCTACTACAGGCATCTGCAACATACATGATTCACCAAAAGAAAAAAGCCCCAAACAATAACTTGCTCTGCTCAAACCATAAGTCCTAGTGTATGTTTTCCTTGGTTTATCAAAGACCACCAGCGTTGCAAACATGAAACATCACCTTCCTTTCCTACCAGACACAATAATGAAGAAAAACCCCAAAACCCTGTGAATCAAAGTGCAGTTTAATTTCTGCTGCTCATCAGCTGGAGCTGGCAATTCCAGCTGGGGAACAGATTTTAATGCTGATTTATAAAACAAAATAATTTAAAGAAATGATCCTGAGCATTCACTTACATCAACTAGGCTACCAAACATCTGTCAGGAAGTAACAACAACTTAGTACCTACGTGCCACAGGCTAATTCAAACTGATGACCCTGACTGAATTTTAACCTGTTGTCTCATGTTATGAGAGCCCAGGGATGCAAAGGTTCTGTAACAAGTAAGAAGAGAAAGCAGCTGTGCTGTTAGCAGACATAAGTCTGCAAATCAAAAATGATAAAATCATCGACTGAATTCAGCACTTCTCATCCATCAATCTCCTTGAGGCATCCCATCCTTCACCAGCACTTGCAGTAACTCCATGTGATATCACAGAAGCATTGCAGTCAGATCATTTCTGCTGTCATTTACACAGATGCAGCATGACACAACAGCGTGGTCACACCAGCAGCAGGGAAGATGGAGTGACTCTGGCACATTCCATTCCTTCAGACAGTGCTGACAAGAAATCCATCACCTGAGATGGTTCCACAGACACGTGTGTGTGTGTGTTTGATGTGCTTCTTACCTGGACTCCTTTTGAGTGATGGCAAGATAGATTTCCCATGAACTCTCTTCAGGAATAGCTCCATGTGGTATCAACAAGCTGACTCCTACAAAAGAGCAAAGGCACAGTTTACCTTTGGGAAAGGCACTGGACATACAGAACAACACTCAGTTGGCCTCTGATTTACAAGAAGGGCCATCTACTAGAGCAGAGGACCCCAAGATTATCAGATGAAAGGAAAAGACATGAAAAGAACAGAACAGGATCTTTTGAGTCCTGATTTAATTGTTCTTTAAAAAAAAAAATTTAAAAAGTAATGAAAAGCATGTGTGCCTTTCAAGGCAGCCTTTGCCAGTCTCTGTGCTTAGGGCAGCTGGTGAGAAAAGATTTAATCATCTGTTGACTCTTCACTTACTTGCCAAAATACCTCTTGGTGCACATCTTGCTATCCGTGTAGCTCTGTGTTTTACAAGACATGATCATGGTCTAAACTTTTCCTGAAACCTCTTTGCCCCCTTTCTAACTCTAAAATCAACCCTGATAGCTCCAGGATCACAAGGAATCTCGATGGAGAGACCACCTAACCAGATTAATCTCAATCTGCATGGGAATCACCACACCTTTTTATTCAGGGACATAATTCTGGTGAATCCAAGTGAGACCATTTTCCTTTTACTCCACTAGTATCAATTAGAAATTAGCAAGGATGCTTTCCTCCAGATACCAGTAACATTAAACTACTGGGTAGCATACTCAGTGTGGGAAGACTGTATTTTCCTTAGCATGTACCACACACTGCAGAACCTCAGCTAAGCAGTAACATGATTCCACTATAATTTACAATTGCATAGAAAATTTGATCCTACATAGTTAGGCAGAAGGAAGTACATAAATTGCAAGTGGACCAAATATATATTTAAATAATCTAATTGATGGGGCTATCATTATATAAAGTAGCTAAATATATAGTATGAGGGACTTTGCTGATGACTTATACTGACTTAGTGCTTCTGCCTTTGTAATATTCATTCCTGAACATAAACAATCTGTGAAGAGATGAACACATCCCATGTGTTGTACATGACTGTACACTGAATGCTGCATCCCTGAATTATATACTGTCATCAGTCTTCTCTAAATGCAGACCACAGGTTTTATGGTAACCTTTAGAGTACCCCTTGTATGAAACATGAAGGATAAAGCTCTAAATCATTAAGTTCAACTAGATGCTAAGAGATCAGCCCAGACACATTAGTCAAATGAAAACAAAGTTGAATTTAAAGGAAAATAAACATCATCAAAGTTCAAGGGAGATTGGCTCAGCTAGCAACAGGGCTATCTGGCAATTCCTGCTACATTTTCCATTTTGAAGGAAATATCCAACAGAAGGACTTTTGTGCAGCATGGTGTGAACATCGTGACGTAGAGCAGCACGCTGCAGGACTTGGATTTAACATCCTTCCTTTGATTCTAATTTGGGGCCATGTCTTTTCAGATCACTTAACAATTTCTTAACTCTGAAATATGTCTCACAAAACAAACCCAACTTCTTAAACAATGCAAATTGAGCATCTCTGCAGCGATGTGTCAGTGCATAGCCCAGTCTTGAAATGCCCATGGACTTTGAAGTGCCCCACTATGGAAATCTGTCAAGCTATTAAGCTAGAAGAAAGAGAAAACCAGAAAGCCAGGAGGAAATGCTAACGAAAGCTGCACCAGAGTTTTCATCAAGAGTGGAAGCAATTCTCCAGAGATGCCTGTTTGTTACATGCTGCAGACTTCAATAACATAATGAAGCCTGACAATGTTAACGCACTCAGATGTTGATGCATGTAGATTCTGCTTTGAATATGACCCCATGATAAAAGATGCTGATCCAATACCGACCCCCTTCCTGCAGAGCCCTTCTTTTGGATCAGGATCCAAGTAAGCAACAGCTTTGATTAATACAACTTTCATGCTGAAGACATCAAGAGAGGCAGTAATTTATAACAGTTCAAATAGGCATAATGCATCTTTACTACTCATCCCAAGCTTTGTTCTGATCAGTCATCTCCTCTGTGGCTAACATGCTCTACTTCCCAAAATTTGCATTAAGGGAGCCCCTACTTTCCTTTCATTTTTTGATTTAGTTAGAGAACACTACACCAGGCAAAATAAGTTTAATCTAAAATTATTTGATATGGTGTTAATGAGAAAGGGATCTACCCACCTGTGTTTGGAACCACCAAACGGCCACCCAAGTGCCCAAAAATGGCAGTTGTCTTCAGCTCACTCCTTGTGGAAATAGCAGACAGGTTCTGAATGTAGGCAGCCTTGTTTCTAGCCTGTATTGTACCAAAAGCTCTATTATTCCCATGAGGGAAAGTTCCAGAATGTGCCTTTCCATGATACTCGGCCCTCTCAGTCACCCCCAGGGACACCATGAACGAGCTCTGAACTTTGACCTTGATGTCTGACAGCGGGTTGAAGAGCGAAGACTCTGTCATCAGCTCCTTGTCCATGGGATCCTGCAGGCAGATGGGGCCACTGTACGTCCTGCTCACTGTCAAGTCAGGCTGCATGGAGGAGTTCAAAAGCAGGGAGTTACCTGGTGGAATGAAGCAGATCAGGGCGTTACGTGCTGTATGAAGATGTCAGATCAGAAATCTCACCTCTCCACCATCTCCTTTCTGACTTGCTCTTCCTTCCTGATACTCTCAGAGCTCAAAAATCACACAAGGTGATGTTAAAAAGCAGATGAAATGATGCAATAGATCTAACAGGTGCTTGATGACTGCTTTCTGCACCTCAGGCAGCTCCAGGGTGCATGAATCCAAGGAGGAACTTCCTTTTTGGTTTGATTCAGGTTTGGGTGTATGCCTTTTTCTTTCTTTTTTTATTAAATTAAAACCCATTGGGTGAAAACACATCTTCCTGCAGACCTTTTCCATGAGCTTACACAAAATGACAGCTTCATGCCTGAGGGAAACTGGGTTGAAAAGAAAGTGTGACAAGAGTAATACAGGGGAAAATACCAGAGTTTTTCATTTAGGAGTATTTTAGCTCAGAAAACACTTGGGGGAAAAAAAAGGAATGCACAGATTGAGGGCCTGAATCCTGTAGCTGGCTTGGTCATTTTGTTTGGTTGTTGGTTTTGTATGTGTCTTGGTTGGTTTTTAATAAATAGTTTCACAAAGTAACTGATTTTCTGGAAATGATCTGTACTGCATCCTTGAAAATATGATCACTTTAAGGGACAGCAGGTTGGGTTGCTAGCATTAAAAATACATTTCCTCAAAGAGTCAAATTTGGATCACACCAATCCATAGTCCATACATCAGCACTGTGCTCTCTTCTCAGCAAACTGACCACAGAACCAGCCTTGTTTAGTTTCAAAATGCTGTTATTTGGAAACCCCACAGACCCTGAGTAGCTGAGCTGGACTAACAGCATCCCAGCATAGGAGAAAGAGATGCTCTCAGATCATTTCAGAGCTGCTGGTTTTGAAACACTGAAGTAAAACAAACAAACAAACAAATCAATTCCCCAGACTCAAAACAAGGCTTTCATGGCAAACTGAACAACAAAGGAAAAAGTTCCTACTTGAGACAGTCATTGAGAATTACATGACTAATTAAAGGCTTGGGTTTTTAAATGAATGAGTAAATCTCCCTCAAACATCCTTGTCTATCAAGCTCAGTTTCCAATTTCTTGCAGTTTATGCAGGGTGAGGAATCTCTGCCAAAAAATAAAGTAACTGTAAAAACAACACCACAAAAAAAAACCCAACCCAAATCCAAACTCTGTAACATATTTCACTTTTCCAAAGACAGGAGAGACATGGGGATACTTTCACACCCCACCAACACAGCCACCCACCCACAATAAGGCAGGGCTCTGTTAGAATGTCAGGACACAATTAAAGAAACATACTGGTTCTAAGCAATCACTGACTTCCCCTCTACCTTACTGTCCAAAGGAAATACTATACTAGAAAACATCTGAGGGCTGCTTTCAGTACCTAACTACTTCTTCCATATTTTATTGTATGGGTGGCTTTCTGAAGTGCTTTCTTTGCTTTCTGGGTGGGTTTTTTAAAATCAATACATGCCTGAACAAATTTATTCCCCACAGACCTCAGAACATGAATGTTTCTATGCTAGAGGATTGTAAAATACTTAAAGGTTGGGTTTCTCAAATTAACAGTAAAAAAACTAATCACTTTTATTGGAGTAAAGAGAATGGAAGATCTGTAACTGGATAGGAAGGAGCAAGAGATCTGCTTTCTGGATTCGTTTTGGGTTGCTTTATTTGGTTTGGTTGGGGTTTTTTTTAAGTCAGAAACATCAGTTTAGAAACTAGTGTCACAATTTCTAAAGCACTTAGAGCATAGTCAGGGAAGATTATGTGCTTGTCCAAGTTGCCATGGCAGATGAGGAGCAGAGTCAGTACGAGACGTTTCTAACCACCAGCTCCTGCTCCTTGTCCTACCCTTGCCATGCTCAGCATTAAGCCAGAACGCCCTCCCACAGCCAGTCATTGGGTATGAGCTTAGTATCTCTTTGCAGTAGGAGCTCTGGAGAGAAGAAAATGAAATCACAACACTAACCTTGTCTGACTGTTTTAAAATTAAATGTCTGGAAGCCTCCTGTCAGTGCAGATGAATCAATCACATCCACGCCGTACTCACTCTGACTCCGTCTGTAAAGGGTAACGCCAACCACCAGCACAGCTACAGCAATGACTGCCGCTCCCAGGCCGGAGTACAGGGCAATGTCACTGGCAGTCTCAATATCTGAAAGGAGAAAGAGTGGGTAACCAAGTCAGCATCACTCACAGAGACATTCTGACTGGGGCTGGCTGTGTATCCAGGGGATCGACTGTGTAACACCACTGCCACATGGCCAGGGAGGTGAGAGCTGTTCTGTGGGAGCTTTAGTGTAAGAAGGAGCAGTCCATCCTCTCAGCTCTTAGAGGGGCTGAGGAGATCCCACATATCTTCTCAGATTCCTGCAAGCATCTTCAATCTTTAAGAACAGGTTGGAAGCCAAACCTTCCTTGTCACACCCATGTAAATAAGCTTACAACCAAGTTGTCTAAGACTTCAAACTTTTACAGCAGAGAAGAAGAATTCATTGCTTTGAAAGAGCGAATCCAAATGAAACCTGCAATATTATCTAATTGAATTATCCATTCCCGCTATTCTAGATCTTCTGGGATTTGGGATCACGTACCGTGAAATTAAATTACTTGGCAAGTTCACTTAGTGGGTCCTTAGATAGTTCCTTAATGCCAAACTCCAGTTTAGAGCAAGAGATAATCATGTATTCACCCTATACATCATCTGTTATCCCACTGTGTGGTGCTTCTGCTATCCAGCCAGAAGCACTTGGTACAGAAAATGGATTTATTTATAACAAATGACAGGGACAAAACCCAACTAGGAAATGCAGGCTGCTCAGTGTCAGTAAACAAACCACAATGTACAGAAATAGGCTGGGAAGTTAAACTCAGCATTTAATAAATAGCCAATTACTGAAATTGCTTCATTAGTACTTGGGAGGAGCCTTCTGTTGTGCATGTGCTTTTCTGCAGCAAGTCAGATAACTTGATTTTAGCTGAATTTTAAAAATTAACATGAAACTTCAGACTGCTGAGATGAAAGAAACGAGTTACCTACAGGCAGCATGGGAAAAGCTGCTTTTCCTGGCTCACCATTTCCATGTGTAAACTAAATGTCTGACAACGAACACCGTGAGCAGCTGAACTTCCTGGGAAGACACAGCAGCTGCCAAGCACCATCACCCAGTACCGACTGTTCCCAAGCATCCCTGAGCTGCTGTATGAATTGCAGCAGGAAGGGAAAGGGAGTGTGTAAACACGGCTTTCCGTGGGCTG
The DNA here is from genome assembly GCA_022605575.1 of Laterallus jamaicensis coturniculus. Lineage (NCBI taxonomy): Eukaryota > Metazoa > Chordata > Aves > Gruiformes > Rallidae > Laterallus > Laterallus jamaicensis. Next base: position 2,652,995 of record JAKCOX010000049.1, on the reverse strand, counting down.
GAGCACATGGAGATGTGCTGTGAATGCGGCACTGCCACAGATTTTGTAGTCGGGGGGGGGTTGAATCAACAGGAAAATAAACTGTTTGGCTCAAACAGGCCTTAATGACAGCACCAGCCTTCCCAGCCCTGTTCTGACAGTGTCAGCCCAAATACAACGAGTCAGAGATGAGAGCAAGAATACAGAACTGGGTAAAAACCAGTTTGTCTCAAGCAAAAGTTTTCTGGAGAGAAGAATTCTGTTTTCAGTATCCCTGGAACTTCAATTTGACACTTTTCTATAAGCTGTGTGATTAAAAGCACTTGCAGGTATTCTTTCAGAACATCCTTATCTCTAATGAACCGGCCACTGTTCTGTTTCACAGAAGACCTGGAAGAGTTATTCAAGTGTTCCCAGAACCATTCCACTGCAAGAGAAGCAAACCACCCACAAGCCCAAAGTAACTAACACAGGGGGTTTAGAGGAAAAGGATACCCTGTTCAGAGCTCAGGAGATTTTTTTTAAACAGCTTTATCTTAATAGCACAAAACAAGAGTGAGCTGCTATGGCTTTGAATTGTTCCTATGGAACACAACTGCTTCAGACCTTCATTTCTCTGTAGGATGTTGGTATTTCTTTAGAAACAAATACTGGGGTTTTAAAAGTAATTTTAATCTATTCCCCTTTCTATCTTTTGTTATGGATAATTCCTTTAATGGGAGACTAGAAATTAAAGAAATAAAGAAAAGCATGGGAAATTTGGGGAACAGGGCAATTTTCAGCTTTTATTTTTTTCCCAGAAGGGAACAATGTGAAAAACAAACAGACTGAAAAAGAAAACATTTATATTTAACCAATTGCTATTTAATGAAATGCATCCTCCCAGCCCAGCAGAGGTAGGGACTCTTGTAAAGCACCACAATTTTTATACTTTCCAGTTACAGGATACATGTCTGTGGTAATTGTAGCCTATATTTCACTCCACCTCCTGACACTGTTACACAACATTTATTGAAAGCACATTTGATGGTAATGAAGTTTCTATTAACTATGATTAAGTTTCATAAAGCACCTGAAGATAATTTAAGATGTGCAGGAGCAGAAAATGAAACATTTGGTTTAGTACATTAGGAAACGTAATTGATTAAATTATCTCATTTACAATAAGTGCTTTCCAGGAGCTATGCAGGGCATACATTTCCCCCCTGTCTACTGTCAGAGCTTGCTAGGAGATGTGAAAGATCTTCCCAGCTTGCCACGCTCCCCCAGTTTCCCATCCCTCTCACTTCTGGTCCCTCTTAGCAACTTGAAGTCCATTTACTTGTATAACCAGTCTTGGAGAACAAGGATCAGAAATCAGAGACTCATGTAAGAGGTTATTTACTAGGACAGGCTGTTTCTCAATTAACTTCATAATTGACTTTGATTTTGCATCAGTGATGATTCATGCAGTCCTAAATGTAAGTTCCTGCTCCGCCAAAGAGCAACAAGCTGTATTCTGCATTTCTAACCCTAGAGCTCAAAAGAAACCCTTTTAATTCTCCTAGATAGCCTTATTTGCTGATTTATTAAAAAAGTAACTTTAATGGCATTGATTTTAGCATATATTTGACTGATAGTCTTCAAAGATTCTCTAATTAATCAGGAACTGTGCAGCTAAACAAACACAGACCTATCAATCGCCTGAGCTATGACACAGACCGACTGTACGTGACCAATTAGATGGTTCCAGTGAGACAAGACAAGACAAAATGAAGAAAGCCGAAGCAGCCAAGGCAACCACAGCCCCTTCTGGAGCTACCTAAGTTTGATTTCGGTATCTGTAGAAACACTTAAGACCCGGGAATACAAAGGAGACACATCCTCAAGCAAGCTTTCCACGTGCTCGGAGCCGGTTGTGGGTGAAGCTGGGTGCCTGTCATGCACCCACATAACCTTCCCCTCACCAAGAGCAGCAGCAGCAGCCTTGGACAATAACTATATTCTGCTCTAATTATTTTTATTATATCATCTTTTTTTTCCTGCAATGTAGTTATTTCCCTTTATAAATAGTTACCAAGTTGTCTGTAGATAACACGGATTTGAACCTTTAAAGCTCCTGCTTGATCAGACTGGAACACTCTGGGATCCCATAACCAAGCAGCCAAGGGCCCAAGATCCATACAATTTCCCAGCATCTCATCACTCTGTGTCCCTATATCCTGGAGGAATACTCAGACTCACACCCCACATGTTTTATGACACGTAATAGAGTGATAGTCAAAACTCCTCAGTTTATGAAAGCAAAACCCAATGTCTTGGCTTTAAAAGGGACAGTCCTCATGGAAATCATGGTGTTGATGAAATGGTGCCTCCTTTTTTTCTTAAAGAAATCTTTCAGTTTATCAATTTACTCCAAATGTGCTACTGTAAACTTAAACTGAAATAAATGGAAGGCTGAGAAAGAAAGTGCGAAACAGGAGCCCCCTCAAGCAGTATGTAAATGGTACCTCCATACTCTTACAGGGTAAAGCCCATAAACACCCTTTTCCAGCTGAGAAATCAAGGCCAAAGTGAGCTGAACAAGATCAGGCAGAGCCAGTAGTGGAACCAGATTTGAACCACGAAAGCCAAACTCCTATATTCGTTTCTTTTCCTCTAATTGCAAGCCCTCAAGAGATCTATTTCAAGGTAAGCATTCTTGTAGAAAGAGCTCCCAGTCAGACACAAATCACTAAAGAATGGTCACTCCTCTATTTTCACCCTCAAACCTCTGATCACAAAGATGCTAAGAAGATGCTTTCAAGTAGATGTGAAAGCCTTCCATATAACCTTCAGTTTTATTTAGCTCCTACACAAATAAAACCAAATGGCAGAAAAGATGAGAAAAATCATATTTACAAGAGGAAAAAAAAATATAACTTACTTTGGGATTTTATTTCATGAAGAGGTTTTTTATCTGAGAGAGAGAGAGAGAGAAAGAGAGAAAGAGAAAGTTGCACTTAATAAATTTACATGGAGCATATCTATTTCCTATATCAGTTCTGTCTGGCTCTATAAATGAAACATTTTCTCCTTGTTTGCTGACAGTATGAATATTTTATGCTGTCCATATTTTTCCATGCTTTTTTTCCTTCCCCCTAATTCTTTTTAAGGATGTTTCTTTCAGTAATTTCTTACTTGGTTAATTCAAGCATTTCCTAGCTTTATTGGATGCTTTTATTTAGACTATTATAGGTCTCAGCAGTAAGGAGGTTCAATACTTTGAAGCAGATCAGTTGGCAAGAAAGTCAGCGAAGAATTAGTTCTTTGTCTATTTGATCTATGGAGAGGCTAATGATGGACATTACAAAAAGTAATTTATAAAATATTAAATGCAAAGTAGATTCAATTTATGTATCTATATACTCATAATGATATCTGTATGTGTCCATAAAGAACATACAGAATCAACACAGAATCATGGAATGGCCTGGGTTGGAAGGGACCCCAAGGGTCACAGAGCTCCAACCCCCTGCCACAGGCAGGGCCACCAACCTCCAGGCCTGGAGCTACACAAGGTTGCCCAGGGCCCCATCCAACCTGGCCTTGAACACTTCCAGGTGAAGAGAAGGTGGGATATAAATCATTAAGCAGATAAAGCTCTATCCATTGTGTAAGTGCTTTGTGTTGTACAGAAATTCCCTTTGAGCTGTTCCCTGGTTTCTCTTTGGGATTTGTTTTTATATGAAGGATCTGGTACCTCTAAAGGTCAGTTATCCAGTCACCGTTACTAGGATCTCGTGATGGATACTGGGAAATAGTCATCTTAATAGAATTGCCTCAAGGTGCAAGATGCTCAGCTTAGAGTCTTGCTATGTGATGATGTAAGCACATGGATTATGAGGCATCTTTTCCTATTCTGACTATTTGTGAAAAAGCTCAGTTTAATAATAATAAGTAACCCAAAAGATTCTCAGATTTTGGCTTTGCCAAAAAGCTGCCTGGGTGGGGTTTTTATCTATTTCTTGAGGTTGTTTTTATTTTTGCTAGGAAATGATGTAGGTAAACACCAAATGAGTAGTGTCAGACTTGAGCCCTGCAATGGAAACAAACATTTTCTTGCTGCTGATAAAGTGCTATTTACAGAAAACTGCAATAGAATTGAAACATATTTGCCATATAAACTGGGGAGCCTACTAGATGCAGGAGCCTCTTGGCAATATTCAGTATCACTGCTGGTTGAAAAACAGAAAACAAAATTACTTGTGACTTATAATGCATTAGTAAAAACATGTTTGTTGTTCATCTGCTTAAAGCCTATCTGTTTGTTTGGGGGTTTTTTTGGGCACTGGAAAAAAGAATCAATAGTTTTTGAAGCTATAAAAAAATAACTTTAAAGCAAATAGATAAAAGTAAAACAAAAAGTCTACAAACCCCTCTCTTTTATTAAGCAAAGCAAAAGCTTTCACCTCTGCAAGACAGAGAGAAATCCACTATGGAAAGGCAGACTGCTGAGAATAGCAGAAGGGAGCAAACAAAGAATAAATATGAAAGAAATGAGTAAGTTGTTAGGACTATCTTGAGCAAGAGCGACCTTTGCATTCAGACTGAGTCAGTCTCTGGTTTTCTCCCAGCTTGGCAGGCCTGGTAATCATTCATATATATCAACCCCCAAAATAATTCCACCTTTCTTCTGCATGGAAGTTTGTATCTACTCAATCGTTACAAGCCCTAGAAGAAAGCCTCTGCAAGGAAAGCACTTTTGAGTTGCTCCTCAGTTAAGGACTGGACTATCTGGATCCATCCAGAAAATGAGAAAAGTCCTATGCTCTCACCCTTCCTTTCATTTAAGTTTTTATTTGTTAACCAAAGAAATGATTCATTTCTATTTTTGCCTCACCAAAGGAGCAGAGTTAACAAGTTGTGCCTGATAAATCACCTCCCAGAGATTAGTTTTCTGTAGCACAGTCCTGCATTTCCTTCACAATTCCCCATGGGATGAAAAGCAGAGCAGAAAAGGCACATGTTGGAAGATGAACAGGGAAAAAAAAAAGGTTTTTAAAAAATAGGGTAATTGCATCAAGTCCTATTAGCTGAGAAAGCAATTACAGCCTAAAAATAATTTGGTGCAAGTAGATACATATGGCGCGACCCACAAAGGAGTAACAGCATCGCTCAAGGAGCTGAAAGAAACCAGAGACAATTCCTCTCTCTATGTGAATGTGCATGGAAACCCAGGGCAGAACCACAGCCTGCTCCCTGAGCTCCCCAGCCCAGGAAAAGGAGGAGATGAGCCCATTGAAAACACGAAGAACACACAGGGCAGAGCAGAGTGTCTCCATCCCTAGGCTTTTGCTACCTCTCTCACTCCTCAGCTTGCTCAGGTCAGTCAAGTCCTGTTCCTTGGGAAGGATAAAGCTGACAGCACACTCAACTCCAAATTACACCAGAGTAGATTTTTTTCCCCCCACAAAATACCTGGAGATCAGTTTCTGATCTCAATATTAGGTGAAAAACTGCTGGTGTGTGCAGCAGAGAGAGACCTTCTGTTCCATGTGTCTGAACTAATCATATAATGCTGTTGTGAGCTCACAGGTTCCTTAACTCCCAGCTCACCTTATAAAGGGAATGGAAACACTTCACCCTCTGAGGTGTCTGCACAGAAAATCCAGTGGCTGCAGATTCCCCCCCCCCCCCCAAGATATTCAGCACAAACTGACAATGTAATTTTGTTAATTTGAAATACTGTTTCTTTGATGGCAACATACCCATCCCTAGCAGGCTCAGATTTAAACAGCTTTTCATTTCAATCATAAAATTTGGTTCTTATTACTTATGCCACTTACCCTTTGTACAGTGATTTTAATAGTTCATTTTCAACTTGGAAGTTGTATTCTGCAGACTTTGTGCTTCACAGCTGACACTAAGTTGATTAAATCTGTACAAAATTTACTCCTATTTTAAAAAATGCTTTCTGTGTCTTTTTTACCCATAATGATCCATTCATTTATTTTGCAGAAGGCAGGTTCTTTACACATGGTGTATTAAGGACATTTTAAGTCTATTAAGAGCATTTTAAGTCCCATATGTCAAAAAGTGATTTGCTTCTGAAAGGGGAAACTTGTGCCAGCCCAGACGTTTGTTCTCAGGGGTACACTGCTTACTTCACTTGTGTTTGCACATCGTTGTGCAAAATAGTTAGGTTTTCTTAGAACTGCATCTATAAAGTGATTCTACTAAATGTCACAGCAAAGAAAAATCAAAATTCTTCTGAAAAGGGGATGAAGAAACCCTGTGCTGCTAGTCCAATTGATTTCAACTTGCTGGGGCATTTTTCTTTTTTACTGCAGTGCCATTAGTCAGGTAAGTCAGTGGTTCATTAATAATAATAGCCTTTGCACCAGTGGCTGTCCAAACATAAAGCAGAGGGACAGCACCCCATCCAAAGAATGTGATTTTATGCAAAGCATATGACAGGCAACAAAAACAATAATCGTAAAAAATTCAGGTGATTATTAAAATTAAGTTAGTTGCCATGGTGCAACTCTGCCAGTAGCCCATCCATCAAATAATGTGGTGTCAAGGGCTTTCTTTCTGTGCTTCTTCACAGGGCACATTAACAAAGGGGCTTAAGTAAAGCAGTAAGCAGGGAAAGCTATCCTTTACTGTAATCTGTCCATGGAGAAACACAGCACTTCTATCTCCAAGGTTGTCAGTAGGACATTTTATAGGTGTTAAATTTAATAACAAAAAAATACACTGACTGCACTACATGTGCAGCTCTAACCAGTGATGAGACCGGTCCTGCAGCTGCCACATCGTTGCTAGAAAGCGATGAGGTGACAGTACTGCTCCCTGGGGAGGGAACAATGTTCAGTGTTCAGGGTAGGAAGAAACTTCAGGATTTCTCCTTTGAGGCTATGGAGCTGCCTGTGGGTGCTCTGCACCTCTGCAGCCACAGGGCTGATGTTCTTGGCTCCAACACGTTTGGTGAGAGTGGCAACTACCAAATGCCAGATGCTTTCCAGCCATTTATGAAAGGTAAATCAGGGAACAAACCAGAGTGGATTTGTCTTTATTTGGCTCCTGTGTTGAAGGCAACAAATGGAGTAAACTTTGACCCTACACAGCTCTTGCACCAGGAGTGCTCACGTTGGTGCTTTGCCAGTTAGCTTGCCACAAAGGAAGAAGGCTCAGTAGCACATCCTGCCATGTGTGGCCATAACCACATACTGCAAACCACTGTTATATGGATGTTGACAATCATCTGATAATTAACAGGTGAAGTTTGTGCTACACAAATCCTGTGACTCAGAAACCACTGTGGATTTCAAACCTCTGAAAACAACCGCTTTTTCACTGTAATACGTCAGCCAGAAGAGTTCTACAGACACAGGCACACAGCAGGCACGCTGCAGCACTCCCTGGATCACAGTACAAGGTTTAGGCCATACCTCTTAAATCCACTTCAGCACCATCACTCACCTTGAATGCAGAGCCCTTCGGTGCAGTTCTCCGACTCCTGACTCAAGCCCTCGCAGTACTTCCCTCCGTTCCTTGGGGGAGGGGCGATGCATTCCCGCACCCTCAGGTGCTCACACTCTGGACTGCACACAGACCACTCGCTCCACACCTCCCAGTTTCCATCCACTGAATGGGGAGGAAGAAAAAAACCCACCATCATCACTGTGTATCCAACTGGTGCCTTTAAGAGATCCTACCAAGACTTGTTCCATCTGTCTCTGCGGGTCACAGCAAGCAAAATGTGTAATTCTCAGAAGAAATAAATACAGTTTTATCAGATGTGAAGTTAAAATCCAGCATTTGAGTGGCACCTCAAGTGTGCAATATGGAATCTTTTAAAACAGCACCAGTATATAACATTCAGCAAATAGAGTCAATTAAAACTGCAGGAGGAAATGTTTCCTTTGCCACCTAGCTATTCGCTTCTGTGGTTTCAATACAAATTCTCCCTCAAACAAGCTGCTGCAGAGAGGCTGCACAATTTCCTACCAGAGGAACGATGCTGACAAAAAGACCAGCACTGGCCTTGTACACTTCTGGCCAATGCCCTGAGCAAGGCAACGGATCAATATGTTGCTTTACTGACTGATTCACACAGTTCCCTTTCTTTTTCATGCATAAATCAGATAGAAGAACAGTTAGATAAGCACAGTAAGGTTTATAAATAATATTAAATTCTTTAAATCCCAGTTCAGGACATGTTCTATCTAAAACACTTCTAAAAGCTAGAAGAGAGATTTGCCAGAGTCCAGACAAGTTACGCTGTGACCCCAGGCAAACTGAGAGCATCCATGTGTACAATCAGACTGACATTCTTTACCTGTATATGTGAAACACCAATTCCAAAATTGGGTAAGGGAGGCTTCAGGTGAACAAATGAGGAAGTGTACAGTGCCCAGGGAAGTGACACCACGCTCCATGTTTAGCATAAGCTCAGTTTCCAAAGGTTAACACACCCAAAAAGCAAACTTATGTGAGTTAAGCAGTACTTTAAAGTCAAATTCTCAGCTCAGGTTTCTGTGTTTCTCTTTCAAGCGTTACTGGCATCATCTCCCCTTTCTCTGCACCCCACCCAATTACATGATTTTCCATACTGAACCAGTTGCTGTTTGTTATTGAGTATTTAGGTAGCTTCAGTGTAAGTTAAAGCACTGACAAACCTGGCAGATCAAGGCCACGGGCGCTTGTGGCTGCGGCTCAGACCCTACGCGAGGCTCTGAGCTGCAGACTGAACAAGGATGCACGTGTTTCCAACTTCCTTTTTGACCTCAGTGGGCTCCTCAAAGCACAGTCGTCTACCTGGCATTTCAGACTGAAAGAGCTCTCCCGTAAGCGTGACATTTAAACCTGCTCCTTAGCAGCCTCTGCATATCTCACCGGGGCAAAGAGACGTGCAGGTAATTTTCTGCACTGACATCCCTTCGCAGAAGGCGCCGCCGTTGAGTGGAGCGGGGTTGGTACAGGTCCGAGATCGCTTCTGCCAGCCCCGACCACACCGGGCGTTGCAGTTGGACCACTCAGTCCACGACGACCAGCCTCCATTCACTGCAAAACACAAACACTCCTGAGGTTGCTGTAGGTGTGCTGAGAGACATCAAGCAGTGCGGCTGCTGAGATCGATTTGGTGGCTGAGTCACTGACCCTGGATGTGTTTAAAGAAAGGGGAGATGAGGTGCTCAGGGATCTGGTTTAGCACAGGATGGGAATGGTTGGACTTGATGATCTTAAAGGTCTTTTCCAACCTTGTGGTTCTGTGAAATGCATCCTAACAGGAAGGAGATCAGCTATCTGATTTAGAACCAGTTGTAAACTACACAATTAAAAAGCACACCCAGCTAAGATTTTCTCTAACTATGACACCAGCACTGACCGTAGACCACCACTGTGGCAGACATGCTCCTTCTCTTGGCAACGATGTTGGCAGCCATGCAGGTGTAGTTCCCAGAGTCAGACAGACGTGCCTGCCGAATGATGAGGTTGTGGTCTGCTCTGGTGTCGATGTTCTCATCCAGGTTGGAATCGATGGGTTCCTCATTCTTTAGCCATTCCACCTGGAGAGGGATGAAGAGAAGAACATGGAGTAGGAAAAGAAGAGACGAGATGGAAGCAGCAAATTTGCTAAATTATATTTTAATGATTTCATTAATAAATGTATTTGTGCTTTTTAGTAAGGTTTCAGAAAAGAAATTGCTCCTATAATCTTCAAGGTCCCTTCCAACCCAAACCATTCTATGATTCTGAAGACCCTAAGAACTTATTAACAAAGGCAAACCACATTAAATGCTAGGACGCAGAAAAATAAGAAATAATAAAAGAACTAAAAGAAAATGGCAAAGAGCTTCTTCAGAGTTGCATGGGTGTGGATAATAAAGGAAATGTGATTTTTGTTCTATTAGGAAAAAAAGGAAGGAAAGATAAGGAACTGAAGGACAGGGTAAAAAAGGAGAAAAATTAATCACACTTTTCCTTGTGGTATTCTGTAATTAGAAGGCTTTAATATTTAATCCAAGGAATCAAGAAATGATGATAAAAAATCCTGGATTATTCTAGTTGAATATATTTCATTTGCCTCCTAGTTCTCTTCACCATAAGTATTAGATCTTGAACCTGAAGTAATTATCCTAAATAATTGCATCTTACTATTTTCTCCATATTTTGTTCTTGAAACTATACTGTGCAATTGTAACCATTCATTCAATTATCATCCTATTTACAAGAGCTCTTTTGGCTTCCCTAAGAGAACGAAAAAATGGGGAAAAGTCTATAATCCCGTAAAGCCAACAGAAGGCACTGGGTGCCCTGGGCTACTGACATCATTGCCCTGATAGGGAAGGGCTTCCTTTAACTTCAGGAGCAGAAAGAAAGACATAACAATGGAGATTAGTAGTTAAAAGTAAAAGGCAGCTTGTGATTTCCACTTCCCCCCCTGCCTACTTATTATAGTAAGTATTATCAATTGTACTTTTTTAGAGAGAAAAAAAGACAGAAGGATGAAATCACTTGACATCACACACAGCAGAGGAGCTATGGCATCATAACAGATTCCCAATTTACATAAAACCTTCTTAAACCAGAGGCCATTCGTATTTCTTGTCAAGGTACAGAAATCCTATGAAATACTGTGTATAATATGTTGCAATACATTCTCTCCTGTTCAGCAGCCAGTGTAACTCTGAGTAGATACAGGGATTATCTGCAAGGCATTTCTCTACATGAAACATCCAAAAAAATATATTTAAGGCAGAGTAAGCTGCTGTACAGAACTGAAAAATTAAAAATAGAAGCAGAATCAACAGATTCTATTAAAAGACTGAATAAATGTGAGGTTTTTTAATAGCTTTTCTAGACCTGAAGGAGGTATGGCTCTACCCTGCAGTCAAATACCCTTCTCATCTCAGTTCAGATGAATAACCTCGTTTAGGAACTTGTGGAAGGACTTGGAAGTTTGTGGTAATGAGCTTATGGATTTGCTAGCTACAGGCATTCATTAGCACACTGTTCTGCGCAGATGGTCTGCAATTTGTAGATTTTCCAGTTTATAAACAAATCTGCAAAAGCTGACCATCAAAGCCAATTAGTTTTCATGCCAGACAGCAGGTTCCCCTTCCAGTAGCATCACTCATTTCGGTTAGCTGGGACAGCAGAAGGTGTGGGACTGACACATCCATGGCAGTCCGCTGGGAACATAGCTGGGAAACACCTAGAGCTGTGGCACTCATCCTGCCTGGCCATTATGGCATTAAAGAAAGTGATTTATTTAAGAGAGGTGTTACCTGAGCATGAAATGTACTATACATTTCACAGCAAAAGTACTTAGAAGGTTTTAGCTCTCTATAATTTCTTCCTCATCCTGCAGGTGACCAAGGGGGAGAGCAGACTGGCAGCACCAAAGCTTACAGCCCACATCCCATTTGTGCATCCCCACAAGGCTCTGTCACACCCCTCTCTCTGTTTGGTTTTCCTCTCAAATCTTAACATTTTTTTACTTTTTTACACAATCACAAAAGTTTGAAGAGTTTTTAGACCACACAACTTTGTGTGCTACAGTGGACGTGACCTTACGTCAGAGGGGGTGGGTGCCCCGTGTCTGGGGGTGTTCAAGGTCAGGTTGGATGGGACCCTGGGCAACCTTGTGTAGCTCCAGGCCTGAGGTTGGTGGCCCTGCTTGTGGCAGGGGTGTTGGAGCTCTGTGATCCTTCGGGTCCCTTCCAACCCTTGCCATTCTGTGATTCTATGCCCTGCAGCTCTGGAGGGCCACAGGGACAACTCCAGAGCCTGAACTAAGTCCAGCAATGCCAAACTCTTCCCGTAGTAATATCCCATCTCCCTTCCGTGTCTGACAAGGAACAATCAAGTGATGCATTTACTGGGCAGTTTCCCTTCTGCAGTTAACTAATACTAATTATCAGGGGGGTTTTCAGCAAAGAAACGAGGAATGCAATTTAAATATGGAACAGCAGCTCCAGCATAAATCAAGTGACAGAAATTCAATGGTCGCAGTCAGAATTAAACTCACTTTATGTGCAGTGTAATGACACCCACAGTAATGTCCAAAGAAATGACAAACGTAGCTGGTATTACTGGGGCTCATTAGTTCACAAGGATCTTCATAAATTTTGCATTTTGACTCTCATCAGGTTGGGGGGGCTTTTGCAGGGCAGGGAGGGGGGCAGAGGAGGGTTCAAGGTCCTCATTACTGCTACACCAGTACTTTGGGCTTATTTTCCCTGCACTTTTCCTGCAGAGAGTGCACAGGGATCCACTGTTTGCAGAGTCCAGGGCTGCAAGGCTCAGGGAATGAAAAACATTTACATTAATGCAAAGCCTTTAAAAGAATGATGATCACGGTGAAGGGAGAACATTAACCAGACGGGACATAAACATGGAAGTGTTAGAGATGAGCAATCAAAAGATGATTTGTAAGCAAGGCCATGCATTGCCTTTTGCTTCTTATCTGGAGGCTTGATGACACTGTGAATGCTTGTCTCTCATTCCAGCCTCCTCCTCCCTCCAAAGAAGAAACAAACTCATTCATTGCCTTTGCCTCAGCAGACAAATGCTTTCAAAGATGGAGAACTAAGGGATGAATTTATAGGATAAACTGATAAATTTAAAGGAGCCACGATGGCAAAAGGCTGTTATTACTTGTGTGGCACAAACTCTGGGAAAAATCAGTGCATGCACAAAAGAGCCAAGGAGAATAAAGGCACCAAGAACCCTCCAGTGTCTCCAGAGTGGAATGAGACACCCTGTTCTGAATTGCCGACCTGCAACTCCTGAAGAGTCGACTCAAGACTCATTAGGATTTAACTTCCCTCCCTTTATCATCAGTGGAGGTCGTACAGCTGCTTCTAACACAATGAAATAGATTTCTCTTTAAGAATTAGTCTGTCTGAAGGTCTTAAATGTTTCTATCTTAAGCTAGACTTTAAACCTGCTATAATATGCCATAAGTTTATATAAAGACATCTGATATTTTTTTTTCCCCTGAAATTAAATCTGCTCAGAATTCAAATACCCCCATCAGTTTCTAACAAAGGCTAATCACATAATGATCTACAAAAGAAATGCAGGGGCAGCTCCAGATTAACTCAGCTACTACATAGTGGGTGGGGGAGCAGGTGAATTAGCATAATCAGAAATTTGTTCCAATTACAGAAAGCAATTATCAAAGACCAGCTTACAGCATTATCAAAGTACAATCAGTTAAATACACCAGACCCTAGGTACGTTACAACAGAAGTTAACGAACTTCTTTTTAAAAATAAAGCTTATCCCAATGCATCCCTAGTTAAAGAACATTAAACCAGCCTGTCAGCTTCAGCCCAGGGGAGCACAACTGCTGGAGGTGCTGCAGGTGACGGACACTCACTGTGGGCAAGATAAATAATGTATGCACATCAGCCTTATTTGCATGTGTATCCATACAGATATCACAGGCACGCATCTTCCACTTGCCATGTGGTAAATCCAGACAGAAGGTCAGAAAACCTCAGTGCTCCTGCTTTTAGGTTACACTGTCCTGCCCTTTAAATACAGCACCTGACTTTCTCATGTGGTCGATAAGCAGGGTACATATATATCAAAGATGACACAGTTAGAATGTCAGCTTCTCTTGAAGAGAGAATCAATTGCTTTCTCGGCGCAAGATAAACGCTTCATGATTTTAAGATGGGAAAGGTCAACACCTGACTTAGAGCAGCACAAATGTTTCTTCTAGCCTAGTCAATTTACAGATTTTAAATATTCCCTCTCTCAGATGGAGAGAGCAGCAAACACATCCTTAACCTTCCTTTAAGCCAACATCATGTTTATGATGTTCTTAGATCTTTTGGATAAAAGTCTTTTACCATTTGGACCAAACTGTTTTGTCAGTCCCAGATTCACTTAATATTTTAAAGGGAAACTCAGCAGACAAGTGTTTAGAGAGGATGAAGAAATAGGGAGATTACTGCTCAAGACTGGAGAGAACTACTCCAAATACAACTCTCTTCTCTGCTGTCTTACACTTCCCACGTAGCAGAGACGATTTGTGAACCAGACACAACGAGAAGCAGCTCACCAAGGAGTGTGACCACACAGCAAGTTCACAAGCAATGGTGACAGTAAATATTTCTCAGATATTTGGCCACACCTGACTAAAGGTTCATTTAAACCCAGCGACCTGAGATGAAGGTCATGGAGAAGAGGAGGCTGAGGGGAGACCTTCTCACCATCTACAGCTACCTGAAGGGAGGGTGCAGAGAGGTGGGGGATGGTCTCTTCAGCCAGGGGACAGGAGATGGGACAAGGGGCAATGGGCTCAAGCTGCCCCAGGGCAGGGGCAGAGCAGATGGGAGGGGAAAGTTCTTCCCTGAAAGAGCTGTCAGGGCCTGGCACAGGCTGCCCAGGGAGGGGCTGAGTCACCCCCCTGGCTGTGTTCAAAAAAGGGGAGATGAGGTGCTCAGGGATCTGGTTTAGCACAGGATGGGAATGGTTGGATATGATGATCTTAAAGGTCTTTTCCAACCTGGTGATGCTGTGAAGTGCTTTGCTCCCCTACATTTTGTCAGGGGCTCATATATTTCCTAAGTGATTTCTTTGTTCTGATTTCTCTGTCTCCTCCAGACATCTGCCTGGTCTTCTCAGGGCAAAAAGTCCTTAAAATAGGTCGCTTAGAGACACCTCTTTGGATCTTAATTCCTCTTATGCTGCTGTAATGACAACTGCAGAAGAGTGAACATTATCTCAAAGTGGATTCCAATACCATTTTTGCTGTTGCCCATAAAGGTACTTGATTAATTCAATATAAATAATACAGAAGGCATCTCTACTTGAGCTCTTGGCTCCCTAAGAACAAAAATAACACTATTCTATACACAAAAGAATAGGCAATACCGTATTTTCCCCTTTAGAACCTAACTTTGCATTAAAAAAGATGGAAGAAAAAGGCTGAGAACTTTAAAAACTCAAAATTCCTAATTTTTAGCTGAAAGCTTTTTTTTAACTGGAGAAGAAAATGTGTTTGGGGAGGATTTTGATGAAGAAGTGTGCAATAGATTCTCCATTACATCATGATTAACAGCAGGTCTGTCAGGCTTCAGATACTCTTCAGTGACTCTGGAGCAAGCTGTGGAGTATCCCTCCCATCCCCTGACAAAGTGACTCAGGCCTCTGGTTAGGGAAAGATTTCCTACCTTATGATTGATTTAGGTGTTATTTTCCCCAGTCTTTAAAAGCCTTTTTAACCATGGCTTTTCCAGTGACCTGTAACGTTTAGTGGAAGGGAGCAAGACTCATTCCTTTCAATTCCTTTCAGACCTAGCATGAAACTCCTTTCCAAAAATTCAAGCGTGTCTAAGCTGGAGAGATGTGCCTGGATCTTACAGCGAGAATGGATGAGTGTAGGCAGGGCAGGGGCTCCAATTACAGTGATGCATGGAGATGGCAGCATATCTTTGTTATAGTTTTATTTTGCTTTCTACCTTCAGACTCAAACAAATAAGTAGGAGAAGCCTCCATCAGCATAAATCATCGAGGGAGATTAATAAAAAACAAAAGCCAGTTTGCTGGATGCAAAACAGTCCTATCTACCTTTATGATCACATAGTTATTTTATCAACACAATCAAAAAACATTAATCTTCCTTGCTAGGAGCCTATCGTGAGCAACATGCAAGAAGCAGGTCAACTGTACCTGCTGCATTTCTTTAAATTAATCCACTGAGGGAACAGTGTTACCGAATCGTTTAATCACAGCGCTGTCACACTTTTCTGGTAAGCATATTTTTCCTTCATTAGATTGAATATATAATCTCATTACATAAATCTGACACACTGCCTAACTCATAAATCAGGCTGGGCTCTCGTTGGCTGCGCTGCGGAAAGCGGCGCAGGGATCTTCGCTTTGAAGAGATGCACTCAAGGGGGATCAGCTGAAAACTCGAGTGCTGCACGCTGCTAATGGACATTTTCTCTCTTATTATTTCACTTGATGGGGCATGTGGGTAGTCTGTTTGCTACACACCCCTCCTATAGCCAGGGAAGCCAAGAGAGATGGGATTCACTCAAGGCTCATCCTCTGAGCTTGTGTCTGTCTGAGGATTTTTGTTTGTGTGCTTTAAAATCCCAACCTGGTCGTGCTGAAAAATCCAGAGGAGGGAAATAAAAGCACACGGGAGGGTGTGAATCAACCCCAAATTAAAACATGCTTTTAAATAAGTATAATGGGAAAAGTGACAGCCTGTACGTATGTATCTCAATTTATGATGCTAAAGGTGGGCAAGGAGTTGACTCAGACATGCTATTTTAAAACACTGTTATAAACTTACATTGCTAAATATGCCACTGCTAATGGCACATTGTCTGATTGTTGAAGACATAATCAGATCCCCAAATAAGTTTATTTTTATTCCTATTTTTCGGGGAATAAGTATTTAACATTAATTGGATTTTCACATCCATGCAATAATCATGAATGAATCAGCATTAATAAACCCCTTATGTGGGCTTATATGGTAGCTTTCCAGTGGGGCAGTGACTACAATTATTATATGGTAAACAGAAATAAATTATCTAGTTGAAACTCAAATCATAGTCCCTTAACTATCAAGCTCAGCAATGTAGGTGAGGAGATGAGACTCATCAAGAGCTTTTCTTTTTCCTGATAACTCAGAATCTAATGAGACACAGCAATCCACAGGTCATCTTTTAAACGTACATGAAGCACACACAGAGTTTCTCAGAATTGTGAATTAGGATGGTTAGACAGAAACAAACAGCTGAAGGCTCCAGGGAGGGTGCTCCTGGTGCCACACCAGTGAGGTCTGATTTGTTTTTCAATGCACAGGCATTTGGAAAGTAATTATATGTGCAGTTGACACTGAAAAAACATTTTTAGATAAGATTACTGGAAATTATGTTTACAATGCTTTGCTAAAATGGAATCCTGATAGGCAGTATCACATTTATACCCAATTCTTAGAGATAAGAAAATCATCACAGAAAGCTTACTGTAATTGAAAACAAAGAGTACAAATAAAGAGATCTCCCCTTGCATTCCTAACTGCTTCTTGATTAAACATCACTGCACACATCCAACAAGCCCAGCAGTGTCCCTACCAGTGCTTCAGGCCATTGCTCTCAAGAAACTTCCCAGAAAGGTCCCAGTCTTTGCAAACTGAACGTCAGTTCTGCTCAGCCAGCCCCCATCCTGCCTCGAACTGTCCTCTCTGCGATTTGCTTTCAGCAGCCATACCTGGGATGAGCTGGTTGTCAGGCGTTCCCTTGGTTGTGTGGCCAACTGGATCAGCACAGCATCCTCCACACTCCTGCTCCATATGCTACAGCAAACAAGGTTGTAATTGTACAGCTCTCACTGGTTACAGTGAGTCATTAATACACAGCTCTGTTCCTTTTCCTTAGTAGCGTCCGGATGGGATAACTGCACAATGGAACTGGGATCCTTTAGATCCACTAATGAATCATCTTTTTCTATACAGACAGAAAAGTATTTAAACTCAAACTCTACAATTGAAGAAATCCAACAAAGGTGTAGTACTTCCTCTGTCACCAGATGCATACTGACTGAATGCTACAAGCACCAGAGTCACAACTTTCTGCTTTCTCTTGCAACACTGTTTGCAATTAAAAAGGTGTTGATCTCTGTCCAGAGAGCTAAAACATCCCATAAACATTTAGTGTTACAGAATTTCAGTTTCACAATGCTCTAATGATATTCATTCCAGCTGATAAAAGGACCAGCATAAGTACACTGCACTAATTCAGGTCCTGATTTAATACCTACCAGTGGGTACCTGATTTAATACCTACCTCATACAGGGCTGGTCAGGTAGGGTGAATATTTCAGCCTACCAACAATGTTTTTCCCTCTGGAACAGCACAATGTGCTATTTTCTTTTTTTAATTATTATTTTTTAAAGGATACAAGGGTTCCCCTTCCCATGAAGCTAAGAAATTTGTCTCTAAGAGTTACGATTAAGTTCTCTTAGAAGCTTACGTTTGTATCTCTGAGTGGAGCTCCCAGTAAGTACAGAAGGACAGAACACCCTATAATTATCTGATGGTACTGCCTTCCTTTGCTCCTAATTGTGATGCATATCAAGGTTAGTCCAACTGAATTGTAACTACATGCACACACACACACAAAAACATGTCTCTATACATAGAGAAAGAAAAAGACTTGTTCACATTAAGACTTCCTTCAGTGGGTGTGTTGGAGATGGGATTCAGGAGATGGATGTGCTTGGAAATATGTAACGAGACCAAGATTTGGAGAGGAACAGGGAAATCATAAGAATCTTGGCAAAACCTGCACATAAGGGCACAAAGACATCTCCCTTGCTTGCAGGAGAAGACAAGCGGTTGATCAGAAAGGATCAGCATAGCTGGGGATTCCTCATTCTGGGAGGGAGACAGTTGGTAGAGGAGTTTCCTTAGACATAAAAGGAAAATTCACAAAAATAAAAAGGAAGAGCAAGAACAGCTTCAAGGGCAATTAACAGACTAAGAAAAAACCCCAAAACACTATGTGCACATGGGTTCATCACAAGATCCTCACTTTCCAGCAGATGACATCGGATCTGCACTCGGAAACACTTCACTCCAAGGACATCTTGCGCTCCCCCTCCCGCCTCTCCCCTGGAGCACTAGTCACAATTGACAGCAAACCAGCTGCTCTTGCTATGACTGTGAGGTGCAATTTGGCAAAACGGGTGCTAGTTAATGTGAGAGGATCAAAAATGGCTCCTGCAGTCTGTTTCACTCCACACAAGCTGTGCCCAAGAGACGGCTGTGTCCTGGTTAGCGGTGCTGCTCACCCAGAACCCGCGCTCAGTCTAGAACCAACTCCAAGCAGATTGCTCCTTCTCTCACCCCATCCTTCCTCATGTACCTTCCCTCTTGCTCCAACACAAACTGTACCATATGCTCCTGACATCTTGAGTGACTCTGGCTAGGAGAAACAACAAGAACTCTAATAGAAGCTTTCTCTGTAGCACTGAGGATGCTGCGTATCCTTCCCGCCTGTTTCTCAAGGTTTGAGAAATGCTTAACTCTGTTTCTCTCTCCAAACGACCCTTCCACAGCAGCCCACTCCCTGAGCAACAGCTACCACGGTTCCGAGCTCTAGTTGCCCACGGGACATCGTCAGGTCTTTGTAACAGTACAGAAACACGCCAACAATCAGAGGACAATACAGCCTTCTGCCAAACAGATTTGATCCTTCTGCTCACTAACCTTTGCTTTCAGCATTCAAATTCACCAGTTTGAATTCCACTGAAAAGGGGGTAAAGCAGCTGCACGTGAAATTAATGCCCAAAAGAGCTGTGTGCTCTTCCCAGACTCAGAAATACAAGGGCTTCATTCTGTTATAGAGTTATAAATATCAGGAGAAGATTGCCAAATGTACTGAAGACCTGACCTTCAGGCATCAGGGAGCAGAAAAACAACCCAGACCTCTAGGCACTAACACAGCCTTGGTAAATAACCCCAACAGTCCTTCCCCTCCTGCGGACCGGAACAACAGGCCAGTATTGATAAAGCCTCCAACCATCTTCTTCAGTCAAAACATACATCACAGTAAAGTTTCCTAATCCTTGTAGGGCTCTTTCACACAATTACCTTTATTATTTATAATTATAAACATAATGATAAAGTCTTATAACTTACCCTTTCATGTTCAAGCGTTCGAAATTAAGAACATTTCTGAAAATACTACCAGAAAAATATATGCCACTGCAAAACAGTACATCAAAAAAAGAGAGAAAAGCCCCAAAGCACATGTCTTGATAAAAAGGAATTATCTATTCAGGGGGACTACAAAGTTATCTTCTTTTTTTTTTCCCTTTTTATCATTTTAGCAGTCTAATTCAGAAATGTTTTGCTCCAGCATTTCTATTTCACGACCTCAGTAGCTCCTGGGTGTACTGATTTACTTAGAACAAGACAAATCCCAGAAGGAAAACAAACATATTTTTTTTTTCTACTAGAGGAAAACACAGCACACAGTTCACTTGCTTGCATGAAACCCAGCACATATATTCATTTTGGAGTGAACATCCAAGGGTTTTGGTTTTTTTCAAATACAGGGTATATGTGCAGGGACTGGGATGCTTCCAATAGCTGCAAAATGTACAAAATCAGCAAAAGCGGCACCTGGAGATATCACTAAGGAGACAAAAGAGCTGACAAATGCCATTGTTTCAAATAATTGGTACAGATAAAAAAATGAAGTGACAGATTTAAGGCACTCAAACAGCACAGTGGCAGAATAATGAAGAGCGCAGTATAATCTCAAACAGCTTCTTGGGATGGCATAAGGTAACAAGGACTGTGTAAGCATTTCTCCCCTCTCCAGTGGCTGGTCTAAATGGGCATGGAAAGGCTGTAGCAGAAGGAACAGCTCTCCACAACTTGGGAGAGTTCTGAATACTCATCACAGATGAGTTCAAACCATGATAAATACATCTAAGCCTGATTTCCAAGATAAATCACAGAGCATGCTAACCTGGGACTTGATTCTCTTTTGTGATCGTAATACAAATAAACATCACCCAAACTCATCATCAACCAGGCATCCCAGTCTGCGTAACTGGTTGTATTGCCCTGACATACACACAGCTAACAAATCCACTAAAACATCTGTCAAAGCTTTGAAAACCAACCAGTTCTATGCAAACCATGTCCTTTTCATTCCCCACTTACACAGAGTAGCTGTGAAATCTAAGGCTTTTTATTTTAGCATATTGAGCAATAGCATTGAAGTGGTTTTTACAAGCACTGATATCACAACCCCTTTTTTGCCTTTGAAACCTGTTCTTTGTTTGAACCTCTACAGAGTATTACTCCAGGCTCTGTCCTCTGTGTAGTACAACTCCTGTTGTAATACCTAATCCATGATCTAGGTTGAATAAAAAGTAAGTTCAGGGCATTGAAGATGAAATACTTGAGGAAAAAAGACAGAGAGGTAACACTGAAGCAGACACTTCTCTCCAAGAATCAAGGATGGAATACTAGATTTGACCAAAGATGAAACAGCATAAAAAAATAAACTCAATCTTGATTCTGTTTTTGTGTTTCCCATGCCTCAAAGCAGCAGTCACAGGCTGAAACAAAAAGGCTTTAATTGAGCAGATGTTTTATAGAATAAAGAGGCTCTACATATTCTTAAGTAAGACTGTCATGTCCCAAACACAACCAGCATGTCATGCATTATCCATAACGGCTCAGAGGATGAAAAATGAAAATGATGAAGTGGTTCTTAAAAGCAGCTAAAAATCTAAACTGAGCAGGGCACGTTTGTGTCTGTGCTACAGAGAGAAATGGCAGAGTCTGAAAATGCAGAGCAAATACATTTGGAGAAGAAAATGCTGGAATAATTAAATGAGCGATTACGAGGAAGCGGCTGTGTGGCTTCGCTAGAATTGAATCTACAGAGTTTGCTCTGTTTCATTCAGTGGAGTATGCTGAGGTCTGATAAACAGAGATTAAAGGCAGGGTAATTGGCTATTTTATACCTGCAAGTATTCTTTGGTCAAGTTTTGTGCCCTAAGTGGGGTCAAAGCTGCACTGTCCACACACACGGCCAGTGGGTTCCATCAGCCTGGACACCGCTGCTCTCATCTGTGGCCCTTTTCACCCCCTGTGCAGTGTTGGGTAGTGTCTCATGACAAAATCCTGGTTTCTTTAGATTTGTGGAGGGGTAACAGAAACACCCATTTCATCAGCTAAGTGGAGAACTGGTCCTCAGTCTGCAAGTGGTGCTGAAGTTAAGAGAACCTCCACTCCCCAAGGACAAACCTGGACCATTTAGCCTCTGAGAAGTCATCATCTGCCTGAGGGTTCATGTGGTGGGGCTTGGCTCTAGAAATGTTTCTTGCATTCCTATTACCTGTACTTCATCATTCTTTGCTGCTTTATGCCAAAACTGATCTTGTGCACAATTCTACAAGGAAAACACTCCTAAGTCAGATATTTGGGCTATTCTTAACATCTCCAGAAGATGATGTAGGACACATGTATTATATAGAGAGATATCCAGATATAGATATATCAACTGTCATTCAAATGTTGCTTTGTAGAATAGAGGCCTTTTACCCCTGCTTCAGTAGTAGGCTGAAAACCTGAAGCATAAGACAACATTTCCCCTCACCCCTTTTCCCACAGAGGTGGAGGCACCCTTAGAGCATTAACAGCCCATGTGCTACCACCCAACTGCACAGGAACAGGGAGGGCTCCTGAGATGCTGAAACCTGCACAGGAAGAGTTTACATGTAAATAAATAATAATAGAGACATATTGCAGGTGCCCAAGCTCAGTCTTGAAAGGGAAACGTCTTTGGTGAAAAATGAACCCCATTTATTGTATTTGTAACTAATGCACCTTAAAAGTTAAGCAAATATTGATATTCGAGACACAAGCCCCAAGATCTATAACTAACTGCATAAAATGCATGCTGTTTGCATTTAGTAATCATACTCTGTTTTCTATAACTAGAAACAAGATTCATCGAAGACTATAATTCACCAGCCTTTTTTGCTGTGGTGTTTTACTACAATACCATTATCCTGCCATATTACATTTTACTGTATGTGTACAAGCCCCATAAATACACAAGCCTATGTAAAACAGGCAGCAATGACTCTCACTACTTTTGGAATACTTGCAGCTATTGAATTTTATGTGGGTTTCACATTTTGTTGATGTGTTTGCAATGGAGTATGTACTGCCCAGAAGAGAAATGATTTTACATTTCCATTAAAAGCTATAGCAGTAAATAAACCATCAGAACTCATGCAGATATTCACTGGAACATCTACAGCAGTCCATTAAAATGTCAGAATCTGTGTTAAACATTTGAAAAAGTAGCACTGGATACAGCACATTCAAAACTTAAATATATGCATATATTAAATGATGAAGATATTTCAGAGTATTCCACAAACCTCTGCAGAGCACTCAACACAAGTTTGCATTCATCAGTAAGAGTTTAGCACAACAGCTGCCCTTTTATTACAGGGGAAAAAAAAGGAAAGAAAAAGAAAAATCTACATCTAGTGTCTGGTTTCAGAAGAGCTGCGAGTTGCTACTGCTGCTCAGATGTGAGCTGCCCAGAGATTTAGTCTCAGAGAGTATTTATTTATAATATAAAGGATTTAGAATACATTTTAAGGTGAGCTCCTCCTCAGATTTGCCCCTCGTGCACCAGGATGGATCTCAGTGCTGTTACCCATCAGGCATTTCTAGTTGGGAACTGGCTCCCCTGGGCTGATGCCATATTCAGAACAGAACCTCAGGTGTCCTGTTAAGCTCTGCAGCATCATTCTAGTGAGCAGAGTCTAGCAAGCTAAAGGTTTTGGGGGGTTGTTTTTATTTATTTGAAATCCAGAGGTTTACAAACGTTCATCTCTAATAGGGACTGATGATTCTAATAACAGTAGGGATCTGCAGCAGCTACCTGAGTGACACAGGCTGTTAACCTCACCACAGGCCAGGTCAACTCTTCAGCAGCAGTTTTAGGAGACGCCCCATTGACAGGACTATGGGTTTCACACCCTCCTTCAAGTTTAAGATGACATTAAAGCCAGAGCTCACGTAGGTGATAGAAACTCCTTCGGATGGTTAATGTCAGTACAGAATACAGACACTTGCCATCTAATTAAAGCAGCATTTAAAAACCTGATTATCAAGTCCACCAAATTAAGCAGGAACGACAGCTTGGGAGATGTAAAGCTCTTTTGTCACCAGTGGAAGGTTCCTCAGTGATATGCCTCAACATACCACAACACCCACTCGAAGCAGTGGAAGGAACTTAAAACACACTGTCTAAACAGATTACTAGCTACAAACACAAGCATGTATTGTGCTCCTCGACCAACAATAATTAATACTTTACTCTCTGAAGCACTGGTAGTGTAGAATATACAGACCAGAGATGTTTTCCAGGTTACCTTTCAAGACTGGTTTGACAATGGTCATGGATTGCAGCAGCAGGACTACCAAGAACCAGAGAGTAAACAGGAATTACCATCACTGAACAAGAGAGGGTGTTGTAATTTCTTCTGTTTGCTGACTCTTGTGGCAAACACCCCAGGATCTATTGGTCATATTGATTCCAGATGCTACAGCTAAGCTGGTACAGGGCTGCACAGAGTCTCAGAATCAAGTTTTCTGCATTCATCATTGTTTCACTTGGAAAGTAAATGATTACGTCACTGAGTCAGTGACTCCAGAGCTCTGTATGTTCTTAAAATTAATACAAAGAAAAATATCCCTTGGCATGAGTACAGGAAAACACTAAGCTATGATTAAGGTTACCAACCTGCCAGCATTACAGCTATGAAACCTCACCAAAGTCTCTTTATATAGTCCCAGTAATAGGTATGAACAGCACTATATCACGTTAATGGCAGGACTGTAATACATAGAAAATAGCAGCACAACATGTATTTCTCAAGCATGAGGGCTAATACCTGCTTAGAAATCACAGCTTGCATCTCCATTGCTTTGCACCTTGTGTATTGATTTAAAGCTGAGATTTGTGAAAAGCAGCTGGGTGATACATGCTGGCTGGTTGGCTGAGGGACCCAGATGCGTCTACCTCCTTTAAACATCTTTGTGGCCCTACATGCAAAAGGTTACAGGGTCTTACATAAGGTGGTAGCATCTGAAACTCAAACTGCACAGGGCATCAAGCACAAAAATCCCACTGCAGCTTCCCAGCCCTGCAATCCCAACCACACCAATGCTGGGTTATACCCATGGGCATCCCAGGGGAAGCCAGCTTAATGCTGAAGGAGAACAAAAGAAAAAGGACCTCAAAGAGTATCTGATTTAGAGAATATTTATTTAAAGGCAGAAGGAGGAGAAAGTATTAGACAGGATGAAGGAGAGAGTGAAAATGCTAATGCTCTGAATATACACAAGGAGCAGCAATCTGGTCAAACACAGCAAAAAGGAGGATCTATTTCTGATGTACCCACCCCAAAAAATGTCAAGAAACTGGGGAGAGCACAGACTAGAGAAAAACTACTTAAAGAAAGAATAAAAGGTCAGCTGAGAGGGTAAGGAAAGAAAAGGGAAGGAAATTCACTGGGGAAGATGTATGGGAGAAGAAACAAAAGGTCTTATGATACACTGTCCCCTGTAACACGGAGCTGTGCCTAAAACCCATCTGAATTACACAGACAGAAAGCAAAGTCAATCTAGAGCTCCTGCTGACTGAACCCCACACTGAAGCTCTGACTTGGGCATATGACTGTGTGACCCAAGACTGCTGCACAGCTGTCCCTTGGAAAACCTTTTCCCAGGACTGGGAAGAGAATGAAGGAAGAGAAGATGCCTGAGAACTTGAGAAGCTGTGGGGGGAAGCAGAGGGGCCACTGAACACGATGCGACACGTTCTCTCCTTGGAAACCAGCTCAGCTTGCCTCGTGCTCCAGCCAGACCCCATTTCAGTTTCAAGACAGAACTGTAGCCATTTATAAGCCACACACAAGACTTAAGAGCCTGGCTAAAGCTGAACGCAGAGTATATTTTATGCAAGGCTATAGGTTAAGGATACCCTCTAACAGTCATCTAAACCCAGTGCAATACTTCCTTGGTGCAAGACAAAGGAGTGCACCATGAGTAACTGCTGTGTCTTCCTAGGACCAATGGGAAGTAATAAACTTACACAGCAATAAAAGAGCCCAAACCACACAGAAGATGCAGCACTTTGCACTGGTAAAAAACAATCCAACCCCAGTATGACAAGCATTTCACCTCAGTAACACGATGCACTTTTCACAGCAGCTGAGGCTCCTCACAGCCCTCCCTTCCCCCCCATTTTCATCATGGCAATGCAAACCCAAAATACTCCCACTGATACCTGTGGGGTGGAACAGGCTCAGCAATGCAAGGATCGGGCCCTGCAGCAGAGGCGGCCAGCAGACAAGGATCCATCAGTGGGTTTAGCTGATTCCTATCCCACACCACGACTGCCTCACTGTATACACTTCATGCTGAATGAGGCCTTGCATGCAATTAATGAACATATCTATGGGGAGAATCTGTTGTGGGGATTGAAAGCCAGAACTGTCTCTTCCTTAGGCCAACTCTGCATCAATAGTGAAAGAAATGGCTCTGGTCCCACCAAGCCTGTGCCAGCAGAGACTCTGTTATAGTTAAATCAACATTTGCCACAGCAGGGGATTATCAGATGCTTTGCTTAAATGCTGGATTTTCTTTTTGTTTTGATGTTTAACTCATAAAAAACTGAATTTATTTGGGTTGGGTGCTGATGCCTGCAAGCACAGCTGCTCACCAGCACTGTTTCACTTGCCATGTGAATGCCTGAGAAGAGGATTTAAAACCTTTTCCCAGTCTGCCTCGTGTCAGGATTTGGGTTTTCTTACTCTGTTCCTGCTGCAGCAACGCACCCAGAATGTCCCAAACCCTCAGCAACCTCCCAAAGCAGAGAAGTGCAGAGTTATTTCATGTTCCTTTCTTCACAGAGGCAAACTCTGGAGGTTGGAAACCTGCTCACAAAGGCTGCAGAGACAGGAATCCAGGGTGGGCTACAGAGAGTGAGTGAGAACAGCTGACCTGGACCTGATACACCCTGAAATATGAGGTCCAAGCATATTCAGGAGCAGAGCCATGGCGCTGCAAGAGATGGTACATGGTTATGGCCACATTTAAAAGTCAGGGCCTATCCTGCCTATAGACAAGTCAAAACAACTTCATCATCTGCCACAGCTGTCCAAAACTATTTGAAAACCACTAGGTAATACCTCAATGACTGAGTTTTCTTGACTGCTGTTGCCACATGGGGTTTTATTATTAGGAAAGTCAGGCACGTTCAATAGCATTTCATGCACAGGAGATGGACTTTGGCTCCATGAAAAGTGTAATCAAATTCTTGGAAAGAGAATGCAGATTTAGAGAGATGCTCCTTTATATGTCTTTTACTTAAGACCTAGCTGACACAAGCAACTGAAATTTGCTGCTAAATGAGTCAAGACAGTCCTGTGCATTTCAAAGCAGCATTAAAATCAGTGCTTGCCTCAGCAGGATTTGGTGCTCTCTATTCATGCCCATATAACATTAAAGCTGAGTTGGAATCCAGCCCTTCTTTATTTGTAATCCTCCCTGATTGTTTGCTTTCACTAATGTGCTATTCAGCTTAAAGACTATTTGCTAGAACTGAACTGTATCAGCATGCAGAGCACTGACAATGTCACACAAGCTTCCTTCAGTTGTAAATTAATTTATACAAGCCAAGTTTTAAGCCATATGCAGTTTAGATACATTTACACTATGGATCCAAACCTTTAATCCATATTCTCCTATCTCTTTTTATACATATTGTGTGCAGAAATTAATTCACAGAAGCAAACTTAATCTGGCTCTTTTCATTGCTATTGGTGAGATACAGAAGCCTTCCTCATTCCCAAGCAGATGGTACAAACAGGGATTTCTCCCAATTAAACTAAACTTGATCTAGAGGAATTCTCTCTAGAGAACATCTCTGTGAGGTTTGGACTTGATCTCTGCATGACCCCTGGGTCATCCCTGCTGTCCAACCCCAAAAATAGACTAAAATTTAAAAAAGGATCAGCATTGAGAGGCACCACTGGCCAAGATGCTGAGTGTGGTGACAGCTCTGGAGCTCTCAGATGTGGATCCCTGACGCTGCTACTCTGTTCAACACTTTTCCCTGCCCAACAGCAGGGTAAGTGGCTGCCACAGGAGGCATGTGATGGCAGAAACAGGCCTGGGAAATGCAGATGTATCTGACACCAGGTGCCTCTGCCTACCAAGAACTGCTGAGGTCCACTCAGGGAATTTTAAACAAGGAAGCAGCAGCTCCAGTCACTTCGGTGAATATCCAAGGAGTGACTAGAAATGTGGAGAGAAAGAGTGGGACAGGACAGACCTCCCTCCTGGTGAGCCCAAGGGAATTATGTCAGACATCACTAAAACTGTCCCTGCTTTCCACGTCCTCCAGGACTAATTTTCAGATCAAGCTGCGGTGTGGATCAGGAACATTTACTATTAATCCTTCCATCCTTAGATTTAAGAAATCTTCAGCACCTCTAAGCTGCAGAAAAACAATTCCAGAGATGAAGATTTATATTCTTGATAATGGGGGCAGGCTCACATAAATAATTGAGCTGAATTTAAATTTCATTTCAGTTGTAGAGTGTCTGCCTCTTATTGAGCTGCATGGCATGATTAGGGGTTTGACTGTATCACTCCTTCATAACCATCGTCAGAAATAAATCTCTAAATTAACTTGTGACTATGGCAGGCACAGGAAATGTGTGCTCTTTGGGAAAAGAATGTTCCTGAACTTCTGCACTTGATAGAATAATCAAAATCCTCCCAAGGGATGCAGGCAGATATTGGCATGGTAACATGAAAGGGGCTGGAGGCTCCTATCCATTTTGTTTTCAGTTTGCATTTCCAGGTCCACGCAGAGTATGGATTAAACAAACAAAAACCAACAGCATAATTAGCATCTATTTGCATCTAATGAAACAGAAGACAAGCTTCTTTGTCCATAGTTATTTCAAGCCTTATGTTTTCATCTAGGGCTTCATCCAATCTCTAATGAAATAAATTCTTGGATCAGAACCACAGATTTGCTGCCAGAATTGGGTTTGGAAACTTTCTACACTTCTCAGTAGCCACGTAACAGTTATTGAGAAAGACTTTCTGCTATCTCAGTTATTTCTCATCCAGACTTTTAACAGGACAGGTCATCTTTAACTTGAAAATGCCAAAAGAGTTTATAACCTCAAGCTGACTGCCACAGACCAGAGCCATTACTTATTTGAATCTGGTACCCAGTTTCTAAAAGATACTGAATTATTTCTGCTAGACTGTTCACCTTGAATGCCACAGAACTAGCTTTGGGTCCTGAGCCTTTATGTGACATTTTATTTCCCAAAGCAAATATGACCTGTTAAGATTTACAGGCTTTATTACCAGCAATAACAATTTTACAATCAGCATCAGTAAATCAGGGCTTATCGAGATCTCTATGATTTTTAGCTGTAAAAAGCAATTAAAATGACAGGTTTTCATTGGAATTCCTAACTTACATGAAAAGACAGATATCCTGGTTCATTGTTGAGTGTAATTCAAATATTTCTAAAATTCTCAGGAAAAGTCAAAGGGTGTTAACTAGAGCCAGATCCTTTCGCACAGCTGACAAATAGTGGCCACAACACTCTCCATTTCACTTTAAAACTGCTTGTTTCCAGCCCTTCTCCTCTAACCCTGCACTTGATTTGGGGCATTTTATTAATAAGCTGTCACTTGTGTCACCATAAAGCCTGCCCAGTTTTGTGAATGAGGAGAACCAGGGGGAAAGGAGTAAGCAAAGCAGAAATCTTTACCCCAGAGATTGCAAATATATCAGAGCTGGGATATGCCTGCAGTTTGGAGGGGTGTGCAGCCAGGAAACTTGGTTTAACAGTAATATTTTGCCTGAGAAAAGGTGGCTGAGGTTGGCAGCTGTGGCTCTGGGGACTCTGCAGCCAGTGATTACCATCCCTTCCACAGGCACCGAATGGATGGTTAGGTGATTCCACCTTTGGCAGTTTGCTTTGTCTACAAAGTAGACATGTTTACCAAAACACACATCAATAATTTTGGCAATTCTCTGTAATACAGTATCCATGTTAACACCAGACATGAGTAAAAATAGCACACAGCAGAGGAAAAAGGAGTAGCTGAAATCTGAATGACAGAGCAATACACACTAGATGCCTTTCGTATTTCTACCTCCTTTTCCTTTTGGTCTTTAACACCTCTACCTCATTTCCAGTTTCTTTTCTACCTTAGGTTGCTGCATTTCTCCTCTGCTCAACATGCTGCTTAGCTTAACAGGACACATGTTTCTTTGGGGTTTATTTTCTCTTGCTTCTTTTGTTCCTTCCATTAGATCTCAGCGCAGCAATGATGGAGAGATGGGGCAAAAATAGCTCCCAAGTGCTACTATTTCTCCTTCTCAAAATATGCTTGAGAGAACACTGCAGAGTGCAATCAGGACTACAGAGCAGCATCACAGGAGCCTACAATCCAGCCTGAATGGGGTAACTGAAGCTCACCCTGGGACCAGGACTTAAACCATGGCGCTCCAGCCTGCCAACCTGCTTTCATTAGGTAAGCACTGTGTGATGCCAAGCCAGCCACCACCATCACATTTCCCTCTTTTTTTAATGCCTCTCTAGCAGGTTTTTAAACACAACCCACTCAAAACATCTTCCTCCAGGAATAGTCTGGCTATTATCGTTTTAAGGCAACCCCATCAGATTTCTGTTAAGATTTAGCTCTCTTAAAACATGCTTAAAGCTAACAAAAAAAATCTCAAATGATTATTTGCAGCAGATTTATCTTCCTCTCTCATGACAATAGATCATAATATTTTTAGTTTGGGGGCTTTCTCTTTATTTTTCAGTGAGAAAAGTCATTTATGGGAGAATAAGTAATGGCCTGTTTTCATTTGTAAGCACACAAGTTGAAAATTCTATCCAAACTAGGATTTTTATCAGCAAACATCCTGGAATTCTGACCAAACCCCACACTTTTCTAAAAGCCACAAAGTATAAAAATACAGACCTAGAGCAGTCCATGGGAGAAGCCCACTGTAACCATCATGGGACCCCGAAAACCACGCAGTAGCCAAACCCAGTTGGCTTCTCTTCTACAGAAGATTAGCTGATGGGGTTAGCCCAGTGGGCTCCATCAGCAGAGGGGTGGCAGCAGGGACAGGGAGGTGATTGTCCCTCTCTACTCTACCCTTGTGAGGCTCCACCTGGAGTACTGTGTCCAGATCTGGGGCCCCCAACACAAGAAAGATGTGGGGCTGTTGGAGAGGGGTCAGAGGAGCCAGGGAGATGCTCAGAGGGCTGGAGCAGCTGCCCTACAAAGAGAGGCTGAGGGAGCTGGGCTGGTTCAGCCTGGAGAAGAGAAGGCTGTGGGGGGACCTCATTGCAGCCTGCCAGTGCCTGAAGGGAGCAGAGACACAGGAGGGGAATCAACTTTTTAAAAAGGCAGAGACTGGCAGGACAAGGGGGATGGCTTAAAGCTAAAGGAGGGAAGGTTTAGATTGGATATTAGGGGGAGGTTTTTTTACAGAGAGAGTGGTGAGGTCCTGGAACAGGCTGCCCAGAGAGGGGGTGGATGCCCCATCCCTGGAATTGTTCAAGGCCAGGTTGGATGGGGCCCTGGGCAACCTTGTGTAGCTCCAGGCCTGAGGTTGGTGTCCCTGCCTGTGGCAGGGGGTTGGAGCTCTGTGACCCTTGGGGTCCCTTCCCACCCTTGCCATTCTGTGATTCTGTGATTCTCTTGCCATTTCTCACGTCATTTTATAACACAGCTCCCTCTTATCATACAGCAGTGGTTGAAGGAGGATGGGTGGAGTGAGGCCAGGGCGTTATTGGGGAGGAGGCTTAGGGGGGGCTAAGGGGGGTTCAAAGGTCTCGCTGCGCAAAGCCTCACCTCGGCTGCAGGCACTCCCTCGGGCGGGCGGCAGTGGAGAACGATCATCCCTTCGATAGGAACCTCCTTCCCTTGGGGGTCTTGCTCAAAGTTCTTACGTAGATCTGTGGAGTTTAAAGCAGTAACTCATTATACCTCCAGAAGCCATTCCTCCCCAAACAGAGCTGCGGAGGCGAGCCACAATACTGCTTCCCTCTCCTCTTAAGTGCCTGTACAAAGCAAGGGACAGCTGAGCTGCCTGTTCTTCCCCAGAGGAGAGGCAGAGAGATCCTGCCATCTTTAGCTGTGCTTCCATTTCTCTGCCTTTAAGAAACGATCAGTGTGTGACTACATAGAACCATCACTTGGGTTGGAGTCCAAACACAGCCTAACCCTGCCTCGTCTACCTCTAGATCATGTCCTTATGGACTTCATCTCCACACCTTTTAAATCCCTCCAGGGATGGTGACTCCACCTTGGACAGCCTGTCCTGATGCCTGACAACCCTTTGGGTAAAGAAATTCTTCCTGATCTCAAATCTAAATCTCCCCTGGTGCAGCTTGAAACCATTTCCTCTCATCCTATAGCTTGTCACCTAAGAGAAAAGACCAACGCCAACATCTCTGCAACCACCTTGCAGGTAGCTGTAGAGAGCAATAACGTCTCCCCTCAGCATCCTTTTCTCAAGACTAAACAGCCCCAGCTCCCTCAGCTGCTCCTCACAGGACCTGAGCTCCAAACCCTTCACCAGCTTTGTCACCCTCCTCTGGACACACTCCAGTATCTCAAAGCATCTCCAGCATCTCATCTACAGAGACAGTCAGCATTTGCAGCCACAAACTCCCTGGTTCTAGCAGTGCTTCAGTCTCCAGAGCCATTACCTTTCCAAAATGGGAGAATTAAATGCAGGAGTAACAGCACAGGATTGTTTGGGCACTGTGAGAAACCACAGGGTGGATCTGTGGCAGGGTGGATGGTTTCCCAGTCCCTGCTCCTGCAGGGGAGTGCCAGGTAATTTATAAAATGCACTAAGCTTTGCTTAGAACAGATCCCCTGCATTCTGCAAGCTGTGGAGAAAGGAATGAAAAGCCTGAGCTCAATTCCACACATCCCAAACCGGCTGATGAAAAGGTGGCGTCCCTTCAGATACCAGGGGCCAGGAGGAGAAACAGGGCACTGTCTCAGAGTCACACCCATGTGGCTGCAACACTTCTAGGTGCAAATGTTTGTGGAACCCAGAAGAGACACAAGGGAAACGTGTATCCAGTGACAGGGACCCAAGCCAGATGTGCCCATCTGTCCTGGCTGGGAAAGGGAAACGGAACAAAGGAATGTTACTTCCCACACGTGCTTTGAGAGTCAGGATGTTGCCATCAGATGTACTCATTTTCTTCAAGCAGTGTCTCAGATTCCACAGCGTGGATTTACTGATTTAATTTTCTCCATTGCTTACACTTCATGAAATACACCCCCTTGAACAGCAGAGGCTCTGAATCAGTTACCCTTTAATATATTTCATAAAATACATTAAGACGTATTTTAGCAAGCTGGTCACTAGAGCAAGATGCATGCAGTGCATGTATTCCCCTTTTTATGATTCTTTGTTAATGCTGATTTTTTTCCCTACAGAAAACCAATATCTTTTCCAGTACTCCATTTAAGAAGTCATTCATTAACAGTTAAGCTGCAGTTGTGCCTACAAATGCCTTTATTAGGATGAAGGATGGAGTAAGATCCATCTTCTCATTTTCTCTGCGCTCCACACTATCATAAAGAAATACTTACCTGCTTTTTCAGAGAGATATAAAGTGCTGCAATGCTTTAGGCTTGACTCACAATTCAGAATCTCTGGGCTTTAAGTGCAGAGAAAGAGAGAGAGGAAAAAGTCGACGCTGCCATAGTGCCTCGAGGTGCTGTGAATACATTAGGGGTGCTGTGTGATCTTCACAGTGTCACCTCTCTAAGGGTACTGCCCAGGTCAGGGATCCATGCCCCAAATCACATAGCAGGGTTGCTCCCCACACATGATGATGTGGGTACCACAGCAGTGGGTTTTAAAAGTCCCAACATACGACTCCACCTGCTTCTGCTCATTCTGATGTTCACTCTTATTGCCATATTATGGGGATGGGAAATCACAGTGCGGAGAAAAGTCAATAAAAATTCAATTCAGAATAATAGTCCTTTGCAGCTTAGCTATACAGGGGAATTATTAGCTCATTCAATGTTATGACAGCTAATGCAGTAAAATAAAAAATTGAATTTACACATATTTACACATTCAAACTAAATCAGCCAACAAAAAAAAAAATCTGTCATTTATAAAACCAAAGAGTTGTTAGATTTTCCTATTACTTACCTCAAATGTTTAAGTTATCAAGTTAAAAGATTTCCCAAGAATTACTAGAGCACCACTTGGTAAAGTTACCTTTCAGAGCCTCTTGCTTGAGACTCCCCAACCCATTCCTCCCACCTCTCATCTCCCTCCCCAAAGCATTTCTCCCAGCTCTTTGCAGTGTGGTGTCATCAGTTCTGGGACTGGGTCTTTAAAGATGTGAACTGGTGGTTTAAGGGAAAAGCGTTCACAACAGACTGGGGGGAAATAATTCCCTGAGCTCTGCCAGCAGCACTGCTGCTGAGGGATGGTTTCAGGCTCTCATTCTGTTCAAGCAACAGAGCAGATATAACTGCAAGGTAAAAACTGGATGAGGCTTTGAGCATCTCCAGAGTCTTACGGTGGCAATTGTACTTGGGTTCTAGCTTTTTTACATCTCCCCCCTTGCAACGATGGCATTTATTGCATTGGCTGGGTTTTGCATCTTTCAAATAGCAATGTGTTGGCTGTGAGTGTAACATTGCAGCAGACTGCTTCAGGCAGGAGGAACAGAGGAAAACTCACCACTTCCTACCTGGGGACAACAGTGTCCTCTGCTCTCCCTGTACTGAAAATTCTAGGGAGTCTTCTATGCTAAGGGAACCAAAACAAATACCCTTCCCCCATAACTCTTAGTTAATCTACAGCATTGTTATTATTTAAAGCTTAACATTTATCAGCCTGCAAGGCCAGAGTTATTTCCTTTGTTTACAGCAAGGATGCCCCCCCAGCAGCAGCTTCCATCGACACATGGCCACTTTCCCAGTCACCACTGGTAATGACTCTGTCCCTGGCTGGGATGGCTTCACAAGACATACCCTTGAACTTAAGAATTCACAGCTCTGCACAGGGAATCCCTTTCTAACCCCATTATGGGGCATGAGCAGGCACAGAATCAGTTACAAGCAGCCAAACAGTGTAACTATGCAGGGTCCAGGGTCTGACCCCTGGATGCTACACTGAGTCACTCTACAGGTCATGCAACTGGCCCCACAGCATAAGGCCCTGCAGAAGGCATACAGGGCAAAGCAGAGCAGCTGGGAACATGCATCCCTTCCTTACAAAACCTGGGGCAGCAGAACAGTTACTCACAGGCTATGCGGACAGATGCCTTCCTGCTCTTGGAGGTCCCTAGATGACTCCACGCAACACACTGGCACCAGTAATCTTCTGGCCCATGAAAATCTTCCACCTGCTGTCTGGTCACATTGATGAACACCTCTCGAACCTTCAGTCCTGATGGGGAAAGATACAGAAAATTAGCTGATGGGAGCTGTCTTACTTGGGCATAAAGCTAAGGTTAACCAAACCTTTGCTTTTAATTAAACAATTCCATTTTTAATCAAGGCAAAGCTTTAATTACTTTGATAATAATATATTGCCACTAATTAAATTCTAAAATCTGAGTAGGTCATAATGCATTGCATTACAAGAATTACCCACCCACTGTGGTCTTTGCAAGAATGTAACACGTCCCTCTGAACCTTTTCTCCTGTGCCTTTCTCACCCAGAATGTTTATCTGGAATGTTATAATACAGGATAGAACTGTTTTCCCATCTAACATCTCCGTGCCCTTGCAAACCTTACTGAAGGACCCTGGTAGGATTCCAGACCAGTCCCAGAACTGCGCCTGGACGACAGGAGCTAACCAGATCCCACCAAATTCCCTCCCATTCCAGCCACCACTACAGCAGTCACACCCAGCAGCTGTTTCCTCATATGGAGAAGCCTCACACTGCAGCAGAGGAAGGAAAGAGAAGGCAACAGGTTGCACAGCTCACAAATAGGGATGGTCCTCTTCGCCACCCTTCTGGGAAGCCAGTGAACCAGCTACAAAACTGAGGTCTTGCCTTTCTTCACTCTCCCAGGCAGAAGTATTCACCCCATCAGACAGAAGCCTTGCTTATTTTGCACCATTTCCCAACATGAACTGAATTCACCTGCAGTGCAACACTGTTGGCTACTGCAATGTTGCTCAGTGTTTATCACACTGACCACAAATCTCTCTCCTGAGGTAGGAATTGGTTACACCTCCAAGGCAGAGAAAAGGATCTACAGGAATAATCACAGCTCTCCAGGAGGAACGATGGGAAAAGCCCAGTGCTTTTCCTTCACCTGCTCCCATTTTCATACCCTCCTGGGCACAGGTGAAACTCAGCAGCACTGCCTTTCAGACTAGAAGCATTTGCTTCAGGTGAAGCCTGACTGTAAACACAAGACATTGAGAAGCCTCATGAACCTCGTTTCACACACTGGGGATGTTTTCCCCATGCTACATTTGCATGGCAACCTTGGGGAGAGGAAATATAATCCAAGTCTGGGTTAAAACACATTAGGAGTCACTTGAAAGAGCCAGTCAGAAAAACATTAATTTGAAAACAGAAAAAACTTGTGCCTACTACTTTCTTCTCTCTCCTCCTGTGCAGTCCCAAGATACTTATTTCCCCTTCACTGGAAATGAATGAAAACTCAATCTTAAAATATATTTCATGCCCGTGAAGTTTATAAAGCAGCAAGAAATTTCTAAACCTGAAGTCCATAAAAATTGGTTTCCACTTAATCTCAGGCATCATTAACAGCTGGGTATTTCCCCCTGAAAGGCACTGGGAAGCCAACACATTCCTTGGGCAAACAGGAGAGTTAGAGCCCACCGGGGATGCTTGGTGAAATGCACAGGGAAGGTCAGACAAGCTTTAAGTACTAGAAAGCAATACCAAATTTTTGCTGCCTTTCCAGCAAAAACAAAGGGGATTTTTGCTTCTTTCCACTCAGCCTGCCTGGCTTGCCACACTTCCCAGGGATACCTCACATCATGGAGAAACCTGCAAGAGCTCCCTAAATCTTCTCACCATTTTAGTCACTCAAATATCTATTCACTTTGTAACAAACAAACAAACAAACAGAGGTTTCCTGGTTGCTTTTATTTGCTTTTTGTTTTTATAAATATGTTTACAAAACATCCCTCTGCTTCCTGCCAGGGTGAAAACAAGTCCCCCTGAAACAGACACAGCAGAGGGAACTTGGTTCTGTCAGCAACACTTCTCCTCGCTGACATGCTGCCTGCACAACAAGTGATGGAAATGCAGTGTCTCCATTTAAACACTCAAGATGCTCTGGCAGGGATGAATCCTTGGATCCCCTACAGGGATGAATCCTTGGATCCCCTTACAGGGATGAATCCTTGGATCCCCTGTCACAAGGCCATTTTTTGCAGAGCATCACCATACGCGAAGGGTAAGAGCAGCCACAGGAAGCTCCCAGAGTTGGCTCCTGGCACCCCAAGTGTCCCTCCATGCTGTATGACAGCAACAGATTCTTTCTTGTCACTTACTCTGGCACATCGAGCTGTGTGCAGTCCCTGCCTGATCTCAATCAAAGCTACAAAGCACCAAAGCCCCAGAGTCCCCAAATCCAAGCTGATTTGCAGCCACGTCCAATGCAGTTGCAACTCGTCCACTTTAAGACTTCTCCATCGAGGGTGTGAAATGATTAACACCTTGTCTCCAGGCAGGAACCACTCACCCAGCATTCAATCAGCTGATGGGTGCTTCTGTACGTACATCATAGCTGCCCATGCTGCCCGCAAGCCCTGTGCTCTGCTGCAGTGAAGGCACAGCCTCCTGCTCTGCCTCGCTATCTTGCTCCCCCCTCCCACACCAACATACTCCCACCATGACCTCTCAGCAGCATCTTCCTGGGGAAGAGAATCCTCCCTGTCACCAGCCATTAACTACAACCTTGCTGACAGCGCTGCCGTTCACCCGGTACACCCGGCACACTGCCTTCTGAACCCTGAGCTGCTCTAGGAAATGCTGGAAGCAGCAAACAGCAACAAGGGGCTGAGCACCACACACAATACAGCTCACTGGTGCATCCATGCTAACACCACTGAGCCTTCAACCCATACCAAACAAAAATATAATCCCATAATGATGCTTTTTTCTTCTGAGAGGCTGATCCATTTCTAGGCTCATCGGTACTGTAAAGCCCACAGGGAATACAGGCATTTACAGCTCCAGATTTACAACAGCAGAATATTCTCCAGCCCAGCTCTTCCTTTCATCACCCCATTAATTAATCTTTATGCCAGCCTGTATCTTCTGCAGCGATGCTGAACGTGGTTCAGCTCAGGCAAACAAACAGCACAGGGTTTAGGGAAGCTGGTGGTTCAGCGATTGGCAAATGAGAGGGGTAGGAATTCAGAGCCTCTCCCAGGCCTCCCAGTTTGCCAACAGACAAAATAAATGCATCTAAAACAGGAGAATTGTGGAACGGTTGAGGTCGGAAGGGACCTCTGGATAACATCTGGTCTTTGGGGAAAGTTATGCTTTGTTTATGAAGAAAGTAGACCTATTTTCATTTGTTTTAGAAACAACTACAGAAAGCAACCCTAGTGGGAACAGAGGCAGATATTCTCATTTATCATCACTATATTTCACCAACAAATATACTCACCTCCCCTCTGCAGCTCACAAAATTCAGGAAAATTGTTCACAGGAAATGACACACAAAGAAAAATCCATGCAAATAAAAACAAGCACATAATAAACACGAGCAACCTTTTACCTGTGACTTGTAGAACTCTAATAAGCACTGCAAGTCCAACCCTTTAAATTATTGTGCAAATTATAACCATCATCTTTTGTCATACAGTACAGCCTTACAGAATATAAAATTATGACTATGGTACTGATATGCTAATAAGCTTTCTGCACTGTTGGATGGTTTAGCTGCAGATAGACTAATGCTGGCAGCAGATGAATAATTGCTCTCCATGTACTAAACATAACAGAGCTGCACAGAACTCCAGCATTTGTCAGCTTTATTTGTTTAAATGAGAAAAACACTGACAGCAGTTATTGCTGTAATCCTTTTATTTATCAGACAAGAAAACTCTAGTTACTCTTAGCAGGGCTGATCCTCTGGTGAAACCAAAAGTTGAAATATTTGTGAACTAATTCTGCAGCACATGCCACAACGTTCAGGCAAGAAAAATAAAGCAGAAGGAAATTAATCAAGCTGTAATTGTTATGTTTTAATCACAGTAGCATCTACTCACTCATGTTCTCACTTTATGAGGCAGAGTACAGAGAGTAAAGTTCCCGTTCTGCCACGTTAATGGGATAAATGCAAACAGCAGACGGGATTACAGGCTCTTCTGCAACTGAGGAGTTGAGGCAGGAGAAGATGAAGTAACTTGGTCTCTAACCACCCAACTGACCTGGCAGCACAGGGATGGGAACCTGTACCCATGTTTTGGCTTCCATGTGCTGATGTTCTACAGCAAATCCACAGCAGGAGACACTTCAGTGCAAACTCTTCAAGGCCACCAGACCCTTTTACAACCTCAGGCAGTCAACAACTACAAAGCTCCCAAAATGACAAAACCCTTCCCCCTCCTGCTGCTCCTCCTCTTCACATTAAGTTACTCCTATGTTACTCTAAGATTTTTATTGCTGACCTACGAAAACAAAATCACATGGAATTGAATTCCATGTTCATCACAATGACAAAATAGACCCATTGCCAGCCACAGCTTTCCTGTCTGTCCCATCATACGTACCCAACTCAGTGCTGTTGGTACCCAGCAGCAGCAGCAACATGCCTTCAAGTGCCATTGCCAAGGACTTCTTGTGTATGCCTGGCTGTGAGCTTGCTGGCAGGAATTTATAGGGATGCTAGGATTCATTTCTTGTATTCAGCATTAATTTTCCTCTTGTTTGTTTCTCGTGGCTGTTTTTCACCCCTTCCCTATGCATCCCTGAATTTTAATCACAGAACAAACAGCAGAAGGATGGAAAAGCACCGACCTATTGTAACGTGGTGTCCCCTCTCTTTAGTTAGTGAGCACACCAGAATCACACCCTGTAACCAGAGGCACCCTTCTTGGCATGAATTCCAGAGCAGTTTGTCACAGATGGAGCCCACGCAGCCTGCAGATCGCTGTGCACACTCACTGACAGTCATGTTGATGCCCCAGATTTGACTCCAGAAATGAGAGCACTGGCAGTATGCACATTAATTCTAAAAAAGCCCAACAGTCTGCTGTTTACTGAGGGCTAAGGAAGGGTTCCAAAGTAATTTATGGCTATGGATGCATCACAGTGAGAGAATATCCATGCCTGTCCTTCAACATTACACCATCTATATAGCCTTTATTCATATTTTTGTGTCTGAGGGACCTTCAAGAAGAGGTTTTGGAGCACACAGACACACTGTACCCCTGTGCAGGGACCCTTAGGGTACTCTTTGCCATCTCTGCGAAGTTGCTATACCTGATCCCATTTGTTGACCCTGTGCCTCAGTGTCCCAAACCTCACTGTTAGAGGTGTTATTTTAAAAACCACCTAATGTTACTTTATCATTTTTATTCTGTTATTAATCCAAGGCTGAGAAAACACAATTGCAGTACTCACAAGAGAGATTTTCATTAACCACATGGAAGAAAAACATTTAGGGACGACATTTCTTCTCTATTGATTCAGCAATGCCTTCAGAAGTAAAGGTTATGCCTGTTAAATTATTTTTGAAAAGGTAACTGTAAAAATTATAATTCGGCCAGATTAGCATTTACAAAAAGCCTTCAGCATGAGATTTCTTCAGAATGCATCACTTAAAAAGAATGCCAAACACCACTTTAGGAGATGGAACTTTTTAAACGGCATTTTTTTTCCTGTAAAAAGGAATTTCTGGTATTGATAGAGAGGATGCTACACATACACTGCTATTTCCAAGACATGGAGTTGCCTAGCAATCCTGGAATTTAAAAAGAAGAGAAAAGCAATAACAAAACAGAATTGTGAAATTACAAGACGGCGCAGCATTAAATTGGTTTGCAATACTTATCAAGACGCTTCTAAATGAGAAAAGATATAGGCTGTGCTGGGAGCATGATAAAATCTGTTGATCATTTTCAACTTTCTCCTTCTCTTCTCTTGGATACACACTTCTACACAAAGGATTTCTCCTATTTAGCTTTATTTCCTACCAGTGCTTGGGAGTGGAGGGGAATTTCTGCGCCCACATTGGCAGTTTTCCAGGGTTCATCCTGCTGGGAATTTCCCAAAAGCACGTTTTCCTGTTTCTAGTTCCCACAACAAATCTTGCCACAGAAATACAGGGAACCTCTCTTCCCTCCAGAACAGCTATTTGCTTTCAGAAAGCTTACTATTAACTATTTGGTCAGGCCCTACATCTCCACCTGGAAAAGCTGGTGGTGTGTATCCTGATACTGTCTCCGTGTAACATCTCCTACATTTTGTTTTCCCATTTATACTACCACGATCTGTATTCCCCTTCTCCACCTGTCAGCTCTGGCCTTTCCTCACCATCTTCCATTCACTGCTTTCCCGTTTGTGTTTCAGGAAACACCATCTCCTCACTCTGCGAAGCTGTAGCCACATTCACAGATGTATAGAGATTGGAAGGGTGATTCCTGGAGATCCTCTAGCCCAACATCACTGCTAAAGCAGGATTACCTAGAGCACATGGCACAGGATTGCATCCAGACAGGTCTTGAGTATCTCCAAAGAAGGAGACTCCTCTCTGGGCAGCCTGTCCCAGTTCTCCATCACCCTCACGGTAAAGCAGCTTTTCTCATAGCTTTTCTCACAGGATCACTACTGTGCTGTAGTGACCAGGCTCACTACATGATGACAACGTATTGTGCTGGGGGATGGGAGGATTCCCCAGGACCACAGCATTTCTGCTGCCTCTCACCCACTTCTCAAGGCTGTCCACTGCCCTGCTTCTCCTCCGCTTCCTGCATGGACATTCCTCACTCTCTGTCAGTGTTGAGCCATCGCCCCCTCTCCCCAAGTGCCCACAGCCTTAGCCTTTCCTCTCCCCCAGTTCCCAGGACCAGTTCCCATCTGCTCCATGGAAGAAATCAGGCCTGACCCCTCTCATAAACTCACAAAAAAACAAGCAAGTTTATTTCAGCTACTCAAACACAAACAGAAACACAACACTAGCGGCCTGCGTGATCGCCTGAGCCTGCTTCTTCTTCCCGAACCCTGTGCAGCCACGATGGATCCTCTCTGGGTGCTGGTGGGGTGCGCAGTCCGCTGCGTCCATCGCTGTCTCGCTCTGAGGAGAGGCTCCTCATGCGCTGGCGGGGCACAGGGGCATCATCCTCCCCACTCTGCTCGGAATGTCTCCGACGCTGGGCACGTCTGGGACCCTGCTGCTGCTGCCTCTGTGGCCTCGCATGGCCACGGCCACAGTTGGCCAGCCTGGGGTTGCCAAGCCTTTGCAGATGGCAGCGGATGGATCTAACAGGCCGTCGGCAGAGTGGACAGGTGGCAGAGAGCGCTGTGATGGCCCAGTACTGGATACAGGCATGGCAGAATCCATGTCCACATGGGACCACATCAGCTGGGTTTTGCAGGTGCTCCAAGCAGATGGGGCACAGGTCCCTTGGGTGGCTGTTGCTGGCAGCCGCCAGTGCCACCATCTCCCCTCTCTTGAATGCCTCCAAGGCTGCTGCTGGTCTTTACTGTCCCTTGACAGCTGCTGGTCTTTACTGTCTCTTGACAGCTGCTGGTGGGAGTAGATGTCAGGATCTGCTGGGCGGCGTATGCAGGGCCAGTAGGACACAGCACCACTTTGGCTGCTGGCACGTCTTGAGATCCGGTGTGCCGCCAGGAGCTCTGGGCTCAGCTGCTGTCTCTCAAAGTTGTCTGTGCTGTGGGCACCAGGTACCGCTGGAGTCTATGGGTGCCCACCAGAAGTGATGTCAGGGGTGAGTGTGACTCCTGGTGACCTCACAGAGCCCTTGTCTCTCTGGAACTAGGAGCTGCCACAGCCTCAGACTGTGCTCAGGCCTTTGCTCAGTCCCCACTTGGGCAGTCCCTGCTGCCGGTGGTGCTTGTGCCAGCATCAGAGCTGTGATGTATCTCCGTGCTGCATCCCGAGCGGGTGTGTGCAGGCTTTACCAACACACCAGGCCAGCTGTGGCGCTGCCACGCGAGCCCAGCAAGAAGCTTCGCCCAATGCACTGTACTCAGGGCAGCACCGTGCCGGCTCCTTCAGCTCGGCCAAAGCCTGCAACTCCCTGCAAAGTCAGACAACTCTGTCTCTCCAAACACCATCCCCTGCTCTTTGCTCTGCTTTAAATACTGTTAATAAACACAGCATTCAGATACACCTTCCAAAGGACGCATTAACCCTTACCTGTAGCTTCATCCATGCTTTCCTCAGACACGTGCTCATTTTGATGAACCCATTCACCATTGCACTTGAAGAAAATCTGCATAGCTGGCATGGCTTTACAGCGTAAGACAATGGGGTTGCTTTTTATAATGTAGGCGTCATCTGGTTCCTCCATAAAATGAGGCAGCGTTCCAGGAGCAGATGGGATAGACTCTGGAAGGGCTTCACTGTTATCATTTCCTGAAAGGGAAAGGAAGGAAAATACACATTTTTTCATGTTGGTGCACCCGTTGAATCATTTCATTTAATTGATTAAATACCATTTTGGGTTTTATTAAAACCTAATTTCATTAGAGGAACACCAGTAGAACTCAATAGCTGTCAGGATTGTGCTTTGCAAGGAATTTCACACACACACACAGAGGTAAATAATTTAAGTGTAAGGACTGTCATGAAAATAGACAGAAAAGAAGCATCAGACTCAGCAGAAAACTACATCATCTCTGTTGCCAATTTTATAGATGGGGAACTGAGGCACACAAAGATTAAATGAGACACCTCAGGTCACACAGAAAGTCCGTGGAAGAAGTCGAAACTAAACCTTATTCTCTTGAGTGACAGACCAGTGCCTTAACTACCAAATCTTCCTTTCTCTCACTGAATTTAATTTCCTTTAGACAGTTGCTGCAGATGTAACAGGGATCAGCGTGTTAACCACAGAGAAATATATTGATATGAACAGCATTACTGTAGCACTCCAACAGCGGAATAAGCAAACTGTGATTTCATCCCCACTTAGAGGACATTTTCGATATGCTTTTACACTGTTCCCATTTACTACAGCCCCTTTAAGGCAACATCAGAGTGGAAAAGTGGCTTCTGTAGGGCCAGAAACTGCAAGGCAGTGAGCCTT
The DNA here is from genome assembly GCA_022605575.1 of Laterallus jamaicensis coturniculus. Taxonomy (NCBI): domain Eukaryota; kingdom Metazoa; phylum Chordata; class Aves; order Gruiformes; family Rallidae; genus Laterallus; species Laterallus jamaicensis. Next base: position 2,609,121 of record JAKCOX010000049.1, on the reverse strand, counting down.
CTCAGGCAGTAGGATCCAAGGGCATCTGTTCAGCGGCGTATAAGCCTCGCTGTGTGGTTTTCTGAATTCCTGTGCTTGGATATGGACACAGAAGCACTAGAATAGAAGCTTTTACTTTAGTACAACTCTCCTCGTTGAGTCAAATCCCACTTGCTGCTGTCAAAACTGGGAAATTCCCGTTGATTTTAAGCGATGCCAGGGTTTATTTCAGTAGTTTGTCAGGTTTTCTAAGAAAATTCAAAGCAAGGCAACAAAAATAAGACAGAAGGGATCAACTGATGAAGGAAGATTAGAAAGTCCTGAATATGTACAGCATAGCCAAATGATAACAAAGGAGGAGGACATGGTCTGTATATGCAGATGAAGGGGGAGCAGTATCAGAGAAATAGCTGTGGGTTAGGATGTGATTTAACCCCAGTATAGTTAGGGTTAGGACATGATTTAACCCAAACCAGTGAAGTTAAGTCAGGGGGAAGATAAGTTATGATGATATGAAGTCTAAAAACCTTCACAGGTCTAGATTATGGGATAATGAGAACATACTTTGCCTTCCTTTCTATTAAAAATAGGTGTCTCTCACTTAGCACTCGGTAAATCTGTGTGTGCAAGTACACACTGTGTATGTGCAGGGAGATCATTAGGGTTTTCAAATGAGCTCCATGCTTTAAACTACATTCACAGTGTACTTTATAAAACATTATCATCATTTTTAGCGTTTTACTACCGAACATTTATGCCAATTTCCATCTTGTCAGTCTTCAGTAATACAGCGTCCCTGCAGGCTTTATTAAATCCATGCCTTATAGGAAATAACAAAAAGTCATTATCAGATTCTGGAGAGGCTTGGAAATCCCATGCTCCCATCAATGCTCTGAGTGCTTCAGAAGGCAGCAAACATGCTTGTGCTGAAGACCAGCAGACAATTTTTATAAGGATCATTCAGCCAGAGAATCTGGAATGACCCATTGCTGCTATTGAGGGCAAGACACAAAGGATGAAATCCCATCCCCACTGGAATGAAGGGCACAATTCTCCTCACAAGTGGCATCCTGATTTAATGATGTGGCTTTACGTTCTTGTTAAGGGTAACTGATGAGCACCTGAAAACAAACTGGTTCTACACCTCTCGTGGGATTGCTGTGCTTTTGTCCAGCTCACCTCACCAACAGAGAAATGGAGTGAGGCACAAACCATTTTATGCAGCCAGCAGCAGAGTGGTTTGGGGCTGTGGAAGCAGCTCACTCTTGAAGAAAACACTGAACATAAGGATGTACATAAGGGTGCAGCTTTTCACTTACACAGAACTGGCACTACACTACGTGCCCCTGAGAATCAAACTAGCAGAGATCACAGTACATAAAAGGAGGAATGACTTTCTATATCCTGTCCCAAACAGACTCACAGGGAGGTATTACAGTATTTTTGCATGCTGTACAGATTTAATTGCTTGGATTCGCTGCTGACATTTTATAATCCAGATGAAATCAGCATCTGGCAAGAATTTACTTCAGACAACTGCTAGCAGAGGTAAGGAGAGCAACTCAGTCCCCATCCTGTGTGAGGTCAGGCTGGAAGGCAACTCCATACTGCCCAGAAAATTCTCAAAGGACTGGCATTCCTTGCTTTCTGTCTATGGAGGTATTGCTTTTCTCCACAGGGCTACCTAATCAGACAGGGACCACAAGGGCACCATTTAATGTGTTGTGATCTCTGCAAGTTTTGCATCATCAATATTTAGAGTGATTTATGATACAGAGGACTTCCTTTACCAGTCCCTTTATCATGCTTTAACTGCAGAGTCGCACAGCAGTATTTCAGATACACTGAATTAAATTCTCTTCCACACTGAAGTGGCACACTCTGACTCTAATTAAGAGTTTTTCCCTTAGTTTCCTGCCACGCACACAGGATGTCTGACAATTACACAGGTTGCAGGGTACACAGCTCCTGGGGTCTGGAACAGGTATGATGGATCCACTGTGAGCAAGTGCTACTGTTCCCTTACCCACAGCTACAACAGGAAAGGTATCGATGCACAGCAAGCGCACACTCATGTCCACTGGTAACAGCCCACTAATGCCAAGAGTGAAGTTTGATTAACAAATGAGGTATGTTTTTAATTCCATTTTAAAAAACCCATCCTTTTATTATTTTTTTTTTAATACATACTGCATCCTTTACTAGCAAGGGCTCCTTTCCAGCCTTGGAGCCTTTCCAGCTTTTATGTCAAAGCTTCTATGCCCTTACCAATCCACACAAGTTGTCTGTCATGCTAAAGAAAGGACAGACACACAGAGCTCTCAGTGAAAGCTTTACAAGTCTGAAAACTGCTGAATAAACTAAAAGACTTTGCTCTAGCAGAAATATATTCCCCACACCACCTTCTCAAACATCTCTGCAGAGGACAAGTGTGTTTCACACCCAACGTTAAGTCTGATCTCTGAAGCTTTCCTGTTTCAAGGCCACAGTACAACAATCAGACACAACCCTTTGCACTTGTACAAGCTGACCACCACAAGACCCTCACGTGTTCCTTGACAGTCACCTCAATCAGTGGTGTTCAGTGATTACCTTGAAGGTCTTCAGTAGCAAGTCCTGAGATGTCCTCTCTCTTCTGGTATACGTACTCAACTCACTCAGTACGTGCCTGCAGGCATGCCAAAGCTGAAACCCCTCCATTTCCCCGTTCAAGGAGACACTACCCTGACCCCAGTAGTTGGCATGTTACAGCAAACCTGAAAGATCTCCTTCCAACACACCAAAGTTCTTCCAGCCATACTCTAGGCTCAATGAAATTTCCATTTCCTACCTCCTTCTCCCTGTGTTGTTGCAACTGTTAGATGGTGACTTCTAACACCCAGGTTTGGCTCTGTGCTGACTGTCATTTTTTCCAGTTGATGGGTCATTTCCCCAAGACCACAGCAGGAACTGCTCTCTTGATTTCAAGCTGCAGTGTCTAGCTGACTGCTTGTCTTGATGCTGTATGAATCAGAGGTCACACAACAGACTTGTCCAGGTGTTGTTATGTGAACAAAGAGACTAAAGAAAGAAGTATTTGGTCCAAAATATTATTTCATGCTCAAGACCTAAGCAATTTGGCTACTGCAGTCAAGAGAAAAGCAAGATTAGACAAAATGTTATGAGGCATTTGGAGCCTCTCTATAAACAATCTAGAAGTGCTTAGCTGAACAGGAAGATGTATTGAGCCAGCCAAACCTGTATCACACAGCTCAGCTCCCTCACTCATCACTTGAGCTGAAGGCAATTCCCTGTTTCAGAAGTGAGCTTCTGGGAGGCACAGCACAGAATATAAAATAAAGACACTGTGTTTATGTCTCTCTGAGTATATGCACACACACACATGATTAAATATGTAAATGACAGGAGCTGTCACAGACCTTAATCGCATCAGTGCTAATTAGATAAACTATAGGAAGATAATGCCTAGACTGATGTTCTGACATTCTAAGAACCAGGCACTGCTCATACTTAACCAGGTAGAACAAATCCCAGGGTCAAGTCCTAAAAACTAGTATTTAGAAGGCTATTAAGGATGTTGGAAAAATATGCATGTATTTCAGGATAAATATTTCAGCTGAGAGAACTACAGCAGCTGCTGGCCAAAGCAAAACCTCTCCTAAAGAGCACTTAATGCTTGGGATTTTTTTAATTTAATGCATCTTTCTGTTGTGCATCATCTTTTTTTGTACCCTAGCCTGTATTCAAATTCATCTGAAAGCCGGCTGGAACTCTGTAAGGGTTTTGATTTCAAATTATTAAGGTTTTTCATTTATAACTGTCAGTTTTCAAGACTCAGGCCATTCATAGCTATAGAAAAATGGCTGGTTTAATGCAACAGTGAATGACAGAAGACCAGACTATCAAACACAATTCTTATATTTTTCATTCCTGGAAAATTACCTTTCAGGAAATGCTTTGTGGTTTATGTTCTGTACACTAGTCCAATGGGGACTTTAAATCTTTTTATGACAATAATAGAAACAAAAAAAAGGGGGGGAGGGGGAAGGAAGTTAGGAACAAACACTAAATTCTTCTAAGAAATAAATATACTGCTGTTAGTTGTCAGATCAGATGAGAAAATCTTGCAGCAGACACGAATCTGTATTCCAAAACTGGTTAGGATATAATTTAGATGTTAAAGTGAGATTTTAAAACAATGAAGAATCATCTGTTCTAAGCTTTTTAAAAATTTTTAAATTATGAACTTTTTAAAACAAGTGATTTGCATTACTTTTCATGTTTAAAAAAAAAAAGTTGAAAAAAAAATGAAAGAATACAGAACTTCCTCCTAGCTGGAGTGGTTTTCATCATGAAATTTGAGTCATTATTCCATCAGAAAGGCAATTTAATGAGACTTGCCTGCATTCTTCTCATCAGATGACCCTGTCCCATACAGAGCAACGTGAGGTTTTTGTAAGTTACTCAGATATTGATGGAAATAGGAGATTTTGTTGCCTACATGAAATCCTTTAATGCCTTTGTTATTTCCTCTAGTACACAGATTTACTGAAGCCCTTAGGGACATGGTATTTAGCAAAGATTGACAATACAGGAACAGTCAGGATGGTCAATAATAAAACATGCATGCTGATGAGCTTCACTGCATAATTTTTTCTTTACATTGAAGGGAAATCCAGTCATTACCTATTCAGCACTCCTGGTAAATGACACAGAACTACTTAATAGCTATGCCTGCCATCCAGCATCTCCTGGGCAGCCCTTTCCATTTGCTCACCAAATCCACATCAATAGAGGACACAGATCTGTGGACCAGCAAAGTGGCACTACCTGATCTTCCATTCCAGGCTCCATGAACTTGGAGTCAGTGTTTCCTGCTTTTCCTACTCAGGTATATTCCCTAAGGAATGTGTTTAGTTGCCTAACCAAAGGTTGTAAGCCAGTTGAAACAACTCCCAGCACATAGGACAGGTAATTGGAACTGAAGCACATACATATATCGTAAATATTTAGGGTCATTTTTCTTCCTCCCCTGAGATGTTTGTTCACTTCCCATTTCAGTAGGGCCTGAAATCGTAATTAGGTTGCCAAGACAATATCCCATGAGTATAAGATAATAATAAAACATCAAAGTGGAAAGACATAAAGATGTCACTGATGGTTGAACCGAAATGACTTTTTGATACAAAAACAAAACAATGTCTGTAGAGACAATGCTACAGCACTAATGCAAAAATGTCAGTGCCAATACAAGTCTACATTTGCAATTTCCTCCATAGAAAACAGCACAATACCAGTGGAAATCAACATGATTCCTGTAAAAGCACCTGTCACCCAGCTGCTCCCCAGTTATACCTGAGATACATAGGAACGCAGAGTATTTGGGTCTCACAGAGACAACCAGAGAACTGTCAAGCACATGAACTTGATATTGAATAAAAAATACCTTTCAAAGTAGCAGACATCAAAATAATGTATATTTGCACTTGTTCTCACTGGTTTTGTGTATTCTAATTGTAGTTTTTAGGATTGGGAAACAGAAATAAGATAACCTAAAAATCAAAGAAGTTCAACCCCAGGATCATCTTCCACAATCAATACTGCTTTATCCAAAAAACCCCAAAACAACCCAAAAGCAAACAACTGCCACACTAACAATTCCAAGCTGGTAAAATCATATTAACACTAAATTATTTCTACTCAATTTCCAGAATGGACCAAACCTCATGGCAGAGCTCATGGCCACAGTGTTAAGTACCTATACCAAAAAGGCTTGTGAGGAAAAACTCTCTTTTTGGTGACAATTTTATAAGTCTAGAAATAAAAGTTCTCACTTTCACAGCATCCTGCAAAGCAGAGAGAATCTGAGATGCCTTTGCAACCCAATAATACAGCTGCTTGCTTTTTTTTTTCCCACCCCTGGATATTCATCTACCCTGCAAGGAAAAAAATATTTAAGGAATTGGCTTTTAAGTTACACATCTGATGTAGTTTCAGATCCTCTCCTAAGGACTGACATCTCACCGCATGCCATCTTGTGGCAAGTGGAGGTTGAGGCGAAAGCTGCAAGGAGCTGAGCTCTCCTTACTCCTGCTACACTCTGAGGGTCTGGATCAGGACTTGATAAGCTCAGATGAGACCATGGAAACCCACACATCTCAGTAACCAAGTCAGGCACTTTTAGGGATGTGTGGATCAATCAAGGGTTGCTTAAAAAACCTCCCAAACAGCCACGATCATTTCTTACTTCACATGTTGGCGGACAGGGTCTCCTACATTCTCAGCACACCCTGAAAGTCACAAGTGCTGTATATACACCTCAGCAAGCCATCTCTGGATATCAGTATATTAGCTTCATCAGACCCTCTTGCTTCCTATGGATATAAAGTATAAACTTCCAGCAGCTGTACCATAATCCTTCTCATCAAATGTTTGGGCGACAGGTGGAAAATTGTTCTGCCAGCTGAGGAAGACAAAATCCATTCCTCCTGGCAATTTTCTGCAATGAAAACTCCAAAAAATGAATGTGCAATAAGTTGTGGGAATAAATCTAAAATATTATCACACAAAAGCAGTGTGCTCAGAATCTTTAGCTGCAAACTAACCCTGCTTATCTGAATTTTAAAGAATCTCATTTCTTCTTCTGTGTGCGTAGAACTAGATATTAAGCTGGATGCTTCTACTTGAAGCTCTTAGTTACACACCTGGTTTTTCCATTTTGCTTCACTTTGAAATGCACTGTGGCTTCTTTGTTCATTGTGTGGGGTTGTTTTTCCTTCCCTTCCCTTTCCCTTCTCCTTTCCCTTTCCCCTTTCCTTTCCCTTTCCCCTTTCCTTTCCCTTTCCCCTTTCCTTTCCCTTTCCCCTTTCCTTTCCCTTTCCTTTCTCCTTTCCCCTTTCCTTTCTCCTTTCCCCTTTCCCCTTTCCTTTCTCCTTTCCCCTTTCCTTTCTCCTTTCCCCTTTCCTTTCTCCTTTCCCCTTTCCTTTCTCCTTTCCCCTTTCCTTTCCCCTTTCCCCTTTCCTTTCCCCTTTCCCCTTTCCCTTCCCCTTTCCTCTTTCCTTTCCCCTCCTTTCCCTTCCCCTTTCCCCTCCTTTCCCTTCCCCTTTCCCTTCCTTTCCCTTCCCCTTTCCCTTCCTTTCCCTTCCCCTTTCTCTTCCTTTCCCTTCCCCTTTCTCTTCCTTTCCCTTCTCCTTTCTCTTCCTTTCCCCTTTCCTTTCCCCTTTCCTTTCCCCATTCCTTTCCCCTTTCCATTCCTTTCCCCTTTCCATTCCTTTCCCCTTTCCATTCCTTTCCCCTTTCCATTCCTTTCCCCTTTCCATTCCTTTCCCCTTTCCATTCCTTTCCCCTTTCCATTCCTTTCCCCTTTCCATTCCTTTCCCCTTTCCATTCCTTTCCCCTTTCCATTCCTTTCCCCTTTCCATTCCTTTCCCCTTTCCATTCCTTTCCCCTTTCCATTCCTTTCCCCTTTCCATTCCTTTCCCCTTTCCATTCCTTTCCCCTTTCCATTCCTTTCCCCTTTCCATTCCTTTCCCCTTTCCATTCCTTTCCCCTTTCCATTCCTTTCCCCTTTCCATTCCTTTCCCCTTTCCATTCCTTTCCCCTTTCCATTCCTTTCCCCTTTTCCTTTCCTTTCCCTTATGCATTAAGAATTCTGGGAAGCACATGTTACCAGTTTCACTCTACAGAAGGGCAAGCAGTCAGTCTGAAAATGGACTCTGGGAGTGAGAGCAAGAGGCACCAAATGCCACAAGAGCCCAGTTCCCATCCTTAGTAAAGCCACACTAAGCTGCATACCTTATGGATGATGTTGTCTCCAGCTTGTTAGCACAAAAGGAGAGTGAAAGTCTATATATAATCATGGAAATAAGTTGTCTTAATAGGATTACAAATCAAGACAAGCGTGAAGTATAATACACATACTTCAGAGTTCAGCTATTCGCTTTAGCAGCCCTTTCCTACCTGACTGACTTTACGTCAAGGAAGCTGAAGAATATCAAACCCTTTTTCAACAGCAATCAGATGGGTAAGGGGAAGGCCCAGAGTACAAAACACTACCCACGGACTCACAGGTGGGGAGGGGAACTGTCTGCAGTATGACAGAATGACCTGCCACAATTGTAAGCAACAGAGTGGGCCTGCTTTAATAATTCACTGCTCCTCAGCCAAAACCCTGTGATAGCTAACCACACACACTGTGTCCACTAAAAGCTGAGTCAAGGTGCTAGTGTGAACCAGCTGTCCTTCTCACTGACCAGGAGCACACATAGGGTTCCTTAACTGAAAAGCTCCCCAAAAGTCCTGATTTCCATTGTACTACTCTGAACAGACTCTTCCCCCATACACACACTTTACACCAAACAGCAGCAAAAAGCTTATCATCAAAGTGTCTTCTCACACAGAACCTGTCTGAGAAACATCCTACAACAGCAGCAGAACTGGGCTGTGACAGCATTCGTTAAGATGACCAAGTGCTATTCACTGAGCAAGCAGGACTCCTTCCATGGAAAGGAGTTTTGTGCCAATATGAGCGAGGCCATTTTCTCAATCCTCATTTATTCCACCTTCCTTCCCTTTTAATACCTTATGAGCTTTAGCTAAGGGCTGTATACTTTCCTTAAAACTCATAGGCCTCATTTAATCTCTGCACACACAGCAGAAAGTGCAATTTAGTTACATACATTTAGTCCTGTAAAATGGAATGAAGTTTAAAAGCATCACACCTTTATCCACAAAATCCAGCCTTCATTCTTCCCTGGCTCTTTATCAGACAACCCAAGCAGAAGTACTTCTCCAGCTCTACACAGGATTACTCCTTCAGGTGTTCTGAGACAAAACTAATACCAGTTTTACAACAGATCACATCACCTACACTGATGAAGAATCAAAGTGGTCACCCTTCACCATCTTCATCTACTCTTAACCATGACCACAGCAGGACAGTGAGCAGCCTCAGCAGAGCAACCATGGGATGGATGGTACAAGGAGACCAGCTCCTGTTCATACAGCTCGAATGGCATCTGGACAAACCAGAAAAGAAAAGAAGCCCTTTTCAAGAGCACAACTTTCCCTCTAGACTCTAACATTTGGCTGACATCGTTGTGCCTTCTCTCCAGCCATTTCATGAGAAACTTGGGAGTTCAGTGCAATTCACAAAAGCAACTTTCCATAAAGCACACTGGTAATGGCTTGCAGGAGGGTAGGGCATTCATTTTCACCAATGAGGATTAATATGTTCATAAAACATTAGTGGTCTTTTCTATGCCAACAGAGATGAATGTGTCATCCTACTGTAATCCCTTATGTGTTCTAAATCTATCTATATCTAAGTTATACATATTTATAAAAGTGATATATTGCATTTATTAAATATTAAGTGGATTACAAACTTGAAGAATTGTTCATACATTCATACATTTATTTAACATCTAGATCTTTTTAAGCAGTATGCAAGGAATATAAATCTTCAAAGGCCAAAAGATTCTCCAGCATTCTAAATAGATGAACCTGTAATAAATAGATGAATCTGTAGCAGTGTGCTGAGAGTAAAAAAAAAAAACCAACAAACCCCAAACCAAGAAAAAATAGATTTTAAAATGCTGTGAGGAGTTACATGGCAATGCCAGACACGTCCTTGTAAAGAGAATCAAATGGGTGAGGGCAATGATCACATAGTTAGCTAACAAACCAGACTGGAAAGACCAAAAGCCTCAACAGATTACTGAGTGATGCCCAACAACCCTAAAATTCTCAGTACAGATCAAATACCCACACCACATGCCCACTACTTGGTCTTAAATGGCACTAGCACCAGGCCTGCAACTGTCCCTGGAAGTATGTCCTATGTTCCAGGTGGATGGAGGGTGAGGGGATGCTTCACCACCTCACTGTGCAGCAAGACCACCAGACGTGTCACCTTTGGGGTGGACCACCCTCACAATCAACAAATCGCCTTCAAGATTAGAGCCTTGTTGTTGCCTAGGATACCTGGCCTGTTTCAGGTGACAGGAAATGAACTCTGTATAAATTCCCCAGCATCATTTTGCCAACTGATGCTCCTCGTGCCTCGAAGGGCTGCCAGCTCTAATGCTTGCTATTAAAAAGTCAAATATTTCCCTGCAGTTTCTACACTATGGAACAGGTCTTGCAGGCAGCTGGAGAAAGCCACTACTACAGTTTAGCACAGAAGCACAAGATAAAGCAGGAGATAGGAGAGGGGAAGCTTCCCAGGAGTGCTCTGCTTGGACTGTCTGTATTTTTAGATGATATCTCACATTTACATGGAAAGTTTTACACATAATTCTTTAAAAGACCAGTCTTTAGCATGCAAAGGCAAATAAACTGGGGGTTTTAAAGCAAAAAAAAACCCCACCCAAAATTCAGAACTTTTAAATTAAATTTTAAGTTTGCATATAAAAAGTAGCTTTGAACTTAAAGTGCCTATGACCCAGAAAGGGAATGAATTAGACCAAAACTAGAACAAGGCTAAACCACTCGTTTTGATCCTCAACAATGAAAGAAAAATAGTTGAATTTTTTCCATCTGTGAAAATATTAGGAAAAAAAAAACCCAATGATTATTTTAACTAATGATCCTAGGAGTGCTGCAAATAAAATATGTAGCTGCTTGGATTCTTTTCAAGGGTAACAACTCACCAACAGGAAGTGAATGATGGTAGGGTAAAGTTAATGTGCTTATTAATGTAAAAGTCAAGGGGAAAGGATCATAATGTAACTTGTTTTTAAATATCACCAACTCATTGATCATATAAATATCATCAGCTCAAGATGATCAGGCAGAGTGTGCTCCCAGCCCAGAAAGCCCACTGTGTCCTGGGCTGCATCACCAACAGCCAGACCAGCAGGTTGAGGGGGGGAAATCTCCCTGGGAGGGGGAGGGGCCCTGGCACAGGGTGCCCAGAGAAGCTGGGGCTGCCCCTGGATCCCTAATAGGGTTCAAGGCCAGGTTGGATGGGGCTTTGAGCAGCCTGGGCTGGTGGGGGGTATATCCTTGCCCATGGCAGGGGGGCATTGGTGGGGCTTTGAGGTCCTTTCCACCACATTCTATGATTTTTATGAAGACCCAGCAATTTGCTGAATATATTCTGATATACACCAACAGCTTTAAACTGCTGCCTTCCTCCCACATTCCCCCCCCAAAGAGACTGAAATCAGCTTTGAAATTATGAGGATGGGGCTCTTCTGCTGCTAGTGCTCCTCCAAAGATACTCCACCTTGATTGCTCTCCCTTGATTGGCAAGACTGCAATTATTATTTGCATCAGCTGCACTGTGATACACCACAGAGTAACTTCCACAGGAAAAACTAACCTGAAGTAAACTAAAAACTCCAATTTGTCCACAAATGATGAGCACAAACTAGCATTTCTCCCAAGTACAACTGCCAGCTTAACAGATCTGCTTGTCAAACCCCAGGCCAAAATACAGTACCTGCTGATGCAAGTACTTCTAGCTCAGCAACAAAGCAATAATAAATATAATGAATTCATACCCAGTTCATAGTTGCACCTGTGGTACAATGCTTATTCTTAGCTACAGCAGCATTTTATTTACTGAATGAGCTCTTTCCTCCAACTTAATTCACAAATCAATTGTCATTATTAAGGCTAAAAGCTTTGATGTGCCGAACTACCAATTCAACTGCTGGAGGAGATGCTTACTGCAGAGCTATTCACATTCAGCTTCAAACTGGACTACAGACAAGTTTTTGGTTTGTTTGCAAGCAAGTAATGACTGCTGTACAACTGCTGATAATGTATTAAAAAAAAAGAGGGGGCAAAAATAACCCACACATATGCCAAACTGCTCTTCTCTTAAAACTACTGCAGCATCAAAGCTGTTCTGCAGTTAAATGTCACTTAATTTCTATTGTAAATGTTGGTGGGGAACCCCCCCCACATCATTCTTCCTCCACCACCACATGATGATGCACACAATTCTTGACAACAGCTGTTGCATAACAAAGTACGTCAAGGTTTTTCTTGGCTTCCAGCACAGGAAAGACAGGCAGTACTGGTTTAATGCTGTGTGCATCATCTCAGCAGAAGCTCTCCCCATTCTGTCCACTCAGACTCCTCAAATCTCTGCGTTCCAGTAAGGGAGGTGCTCAAAGTGATGTGCTCAAATACTGAGGACAGATTATAGAATCACAGAACCATAGGGGTTGGAAGGGACCTCGAGAGATCATCAGGTCCAACCCCAATGATCACCCCAGAGCTACCAAGGATACACCACCCCTGAAACAGGTCAGGGGATCCCCATTCGTCCACACTGGTATTTGGATGAATAAAGTAGGATTTGTCTTCAGCTACAAGACATCTCTAAATATGCAAAGATTAACAGCAAGCTGCCTTATTTCCATACATATTTTACAAAAATGTATGCAAGTCTTACTTGAGGTTTTCAAAGTATTCCAGAAATGGATGTTCTCACATTAGAAGTTTCAAAATAATATTAATTATTGTTTACCTCCTATTCCTTCAACAAAGGGAATAGAAACTCCAGTGTCTGTGCTGAACCAAACTTTTAAAGTCTGTTTCTTCCCCTGTGCTTAACATTTAGAGAACACCCACACTAACACAAGGAGAAAAGCCTTGAAAGAAGGTGAATTGGTTCAACGTAAGTTGAACATACATAGTCCAAAGGCTCACTCTAGAACTTGCTTCCTTTGGGATTAGTTAAGCTGCACCACTGTTGAGGCATTAAAACCTCCCAAGATGTTGGTTTGATCCCAAGTAACCCAAGGCAGCCATCCAAACCTCATGTGGATCTTGATATAAATATAGGAGTCGTGGTAACTAGGGATAAGACACCGAGGATCCAGAGTGGTACATGGAGTGTGATGTAAGCACACCGACCTCATTCTCTGCAGAAATACCTCTGCTGCCTACATGCACCCCTAACATCCGCTAAAATATTGCTGCTGTTGGAAAAGTTGGCATTTTTCATTTATTTTCTTCTTTTGCCTTGCAGGGTAACCCTGCTGTGAATCCAACTCAAACATCAGTCGCTATCATAAGGGAATTATAGGATGGGAAAAAAGTGAGAATGGTATTTAAATCATTAATATCTGAATAAGCAATAGCACAATTCCAAATACAAAAGGAACTTTGCCACCCACACCTTCCCTTTTTTAGCCACAGCCAGTTACCAAACACAGGAGTAACGTGGAACAACACCTGAATCAGAGGACTTCTGTGGGGTTATTTGAAGGCATTGTTTCACAAAGGTATAAAGTAAATTGAAACCAGGACCTGACCTGAGATGAAACAGATACACTGACTTTTCTGCCAAGTAAAACATATAATGAGGAATAGAAATAAGAGGAGGTCATATTCCTTTCCTAGCAGGTGGAAACAGCTCTCTCCAGCTCCTCCTTAGCTAACATAACCTCTTAGTCCACTGTGTCCAAAGCTGTAATTATACTTACATGCAGCTGTTCCATCTTTTGTTAAAATTCCTATGGTACTCACTGCACAAGCCGACCTGTTACCCTTAATAATTCATCCCAAGAAAGTGAAAGAGCATTTCTCTTCAGAAGTCATAGAAAATTCCCTAAAACATGGAGTTCCCTAAACACAGAGTCTCCAGTGCACATGGGTTCACTATCAAACAATTCATTGTTCTAGTTACACTGCTGTTAAATACCAAGTATCTTCCCAGCAGTGGCAAATACAACTTCCAGAAGAAATGGATTCAGAAGAGGAGGAGGAGGAGTCCCTAAGTTAACTCATCTGCCAGGAAAAATGAAGCAATGCTCATCCCTGCTATCTTCACAGATACAGTACTGTGCCTGTGATGAGATCTGGGTTCAGTTAATCTTAATTACTGAGGCATTGATATGGAAATGCTCATTTGAAAAAAAAAAACCATCAACTAGGAGAGAAATACAGTTTTGGGTTTTTTTCTCTCCTCCACTGAGAGAGCAAGCTCTATAAAGATATGTCCTTTATTTTAATGCTGATAGGTTTTGAGACCGCTGCAGTGAGGCATATATGGAAAGGCAATTTAGGTCTGCTCAGCAGCCAAGGGTAAGACATCACAGCATAATTCTCATCAACCGAGTCTTAAATCCCTAATGATCTAATTAAAATTGGACTAAAGAATGCTGTAGCTATTTTTGCTTCTTCAGGTAAGTCAAACTTTATAAGAAAATAGGTAACATGAGGTATTAATATGCATCATTCCAACTAAAATATACAGTACACACTTTAGATATCAGTTTAGATGAGAAGAATACTTAAGTTCCAAATACCTATGAACTACAGGATAGCAAATCATATATTAAGCGTATTTGCAAGCATTTCCATTCCTTGTTAAAATTTACACAAATTAGAGAGATAACTTAACCTTAATGATGGCTCTTGGTATCCTGAAATGTTATTTTACTGTGCTTTGGGGGAGGGGGAGCCCAGCTTTCTCTGCAGCTAAATAATACAGTTTTGGAAGCAAACATTAATACATGCTTTTTCTTACAAAAAAAAATAAATTTCAAATACTATCCAGTTTCTGAAGCATCCAGTGTCCCTCATAATGGGAAAGATCCAATTAGCTGATATATTCTGCTTATGTGCAGAGCTGTGAGTCACAGAGGTTTTGAGATCTTTCTGTAAATACCAATCACAGCAACAAGTGACATTTACATTTTCAAATATTTTAACATGTGTGTTTGCAGCAACTGAGCATAATATAAGAGAGGGGAAAACCACCCAGCCAGCACGACAGGCACAACAGGGATCTTTGTGCTTCCTTGTTAAAGGATAAGTCTGAGCTGGGTATTCATTTGATATCTCTATACTTTTTCAAGGTATGCCCCTGCTTCAAATACTATCTGAAATATACACATGACCAGCTGCACCAGGAAATGCAACAGCCACAGAGACACACTAAAATACTCAAAAACTACTTTAAAATACAAATCTTTTAGAGCTGGTTGGTATAATGGCACTGCAGAGTGGTCAGCTCATCATTAACCCATGGACCATGTGCTGGTCATTCCTCATCCACAGCACTGCAACCCTTGGCTGCCACACCACACAACCCCATCCAGCTGCAGAACTACTCTGATTCCAATCCTGAAAACAGGAGTTGAGATGAAAACCCCAAAAGACAACCCCAAAACAAGCACACACCCACATGCTGCTGCACTCCCTCTCCAATTAAAGGCAGGAACTCACCAAGTCCAATGTAACAGCAAGGAAAGATTAGGCAACAGGAAAAAGAAGTACCAGGGAAATTGCTCTAGAAGGAACACTGGACTCAGTTATCATTAATGTCTCAAATTAGCACAGCTAATCTACATCCAGTTGTACTCATGTCACATACTGCAAGTGAAAAACATACAATACAGCCTCAAAACCAGACTGGCTTGCTGTACCCACATCTGCTGAAGTGAGACATTTTCAACAACATCTGGCAGTTTCTTCTTAAGCCCCAAAGCAAAAGGAACCCAATTAACCCCTGGTCTTTACTCTTACTCCTTCCTACTGACTGTGCCAACGTTATCTGGAGGTGAGAGCTTGGATCCACGACACACCTTCCTCTTGCTCCTAAGCATCATGGAACCTCTTCTCTCAAGAAAGACTGCCTTGAAATTCAAGTTTCCTAACAAGGAGTAACCAGTCAAGAGGTTGAAAACTACAGGCATTAAATGCCAGGAGAATAGCTGTGGTTCCAACTCACCTTAATACATCTATTTTCAAAGGATAATCTTAAATCAAGCTGGGGTTTACTATTACTCTGCTAAAAATATCCTGTAGCTGGTTTGATTAAGCCATCACATCGCAGCACCATAGCCCACAGTAAGCAGATGTGCTCTGCAGAGTCATGATATAACTCAGGAACCAGAGTAAATGAGGAAAAATCTAAGAAAATCTGAAAAAATACTCACTGCAAAGAGTATTTTCAACTTCAATACCTTAGTGATTTTCAGGACATGACCAGGGCTATTTTCCTACCCAGTACAGCTTAGAATTTGCAATAGATATTAGTAAAAGATCTAATCTCCATGGAATGTGTACTATGTCTACACACATATAATTAAATAGGGAAAAGCTTATGAAACCTCACGTTCAGACAGGATTCAAGAACAGCAAGTTTTACATATAACAACTGAGGACATTAAACAAAAGCTCCCAACCCACACACAGAGAAGGACATTACAAACAGAAAAAGATGAAAAAGATGCATTTATGAGAATATAATGTGTTAGCATTGCCCTCCCTTACAGAATTAATTGCCATGCTAACCTCCATGTGACTCAAATTGAAATCATAAAATATGCTGGCACACTGTAATGCTCTATACACAGACCTGTGAGGCATTTCCATTTATTTATGTTACTCCAGTTCTCCTAAGCTGTTTTCTGCACTAGAACATGGTAGGATTTCTGTAGTTGCCCTCCAGTTAATTGTTTGAACAGATAAATAGTTTGCAATTCTTCTTTCAAATTCTTCTTTCATTATTCTTCCTACAATCAGATAGCTTCTCCTAAACGCTGGAAGAATTTAAGCAAAGATCTGTTACCTGGAACAGAGTAACAGCTTTTCCATTTTCTTGAATGTGCCAGCCTCAAAGACTCTTGAAACCTAGTTAGTCACTCCTCAGCAGCCTTCATGGCCACGCAGCAGCGGCTACGGGGACCTGAGTGATCCCCAGTCCAAGGAAGTTGAGTAACTGGAGGACTGGCAATGCCAACACCTCCCTCCAACTCAGACCACCCCAGGGATGCTCGGCTCAAAGGCACCATCGCTGAGCCAGGGACCTGGGCAAACCCCCTTGCAGAGAGCCAACAGGACCCACCTACAGCAAATGTTTCCTCCTCTGTGCCTTTACAAAGGAACACAGCCCCAGTTTCTGTCAACTGGCCAAAGCAAAAATCAAAATATGATAAAACCATCCACTACCAGCAGGAAAGAACCATCTAAGCGAAGACACTCCAGATCACAACTTTGGCAGAAAGCTAGTTTAGCATCTCCTACCCAAATCAAATGTCTGTAATAACTTGGCACAGAGTATTTTCTCATTCAGCTGCTTCACAATATCTTAAATAATCCTCCCCCCTACCCTCCCCACCCCCTGTTATATTTCCCTTTAGGGTGACTCAGAATCCAGGGGTGGTATTATGAAAGTGTGATTCTGAGCTGTAACTAACACACCTCAGTTTCCTGTAACTTTTGCTACCTGGCACCTACCATCCTAATCATGAACTTCAACCGCCTGTTTATTCAGCTACAGGTGGGGGAAGAAACAAAAGGACCCCAAAACAAAGCAGAAAAGAGAAAACCAAAACCAAGCCAAACAAAAAAAAAAAGCCATTTGAAAATCCTCTCTCTCAAGAACCTCCCACACTAAACGCCCCTACAGCTGACAGTTTTGTGCAGCACAAAGATTAATAATTTTCAAAACCTGACATTTTCCATCTGAATCGCATGCTACTTTGTGGGGAAAAAGCCTTTCTATATCCTGCTCCAGGCTGCTTGGCAAAGAGAAGGGCATTTTAGGCTTTGCCTGACTTTTGTCATGTTAAAGACCTGCAGAGATTTACAGCTGTTGGCTCTGCAGCAAGTTGTTGGGTGTAAACAGGCACTTTTGGGTGAGCCTGGCAATCCAGATTTGAAGAGAGGATCCACTTGTGTGGCTCAGCTCCAATCTCGTGTACTCACATCCTGACCCTGGCAAGGCGCGTGTGTACACCCTGAAGTACCCAAAATCATCCCCCCTTCTCCCTTTCCCCCCTTCAAGTTATTTAAAGCATTTACCAGTGTCACAGCTTCCACTTGCAAGAACTTCTCACGTGGTTTCCAGCAATTTTAGTAAATACTTTCTGAACTTCTACATGCAGACTGCTTTAGGACAGAGCCTACAGCTGGCTGCTCTTTAATACAAGCTCTAGATCATTTACTGAGGCTAAAAACTCCTGTGTTCTGGGTAAGGAGGCACAAGCCCCCTTTGTTTCAGCATTGCAGCAACATGACAGAGTGCCTCATTTATCTCAAGACTGGGAGAAACTTTGGTGTAGGATTTTTTTGGTCAATTTTTAAAGGAATATTTATGCTTTCTTTATTTTTTTTGTATTCCATGAAATTTGACCTTTGTCTGCTGTTGCTCAATTAGCAACCCAGGTTTCTTTTCTACATGGGAATAGAAACACCATGACCCAAACAGTTTTTCTGACAGATAAAAAAGGCTGTTGGGAAAAAAAAAGCCACAGAGCAGTGATTTTCTTTAAGTCTTGCTAAGGACTGTATTTCTTGCAGAGGACAATGCATTCCCTTCAGATTCCAATTCACAGTTCAATTTTTCTAAACTATACTTCTTGTCCAACAAAACCAGACATTATATTCTTCTTCATAACTTATCCTAAAATTGCTGGTAATTTTTATGTTGAGCAAGCCAAATGAGTAGATCAACAAAGCACCCACTGAAGGGGGTTTTCATGCCATTATGAGCAGGACTATTTCAATTTCCAAGTGGAGGAGACTTTATGGCTTGAGAGGTAGTGTCGTTCCATGTAATGCAACCTGAAATACTAGGCTAAATCAAGAATGGATCAGAAATACAGGCTCTGGTACCAAATGCTGTATATTTTTACAATGCTTGTAGCTAGAAACCATACCTGATAGAAAACCATTTTCTTTTTTCTCCTCACAGGAGCTGAAGCAAGGTAGATGGCCACCTTTGTGTGCTCACAACTCAAGACCTGCTCTCAAACCAAAAAAAAGCAGCAATGACCTCTCAGCACACTTCCATTTATAACCAGCATCCCCAGAATCACAGAGTACAACATGAAAATCCATCTCCTTCCCCTTCCCACAAACGTGATATTTAAATTCAATTTCCCAGAGTTAAGAGACAGGGTGCTTTATTAGCTAGAATAAATGCCAGCTTTCAGTTCACAATGTGATGGTTAAGATGCCAATTACTGAAGTCCAGTGCCGTTGGGGTTTAGTCATGCCCCCTGCCAAGCCTTTCACTGACAGGTAAAGCGACATCCCGGTGAGGGACACAATGAAAACCAAGAAGTTGATCCAATAATAGTCCCTTAATTCCTTAATTTACCATTTAAAGAAGTAACATATTTATACCCTGCAAACACTGTATTTCCATTCAAGTACTATTTATCTGATGACCTCTAATTATCAGTTATAAGAGGAGAAAAGATGCCGTGTTTCCAATCAGCACACCAACTGAGGCTGGGTTCGTTTTTTCATCATTATGAGACACTAAATATCTAGAACCTTCTTTTCCTGATACTGTGTGAACAGCTAAAAATAAATTCCAACTGATGACAGTGAAACAGCATTAAGTTTCCAATTTAGCACAGAACAGCACTCATATTGCTTTTAAAAAGTCAATGAGATTTGAGCACATGCTTGACTTACAACTTGTGCTTAACTCATTTGCCAGGTCTGGTTAATCTGAAGAATTGCATTCTATCAGTGATTGATGCATCTGACCTCCCCAAAGCTGGGATCTATTTACAACAGAATATTTAACTCTTAAATAGGATTTTATTTAGATACATGAACGAGAGTTGGAGCCAATATCATCCCTCCCCTTAAAGCACTTAGGACCAGCCGCACGGGAATGCTGCTGATCAGACTGACTCCCTGCAACTTGTCTGTGCTGTACCATCCCAAGTTCTTGTTGCTGCTCAGCTTGATCCCATTGAGTTATGTCACAGGAAACAAAGGGAAACACAATATAATAGGTAGACAAATATGATAATACACAATACATTCAAAAATACCTCTTAGAAAAGCTCCCCAATTCTATTTTGATGCTTAAAAACCTCAGCAAGTGTGTCACACACATAAAATTAGCTCTGGTAAATCAATGAGTTCTTCCATATTGCACTTTGGGAACTGAGAACAGAAAAAAATCATACTGATAACAATCTTTAAATTAATAACGTACAAACCCCTTCCTCAAAATCTTAGCTAGCTTGTCAAAGGTCCTCACAGTCTTTTTTAAAGCAGAATGAAGAGTAGAGGTTTTTATCTTCCCTTCTAAGCGCCAACTGACCCTAACAAGCCTTGCAAATGCTACAGCTGCCTTACCTTAATACACACAGGCTGCTGGATAAACAAATACTGCCAGAGAAACACGAGTCACTGAACTAAGGCTTAAGGCATGACACTGGTAACTAACACCACTGCTGACATCCATCTAGTCATTTATATAGTCTCCAAGACCATGGTACCTGACCACCTTCCAGAAGAATGACTGCACTGAAATTTCCCTCTTACTCCTTCATCAGCAGGAGGCAAGCCACATCTATTTATTTATTTGCTTATTTATTTAAGAAGGAGAGAAAAGAATCATAAATCCCCCTACTCAGCTAGTGGCAAGTTCTCACAGTCACACAACTCCAGGAAAAAGAAATTACCTGAATGCTACACATAAAGCCAGCAAAAACCCAACCAACAGTAATAAACCCACTGGGACCCTCATCAGATATTTTTTTGGCCAAGTTTTCCAAGACAGGGAAGGAAACAAGGTGTCTAACTTCCTAAAATCTGCAGGCTTTTTAACTATTTCAGAAGAAGAACAGATTGGGTTTCAGTTCCTGGCTCTTGGCAAAGGGAAAGTAAATGGGGGCTGGAGCAAGTACTGTGTTTCTGAGGTGTAAAACGGCTCTTCTTCATTCTCTGTGCTTTTGATGTTGCACTGTCTTCACAGTACAGCTCTCCTGTCAGAACAATGGCTGGTATTGCTTACCACAGCTCTCTGTAATTTAATTATGTTTGGAAACTGCAGCACACTGAATAAGAAAGCCATTATAGGAATAAGAAAGGGAGAACAGAGCTAAAGAATAGGTAGAAGCACAAAAAGCACCTATTTTGCAAAATAAGGAAGCGAGTGGGCAATTTTATCGTGGGTTGTTTCGTGGGTTTAAGCTGTGAATCTGCAGCCAGCTTTGTAATTAACACTTCCACAGGAGCTGCTTGTGAGCTATGAACATTGATAAAATGGTCAGATCACACTGCTGCTAAAATCCTCTTATTGCTTCCTCCAACAGCTTCTGCAAGCAGCCAGCATCTCAGACATAAATCAGGAGAATTCCATCACACAAGTATTTTGGGTCCCTTCACCAAATCACTAAGTTAAGTAACAAAAAGAACTTGCATTTCAATGAGACTTGAGCCCTTCTCCTACACAACTCCAACCCACACAATACAGTACAATTCCAGAAGGGTATTTCCTATGGAAGCGCATGAAGGTAGCACCCATTCAGCCCAGGGGCTGCAGCATGGAGTTGCACTTCACTGTACACAGGATGGGAATCATTAGCAGAGAGGGGACCTGAAGGGAGGTGGATGGGAGGGGATGTCACACTAACCCCAGCACAGTGCCACAGCTTTTTTTTTTTTTTTGCAAAAAGTCACAAAACTGAGAATTTGGGCAGAAAAATGAATAAAATAGAAAAAGAAAAAGCATCACTTTCATCCATGCTTGACCACCTGGATGAGAACATGTACTGCTCCAAGCTAAACTATCATTTTTAGCCTACTCCAACAGTAGGAGGAAGGAAATAGCACCTTGTATGATCTGCCAGCCTACAATGACCTGCACATATTTAAGAACAGACAGACATACCTCCACACACATCAGACCTGACCCCTTGTATCTAGCAAACGATCACAAAGTGGGTTCGGACTGTCTCAAGCCCCATCAGCTTCATGTAGAAAGTCCTTCCTTATCTTTCACAAAAAGCACTGGGAAGAATGCAGAATTATTCAAGAAGTCTGCCCAAATGCTCTAGGAACAATATCCTCTTCATATCTGCCAGATGATAAAAATCACTTGCTACTTCATTGCTGTTTGAGTCATCTTCTCCCTGAGAGAAGCAGTATTATTAACCTGGTTTGTTTATCACCAGCTCTGTGATTGAAAGCCCTTTTGTTCCAAGACTTGAAGATTTATTTGTCAAGTCTGACAGCTCTGATGTAGCCTTGCAGTGAATATCGGTGTCTGAAAAGGAATTTACAAAATCATGAGCTGTAGGAAATAGCCAAAATCATGGCAAAGTGTGATATTTGAAATGAGGAGGAGACAAACTAGATATAATCTGCATTTCCATAAAAAACTCACTGAAGCGCTATAAAAGCATTATGGAACACAGAAATGCCAGCTCTCACAAGTATTTAACACAGATTTTATAGATTTTTTAGAAGATATACATCTCTCAAGTCCATCTAGACATCTTTCATTTTAGATCTTGAAAAATCAACAGGTACAAACGAGATGTAGATGGAAAAGACACGATACAGTCTCAGCTCTCGCCAGTCTATTTAAATTAGCGGTGTCCCCTTAGGCTGAACTCAAATAAAACAGTTTGGAAAATAAGCCCTTGACATGATTAACCTTATCACATTGTCACAGTGCTGTATTATGACATATTTTAAGTCATTTTCTTCATCAGAAACCTCTATTTTATACTGTGAGAAATGTAACCTATGTGCACAGCCAAGCCCAAGATTAACTAAACCAGGCTCCAGACAAAGGCAAATAAAACAACTTCAGAAGATTCACAACACACAAAAGTCAATGCATACATCCAAAGAAGTGTTACATACCATGTACTCTCAGCAAAGAATTATTTAGGTGAGGTTTGGTAATGTATTTCCATATGTAACCATATATCATGTAAGCACAGAAATTAAGAGCCAGATCCCTCTCCAAGTCTTCATTTAAGCCAAGACCTGAACACACAAATCTTTTTATTCTCCACAGACAGGCTCATAGATTTACATACGTCTATAATTGGCTTTAACACTGGACTCGACATTAAATCTGAAATCTGTCAGAATCTCCATTATGAGACATTCACAAGCTTGTGAGTAACACAGCAGTGAGAGAAGCTGCCAGGACTGTACGTATCTAGCTGGACTTGGACACTCTCCAATTACACCAAAAGCTGTTTTGTCAATGCAGGAAGAATAAATCAGAGAAGATGTATTTCACCTTTTCGCAAGCCAAGCAATCAGCTCATCCATCATCTTCCATCAGCGAGAACTTTAGTAAATAGAAGCAGAATAGGAGTCAATAAAATATGCTTAAATACCACCCAGGCCTTTCCTTGCTGTGCTTTTAATTTGGTAAATAAATGCCTTCCGTTGGGCACGCACCCTAGAGTCTTTGCCGTGACGTAGATTAAGTGCTCTGTTAGCATTGCATTGCCGAATGGATCTCAGAGGTATAGCTAACTATAATGGCCTTGAAACGTTCAGCCTAAATCTCCCCGCTGCTTAATTTCAAACATTAAAAGGTGCATGTGGGGGTAAGAAAACTCTGGAGTTAAAAATATAACCCTTTTTATGGTTTTATTTAATCTGGTAACTACACAAACAAGGAAACGCGTTGTCTTACAGGCAAGAAGCTAAAGTGTGATAATATCCAAGAAATCTGGTAGAATATATGGTTAATTAAATTGTGTTTAGCCCCAAAAGGCAAATTCTGTCTCTTTTTTTGAGGCTTAATTAAGAATAATATCAAGGGGGGAAAAAATCACCATGAAATCACCATGCATGAATTAAGCAGCACAGGCAAGAGAGGGGCTTTCTGTTGCAAGAGTTCATACGTGACTGTGAGGATTTCTCATTCTGGTCATCTCTTTATTGATCTGGTTTTCAAGTAATGCATACAGGATGGTGAATATTCAGTAAGTTTCCATTATATTGATCTAAAAATCTAGTACTCTGTCCAGAAAACAAAGTAAAAAGAGGAAAAAAGATGCACAAAGACTTGATTTTCCTCAGCATTTAGGGATGTAGCTTAATCTCAGAACTCCGTATCAACTTGGAGAAACAAAAAACCCCACAGCAATCAAGGAACAATTGTGTCAGGTACATCCAATACTTGGAAGAAATCAACCAAAGGCTTGGTAGTGAACCAGACTAAGTATTTAGGCCAGACAATGAAATAGTAGTTGCTGTCATCATGAAACCCGTCACGCTTTGGCTGGCTTAGTTGGAAAAACACTTGCACGTGTGGCTCCCCTGAGATTTTACAGTGTATTTTCCAGTTAGGCAAATGCAGGAATTTTACAAGATAAAGGACTGGTACTAATGGCCATCTCTGAGTGGCCATCACCAGAACAGGCCTGGCTCCTTCCATCTCCAGGCCAAGAGCAGCAGTGCTGAGCTCCCCTTAGATCACCCGAGAAGCCATCAGTGAGCAGAGAGGAAGAAGCAGCAGAGAAGCCCAGAAATTTAAATGGAAAACAACAGAGAAAATTCACTTTAACCTCCATCTACTAAAATAAAAGAGCAACTCAAAATTATTTCTTAGAATAAAGAAAGGGTGGTGGAGACAGACTGGTAAAGGTAGAATTTCTTTCTGTTTAACCCCAAATTCAGTAAGTCTAAGTGAAAGGGGGATGCTGACAAGTGACAGCCTTGCTTTTAACAGATGCAGGCCATCATGTAAAGAAGCGATCACACAGTGACCACACATACCTAGACAACAAGGGATTTTCACAGTGAATTCACAGATTTTGATGGACATCCGGTGGGCTTTTAACACCAATTTATTCTGAGATGGGCCTTAGCAAAGCTGCCAGACATATGCTATTTGTAGAATCTCGTTTCCTGCCGTTTAAATGACCTTTACTATTTTTTTTACCAATGTTTGCCTCTCATCCATGTCTGGCACAACACTGAATTATTAATCACAATGCCTGGAGTCAGTGCAAAGGCTGTTTGAATGCCAGAATGCACCACGTGTGCTCATGAGGAGGCCAAGAGGAGTTTGGATCCCTCCAACGCCCCAGTACAGGTCCTGCTCCTGCAAGCACAGTGCAGCAGTTGGTACTGCAGAGGACAGAACGCCCTCTTCCCTAGTCTGGCCATGAGGGAAGCCCATTTTCTGAACCACATCTTCAATGAAGTGGATTTAGTTGCAAAGAATCATAGAATCATAGACTGGTCTGGGTTGGAAGGGACCCCAAGGGTCACAGAGCTCCAAACCCCTGCCACAGGCAGGGACACCAACCTCAGGCCTGAAGCTACACAAGGTTGCCCAGGACCCCATCCAACCTGCCCTTGAACACCCCCAGGGATGGGGCATCCACCCCCTCTCTGGGCAGCCTGTTCCAGCCCCTCACTCTCTTGTAATAAAACTTCCCCCTAAGATCCGACTTAAACCTTTCTTCCTTTAGCTTTAATCCATCCCCCTTGTCCTGCCATTATCTACCCTTTTAACAAGCTGATTCCCCTCCTGTTCCTCTGCTCCCTTCAGGGACTGGCAGGCTGCAATGAGGTCCCCCCACAGCCTTCTCTTCTCCAGGCTGAACAAGCCCAGCTTCCTCAGCCTCTCTTCATAGGGGAGCTGCTCCAGGTCTCTGAGCATCTTCGTGACTTAAAACCTGAGCATAAGAGTAGGTAAGGCCCCGATTTTCTCATGGTATTAAAAAGCATTAATTAATTAATTAAAGCACAACCTATTCCTAGGGTAGAAATGGTTTTACTTGTAAAACTGCATTCTAATTGTCACAGGGTATCCTTGTGGGGTTTAGTATTACCAATGGGACTATACACCTAGGAGGGCATACAAGCTTTATAGATCAGCAAAGGGCATTCAGCACAGCGACAGCCAGAAAGCCAAAGGAGGAAACAGCAACACCATCAAGGCAGCCCTTTACCTACAGGACTTCTCCAGCTGATTAGCATCACCCACCCCAGTGTAAGTGTTCTTCCCATCCTCCATCCTACCTCACTGCAGCTGCTTCTGGCCCTGCCAAGCAATGAGAGAAAAGATTTCTTTCTGGAATTGTATAACCAAAATGCAGAAGTGTCTTTGAAAACACACAACTGCTGTTTGGTTTCTTTATATTGCTGGCAGATTTCATACATAAATTAGCTGATGTTATGGATGCTTCAAGAATAAATTCTGTTTATTCCCCACATGCTTTCCTATTACGCTTAGTAACGCACTACACAAAACACAGGCATTGTCAAGCACCACAGGGAAAAGTAATAAAAGTATCAGTAGGGAAGTAGAAAATGAAAAAAAAAATAAAATACATGTTCAGCAATCTTTAATGAGGAGTGCTTCTGGTCTCTGGCTGAAGCTTCTAAGAGCAAGGTCAATATAATTTCTTATTTTAAAATTAAAAATCCTCAAATATAAACTTGATCAAACCTCAATTTTTCACAGCAACAATACCTTGTTTCCTTTCTAAAACAATTTGGATGTCAGAGAGCAAACCAACCAACAAACACCACCCTTCTCATTTTTATTACAATTCAATTTGAAGTTCTGAATTTTTAACTAGCCTTATGTTTGGAATAGAGACAACCAGACTCTTGTTTGCTCTTTTGTCCTGTCTCAAGAACACAGACTGTCACCTGAGTGTGACTTCCTAACTAGCAGCAGCATCTTCTATGGAGAAAGGTGTATTTTGAAAACAAAAAAATAAAAAGAAGGATACAACCCCAGCATCCTGGCTGAGTAAACTTCTGTATCTTGATAACCTCGCCCAAAAAACTACTGAACAGGTACATACTCTATTTTTCAAAGGAGAAGCTGAGAGAATGGCTGAGGCTGTGAAATCTGATATAGAAGATCAGGTCAAAAAAATGTAAGAGGCATAACGGTCCCGTGAGTCGCTGGGGTCAGTGACTATGAAGTGCACATTAGTTTGCTGGGGAATTGCTGTCTGCAAATGCTAATGTGTTGAAGCTGCATTTGTTGGGTCAGGAATTTGCTCTTCTTTCCCCATGCCTGTCGGACCTGTTCCTGGTGAACCTGTTCCATAGGACAGGGTTAATGAAATACGAATTGAAGAAAAGGAACAGGAGGCTATTTCAGGTGAGGCAAAGGAAAAGAGAAATTCAACTTCTCCAGGCTACAAGGCAATATCCCAGCCCCTGAACTTCTCAATGTGTTGTGGTGACCGTGTGGCTTTTTGTGCTGTTGGTTTGTAGTACAACCACAGACAGAGGTGTGCAGACAGGGCTGTGATCCTGCCCAACACCGGGCAGCTCGGGCCAAGCGAGAGCAGACAGTCACTGAGTTTTTCTTCTGCTTAAAACAGGAGCAGCTGCTTCCTATTCTACAAGGCAAATACACACAGACTGGATTCAGCAATCCGGGCTCAGCATCTGCACGTGCAGTGAGGTGACAGATTCTCTCCCCATATACACTAGAAGCTCTTCCCCTCCCTCAACACCTCCTCTCCTGATGCTCCCTTGAACCATCCCTCCTCTCCCGCTGTTCCACCGAACCTTCCTCTTTGCCTTCAGTTTGTTCTTCATCACCAAACACTCTGGATATTCCTTCTCCTCTGGACACACAGTACTTTTTATTTCTTTTTAAAAGCAATGTAAATTTTTATCTCTTCCTCTGTAGTGATATAAACAGGAAAAGCTAAACATGGATGCACTCAGGAGAATTCAGGTGGCCTCGCCCAGTTTGCTTCCTAAAAGTCCCATTTTATGGGAGCCACATTAACGCTGTGAAATATCACCTGGCTGTGATGACACAGCAGGTAATAAAACCCCCTCCTACTGCCAAGAGAACAGTTGGGAGCTATTAAGGAACAAGGGACAGAGAAAGGATGAGAATACAAGAGAGAAAAAGCACGCAAGAATCGCTGCCTTTTAATATTCATTAGTACAAAATGGAGGCACATAAAGGCATTTTCAAACTTCATAAATACTTCTGGCAACCTCTGATGCATCTGGAATGAAATAAATATTCAGTTCAGTGAAGCTGCTGCCAGGTAGGGTGTGTGGTAGCAACTTCGCCCCTTTGGGCAGCAAGCTGTGGATGCAAACTGCACCCCAAAACCCTGAGCCTGCTTTGGGATGAACAGAAACAGCCTCAGAACCTGAGCAACAGGAATACTGACCAGGAAAATAAATGCAGTGTAGTGAAGAGGAGGAGTGACAGCAGGATGGCTTGCCAGAGCTCCCCGTCTCACACGCTCCTCTCTGGAGTGACAGGTACCATAGGATCTACCCAGTCCCTGTGCAAAGCTGCTTTTTTAAGGATGTATTGAACCAGCCATCAGAAATCTCCCAGCCTGACTTTTCTCTATATCAAGAGCCCCTGAGTGCAACGAGTCAGAGCTTTATTATACCAGGATTAGGAGAAATGGCTAACACCATGCCTGCCCTTCGTATCTACACCTGAATCTATCCCCTAGAGCAGTATTACTCCTCGAGTCCACACGCTTGATTACAACTTTGAAACTTGACATTAAACGCTAGATGAAGAACCAAATTCTCTCTCCTGAATAGGAGTTTCTTAAGAGGAAACAACTAGTTTGAAATTATATTTTCTTCTTTTGCACCTAAAACTGTTTGAGGTTTTCCAATGGCTGCTGATGGCTGCTGCTTATCTACCAAGAGAATTTCTCACCATTTTATACTGGTTTCCTTCCCAAGACAAGAATAGTTATTCTGCTGGCAGCACACAAAAATTTGTTCTGTTTGGGTTTTTTTTTCTTATTACATTCTTCTTTCCTTATTACATTCCTTTTCTCAGTATCAGTTGGAAATAATTTTCTACACCCCTTACACTTTGATTTCACAGGCTGTTTGATGCCTCTGCCATCTGGTTTAAAAGCGATGGCACAGGACAGACCAATAAAGGCTACCGAACAACCACAGCTGGGATACAGGCTGTGAGCTACCAGTTTACACCTCCAAAAAAAACCCCAACCCCACCCAAAAAGCCCCCATATTTTGGAAAGCCAAATAACTCCCCAAACAGTTTTGATTAACGATGCTGTCATTTCCTGCAACCTCCAAATTTACCATTAGTGTGTTTCCAAATTACACCAGAATTGTGTTGCTTGCACTTTTAATCTTGTAAAAACTCTGGCAGCCATACACATTCCATGGGGGAAGGATTTCTAATTTATGTAAAGTATCACAGAAAATGATCTATATGACAGTATGGTATAAAATGCTAAATGCAAGTCATTACTCACTGAAGATAATTTGAGAGCACTGCGTCAGGGGAGACATTAGATTACAGAGGATAAAAAGTAGGAATAGGTATTCACATATTTATTCCTATTTGCATAATCAACTGAAGAAGATAGTGGATATTCTCTGGGGCCCAAGTAGCGTACAATGAACCAAACAACAGTTTGGAAACTTTCTATTATTTTTCACACTATCAACACAACACTTTTCTTGGGTATTTTTCTGGTCTTGCCAAGAGAGATGTAGTTCTTATCCCAGAAATAAGCATGCTCCAATATTCTGCTGTTGCTTGCAACTAGCAAAAGACACAGATTAAGCTGGTTCCTAGTTAAGGAGATGAAAGTTGTGCAAGGTTGTTTTGGCAACCAGCATGATTGAACAGTTTCTTGCTTGCTTGCTTCAATTCTAGGACTGCAGGGTTTACCACCTACTCTCTGTCATGGGGAAAGGGTGCCCCAGATCTCCTTGCGTTCAAGTGATGGAAGATGGGTAGCAGCACTACAAACCTAACCAGTGTTCAGTTATACACAGCCACCCATGAAATTCACAGCTACTTCTGTGCTATGACACACAACCCAGGGACTTTTGCTGAAGTGATTAGTGAACAGTATGCCTCTACCAGCGGGTAACTTCATCATCTTCCTCTTCAAGTAGGAGCTATTTATTTTCTACTTCAGAATGGAATACTCAAAATTACAATTGTCCCACTGAAAACTAATCCTTTTTTCCCCCTTTTCATTTTTCCCAGACTAACATCCCAGTTAGATTAGAAACCAACTGCATTCACCAGCTGCATAGCTGGATTTGCACTAGTGAACAGTGGCATTTAACCTAGACAGCAGTTAATGAGATAGCTGGCAATGGCATCCACACATCAGCAGCTCTGGAGCAATTTCTCCAGAATTAATGACCTGTCAGAAGTTGGTGAACACACAAAAAGCTATTCTCTCCAGTTCTGTTTAACAGCCAAAAAGAATATGGGGCTCCCTGTCCCTCCACTCTTCCCTAATTCTCCTTACACTTATTTCAGCTTCCATAGCCTGAAGGTTCTGTGTTCCCAGGGAGTTTGTGTACTCAAAACTCTTCTGTTTTAATGAGTCCATCTCCTGGTGTGCCCTCAGTTGCAGCATACTGTTTATACAACTCTTTTTCAAATGTCTGCAGGAAAAGGAGGGCTGGTAGAGCTGATGGTGTTTTATCTTTCACAGTTCCTTCCATTTCTGACTACCCCAGATACACACCAACACCATTGCAGGCACATAAGCAGCTCCATACTTCCAGTGCTTTAATAAGCAAGTTCAGCTGAAGTTACTGGTCCCTGCACCTCTGATTTTCCTCTTAAATGTAGGATATATTGGTCAATATATAACTGGGGCGGGGAGGGGTCTAAGCCCTCCATTCAACGACAGCAGGGTCCCTCTGCAATGCATTCAGAAAGATTTAGAGAACCAAATCTTCTGTGCAATTCTAATCATCCTTCACTAAGAACGTGTGTTCTCAGATATATATTCCTTCCTGTGGGATAGGGCAGTCTGTCTGTCCAGCACAGAGATTGTCCTTCCCCGGTGCATGGTTTTTCCCTGGCAAATGAATCACTTCATAACACACTGAACTTCATCACAACACCAATGAAAAAAACACACAGTTCACCTCATGGATCTCATGGCCAGACTGCAAGTGCAGAAAAAGAAACAACCTCCTAAAGGTGAAAAATACAGCTTTATTATCCTCCTATGGCTGTTTAAATACAGGTTTTTAAGTCTGCTTTAAATCCACTTAAAAGGAAATAAGTCTTCAATTCATCATGTGCAAACTGCCATTCCCTCAAATCCAATCCACCTCTGAAAAGTTTCAAACACCAATGACTGTAGATCTCTTTTCCAAACCTCTTTGGTTACACCTATGGTCTCAAAAGGAAGTTTAGGGGCAACTTTTCCTTAATGTTTCACTCTATTGAGCAACTGAATAACTTAATATATATATATATGTGTATATATATATAAATTGGGTGGTTTTATATATATATTATAATATATATAAAATATGTATATAATCAACCTTTTTGCTCCAGATGTTGCTAAGAAATTAACGAGGCAACCCCCAAACTGAACGATTTCCCTCTGCAACTTAAACAGGAACCTCCTTTAACATAATGTCTCAATATTTTCATTTGTCATTTAAACAAAACGCACCAAAGCCAAATCCACTTCAGAGCATCAAACCTCCTGCTGGCAAAGCTTGTATACATGTATGCAGAGCGCTGGCACTGCCTGCATCTCACCCATAGCTTTCCAACGCGCGTGCCATGCAATGCCATCTGACCAGCATCTTTGTTTCAGCACTTGTCACCCACACGCCAGCAGACAGACTTACAGACTTGTATTGACAGACCCTTTGACAACACCAGATTGAAGCCTTATGAGGATGTTTGCTTGCAATTCGATGCTTTTCTGTAGAATCCAGGGTGCTCTGCCTTCCCCATCCAAACCACCACAGCCAGCACGCTGCTCTGGCACATAACAAAGTGCTGGCAGGCATACCTTTACCATACAACACTCTCTGCAGTAGTAAATATGATTTCCAATGCTGACATTATTATTTTTTTAATTTGAAAATCCACATCTGCACTGAGAAATTGGTATTTTTTTATAGTTAGGTCACATTTCACACTACTCCACAGAGAACTTCGGACAAGTTAGGATTTAGACTTCAGCCTGGAGAATAGCCTTGAATTACCCTCTTAGTTTTTAAAATAAGGAGCTTACAGAGGGTTAAAAGTTAAAAGGGGGGGGGGTTTTGCATCTAAAAAGCCTACAAACATGCAGCTTATCGGAGTGTTTCTTGGGTAGGTGGCTGAGCATACTGCGGAAGCACAGATGGTGTCTGGTGAATAGTGGGGATTCAGATATCTGTGAGCCAAAATAGACACAACCTGAATTTCATTTAAGTTTTCGCTGATGCCATTGGGCTTTTCTGTCTATGAAAATTGCTGGGACAGAAATTCTTCCATTTTATTGGTCCAGCACAGACTGGAGGAATAGATGCAACCGTGCTGCTGCTGGTCCTAGGAAGACGTGAGTCTTCCTGAGTGAGAGTTTATCCGCATCTACTTATGCACAGAGAGGGAGGGCACAGTGTGTTATCGGGACAGGATGGGCAGGGTATCCTGCCTGTAAAGTTACGCTGTTAGTGAGCTTCACTGCTAGCTGTGGTAAAATATTCAGGAGCTTCAAGTCTCGTGCTACGTTAAGACAGTGTACAGGGATACAGTTTTAGGAGGCTAATTGGTAATTAAGTGTTTTCATAATACTACTTATGTTTCAACTTACGTCTTCATGAAATCATTTACTATAACATCTAATTAAGATTATTTACTTGTAAGTACATACCATAATCCTTTTAAATGCCCTGTAAAAACACCTTCAGAAGCATGAGTACCAAGACAACATGTGACTGAAGAACTACTACTCGGAGCTACACGTAAAGCAGGACTTTACTTTAGGACTTCACTAAAGCAGGTTTACTACGAATAACCACAGCATTCCTCTACAAGACAATACAAAACCTCTAACTCAAGTTCCCTTCAGTTCAAATTTATTATGACCTTCTATGAGTTTACCCAAGTACTCAAATGACAATGCAAAGAAACAGCGAGTCTGAGGGACCGTGGGTCGGATCTGCTCTTGGTTCCTGTTTTAAGACATGTTTGCATCCTCTTCCTGTAGTGTCACTATAATATATATATATATATATATATAAAAATATAGGTAAGGATGTGGGACAGTCGTTAGAACTGTGCATTTTTCCCAATATACCACAATTACAGTAAATGCTGGTGTTAATTAACAGGCTGTTACTAGAGACACATGCATGGTGCATTCCTACTACAATTTTAACATCTCCATATTTCTCAAACACTGACTGTGGCACGGGAGGCAACATACTGAGATGAACAATCATCAGCACATTGAGAGACTACTTGAAAAAAACCTCTTGAATGAATGGCACTTCCTTAAAAAGGGGGAAGAAGGAACAAACAAACTAATCCAAGCACAAGCTACCTGTGGTTTACACCCGTGCTTCCTTTCTGCAACCAGAGCATGGGGCTTGGATCACTCAGAGAGCAAACAGAAATTATCTTCAGGCGTCTTACAATTGCATTGCTTCCTTTTCATCCTTGTCCTGTCCCCTTCCAAGCCCAGATTTATGCACTGCTTTTTCCATCCCTTATCAGTCATTTGTAATTAAAAAAAAAAAAAGCCAAAAAGAAGTGCTACTTCAAATATCATAGAGCTCCTTAGAAAAATCTATGCCTACTTGCACAGTTCCAAGGGGAGCAACACGCTGCCCCGTTTGAGAGAAGTAGATGCAACTTCTTAAATTCTGTTTTACTTGGAGTACGCTGTGCACACACCAGGACTGCACACAATGTCTGCAGACGTTCAGAGCTCACAGGTCCAGCCACCAGATGGGAGATTAAAGGAATCATTCAGATCCAGTTTTCAGTGTCTAGCTTTTGGACACAGTATCAGCTGCTTAAGATTTTAGGATTTCACTGAGATGCAATCTGCACACCCAGCAGTTAAAGAAAAAGCAACTGCTCTATTATTTTTTGAATTAAAAATATTGGCAGACCAGAAGTAACTTCTCCAACATCAGTACTACAAGAGTGTTGTCACATACAGGGTTCTTGGAAGAAAATTTGCCCTTCCTCTCTTAGGTCAGGTATTTTACAGCTCCAGGAATGCTGTCCCCAGACTTTCCCCATTGCATTCACCAACGGGGTACACACATGAAGGTCCCACTACTTCAAACCCCTCTCACAGAGTGAGATTTGTCACTGCTCTTTGGTCTGAGTGTACTCCCAAGAGGGCAGTGCCATCGTTCTCAGGCATTATGGCTTGGTTCAGATACACAACCCAAAAAGGCAGCTCTGCTAAAGCCCTTATGGATACATGGAACCCAGCGAGTACAGCTGGCATCGTACCCAACGCCGCTTGGTTACCACGGCTGGTTGGGACTGCTGGCCAAGGACTGGCATTAACATGTTGCATTTTCATTTCTAATTCTATTTCTAGCTTCTTTACTGTCACAGGCAAAACCTTTCCTAACTGTGCCTCCTCTTGCTTCTGCTTCTTTCCTCTTCCAAACTCTGGCAAGCTGATGAGCAAGTCAGTTTTCAAGGTAGTGAAGGATCAAACACCATTCCAGGTTCCAGAGGAAATTTTCAGAGGATTTCTGAACCGGTTTTGGTTTTCAAATTGAAAGAAACAAGCAAAATACCTAAGCTTGTTTTCCCTTTTTGCAAACAAACTTCCTAGAAAAGTCATCTTAGCTGGAGGATAGCTAAACTTGGGTTTCCTGCACTAAGAATTAGTATTCCCTGGAAAGTCAATAGTAGCGAGTGAAAGTTGTATCATGCCTGTTCCCACCCAGAGCCACTTGGCTATTTTAATGCATTCAGAGTAGAGATTTAATTGCATCTTTCACAGAACATATTAGGTTTTATTTTCATGTTATTATTGTTGCAAGAAATTGAGTAGTATTTGAGCTTTTTCCCAGCATAAGAGAGATTTAACATTTGAGAAGTTTTCTAAATTCTTTAACACCCAAGTTAAAATTCTTCCAGGAGGAAATGTTGGCAGGTCAATTTACTTGCAAGGAAAAATTTCTAACTCTAATAAACTGTGTCTGAACATATTTCTGACTCTCAGTACTGGACATTTTCTTCAAGAGCCTCATTACAGACTGGTAGAAGCATAATTCTGATGAAACAACCAATGGAATCTTGAACTTGATTCACAGCTGAGACCCAAAAGTATCTCAAGCTACTGCAGCTACTCTGGTGATTTGGTTTTTTGTTGTTTCTGGTTTGGTTTTGTTTTCACCTGGGTTATATCCATTTGCATATTATTTACTACTGGCAGGAAAAAAGAGTGGTTTTTTCCTTATACTCAATGCTGAACAGCAACAAATATGCATCAAAATTTCAGTGAAATTACTTTTCTTCATATTCTAATGACTGTCTAATTTTAACCACTCAGTATTCATATGCAATTTCTAGACAACTGTATTGAAAATGCATCATATATTTTAAAAGAATATGACAGAACAGTTAGTTAAATGTTGTATGAAAGATTCATTGTAAATTAAAAATTAAAAAGTATTCAACAGCTCTAAGAGTTCAAACCCATCTGCTGCTATAAATTACCTTTTTTTTCCCCCCTGTATCTCGATGTAACCATATGCCATGGGATAGCAACCGACATTCAAGCATTCTCTTCCAATCTCTGTTTACTCAGAGCATACGTGGTTGACACTGAACCACTGCTTCTTCACTGCCACTTGTTCTAACCACTTCCAATTAATATAACCACACTGTCTTGTGCTACAATGACATCATCATTTTAGCATGCAGGCTAGGATTTTGATACCTCCAAAGGATGGGACAGGCCCTCCCTGTTGAGTTTTCAAGAGGTACAAACCATGTGCAAAGAAGGACCATCTGGGTGCATTGTTTTGCAATCACTGCAGTTTAGATTTCCAATTTAGGCTTTAGTTCTGCTACCACATTATCATTATGCTTACCACCGTTAAGAAAATGCCATCAGAAAACAAAAAAAAATATTATTTTAATTCACAAGGACTCAGATTCTTTTACTATTCCATCACAATAGAGGTAAAGGCACTGTCACTGCAGTGCTGAGTGGATCATCCTAATGTCTCACATTAGTTTCATGTAGTTAACCTCCCCGGTACGTGATACAGAGAACGCACGACTGCTGATGTTCACTGTTATGACATGAGTTGAGAAAATAATTTCCATTAATCCGAAGTGATTAAAGTTCATTTTGCTTCTGCCTGTCGCACACCATACAGTAACACCCTGGAGTTTCACTGGCATCCTCCATACAGTAACACACTGGAGTTTCACTGGCATCCTTTAATAAACCTGGGCTCAGTTCGCTTTGGTTTAATGGTGCTGTAAAAGCTCCCATATCCCCACACACAGTGTTTGCCCAAGAAACTAAAATTTAATAGATACAAATTCCCTTTGGCTGAACGTGCAATAGCAGGTACTTGACTTAACCAGCTGCTGCTGTTAGAAACACAGATACACCGACAGGACGAGCTTCTCGCCTCGCAGTGATAGAAACGAGCAGACGCGGTACTAAGCAAGACAAACTGGAGAATATGGGCACAGTCAGCATCCCAAAAGCACACAAACAGCAGCACATCCACCTAGGCAGTACTTCTAGCCCACACACCGTGTCTTCCACAGGATGGATTTAAGAAATTATATTAAAAACCCTTAAAAAAAAAAAAAAAAAAAAAAAAGGGGGAACCAAACCCCAGGGCTTTGACAAGCTCCCTGTTTTGCTGATTTTCTAATTCAACACCCACTAAAGCTCCTAACAAAAAGATGAATTTGATGAGCTAAATACAAAGCCATCCCCCATCCTTCTCCTTCAGAGTGCGTTGGAATCCTAGTGAAGGTTAAACCCTGACAATGAAGGACAGATAGGAACAGGTAAGGATGGAAAGGAACATCTCCCTAAAGAGTTACCTTGTCACATCACAGTAAGGCTGGATGATCTCAAATGGTCAAGTCACCACGCACCAGTGGAATAACAGCTACGTTACATACTCTGAGAGCCACTGAAACTGGGAAACACTGCTGTTGTTCATGTGCTCTGTGAGCCTGCCTCCCCAGCAAGGTCAGGTCATAGAGAAAAACTCTTCTTCCAGGGAAGTAACACTTACAGCAAGTCCTCGACTGCCCTTCAGAGGAAAGGAGGAGGATTATTTGGCGGAATAATGTTTACATGGTCATATACTAAGCCCTCTTAAAGGCAATATTAAACACACAGGGTGCAGTTAGGTTCTGCTTATTATGTTCATCAGAAGTCTCCACAAATACTAAACACAGAATTTTAAAACAACCTGCCAGCTGTGGGAAGGAAGATGGCAGGCAGGGCTAAAGATGAGTTCAAGACTTAAATCTCGACCTCTAAGTGTTAATGCCACACACCTATTACAGAATCACAGGGGTTGGAAGGGACCTCGAGGGAGCATCAGGTCCAACCCCCACACTTACATGCAGCTTGTCTTTGATAAATACGATGTATATTTTGTATCACCCAAGTTTTTATGTTTCTACTCATGAGAACATGGAAATAAGACTTCACAGGGCAGACCCGACAGCGAGAAAACAACCGACTGTCTCACAAGGTTTTCAAGCCAGTCTTACAATCGATTTGCTACACTTTTCATGCCAACAGAGCAGACAACTGCAGACATGAGCGAACAACGTAGTTTCTTTCCAATGAAAAGTAGTAAGTTTTCTTAAAAAGGAAGTTTTTCCTCACATTCAACTGAAATCTTTCTTGATGGTGAGATCTGAGAACATGGAAGTGTCTCTAGGGGAAAGCTGTGGGAACATCACCAGAGACATGTAAGTAGCCTGGGTACGTTAGAAAGTGCTCTGCAGGGAGCAGTTGGCGCTGACAGACAGCATGAATTAAGGTGAATTGCAGGTGGGGCCTGGAACTGCTGCTTTCCTGCCAAAAAATGTGCATGTCTCAAGGAGGGAAGATCTACAGCAGACAGGGAGCAACATTAGCTGCATGAAACCAAACCATTCGCATTAATTAATATAACAATAATGAATAATCCAAACACCCAGGTAGGAAAGGCCATCAATGAAAGTGAATACACAGGTGAACGGTGACACCGCTGCTGCATCAGATGAAACACAAAAAGCTGTGTGTCCACTCTCCTATCAGTTCCTCCTACAAAATCGATCAGTGCTGGAATTTTTTTTAAACATTTGACTGTTGAAGTCTAAAATATATTCAAAGCGCCAAATGACACCTCCACAAAAGGTGCATTTTCAGCCCCAACACAGTTTAAAAATACATTCTGCATCTTAATGTTCTATCTCTGCATAGAAGTTTGCAGAAAAAAATCCTTATCACTTAAAGGATAAAGTATTCAATTGAAGCATCAGTGCTAGATAACTTCACAGAAGCTAAAGATACAACGTTGCAAACCCCTTTATGAGACTTTAGTACTTAGAAATGAAATTGTAAATGGGGAAGTGCAGATTGCTTTGATTTAGAAAATTGTTGCCATTAAACAGTTTACAAAGAGCCTAGTGTTTCAGCATCATTATCCCCAATGTGTCAAAGTAAGCGGTTTCACAATATTTAAAGCACTCCCAACTTCCTCATAAATATCATTTATATTCCAAGGCTGCTCTTCAGCATATCAAGAAATATCATTTACATTCCTCTGTAGTTACGTAGCGTGATTACCTGAACAGATATACTCTTACTTGACACAAATAATAAGAAAACAAAAGGCCAGGGCTGTTTAAAAGGTTTAACAACTAAGATAGTCTTCAGGATGTATGGCAGATTTTTTACTGATGTTTTATAAGCACAGAAAAATATCTCAATGGACAATGAAAACAATGTTTGAGTCCTTTGATCACTGTATTTACAACTCAGCGTGTAGTTGTGTACATATGAGTATCACACACACCTCAAGGGATGGGCAACACTGTGTGTTGTATATTTTCTCCCTTTCCAGAATTTTGGGTAAGATTTGCTGCATGAGGACTGGACTGAGTTTTCCTTTACTTAACTCTGTGAGAGCTGAGTACTGCTAGCCAACCTATCATCAGCAGATGCTTTTGGTTTGTGTGCATCAAAATCAACTTCATTTGCCTGGTTGTATGCACATCTTGGAATTGTAGATTTGGATTTACCTGGATTTCTCCTCCCCACTTCCATTTCTATATTTTACTCTTTGGACAGGTGACATTCAGATGACAGTGCTGGGTAATCAATAGCTGTAGTGACAGATCATCACAGGGCAGGTTACAGCAGAGGACACACAGTGACTACAAGGTTAAATTTGTGAGAGTTGGGATAGGAGGGGGGAACAGCCAGCTGCACACGAGCTGCTGGCAAGGAGGAAGCTGCAATCCCTGTTCCTGTCCCTCTGCAGTAGGTCACTTTACACCAGTGATGTTATGACCAAGGAGAGAGAGGAAGGAAAACTTCAGTGATATTCCAGCTAAAGAAGCTTTATTCAGAGCACGCAGGTCACCAGACTCTTGTGTCAATGAAGCAGATTTTGCTGGTCCTTGTGTGCATGGAACAACCAGTTTGGCTTCGTTCTCTGCCTCTAGCCTGGACAACTGGCACAGAAACAGAGGCAGGGAGAGGCACAGACAGAAAAGGGCCCTCCACGAGTCATAAATCCTGAGGCACCTTCAAGTAGACACTCATCTCAGCACAAGCAAATGAATACCACAAGAAGCAAACCAGATGGTTTAAGTAAACTGTTATTGCTAGGGAAATGGCTGCTTGCTGAGAAAATCTTGACAAAGGTAAGACAAATTCCTCCAGAATGTATTAAGAAATCTAAATGCATCAAATCAGGATAGATGATCTGCTATCTAGGTTGTTTTACAGGCCATTTCTCATGAGCTACATCGCTGACCTGATAATTCACTTTCAAATGGTGACAAAGGGAAAGGAAAAGCAGCATTGCAGAGAGCATGGAACAGGGAAGATGGGAATGAGAGGGAATGCAGGGGTGCTTAATGACAGAAATACCAACGTAGAAGACACTTTCCAGAAAACTTCCAGAAGAACCCAGCTAGAGGAGATAGTCTCACTGTGAAAGCACAAAACCAGCCTCTTCCTTATGCACCAAAATGGTAAAGAAACTGATGGTGTGAAAGGAGCAGAATTCATAGCTCAACTTGCTGCACTCTGGTGCTCCTCCAAGACAAGGTAACGACAGCATTTGTACCACAAGGTGAGACAAACGAGGCTTGTCTTGCTTGGAAATGACAATTTTGCATTGCCTATTAAATCTGTTCCGTTGTGCTTGCTTTAACAGGACTGAAAAGCCTCAGTCAGCTGCAGGCTGACACGTATGAGGCTTTGGGGAAAGGCTGTACTGTTAGCTTCTGCTGAGCCCAGTGGGATTTGTGAAACATCATATGAAACTATCGCCTCCCCAGGTCAATATTTTACTGCAGCTGTGGACTATGAGATGCCTTCTGAGCAAGAGCAGCCCTAGATAGTTAAGAATATAAATCAAACTCATCAGTTTATGCACTGTGCAGTGAAGATTTTATGTCTTTCTCTTATTTGACATCATTCCAGATGACTACTCCATACCAAGTTGCTCCTACACTCCTATTTGCAGAGCTCACTGTATCTAAACTGTGTGTATGGCAAAATAGAGAAAACACAGGTCAAAGGTGCACCACAGGTTAGGCTGTGGTGGCTTCTATTGCCACAGGTCAAATTATAACTGTAAGTACATCTACTTGGATAATTTTGTATCATTCTTAACATAAATACCATTGATTTCCATCATGTGTGCATATAAAATTGGTTAAGGGCAACAGACAGCTCTGTTCTGCTTTAACAAAGGAAAAGCAGCATGGATCTAAGGAAAAAAACCCAAGGAATTAAACTGGTTTTTGCAAAAAATTATGAGCTAACCTACAAAATCACAGGGCAGTTTAACACAGTAAAAGGAAACTAGTTCATTTAGGCTACGAATTTTAGGTGACACCATTCTTTTAGAAACAATTTTGCATCTTCCCTCTAGCCCTATTTTTAGCTTTTCCTTCCCTGTTTTATCATTAGAATACAGGAAAGAGGCCAATAATTTCAATGGTTTAGAAATTACATTAAAATTCTTCAAATTCATGAAAAAAACCTCAAAACCCACCACAACAGATTTGTAGTCTTTAAGGAACTTTTCAGGAACCCTTTAGTGGGTTCCTTCCCTCTCATCACCCTTCAAAGGCAGAGTCCCCCTCTTCACTTCTCCAAGCCTTGACCCAAGTACATGCTGCTGCATGGCACAGCATCAAAACCAGCTAAACCTACAGCAACACCCAAGTCATTAACACACAAATCCACGTCTGGGTGGAAGTGAGAGAAGACTGGATACAGGCAGAGATACCACTTTCTTTTCCAGCATTCAGGAATGTTCCCCACAGAGCTGAAAAATCCCATGGCTAACCCCGTGCATGTCCAGCTCCTTCCTTCCCATTCCTTTGCTACCATTTCGAGTGATTTTACCAGGAGCAAAATCAACCTAGTGAGTAGCTACAGAAAAACAAAGATATTTATCCCATTTTATTTCTTTGCAAGAAGACATCCAAAAGAAATCCGGCAATTTTATATGTTTGAGGGGAGAAACCCATCTTTCTGCACAGATGTGCAGCTTTTGTCATTTGGCAGAGCTGCAGCAATTCAAACCCTATGATTCTGCAGAGAAACTCAATTGCTATGACATCCCAAGGCAGTTTCAATTTACAATTAGATTGTTACAATACAGAGGTTTGTTTCACTGCAGCACTGATGCAAATTGCTGTGCACCACTTAGGGTTTTTTTGGGGGGGTGAGCCTCCTACACAATTCTCCCTGTTCTCACCCATCTGCCTAGCCTGTTTTTCCACCTTATCACACCTGCCACCCTCAGCCCCACAGGGTTTACACAGGAATTCTTCTCCTATTCCACTGTATAGCAATAGCTTAGGAACAGCTTGTTTTGGACCCAGTGCTATGAAAGTAAAAATA
This sequence comes from Laterallus jamaicensis coturniculus, assembly GCA_022605575.1. Classification (NCBI taxonomy): domain Eukaryota; kingdom Metazoa; phylum Chordata; class Aves; order Gruiformes; family Rallidae; genus Laterallus; species Laterallus jamaicensis. The sequence continues at coordinate 2,567,566 of JAKCOX010000049.1, read as the reverse complement.
GTACAGTGGCTTTATAAAAATCAATTAGGATTCTTACATTTACCCATTAAGAGCACAGAAACCCTCATCTCCACTCCACGGCAGCAGAGTGGTTTACTTTTAAGCATTCACAGACCACCCGACCCTTTTAGCATCCCAATGTTTGTTTTTACACCAGTAACACAGTCTGGATGGAAAGAGCAGAGCTTGAATTCCAGGGAACTCACCACGTTCTCACAACGGCACCATCATCTTAAACAAGTTATGTCTCTTCACTGTGCTTCAGATTCCCCATTTCAAAGGGGGTCAGATTATCCTGATGAAAACCAGCTCATACACAAGCACCACTGCACGCTGCCCACAGAGGTTGGGGAGTCTCCTTCTCTGGAGAGATTCAAAACCCACGAGGATGAGTTCCTGGGTCACCTACTCTAGGTGATCCTGCTCTGGCAGTGCGGGTTGGACTGGATAATCATTTGAGGTCCCTTCCAACCCCCATCATTTGGTGATTCTGTGATTGGAGCAAGGAACTCGTTACCAGGCTTCCACCAAGGAGCAGCTGGAGTGTCACTGCTTCCCGGTTAAGAACTTACCACAGGCTGAAAATCAAGTCCTTTAAGAGAGTACTTCAGAAGGTCAGCATCTACAGAGTCTAATCAAACTCTGAAAACGTTGTATCACTTTATAGAGGCTGTACTGAAAAGCAATCAGCATCAGCATTGACCTTTCAGAAGCATAATAAACTTTACTCAGGCCTCTTAGGACAACCTGATACACAATCTGTTTGTGCTCAATTTCTCTTGAAAAGCAACACATTAGGAACACAACAGTTATATAAGCACGAGGAAAAACATGGCAGTTTCTTAATATAGAGGCAGATTAAGTAAAACACATAAAGTCTCAGAAGAGCTGACATAATTATAATAAAGCATTGTTTTAAGAATCTTAACTTGGATACATCTATAGCCATAAATGAATAATGTATATGGCCAATTCCAAATACATGCAACGGTTCATTAGATTTGCCTTCAGTGGCAAGAAGTTATGAATCTATCCAAGAATGCTATTTTGCTGTTCTATATACATTAAAAAAACTCCTCAAACCAAGAACCCAACCCCCAAACAACCAGCAACGCAGCCTGTTGTACACAGACAACTTCAGTTCCACTCACTAGCAAGCAAGGTGAGCTCAGCAGTACAGTAATGCTGTGCAAGCCTCCAAAAAGTAAAAGGAAAAAGGTAACACCCATGTATCACTGGACAAACCCAGGCACTTATGTTCTGTCCAAGACATGGAAATTAAAATAAAAAGAATTTTAAAAAATTAAAATTATGCAGGCATTAGGTTCTCCCAACTGACCTGCAAATCAACATTCCAGAATCCTCAAAAAATCCTGGCTTCCAGTCAGCTATCTTAACTAAGACGGGCAGGTGATGTGAAAACACATCACCTCATCTATTCTTAACAGGAACTGCTGGATGCTAAATAGGTCTTGAAACCAATGTGATTGATAGCACTTCTCTTACTCAAACGCACTTCCAGTAATGTGTTCATTGATCCTACTGCTTCTCACCCTCACTGTTCTCAAAGTCCATGTTGAATAGGGGAAAAAAAATCCATCTTGGGAAGTATCAAAAGACTTAAGTAAAATAAGAAGCATACAGATGGTGGCAGGGAGGACTTAAATATTCTACACCCTGCTTTTTAATCATTAGTGTATTAGACAGTGTAGGCCACACCCTTGGATGGTATAAACCCACATGATTTCATCAGTTTTAGGACCCAAAGAGACTTTAAAGAGGCTGAGAGCCTAATTCATTAATTATCTGATCTTGCACACCTTACTGAAGGTCATGCTTCCATAAGCAAACAGGGAGCTGTGGGTCACCATATGGTAAATATGTGAGAGCTAAAAACACAGTTGAAAGAACAGAACAGAATGAATTCCCTAAAATTACAGTAAGAAGTATCCTTCATGTGACTATTCTCTTCCAACAGAGCACACTGCAGAGACAGTGTTTCTATGAAAACACCCCGTTAGAATCATCCCTGGACCTTTTCCATGGTTCTCTATTTATTCATCCCACCTCTGCTGTGTCGTCAGAGCTCGTACTGTGACTGTGGGATATACAGAGAGGCTGCTTCATCTAAATCCCCACTACCTCAGAAATGCAAAGCATCAACGAGATACATTTTTATCAGCAAAGTCTTTCACACAGACTCTGTAATTTTTTTTTTCCTGTTTGATCCTTTAATATTAAAGATGCTTTGTGCTTCAAAGATGTTAAGTCAAGGACTTTGTTTCTAGGCTTCTAACAAACCTTTACTGCCAGAGTGCTGTATCATAGGGTGTTTCATAGCAGAATGAAATCTCAACGCTTCAAGGGGGCTGGTATTTTTTCCAATATCACCATCAGTTAATAGAGTTCTAAAATCTCAACTTGGATAAACATTGATTGACTTTTGAAATGGTATTGATGAAACCAATGTCTCATGCCCCTTCTTACAAACAGTATTTAAAGTTAAATTACAAGCTTTTAAAGGTAATATAAATTGTTGTAAATAAGGAACAATTTAAGAGATGCACAAGCATTCTAATTGTTTTTAATTTGTACATGCCAAATATGAAAGAAAACAGGGGCAGATACAGAGGTAAATTTTCAAGAATACACGTTACCAGGTCAGGTTTTCACTGTTCTGGTAGTGCCCAGATTCCATTTCATCTTAAATTGGGTAATTGCTTCACACTACAGACAAAATTAAAGACACGTACAAGCACTCATCCCAAATACTCATCCCTTCTTTTACTCTTTTTTAAGAGGAATCATTACTTTTATATGCAGAGTTGTGTTTATCCTACTCTTCCCGGCTCTCAACATAACATTAGTTTGAATAGAAAGACTGAGAGGGAGAGAAACAACAACAGAGACCCCAAGGCAGCAGCAGCTGCAGAGGACAGGTACTTTGGAGGGGGGAACAACAAACACCAAGCTACATTCTGTTTCCCCAGGGGATAAATGCTTCGCTGTATGACAGTGTGCTGCACTTACACAGTAATTTTTAAACACACGTATCACTTCATCCTGGTGAAAAAAACCCTGGAAAGCTCAAGCATCAGCACATTAAACAGCCCTGTCATGGTTCATATCAAGTTCAATTTCATTGGCTTTTATATTAGAGCCCCCAGCACTATCACTATATGCTAATCAGGAAGCTAAAGTGATCCTCTCCTATATATATTTCAAATCTTCAAAACACACCTCAGCAATCCAGACATAATTTATTTGCACCTTTCTCTCAGAACAGACAGAATTTGAAAACAATTTCAGATTAGATCTTAATAGGATTACACCGTTTTTAGTTACTGTTGAAGCAATGCACACAGTAATCCTGGGCAGCATCTCTTCACTCAGTAGTTGCTGTGCAAACGGCTAGGCTGTCATTTGCATACAGCCTGCTTTAACAGCCTTCAGGCTCCTTCTGAACAAATTAGGTAGAGCTCTCAAAGTTCTGAGCTACATTCAGATGGTTTTAATTACTGTAGGTCCACCGTGGGTTGCAGTTGCCTTCTCTTTCTCCTGATAACTCCTAAATCTTAGCAGATACTTAGAGATACGGTTTAGCATAGGACAGGTACAGTTAGACTCAATGATCTTAAAGGCCTTTTCCAACCTTGTGATTCTGTGAAATCAGTGATAACATGATGTACTCTCTCACTCTGAAAAAAAGTTCAGCTTTTGGTATGAGGGGTTTTTACCTGAACTAACATTCATTCCATCTGTGCTTAAAAATACCTCCAGAGCTCTTACTGGGGAAAGCACAGCAGTCCCTGAAGCAGGATTCACAGTAGCCATTTGTGTGCAGCCTGCAATCAGAACCTAAACACCTTTCTACATAGAACAGATATAACAATATAGAATAGGGAAGGAAAGGTTTTGTTTCCTCTCTTCATAAATAATTGCTAGCACAGAAGTTTTAACCTGCCATCCTGACACATCCTGGACATCCTCACTGCACAGGGAGAGTCCTGTTCACAGATGTTTTGTGCCTACATCCTGCTATCAATGGAGGCATTTACACCACGTCTGAAGATAAATCAAGATACCAGCAAAGGTTCTACTCGTCACTCTCAAATACACAGCCTGCCCTTAGCTACTATGATGTAAAACAGCCAAATACTTGATAAAAAAGAAAATTGACATCAATTGCCAAATTTCCTGCTTTCTAAACACATTGCTGCCCTAGGCCTCCTGAGGAGCTGACTGTATGGCTTCTACAGAACAGCTTCCAAGAGCCTGAGCTAAGTAAAGAAGAGCAAAAAACGTCGTCACATGCATCCCCAGAGCTTGCAACAATGCAGTCATCAGCATCAGCATCTAGAAAACAGCTTAACTGAACCCTAATTTAAATAAAACCCTTGGCAACCAGCAGCTTTACACCCAACTCACCGAAATCCTGCTTTTAAAGCCAGATTTATCACTGAATTGAGTAATGGTACATGCCAGGAAGATTTACCTATTTTAATCAAGTCACAGAACAGTCACAAACTACTGATCCCAGACCCTTCCTCACTGAGGTACAGCAGCACTTCTGATACATCATCTTTCAGTTCCTCTCAGAGAGTAGGTGTCCACACCACACACTCAATGAGTGGCAAAGGTGTGGAGCTCCTTAAACTGCTGTGTAACATCACCACACACCAGCTGAGTAGCACTGTCTCATTTCTAAATCCTCAAAGTTAATACAGATTGTAAAGGCAGCAGTCAGGAATGTTTCCTCCCCAGCCAGCAGGAAAAGCACTCTGTTTTGGCCAGATACAAACACTAAAGCAAGGAGAATCTATTTGGAAAGAGAGTATTTCCCACATTGCTTAAAACAAGCACTACAGCTTGACTCCAGGAAGAAGTAGTAGGGGGAAAAAAGGCAAGAAAAAGAGCAGGAAAACCCCCTGTGCTGAGTTTAGCTGCTCCTTTTCACTTGACTAGATTATGGAAAGAACTGTCGGAGCCCAGACAGGGACTTGGGTATTTCTTAACCTGCCATTTAGAAGCCTTTTGTCTCCCATCAGCGTTCCTGCTTTCAAAGAGAGCAATACTCAGAAAATGTGTTTTTGAGAGACAGCACTGAATGGCAGAGCTGTCAACAGAGTTAGGATTTCATACATTTGGAACCAGCTTACAGACTTTCAGACAGCACTCCAGAGAGCTGTACCGTGTGCTGCAGCACCTGGGGATGCTGCTAGCTTGAGAAGAACAAATGCCCAAAGACAAGACGTAGGCACAGGGTTGCCAGAGCCACCTTCTGGGTTCAGTGCTCCCAGCAGTGCACACAAACCTCTTGTACTCAGCCTGTCCCCCCCCCGCCTCCTGCCATAGTTTGCTTCTGGGCTCTGCCTGAACTGGCAATAGCCTCAATCAAGGGAAGAGGAAAACACAGCACAGGGGTGGCATCGTTTTCTTCCACAGATTTTTCAAGACTTCATTAAAGGGGCATGGGTTGCAAGGACACTTCCATCAGAGCTTTATACTTGAGACAACACTTAAAAAACCGAGAGGAAAACGTTCAGGCCAGGGGAAGAAGGAAACATTTCCTGCCCTACACACACGGGTAGGTAGAGGGCAGCAGAGAGGTGCCAGCGATCCCGAGTTTCGGGTACTCGCCAAAATACAAACCTTAGGGAAGTCTCCTCATTATTAGCTCACAGAGATTTACTACCACTACATTCAAAATATTGCCGTTGTCACGAAACGCTGCAATCTTCTGCAAGCAGATGGACTCTTAGAAGTGAAGCTGTCAAGCGAAAAGTAGCAAAGTACCAAGCTTAATACAAAGGGCTCTCAGAAAACAGGAGGAAACGTGGGGGAAAGAGAATATTCCAAGTAGGTTTTCTCTCTTCTGAAGGACAGTGTAACTTTGTCAGTGCACGTTACCTCTAGCACTCATTTTCTGGCTCTGTAACCCAGAATACTCTTGGCTATTGCAAAGCAGAAGGAAGTTATGGTGGAGGTTTGAGCTCCCTGACAATAAACAGGATGTGCATAGGACACTCTGAACTGTTCAAATCTGTCTGTAAGAAATGACAATGTGTTAGCAATGGTAACATCTGTTTCCAAAAAAAAAGGTTTTGACAGTCCTTTTCTTTCCAGGAACAGTGACTGCTTAACCCCAGTAAACAACCAGCTTCATGACATAAGGTAGGTGCATCCCTGGGGCAAATGGTACTGGCCTGTCATGATGTCAGTGGTTAATGTGCCATCATTACTCACACAGATATGGAGAAACTCATCCATTATTTCCAACTTCAGAGCATTTGGCAGATTTTTGTTTCACCTTGCAAGTTATGGCAGGTCCTACCCTGAATTCTTTTGAAGGGATTCTAAATCTAATTCTACCCAATGATTCAGAGCTCTGGAAGCTTATTCAGAGGTTTTGTGGATGCTTTATGAAATCTAAAATGGTCCCCAGGCATCAGAGAGCTTGTACGAGTACCCAAGGCACTGAAGGTTTTTCATCAAGCAGAGAGTATACTATGGACAGATATCTAACTGCCTGCACAGCCTATAGTAGTAGTTCCTGACATTTTCAAGTGACAGCAAGTGCTACAGGCAGTCAAAGCACAATTACGTATTTGACAATTATGTCATCATGGTTAAGCTGCTTGGATAGATTTGCAAGCCTTTGAGAGGAGGTGGCAGAGCAGGGTCATAGTTTATGAAATTCATTGACAGCAGTAATCCATCTAAAAAAAAACCCTACCCTTAATTCACATGCAATTAAATCATTCTTTGAATGGAAAAAAGCAGAACAATGCTTCTGCTGGGGCCAAGAGCACTCATCTTTCTGCTTTTCCTGGCTGATGCATGCATGACCTGTAACCATTCTCCAGTGGCAGAATCCTGGGCTTGTACCTGGAGGGTCCAGAGCTGAACCTTTCTACTTGGTAGTAAGGAGGCAGTTGCCACACTACTGCACCTGACTGGATATAATAGTGTCCCATTCCACATCTACTGGAAGATACATTGCCAATCACAGGCAGATATTGTGCAATACCTAGCAAGATACCACCCTAAGGCACTATAGAAGCCTACAGAAGCACAACCGAGTTCTCAGGTGGTGAAGCCACAGACCAGAATTGTTCTGCCCCAGTTCCTGTAGCCAGGAACACTTCTCCCAAACTGCCTAAAATTTGAACAGTTATCAGAGTTAAGACAGGAGTTTGCATCTTTGTGGGCACATACATGGCCTCAAATGTTCCCTAAGGACAAAACTCATCCCTGTCCTGTCCTGCAGTCTGGCAACCATGGCCAGAGAGAATGAAGCCCCTGAAGTACAGCTGGTCCATTCATATTGCTCACACAGGCTGTTGGACACAATTGGACAAATGGAGAACAAACAGAACACAGACTCTACGTTCAGCTGCTCAGCAGGCTATACATTCTGCTCAGAAAGGTATAGACATACTCAGTGACTCATTCTAAAATGATTTTCCTAAAATTGACAAAGGTCTACATCAATACAGCTCCTGTGATGGCTTCCAACAAGGTCAGCTGCTCCCAAGGCACTGAACTAGAGCTGGTGATTCCCATGAGCAATGCTTCTGACGACTACAAATCCACCCTGTGCTTGTTCAGCTGACCCAGCAATGGAAGAAGAGTTACCAAATTCCCCTAACTTACATAATCCCATTTAAGCATGTGCTGGATACCACAAACACGCTCTCTTCTGCAGTAAAGACAGAGGAATCTCATTTTATGGATTCACAAGAACCCTGGGAACAAGGAGATTAATCAGAAACATGGATTGAAACGTTCTGAATAAAAATTCCTGGAGCTCTTCCCCCATGTCACCCATGTTTTGATCTTGACAGTAAATCAATAGTGGCTGTTAATTCAAGGCATAGCATTTATGTGGCCTTACATGTTTACGTAGAAAGTGAAGGGCAGTGTTTACCCAAAAGCTATTTTATTTTTTACAAAAAGCATGAAATTAGATTTGTGGGACTAATTAAGTGTAACATGATTCTTTTTTTGGTCCCTTTGCACTGTATTCTAGCCATCAGTATGTTACTGTCAGCATAGAGACTCAGCAATGCAAAGCTGTTTTGCCATCAACTACTCAGGCAAGTAATACGGAGTAGATTTTATTCTGAGTATATGTAAAAAACCCGCAAGATCAATCACCTTCAGGTAGTGTAGCACTATTGTGCCAATTATATCAAGTATAATTAACCACAGAGGATGGCTGTCTTTGCAGCATTTCATAAATAAAGTTTTACTTTTCATCTGTCAAACCTTCTGTGGTTAAACTCCACTTTTATCACACACCTCTTGGCAAGGGCGTTGCCATTATCTGATCCCTGGTAGCCAGCAACACATGTATGCCAGAGTCCACTATTTGCTGTGTTAATCCACTAATCCTCAAGCATCTGGTTTTAGATAATGTTTTGCTAAAGCATTAAAATACACACTTACAGAGTAACAATAATGGGTATTTAAAAAAAAAACCACCAGCAAAACACAGGTAGGGCATTACTGACATGTCATTTGGGCAATGTGACATCCTTGCTCTCATAAAGCAAAGTTTGGCCAAATATTTTTTTCCTAGATATATCCTAAAATCTATTAAAACACCACGTTTTCATAGGAACGTGGTATTTTTATACTTCTTACTACAGCTTTTAAAAGCTCCAGAAATCTTTATTTTGAGCAATTACAGAAAATAAAAATAAATCTTCCATGAATGAGCTATTCCATTAGTTTGCAGCAACAGTGCAAATTAAAACGTGCTAAAGAAGGCAAGGCACACAGGAAAGTGGACTAGTGAAGTATATAGCATATATTCTGAATATCACTTTTTCCTACTTAAAAAAAATAAAGCCAAACAAAGGGATTACTTCAAGTCCTGTTTATAGTGCCAAGTGCTGCTTCTGTGAATTCAGAACTTGAAGATAAAAAAGAAAATGATTAAAAATCTTTGCTCTGATGCTGTAAAAGCCCATCTATCCCCAGTGAGGGAGATGTTACAAAAGCAACCAAACCAACCCAATGAACCCCAAAACCCAACCAATGAACCAGACAAACACAGCAGTATCCAAGCAAGGAAGAGGTGTGAGCCCGTTCTCTTAGCAGCACTTTGAGGGATCCTGCCTCATTCAACCATTTTCCATTGTTAAAGTCTTTCTGCTCCCCAGTTTCATGAGGAGGATGGGAGCTTCTCCAACACTCTGCCTCTTCAGTGAGCTTCATACATTTCCTTGGCTTCCAGAACAGCCTCCTGCAAGTGATTCTAATAACTTTCTTTTGTTCCAGAGCAAGTACATGACATCAGCCCACTTCTAAGGCCCAGCACTGCAAGACTAATTGGGTTTTGCCACATATATAATAGAAAAGCTTATAACATTCTCAGTTATAACTTCAGCAGGATGAAAAAAATAAAATAAATAGGCCTGAGAAGTCACATGCTGCAGATGTAATTTAGGAGAGGCTATTTTTATACTTTAATTTTAATGCAATTTAACATATTAAACTAAAAATGGTTCCTTTGAGATGAACTACAACATTCCAACTTTAACAGCTTCTCAAGTCTGAATGATAATGCACTGAAGCTTAGCTGTGTGCCAATATTTTATTATTTTAAAAGTCATTCTCATTTAGGTTTTGATCCATTTTATGTTCCTTGACACAGATTAAGTTATTACGAAATTAATGAAAATTGTCTGCATGACAGCAGATTTTTTTCTTTGGGCCTGCAAATATAATTATCCACCCACAGAAGAGAAGGAAAAATGAAGAGAGGGTCTCTATTGCTGACAGATACTGCCCTACATTTTTAACACAGGGAAAAGAACCTGCTGTCAAACATGCAAATCATTTCCAAGCAAGCACCTTCCCAAGGGACCGTGTTTACAACAGATAAAGTAGTAATTGGGAATGCAGCAACTTTTGCTTTTACATTAGCAGGAAACAAGGCAGCATCAAAGCAAATCTCTGGTGAGGCTGCAGCATGCAAAGTCAAGTCTGTGGCAATTTTCCCTGCCAATCAAAGGATTTCCTCTGGATTCCACAAGCTTTGCAAGCCAGACCTCCTCATGAGTAGATCAGTGCTCCTCCCTTGAGGAAAGCAAACTCATATCCTTTGGTTTTAGTGCAGGAAAGGAAAAGGGAACTATGACAAGGACGGGCATCCCAGACCATTAATAAAGTCAGGGAGGGTGTTGTTTATTATAAAAAGTCATCTAGCTGACTGTTTGGCTTCCTTCTGTGTTTTAGCAATTGGAAGCACCCAGCTTTAACTCAGAAACGTTACCAACAGTGGCAACTAAGACAACAGTCAAATGACATGACGTCTCAGTGGTGACGTTGTAAGGGAGGTCCCCAACATCTGACCCACAAGAACAGAAAATGTCCTGCCTATTCATTGAACAGAGGAAAACAGGAGTCCAGTGGATGGGTTTGTACAGTGTTTTGGGATCTGGGAATGATAACGTGTAGGGGCAGTGGGAGGACCACAGGGATAGCTTCCAGGGAGAATGCCCATCACACATGCAGTGCCAGGACAGCAACATATTTAAGGAAAATTTTAACGTTTACAGGTTCTCTTCTTTAATGATTTTGCTTTGGTTTTTAGCAAGTGATAACCACTTACAGATGCAGAACTGTTTGGAGATTTCAGGCTATTTAATAAAATTCTGACATAAGCCTATTGTAAATATACATGATCTGGACAGTTAATAAACAGCCAGAAACTTTTCACATATTGCTCTTTGTGGAACATGTCAGGCCTGAGCTTGTACAGTCACTTGAAAATGAAAAATCTCCACCAGAAATCAATCAATGCCCATCACAGCACTGGAAAGCTTATGGACACCCGCTCCCTTGCCAGCACCCTCTAATCATATACAATATATTCCTGAAGGCCACACTGCAGCCAACTGATCATCCTATGTTTTATTCACAACTTACTCCAAGTCCAACCTAAAGGAGTTGTAGAAGAGATGGAATCATTTCAAAACCAGTTTGCTGAGTTACAGGCTTTCTTCTTTTCCCATCTCACAAGCACTGAAATCAGCTTCTCCAACAGCTTAAGCTGGAAAAACCAAGAGCTTGAAATGAGGAAAGCAGAGGCTCATTGCATAGATGCAGGAATAATACTGGTCAGAAAAATACTGATTACAAATTGAAGCCATGTTTCTGGATAGTATGTTAATACCTTTACCAAAGCATCCCCACCCCGACTTGCTAGTCCTTAGTGCTGTTTCCTTTCCCTCTGCCTCTCTAAGTCCTGGTCTATAACGCTCCCATTTGCAACACTGGATGTATCCCAGCTCACTGCAGACAAGAGGAGTTTAGCCTTTAATCTAGCTGCTTTCTAGGCAGCATGCCTACATGAACTCCAGTGTCATTTAAAATTGCTCAGACGCCTCTGACGCTGGTGAAGTCCATTTGTGATGGTAATACCATTAAACACTTGTCAAGACAGATTTGAGAGGAGACGGCAGTTTAAGGTTCTAAAAAGTGTTTTTCAGCCTTTTATGAAAAACTTGGGAATCCATAAGACAACGATATCCTTTTGAAGTTTCTTTCAAAAAAGCAGACATTGAGACATGACATTCATGTTTCTGATAAGCAATAATTTATTAGTTCACAGCATTGCTAAGAATTTCTCAAACTTTGTAAAAGCCAGCAGGGTTCTGTATATTTTATCTCTCACAGCCAGACAGATACAAAGAACTGTCTGATATGGGTATTCATAGGTGAAAGGCATCTATTTAGGTCATCTAGTTTGTTTGCCTTCAAGTGCAGACTTATTTCTGGTAAAATATTATTTATATTAGACCCTCTGGGGCTAAGATAAGTCAAAAGAGGACAAAAGATATGTTGGATATGTTTACCTTGACACTTAGCAACCGCAAAGCGTCTCTCCAAACCAAAGTTAGGGATGCAAGGACCCTGAAATTGTGGCTCTGGTTGCTCTGCAAGCTGAAAAACACCTTTTAAAGCTCAGAGAATTTTCCAGATGCTTCAGAGAGCACTGAGGTGAGTATAGCTCTGGACAGAATCATACAGGATACCAGAAAAAAAAGAGACTGCATGTGGTTGGGAGGCAGGAAGGACAGAGCTTGTGGTAGGCTTATATCCTTCACCATAGCCTTACAGAACCAGCCATGCAGATCCATGACATATCATCCAAGTCACATCCAAAGCCATGAGCAGCGCCTACTGCAGAGTTAAATATAAAATATTTAAAACCATTGTTGCAGGCCCTGTTGATGCATGTTATGGGGTGGTTTATGTCTTGATTACATGCAGCCAAGTATATTAATTCCATCTTTTATTTCCTTGTCAGCCAGATTTCTTCCGCAGCGAATAGGAAGCCAGAGAAGCCTGCCCATGGGAAAGCCAGCAGCTATTGCAGTCTGCCTCCACTGGAATTTGTCTTTTGGAAGCATAACAAGGTCATTTTTAAAAGATGCAAATAAATGGAGAGGGGAAAGAGGAGGAGAGTCCGAGGAGTGATGAGACAGTCCACGTTATTAACTAGCATAAGATGAGAGAAAGGAGGTGGTACTATTCAAAACCCACACCTTTGCTCGTTAGTCATTGCTGAGACACACAACTAAAACATAATACTGGCAAAGGTTCTTTACTTGGCAACGTGTGATGCAGGCTGGGAGCAATTTACAGGCTATAAGAAATTGATTCTTTTTTTATTCTCTTGTGTATTACAAGCACAGGTCTACAGGAACACAGTGGTGCTTCTTCCTGTTTCCCCCTTTCAGAACAGATGAGCAGTGCTTGCAGGGTCTCCTTCCCCTATAAATAAGTGACTATTGCTTTCACTTGACACTTTCTTTCCATTGTCCCATCAGTGTCTAACCCAGAGAACTGACTCCTGAGCCTCCCCTCCAAATGCCACATGAGATATGCTGCCACAACCATTTCACACATCTCCTTCCATAAAATAAACGCAACACCCCCCAAAAATACCCTAAACAAACTAGAATACAAGTGAATACCTGAAATACTGCCCCACCTCATTTCTGCTGTGCTCCAGGCTGTCCAGGGGGGTGTGGAGTCTCCTTCTCTGGAGATATTCCAGACCTGTCCGGACACTGACCTGTGTGCCCTGTCCTAGGGACCCTGCTTTGGCAGGGGGTTGGACCTGATGAGCTCTGGAGGGCCCTTCCCACCCCTACGATTCTGTGAAAATGAAGGCTAAGTCAAGTAGTTTACAGTCATCTACCACAAGATATCCCTACAATACTGATGGATAAAGGCAAACAACCCAAAGCACAAATAACTGATTTCACATATAAGAAGACGACAAACGACAAAGGGTGATCAAGAGCTCTAGACAACCCATTGAATGTAGGCTAAAGTCTTACTCATTGGGTGAGCCTACCAACCAGAGAAGCCATGTCAGACCAGGTCTACATGTGCTGACTTTTAGGCTACAAGAGGGTAATGTGCTAAGAGCAAGCTAAATGGGATTTCAGTTAAAATGCTGATTTCATTATGCGAAGCAGCAGATTGTGTGTTCTCACATTAGCATCTCAGTTATCACTTCAGGCATGGAAAGTAGACACAGAATTAGGGACAGCAAATACTGACTGTAAACTCAAACACACTGAATTTAACTTACATGCTCCCAATGACCAGCCTATGAGAAGGAATTCCACAAGCAGGACAATTACAACTTAGAGGTTTATTGACTCCCCTTACACAAAGGGGCTGGGTGTTAAGTGCAATTTGACAATTTCTATAGACACTACACAGAATAATGGAATAAAAAAGCCTGTTGGTGATTCCTACTGCACTGCAGCTTTTCAACTGTGTATTACCTTGCTGAGTGCCAGTAAGTACACAGATGGGTGTTAATACTCCACAATACTGCAGGTTTTCTTAATTTTAATCCACAGTACAACTAGGGGAAATCCCTTCTCTATTACTGCTAGTGTTCACCAAGTTATGAAACGAGTATTTGGTAGATCCTGAATTTACCTGAGAGGTAGTGACCATATTTAAGTAATGAATTCATTTCCATCCACCAAGAAGCTTCATATCATTTGAAAGCAAACTGAAAATGAAGAACAGTAAGACTACTCTAAGTAACCATACAGCAAATTAAATTACTTTCAATTCTCACTCATCCCAAATGTCACCACTGAAAAAACAAACCTTTTAGGATGCATCTTGGAATTGACATACAGCAAATGAAGGACGGAGATACCCACATACCCTCCTCTGACCATGAAGCTGAAGGTAGGAAACCTGAAGCAACCCCAACAGCTACCCTACTGCATCATCTTCTAACTGGGAATCTGGTAGATCTCAGAAGCTCATCAGTCCCACAAAACCCCTGAGTAAATATGCAAGGTTGTGTGTCTGAAGGAGCACTAACAGGGCTACCTATCTTTCTGAATTAGTCTTTAAGGTTCTTGACACGATAAAAAGAGTCTCAACAGTCACCTTGTCACAGTCATCTCTATTAAAACAATTTACTTTGTGCTGTTATTGAGAAATTTGTAGTGCCAAATCAGGAGGACAGGTTACAACAACAGGAATGGCCACAAGAGATTTGCTGATCTCCAGCAGAAACGGTTTAATGACAACCTAGAGGTCAAAATCTGTTTTCATAAACACAGGACATCACCTCAGTACCCTGTATAGGAGGCTATTCATAGAACAGTCTAAATCTTCATTAACACTTGCCAGTGACAAATCTGTTTTACTGAAAAGCCACTCACTAGTCAATATAATAATTTCACCCCAAAAAAATTAAGGCCACAATCCTTTGATCAACCCTATTTGCTCCCCACTTTTGAGCACACTCTTCCAGACAACACACTAAAGCAAAACAAATATCCTTCTGTTTAAATGTATTGAAAACCCTCAAGATGCATTATCTGTGGACAGCTACAAGGCAATAAATATTGCAGAGTAATCTGCACAAAAAGTGTTGCAGGGGGGACTGTAATTGCCAAAGTCACAGTGCTACTACTGAAATCAAAGATTCATTAGAAATGGCAGCATCAGCGTGCTTAGCCCATCTGATCGAAATCAAACTGGCTCACCAGTATCTTGTACGTCCTACACAAGACCAGCTCACACCTAACGCTGCCAGTGTTCTGTCTCTGTATTTCAAGGCCAATATATGCAGTATCAGATGCTTGAGAATTCCATTAATTGTTTCATTAAACCACCAAGAAAGCATTTTAAGTAGCCACAAAGAAGTTTTCTCCTATCGCTGTCCACAGTGCTAGGAGAGAAGTACAGCTTGGGCTTAAAACAAGCTCTGTGCTTGTTCCCAGGAAGGGAAGCTATTTCATTTAAATACATTTTATTTCCTCATCCTCATTCCCTACCCAACTGCTGTCTCTTTTCAAACTCAGAGCCAACTTAATCCCACGGAGGCAAGGGAAAAGAGAATCTTCAGCCTAAACAAAAAGAAAAATCACTAGAAGACAAACAAAAAAAAACCCCAGCTAACAAATCATGAAACAACGTTTCCACCTGGAGGTTTTTAGATGTCAACTGCATTTTAGTGAAAATACTGGAAATGCTAAAGTTGTAGACGCTACTCTGAGCTCCACAAAGCAAACATGGTGTGTGAACACGGTGCATGCTGAAAGAGCTAATAAAGTATTTCACAGAGCTTCGCTAAATAAGAAAAAAAAAATCTTGATAATGTATGTTGAAGTGTTTTGAAAGATAGCATAATGTTTTCAATTCATTCACAGCAAAAAAAAAAAAAAACCATGCTCACTAGGCCAATTTAAAGTTGTTTCAAGAATGTGCTTCAGCTCTCTGCTGCAGCACATCTCGTTAGAACAAATGACTGTTTATAATTTATAAAAGTTACTTATTCCATGTGCACTCAACTTCCCTTTCTAAGTCATCCTTTTCTCTTGCATCATCTTACATCTTACCTATTTTAAGAGGTCAGAGGTTGGTTCGAAGTTGCAACCTGCTATCCCAGGAAGATGCTTGCGTGGCAAGCGTTTCTCTCCTCCCCCCTCCACCTGAACTGCAGAGCAGAATAATCCAGTGTGGAAGGATCCGGATAGTTCAACAGGCATGAAAGCAGCACTGGCAATAAATCAGAATATTGCAGCCCTCTTTATGGGTTTCACACATTGCTTCACAGCTGATACCATACATGAATTTTAAGCAGTCCGCTGGGTCAGGCTAGCTCTTAGGAAGCACTACAAGCCATTATCAGCATCATCATCAGCTAGGTCTTAATAGCAAGCCTTTGCCACAAAGAAATACAGCTTGTTTCCAGGACACTGGAGTCCTGATCTGAACAAGTATCCCTATGTTACATCAGCAGCAGGGGAGCTTTTTGCACTCCCAAACTTCCAGATGTCTTTTCAGGTGGGATGTCTCTTACACAAGTTCCCACGCAAAGATCAGACCCCATCTGAACCACCAGATGCCAACTCAGACCACAGCGACCTCACTGGTTTTAATCTAAGCTTATTCCTGAAGTCTCACTGGGGGCTGAGTCAAAAGTCATTGATTGCTTCCCTTTCCATTTTCCTTCTGCATGACATGGCAAAGAGACAAACAGGGCAGCAAGCTCTGGGGTATAAGACAATGTTTTGGCTGGACACAACACTTCATACTGTGGCTGCTCAGCTTAAAAATCCACAAGAACAACAACAAGCAAGAACATGCAGTTGCTGTTACATATCTTGGATGGATAATGAAGTTCCTTCCTGTCTACCAAGTATGGAGCTCGGTGGCTGATAAACCTATGCAAAACATTTTAAATACAGATCTCCCAAAGGGGGTTTTAAAAAACAAAACAACAAAGAAACAGAACCCTCCTTTGTGTGAGCTGTGAGCGTTTTGTGGATTTTCATTGTGCACATTTGCAAAGAAAGCAAAGGCTAAAAATGGGAACCAAACCCAGGCAAAGCTCTTTCTCCCAGCAGCAGTTTTTTCTACCCTCTCACACAAAGCTGCTGTAGAGGTTAAGTGTGCCCAGCTAGGATGAGGGAATGCTGCAGGTTGTGTGACAGAGCAGTGAGTGCAGTTATGGGACACCGGGGTGGTGGGTGTTGGTTCTCATTCCAAGAGGAGAATCTTTTGTCCCTACAGGTCTGAGGAGATTGTTCCAAAAGCACAAGAATCCCTTGAGAACAGTTCTGCCAGGTTTTAATGGCTCCAACTTCATTCAAGGGTGCTGTAGGTTCACCAGCCATCACCGTAATGTAGCAGCAGGATTGAATTTATCTCCAGCACATTTATGCTTGTTTTATCTTTTACATGAAGCAAATCTCTAAGAGAAACAGCTGATAGTCTGTACAATGCATATACAGACAAATAACAACATTTGGTCAGCAGAAAGCAAGCCCTTCACCTTTCATCTCCCTTCATTCAACCAGAAGATGCTGGAGAACATTTACAGAGAGCATTTCACTAACAGCTCTTTCAGAAAATAGAGGCAGACCAGCCAGTTTTCTGTACTCTTTCCCCCTTCCACTAACATTGTTCCTGCCCTTTGAAAAAACATGAAATCTCTTGAGTGCTTTCATATCTTCAAGGGGTAAAAGTGCTGAAGAGCACGGCTGTATTTCAAGCACAAACGCACAAATCAGTTCGTGACTGCTGGAAATGGTAAAACCAGCTAGAAATGTCACTTAGAGACACAACCTTCCATCAAAGCAATGGGTGATGAGAGCTAAGAATACTGTGGTCACCACTTACAATGTTTTTCTATTCTTCTCCCTTCCTACAGTGGCATTCCATCACTGCTGGACTTGCAAAGAGGTCTTGCTCTGATGTTTGCCATCTTTTTCAGCATGTAATGTATTTATCAAAACAAAATCGTCCCACCCTGGTGACCAGAAAAAGCAGACTACAGGGAAGAGCTACATAATATTGGAAACTGAAAGTCCTTAAATTATTCACAGAATTCAAAAAGATTTTGAAGTACACCGTGGTGTTTCGATAGCCATGTAATTCAGTCTGACATCATAAGCTACAGCACTGCAATGCTAATTTGGGAGATGATTACTGCTGTAAGAGGTTGATGGCAGTTTCCATTTACATGTATCTCTGGTCTGTCTTCTGAAAGGACTAAGGACCTGCTGAATTCTAAATTCAAGCCCATGGCTAAGTTCATTTCACTCATCAAACACTAACAATGCCTCACTGCCACTCACTGGTGATCAGCATCACTATGGAACCTTCATTTTCACCAACAATTTAGTGAAACTCCACATGTGCAGAAAAATCTTGTGATTGCCCTTTGGTGAAGAATCCAGCATGTAATGTGACAGTAGGAATTTATCTGTTGGGACTAATACCTATCGATCATGTGTTCTCCCTTTGCTACTGTACTTCTAAATGTTAAACCTCAATACCCTTGTGAGGGCATTGTTACAGTTCCTTAAGTCAAAAGCTATAGCTCTTCTAAAATCAGGAAGCTTCTCCACCTACTATGTACTCTTCTCCCTCCTCCACAGTTTGTCTGGGGAGGTAGAAGGAAGAGACTAGTGTTCCTCTTCTATTTAAGGCATCAAATAAAGTTATACCTGTTTATCTCAAAGAAACTGAACACATCACTGTCTACTCCAAGACCCAGATAAAGTTATAATGACTCAGAAGATAATAATCCTGACCTTCAGGGCCTTTTCCTTATATTAGGGTACACAGATGGGAATTTTGCTGCTCATGTTACAGAGAGTAGGAGGATACCCATCATAAAGGCAAGTCTCATTTTCCTTCCTGCTCTTCCAACCCCTCACTAATCCCTCAAAAAGGAAGTAAGGAGAGGTTGGCATGTAATTTGTTAAATTCCAGCTCTCAGGCTTGAGCTGTTAAGTCATGTTTAGTACAATCCAAACCAGAAACCACTACACAGTCTTAATGGAGAATTAAAGATGCGAGAACGAAAGCTTGCGTTCAAGTGATTGAAGGGAAGTTACCCAACTCAGCATTAAGCCAGGTACCACACTACTAACTCCTCAATTCAATCAGGATAGAGCAGGAATATTTAAACTGTAGTCTAAATTAGATCTGTAACAATCTTCATAGAAATAGGCAAGTCAAGTAGCAAAGTTATCTTTGGAAAAAATCTATTAGCTGTAATGGAATGATAATCCTCTTAGATTCATTGATGCTGACAGATTAAATACTTTAAATTCATCTTTTATTTTGTTAGCTCATTTGACACAAAATAAGTCCTACATTTTTAATATTATAGTGGGAGTAGAGGAGTTTTGCTGTTACTGTGCCAAATTCAGTATTAATGGAATGCCTCTGGGTGTTCAGTAGAACTATAAACTACGTCACCAAATGACAACTGGAAAGGAATAACTTGCTTCCACTCTTCACATACTACCCACTGTTTATCAGAATCTAAACTAACATTACTGAACTTGCCTTCTACCTGGGAAAAGCATATAAAGCTGGATGGATAACAAGGAGGATACAAGGGAGTGACCCTGGTTATTGTAGTCACAAAGCCTTTCAGAAGGTGAGTTTCATAGTGCTGATCAAAATGAAATGTTGAGCCCTGCAAACTTTTCAGTATACAGATTTATTGCACAGCCGTTTGCAATAAACTTTGAGATGTTTGCTTTCACTCAAAAATAAATAATGTATACCAGGCCTAATATCTTCATTATTTTTAGCTGATTATGGGTCCCCAAAACCCCCAACCTAGCAAAAACCAGAATGGATGGAGCAGGCAGAAAAATAAGCCAGATATCCAGCATTTCACCCCCTGTTTGTTACTCAGCCTTAGCTTAAGATACACCAAGTTATTCCATTTGGGATCTTCAGATTTAACCCCTTTGATTCTGTAGTTCATCATGGTAAATAAGAGGTTTTTGCACTGCTGTATTTATCACTGGAATACTTGTCAGCTACTTTTACTCTTTTTTAAAAGGGAAATTACTGATCATTTGCCTATGAACCGTAAAAGGAAACTCAAAGCCTTAAAATGCATAATTATCCAGAGGGAAAAAAATATACTAAATTCCAGAATTAGCAAGCTATTCCAATGAATCTGTATTTTTTCAAAATTACTTGGCTCTGAGACCTACATGATGTGAATAACAACACTCAGGACTTTATCTGGAAGCTTGCAGTGAGGACGTAGTGCTGAAGAGGAATGATGCACATTAAATCTATGCACCACCTTGTGTCTTCCAGTGAGTTCGTTATGGATGTGCAGTGCATAGCTTGGACAGGCTAAGCGTTAACTGCTACCCAATGCTACTGTTCTACTCCACCCTGTGTTCTTTACAGCCAAGCTAAAAAACCCAGAAGTCCCATCTGAAAATTAGCATTATGTCTCAGCAGCAGTAAATACCTTCCAATAAATCAGCAGCAGCAGCAAACACCTCCAGAATCAGGAGCTGAAATTAATATTTCAAGGGGTAATGGCTTACCACAGATCTTTAGTGGTTTTAAATCTGGGTTAGAACATAGCTAACCTGAAAGATCTGTCACCATAGAAGTCACAGGCACATCTGTTGAACTGCAAAAGAGATATGGTTTTATATGAAAGGTTGAATTCAATTAATGGAGCAGATTTGTTTTTCTGTAATGCAATTTATTCTTAGGAAAGGTGTAAGTATAGAAGCAATTTTGTGAATAACTGTTCACTATTCCTAAGTAATCTCAGTGTTTGCTCTTTTTATGCTCATTGTATGCCAGGATTCCAGCAATTCCATTTCACAGGTGGAAACACTCACAGCAGAAAAGTTTTAGATCCAAAAAATGCAATTCTACCAAAAAATAATTAAGTACACCCATCCAGAAGGAGAACCATTTAACACTTCTTTTAACCAGTTACAGATGAGCACCCTGCATGGTATTTCAGTGTCCTGTGCTGCGAGCCAAAGAGCACTAAACCACACACCGAACAAAACCCAAACTCTTTTGGGTTATCCTACCACAAACCCCACTCTCATCAACCAGGAGCAGGTTTTTTTATAAAAATAAGCTTTTTGACACTCAACACGACTTAGACATTAAAGCATGCTACGTATTAATTGAATTCTCCATCAGAGCATAAAGGCAAAGAGCAGCCCTGGAAAAAGGCAGAAGGCATTTTTTAGAAGTCCTCCTATTGTTGCTCCTGTTGCTTCTTTAAAACAGGCACAGATATGAAGAAACAAAAGGGAGCTGAGCTGCATTATTCCCATTCATTGTGATTACCCTTTCTATGTCTAGACACATTCAATAAGCTTTATCTACAGATTAATGACACTCTTATTACAGGGTTTCAAGTGTTGAGGCACCCATCAGACTGTCAAAGAACAGAAGCCATTTACAATCACACCCAAACTCTCATGCACTGTACATCAGCAAGAAACATTGCCTATTGCCTCCAAAAAGGAAACCACAAAGTCACTTTCTGTAAGGTTACAGTTCCAGAGCTGGGACTAAACCACAAGTACGTTCAAGTCCCAACCACTTCACCACTGAAGCTCCCTGATCGTGATGATGGCTACAGAACTGGGAATGACTGCAGTCCAGACAGCATAAAAACTGGTCTCTTGGCCTTCACAGACTGGATGCTACAGCTTCATGTCATCCCTCTCTCACAAAGTTGCCTGGCCTGCCTGTTAAAGGCAGAACCTCTGCTAAATTCTTTTTCTGTAGAACAGCAGACACACAGAGAACATACTTGGCATCTAAACTGAGTCACCTCACAGGCCAGCGTACCCTCAGGTGGCAACCTGGTCCCAGACAGCATCACCTGGATGCAAAGCAGATAATCAGCATTAGGACTTCCCAATTTCCATTGCTTTTCTATCAAACTGTCCACACCCTGTCTGCTTCTCCTTTCAATTGCTTGCAATAGGTTTGTGGCTTTCAGACACTTTAGACAACATTGTTATCTAGAAATTAAGGTCATTGGCTGCTTTTATTTTTCTCTCTCCATGTCACATTGAGCAAAGGTTTCAGATGAGATATTCACAGGAGGAATTTCAAGCATGTATTTATGACTTCTGGGGTTTTCATACAATATAGAAAGTCTAGGATAGCAGCATGCTGAAATGTTCCTGATACATCCATGTAGTCTCACATACATGCTCCTGCCTGAGAAACCACATCAGTTCATCACTGTTCTACCTCAGGTCAGAGGCGGAACAATTGCACAAAGACCACCTTGTGGAAGTAAATTAATTAGATACCGCCTATTCATCCTCATCAATAATCCAAAGGCTAGCTAATTGCTGAGTAAATTCAAACTATGCTAAGGTTCCTAAAGGAAATATTTTTCATTAAAATGAAACTAAATTAATGCATCAGGGCTTCACCAAGATCTGTAACTTTGTAAAATCAAAATAAGAAACAGGCAAAAACCAGACAAAAATACCTCCAGCAGCAGTCACCAGAATACTCATTAGGGAACACCATGTTTAAGTGTAATTGCCCTGTGCCATCCCCTGTATGGAAGTTCCTATACAGTGCTGAGCACTGAACAGTATTGGGCACATAACTGGGCTCTACCTCCCTCTTTATTAACATTTTTGAATGGTGCTAAAAAAAGGGCTCCAAAGGGTGGGTGGGGAGGAGAAGCGAATGAAAACAACATTGATCACAATTACGCAGGTAAATGACAGGGTTTGGATTACTTAGGCTTGCACATAGCATTAGCATCTTCTAATACCCACTCGCAAGATGCTCTAAAACGTGGCTTATTGACTCCTAATGAGATAATGGAACACACAAATACTCATGCTCTACGATAAGGCCACATGATACTACATGAAAAATAAAGTTCTTTTAAAATAAAAATAGAAAATGAGACATTTCTCTATTTTATACAAATGAGCCTGACCATCTGCTTCACTGCAACAGCAGCAGCATCCAAAAACAACTGAAACAGCAGCCTCTGGTGTTAAAATTCTGCTTTCTGCCTTTTCTCTGAGACTCCACCTTTCACCAGAAAGCAAGACTGAAAACATCGAAAAGATACATCAAGCGGCCCTGAGGAATCCTTTGCACCGTAAGTAACCTTCCACCTCAGCATAGATCGTACTATTTGTGTTTGCCTGCTGAAATGCACTGGGAAAACATCAACAGATCAGCTTCTATTCTGCATCGTTGAAAATTCATCTTGATACCAAGTCCTCTTACTGTACAAAGATGGAAATTCTTCTTTCACAGCATGGGAAGCTCATTCTACCCCTGTACAGACCAAGCTTCGTTCTACACATCTGAGCAGGCAGAAATTACACATCTCTGGAGCACATACTTGATGAACAAGCACACGTGTGTGGGATATGCCAAGAAAACTCACCCCTGCAATACACCACCTTAAAGGGCAGAATTATCCCAGCATTCCAAAAATGAGATGTTTTTAGAGAGATGCGTGCATTAGGAAGAAAGGGTGTGATGGAAGCTGTGCACACCCCACTTCCCGGACAGGATTACAAACAACTCTTCAGGTTTTTGTTTGAGAAATACAAGTTAAACTTCCTGCCATGCTGTATGTTCCAGAAATTCACAGCACGATCCCTGTGCAAAGCAGCAATATACTCAAGTATTATCAGAGTGTTCTAGAATGGACAAAACCAGAGCATACTTGTGTCCAAAGTCAGTCTCAGACTCAATAGGAACGTTCAGGGTCTCCCCCATTCTTCAAATTACCTCACCAAGCTACGGACAAGATCATAACAGTAACAAAGGCAGAATAAAATCAGGACTAAATAGAAGCCTTAGTAAAACTAGACAATGACTTAAAGGTACACAGAGACATGTGTGTCTGTGGAACTTCTATGAGTTCCACAACCTGACCACTTCTTCATCACTCACACAGTTTTTAAATATCACTCCAAATTTCCTGTGGTTTTACAGAAATAACCATTTCTCCACCCACAGAAAGAAAGGAACGCTATGCTGCATGCAAACCCAGCCTGGATCACTGGGGAGATCTGAGAAAGGAGAAATTATTTAGTAAACAAACCCAGGAGTGAAGGAAGTTTATTTTCTGAGCAGTTACAAAGGTAAAGAAAATAAACATTCGTGGAGAAACCTACCCCTCTGACACTACGGGGCGAGCGAAAGGACGGCTCGAAGCAGAGCACATGGTTTGGTATTTTAATGAATTCTCAGCCCAAACAAAGCAAAAATACAACAATATCTGACTGGTGTGGTTTGGGCAAAGTCACATGAGGCATTTCTGCAGCACCCACGTCTTGCATGAATTTCTGTTTACACCTGGATCGCTCGTTAGGGATATTTCAAGCTTGCACCTGGCTGAGGCATTAATAACACACGTACTTTAAGATCAAATAAATCAATATGCTGACACAGCATGTGCTCAGCTGGGGCTGGCGTGTCAGAAAGATTCCAAACAGCAAACTGTTGAATGTACTTACAAACAATCAAACAGCTTCACACACAGCAGGGTATCAGGAACAGAGAAGGAGAACTCCAGACAGGCTCCTGGAGCAACAGAACTCATGTGCTTCCTTTTGGATGCAGAAATCAGGGGCCCCGGACAACCTCTCTGCTGTTTGTGCAGTGTGGATGCTGAAGCAGAGCTGGCCACAGCAGATCTCACCAACACTCCCCAAACACTCTTCCACAGCTCTACGTTGGTGACAATGAAGCACTTTGCAAATACAGAGGGAATTCTCAGATACACGAGTGAAATACCAGCCCATTTATAATGAAATAAATGGAGGCTCATCTCATTTTCACAAGGATGTTATTAAACACAAGACAAAAGGTACAATCAGGACACAAATAACTCGCATACCAGACTTATTTTGATATCACAGCATTTGCTATTTTTGCCTTTCTAAATCAAGCTTTATTTCTCCAAGAGCTCTGCTGTCCAGAGGCTGTTCTGTCATCGTTTACTAGACGCAGAGTAACTATTTAATATGCAGCTCTCTGGACTGCATGTTTGCAGTGTTTTTTATGTTCAAAGCCAATTAAAAAAATGCCCAAAATTTGCAGACTGAAAGGAGGTATTTCTTTCAGCAGCTTACTGTCCACAGACCCACCCATGTTCCATTAAGTGGCTGAGTATTTTATCATAATAAAATCAGGAGCAATACGCAGTGGCTACACCAAGCTGTAGAGTAAGTAACATACTAGGGGAAAAGGAAAATCCCTAAACAATGCTTATTTAGAACAAAATATACTCAGATCTATAAACACCGTGTAACACACAGCTTTAGGCTTTAATATTGAGACTCAGAAGAATATTAATGTTTGTGGTTTATAGACATCTTTATTCAGATACATGCAACCCAAAATTGCTTTCAATGCATCAATGAGAGAATAAATATTAGAAACTCTCTTCTCATTTTCAAATTACCATAGCGTCTGTGTGTTTTTTCCTGTAAAATAAAAGCCCAAAGCTATACATGTATATTCATTCCAACAGATTTAAAATCCTAGGCAGAGGGTGTCCACAAACATTTCATTTTTCTTTAATCCCCACTCAGAATCCAGGAACACTGTGTGTTTCAGAGGCAGCTTGCAGCCAACTTCACCAACTAAAATCTTGGAGCTCAATGGGCTGTGATGGGAGGTTAACTGCTGAAGACACAGCTACAAGTAAACACTATGCGACATCACAACCGAGACACTACAGACCCCAAACTGACGAAAAAACACAACTTCTACCCCAGAACAACATCCAAAACCAATTCTGCTCCACCCTAGAACTTGAAACATCCTGTACGGCATGTTTTAATTAAATAGTTGAAACTTGTTCCTTAACAGCAACACAAGAGTCCTCCTACTACACATGACCAGCTGTGTGAAATTTCAGATGCTGTCAGGGCCTGATCCTGAGCCTGCTTCACACAGCAAGAACCGCCATGGAGTTCTACCAGGTGTGGCAAACAAAAGCCAACAAGCACCTTGGATTGCCCACTGAAACACGCCTGCATCCTTTTCCAGCCACAGATGTTTCTTGCTGAAAGCATTTAAAAATCACAAGATACCAGACTTTGTTCTACTCTCATTGTTTATTTTCCCATTCGATGGTTTGTTTGGGTTTATTCAAAGAACCCTCCAAAGACTGTGTTTTGCCCATTACAAAAAAACCATCAGATCTCCCTTCTGCCAGACCAGTGGTTGCACTGGAATGGGACCACAGCAGCCAAGGTGGCCGGTGAGGCTCCCAGGAGCCCCATCAGGATGCCATAATCCACCAGCTACCTGGGGATGACTTCCTACCCCGAGCCCCAAGCCTACAGAGTACGTATAAAAGCAAATGGAAGCACAAGGGTTGTGCAGAGACATCTACGGAGGAACCAGCCTCTAAATGATGAGAGGAATCTTTTAGCTTCTACAAAGCCTGATGGAGAGCTGCTCTGTAAAAATAAGCCGTTTGTAATGAACAGATTGATATAGACTCTAAACACGGAAAATGTGTCTTATCAACAGCAGGCACTGTCCTCCAAGGCTAACATAACACAGCAAGCCCCCCCCCCACCCTTCCCAGGCCCCTCAGTACTCCGACGGGTGCAGACAGAGCAGTCACGGTGCCAGGGATGCAGGCAATGAGGAGCTGTTGACATCCCTGGCTCTCTGCCCTAAAGAAGTGATTTCCCTCAAGTGATTTACCAGGAGAAAGTCAAATAAATAATAACGAGAGGACGCCGAGCACCCCAAGCGCCCAGCTCGCAGGGACAGAAAGCACGCACACACACTCCCGGGTGCGCACACCCAGCCGCCGGCACTTGCATTGTTTGACAGCTCATCAGACTCCAGGAGCGGTCCCGGCATCTCCCACCGATTCGGGATAACTCGCCAGTCGCTCGCAGTGCCGTGAGCATCCCGAGTACCGCCACAGCCCCTGTCCCAAGGACTCACGCACCCGCCGGATCCCCACGGACGCTAGTGCGCTTGCAGCCAGGCACTCTCCCTGCTCGCCCAGCAGTCTCACGAGGAATCATCTCCGATCGCGGACGCGAACGGACGGCACGACCGCCGTTCCCACCGCAAAGCTCCCACCACCCGCCCAACTCCGGACGCACCGTCTCTCAGCGGAGCACGACCTGTCTCCCCCGGGGGCTGGACTGGGTGGGGGCAGGGGGTCCCGCTGCCCGCTCTCCCACCCCTCGGGGCTCCCTCATTCCCGGTGGGTAACGACTCCCCCCGGTGCGCACGTCTCAGCGAGGCGGGGGCCGCGTACGGCAGCACCACCCGCGCCACGCGCAACCGGTGGGACCCCCCCGCGCGCGGCGCAGCCGCCGCAAATGTGCGGGGAGCGCGGACGGAGGATGGAGGGTGGTGGTGGGGGTTGAGCCCGCTTACCTCGCAGAGCGGCCGTCCAGCCGCAGAGCCCGAGCAGCAGCAGCGGCAGCCGCCGGTTCAGGCGCAGGGGGCAGCGGCTCCTCGCAGCCCCTCCGCCCATGCTGCGCCCGCAAGTCCCGCGCCTCGCCCCGCCGGCCGGGGGAAGGGATGCCGCTCTCTTCTCGGTCCCTCCGGACCCGACCTCGAGCCGGACAATTCGCCTTTGGTGGGCTTTTTTTGTTGCGGTTGTTGCTGCTTCTGCGTGCGGCGGGGGGGGTCCCCCTCCCCTCCCCTGCCCTCCGGCAGCTCCCCACGCCGGGCAGGGGCTCCGCGCCGCCGCCCCGCTCCGCGCTCCGGCCGCCGCCGACTAGCGAGCCGCGGCGCGCGCCCGCATCCCTAATGAGCCGCCCCTCCCCCGCAGCCAATTAGGCGCGCGCTGGGCGGGCTCTGCCGCCGGCGGGGGAGGGTGGGGGATGGATGGATGGATGGAGGGGGGAGGAGGGGGATGTGTGTGTGCAGGTGCACCGGGCAGCGCCCCCCACCCCCATCCCACCCCTATCCCACCCCCCGCACCTGCGCGCAGCTCCCGCCCCGCCCCGCCGCCCGGGTCGGCCGGGCAGCAGCAGCCCTGCACCGGGGGCAAGCGAACAGCTCTGCGGTGGGAAACAGTGCGGGACGCGGGTGGGGCTGGATTGGGCAGGGAGGGGGGGGAAGCGCAACTCTTTCCCCCCCCCCTTCCCTTCCCCAACCGCAATCGCTGCGGTGTTTCGGGGTCGGGAGGTAATAAGAATTCACACGTTTGAGCACAAACCCCTGAAAAATCAGTGCTGCTGGCGAGGAAGAAGAGGAGGATAATCCTACCCCAGCCATCCCCCACCCCCCCCAAAGCACACTCCCGTTCTGTGCCATCTTTATTAACACTGCATGGTTGTGATCAAAAATTCTTTTTCTTGCCAGGAGTGTCACTGTTTCACTCTCCCTTCCCCCCATCCTAATTGCACATAAATATTTTTATTATCTATTTGATAAGGCAGCGTGACAGACATCCAAGCAAATGATAAGGCCAAACAATCACTGGTGAAAGTGCTGCTGCTCCATTCTGTATAGCTTTGATCTATATGAGATTGGAAAACAAACCTGCTACTTTGCAGGAAAGAGAAGCTGCTAAAGGGGCAATTTTGGGGCATAAAGAGCGTCGGCTCTTCCACAGGGTCTGTCCTCGTACGCTGCCAATGCCCAAATTTTCAGGAGTTGGCAGGTTTCTTCTCCACAGGGATCAGTGGGCAGATGAAAGAGGAAAGAGCCACCAGCCAGAGTGAAACCTGGTGTGTCAGGGCTTCTTGGGGGATACAGAGAAACTGCAGGAGGGGAGCAGGAAAAAGGTACAAAATGAGATGATGAAGCACCTCAGGGTGAGAGTGCTACGATACCAACGTGATCCATGTGTTCTCATCTTGTAGCATCACTGTGGCTGTAAAGTCAAATATTGTTTACCCCCAGCCAAGACATTACAATGCTGCCTCAGCATGTAAATGCACCCAAAAGGCTGGGTTTGTTCTCCATTTCCCTTTCTTTTGGAAACAAACTCCGTTTTCACCAGGTGCCTTATCCCATCCACACTTTACACTCTGCCAACTGTGCGCTAAGGTCATTCTACCCCAACTCCACCAAACCTCAAGCTTTGGTGAGCACATAGCTCAAGTTTAAGGGGAGTCAGTTACAACTTACAACATATTTTGAAAACCCCAACTGATAATTTCTGGGACAGTGCACTGATTAGTTACCTATAGTTAAGAACAAGGCTTGCTGCTTGGTCCTTCTGCAGGCTAGCTTTGTATTGTTTTCAGTAGGAAACAAATAATTAAAGCAAAAGGAATCTGTAAACAGAATTTTAAGAGGGGGAAAAAATCAATATCTGAGAATATCACATCAGAAGATCTCTTATTCCCTTTCT
Source organism: Laterallus jamaicensis coturniculus (assembly GCA_022605575.1). Taxonomy (NCBI): domain Eukaryota; kingdom Metazoa; phylum Chordata; class Aves; order Gruiformes; family Rallidae; genus Laterallus; species Laterallus jamaicensis. Next base: position 2,538,396 of record JAKCOX010000049.1, on the reverse strand, counting down.
ATCATATGTTCACTAGACTTCAGCTCACAAGGAAGAGCAGAGTTGGAAACACAGGGAGCAGATGTATGAAAAATATATGTTCTTCAACAGCCTTTTAGGTCATGCTGCACATTCAAGGGGTTCCAAGGAAAAAACAAACCCCCAAAGCCAAAAAAACCCCCCACAAAACCCCCTAAACCATCAAGAACCAGAACTGGGAAGCTACACAGGGAAGTTTTTACGTGTCAGGGTACCTATCATACTCCCTTTCAAGTCTTAGCATGGCAGCAACATAGCCCTATTTTCCAGCACATACATACAGCCACTTTGGCTTCAAGCCCAACTAATTATCTATTTTTGTCCATGCCAATGAGTCAGTGTTTGGTGCTTTAGATAAAAATACCAAGTTCTCCGTTTATAATGCAATTATGATGGGGAAGAAGAGAGCAAAAGTAGAAAAAGGGCAACAGCTGGTAACTTCAATCAGTGCTCTTGGAAATATAAATACGCCCAATATTCCACAAAGAGAAAATCTCAGGGTGGGAGGAGGATGCAGTGGTTTGTGAGCTGGTGAAATGCAGCTACAGATGAAAATCCATGTTCTTTAAGCACCGATGCACACTGATAACATGCAGAAACAAAGCTCTACACAGGCTGTGGCAGCCACTGTACATCCACGAACAGAGGCTATTGACACAGCAATTTAACAGGTCACAGGGAAACCTAGAATCTACCTTCGATATCAGAATGTGGGCAAGAATGAAAGAGAAGCCAGGAATCCAGCCAGAGGATTAATGGCATTGATGGAGGAAATGGAGAAAAATAGATGCTGGAGCTGAAAGGTGACAACAAGTGAAGGCAATAGTGCTTCAAGAGTTAAACTTTACAGGCAGCAATATTTGTTTTCTGACAAAATCCACAACTGGGATTGTGGACTTACTAGAAACTGAAAGTCTGATGCAGCTGCTGACAGAGACACTAAACAGAAATCAAAAAGGAGAAACAAACACCACCCGAGTAACCTCCTTGAATACCTTGATCACAGCAACCACATACCCAGACAGTAGGAAAGTACCTCTGGGAGGACAGACAGCATCTGTAACCTCAAGTCTCAAGTCGAGTCTTCATCTCTGCCACCACTTCACACACAGATACTCTGAGCACGTTTTTTCCCCACATCCCAGGTTACTTCTCACACGGTGCCACTGAGCTGGTTGCTAAAGAGATTTCTACAGTCTTCAATGCATTAACTTATTAAATACACAGCACTTTACAACTAAGAAGTAAATTTTTCCTAGCCAGAATATGTCAATACCCTAATAATTTTCAATAAGCCATAGAGCTACAGCCTGAAGGGGGGGGAAATAAAAATAAATTACCTCCTCCACCCTGGAAGCTCAGCAGAATGTTCCAGCTGAGTTTGCAAAGGTGCTTGCAGTCTCTATCTCTTCTCAAGTGCAACATAAAAATTTGCAGCCAGGTGATTACGTTTTGTTTCTCTGATGTATGACCTTGGAGTAACCCACCTGTGAATTGTAATAAATCAGAATTCACATCACCTGTTTGCCAGATGATAGGCTGGGGGAGGGTCAGTGCTGCTGGGCTCTCTGGAGCAGGTGAAAAGACATCTGCTTCATTGTGCAGCTCTTGCAAATAAAAACATATCCAAGATGGCACTAGAACCTGACAGAATGTACCATTGCAAAGCTTAATGTATCTAATGAGAAAAGGAGAATAAATGCATCTATAACCCATTGACATGTATCTCTGAGAACATTAGACACCTACTAGTTGGCTCTAATGCAAGTATTCACATCTGTGAATCCCACAGGTAAATAATTCAGGAGCAAGCAAGAACATCCAACTGTAACAAGAAATAAGTAATGAAAGCATGTGAAGCACTTAGATTGGGCTCAAGTGTAGTTTTCTTATTGGCAAAAGTCCAACTTGCTTTTAGCATATTTCCAACTTCTATCTTTCTCCTGTCTCTCCCTTTCCCTCCCTAAACAAAAGGGGATCTGAAAAACAATCCAACCCACCTTTAATTGTGAGGAAGTTGTGGAAACTTCCTGGCGTCACACTCAGCACCACCACCAAGCCCATGATGTGATTATATACAGAAATAAGGTAGGGACAAGCTTCTGCCCTCAATTCTGTGTTCCACTGAAATGGCCATTTCATTTCATGGCATCAAACTAAAGACATGGCCCCTCCTGTTACAATGTGAGAAACAGAGGCTCAAATGATTAATTACAACTCTCTCCATGTAGCAAAGAAGCAGTGATTAAATTGCCCCTGTGGAAGCTCTCAACATTTGTGCTTGCCAAGATGGCATTCTTTGGGTCTGAGGCCCCAGGTGTGCATGTGTGTCAGGGGAAAAGAAACACCTTGTGTTATCCTCTCTGCTGCATCAAGCAATACATTCACGCTGTAAATGCTGGTGTAAATTAACTGCTGAAGGAGAGGAGAGCTGCCTTAACACACATTCCCAGCCTGAGGCTGCACAGAAGTATGAGATGCAATTAGTGTGCTTACAGGTCCCCATCTTCCAGAGTATGATTCAAGACACTACTTGCTCATGGCACTTTTGGCTTTATTTTGAGTTTTCAACACATTTTGGCAGCGGAGCCTGTATTTGGATTGCCCAAATGTAAAAGGAGCACGTGCTGTGCTGGGTGGATGTGCCCATGATCATTACTGAGGACTAACTCCAGCCCAACACATTATGGACCCCACATGTGTGTACTTAACAAAGCAATCCCAGAGGACACAAAAACAGGGTTCAAAAGGAATCAGCGAAACTCTTGAGCAATAAGCACATCAGTGAATACTAAAACCAATACATTGTATAAGCAACCTCCAGTTCAGGAAGAACCTATACATCAAGGTCCCTCCTCCCTCTCACATCAAAGAATGTGCTCTGCCAGGCCAACAATAAAAACCAACAGCTGGATATTAGTCCTGCCCAACGATTTCTGCAGCTCTGCAACAAGATCTGCCCCAAACACTCTTCCTAAGCAAGAAACACCCCTTTCACAACACCCATTTTCCCAGTGCACATGGGGCAGGTCGTTCTGTGCAACGGGCTCCTCAAGATGCTGGGATATTCTGTGATGCTGGGATACTCTGTTGGCAGAGAGAGCACCTTTCAAGATGAAGGTTTGGCATTTCCACAACTTAAGATAGGAACTTAAAAAGTAAATTATATTGAGGGGAAAACATAAATCACCATTTTCTTTCTCCTCTTGTGCAGCATCCCTCACTCCTCTGCACAGCATCAGGGTTTCAAGGTTGCATTTCCTTTAGTACTGGGTCTATATCTTTATAAGACTTCATAAAATCTTACAAAATAACAGGACCTATGACCCCAAATACAGCAATATCATTTAACAGCAAGATACCACATTGAATCCGTCACCTGGTACTTAGAAACCCTAACAGACTAAGTTACCATAGCATCTGCTCTATCAGTATTAAAATGCAACATATATATATATATGGCACTTAATCAGCCTGCAAATAAATAAGCCTTAGGTGAAGAGTTTCATTTCCAGCTGTGTTTTACAGCCTCTTCAGCAGTATTCTAGGAAATGGGAGCACACAGGCTAAAAACTGATCATCGATGTGTTTGGTGTCCCAGCTCTGTAACTTCTGCACATGCCAGGTTTGCAGCTCTGCACTAGACATCTAGTGGCTGATTAATTTACTGCACAGACACACAGACCTGAATATATTATTTAGATTTCCTGTCAGAAAGCACCCATCCTCTTCTCTAAAGCTTAGTGGAACTTGAGGATTTCTGCATCACTCTGTTCTGCAGTGTAACCCCAGCTCATCACTGCAAAGAGCAGCAGAAGTGGAGCACAAGAAGAGGGACAGGGACCTGTGCTGATTTCTCTTTAGCTTTCATCAGGAAATCACAGTAGCCTGTTTACCCAATCCGTAACATAGCTTTACTCTTTGCAATGTATATAACTCAGCTTCAGTTTAGGAAGAGTTTTCCTTCCACATTTTAGGAACTTCAGAGTGCTGCTCTTGAGTTCTTTGCTATTAACAAATATATATATATATATATAAACCCGTTTATTCCAAAGGATAAACCAGCCTCCTTAGTAATGGAAACACCCCCCAACCCACCCTAAAAAAGCCCATGATGTTTCTTTAAACAATTTCATCCCACTTGCTTTAAAGTGAAGTCACTATTTGTGCTGTCATAAGTCATCAATTCTGATGAGTTAAAATCCATATTATTTTTAAATCGATTAATCTAAGATGAAATACAATACAACTATTTGCATTTTCCTGTGTTTACTCATTCCAAAAAATCGACCAACACCACAAAGCAAAGATAATCTGATCAAAAGTAAAATGCTGAAGTGGTTGGCTGTGCATCAGAATAGGAAAATGTGGATTTAACATGCCAGAGGAGTGATGAACATTTGAACTTCACTAATCGATTTTAAAAATCGTAAGACCCAGGCATTTAGAAAATGTCATAATCTTAATACCTAATTCCCTCCTAGATTTGTAATTTGGAGAAATCAGATGCACTTGAAATTTCACCTGCAGCATCTCCTTCAATTGGGCAAAGAAGAATTCCTACTTCAGCACTGATTATTATTTTATTTCCACGCTGCCTTAGATTTCTCCATGTAAATGAATACTCTGATTCCACCTACAGTCACTTGTTGCACACCCAGGCATTTTTGTTGTGGCTGGAGCTGGATTACAGGCAGAGGGCAGCTATTCCATATGCTCCAACCTCTGTACAAAGAGCTCAGGCTGCAAACAGAAAGCACAGATCGCTGGTACTCCCCATCCTTTAAAGTCACTCCCGAAGTATCTACTCCAGATTTAGCATCCTGGCTCAGATCTTCCTGTCTGAACTTTTACTTGGAATGGGAGGTACACGACAAGAAATAGATGATGCAAGGGTGAGATGTGCACGGATGAGATGTGCATGGATTAGAAAGTGTGCTTTGAGAGCAAACAAAGGAAATCAAAAGCAGCAGGACATTAGACAAGCAATTCAGTGGCTTAGCTATTTGCAATTTGTGGTTAAGAAAAAAGAAGAAAGGTTACACATTCAAGCAGTAAGAGACTATCTGAGAGATTCTTCAAAACACCGCAGACGTGGCTGTACAGTTCAGAGCTGGCAGGGATGCTACTGTCTGTGAGCAAGAGAATAGTTCGAGGGCAAGGGACAAGAAACACTGAGCAAATCTGTTTCTGTTCCACCAGCACAGGAAAAAAGCCAGTGACATGTCTAGCTATTTCAGTCTCAGTCAGAGGTAGTGTTGTTCTCAAAAGGCTATTACTGAGTAAGTTCAGAACCTTCTCATCAAGTGGGAAGTTATTGCCACCTTTTTTCATCCAAACTTACACCGCACAGAAAAGCAGAATCCCCTCAGATTTTCCTCTGGCAATTAAGCAGTGAAGGTTGAGAGACAGCCAGTGACTACACGTGATGACAGCCCAGCCAGGAAATGCAGGTAGGCAGAATCACAGGCCATGAGATAATAGAAAGACATAAGGGAAATTGTTCATAGGAGAGCTGAACCCTCCCCTCACTCCTTCCTTCCCAAGAGAAAATAAACACAAACAAACAAACAAGAAAACCCAACCTAAACCCAAGCTGAAAAGCTCTGAAAACCCTGATATGGAACCTGGCAAAGGAGATAATCGGCTAACTAGTGAGGCAAGAGGTTAATGCTCCAGGCTCGGGTTAATGAGGCACTCAGCATTTTAGCAGGATGTTGTCACATGCTTCCTGTGAAGCCTGAGGTGCTTGGGAAAAGATGCTGAAGCAGGCAGCAGTCATTTAAATTGCAAACGTGTTTGGCTTGATTAGGGACACTTCACCCTGCTTTGATTTGCTGAATGTATCGGCCTAATCGCACACAGTTCCTGTCTCCCCTCTTGCTCCCCAGCGCACTGGAGCTTCACGGTGAGTCATGAGAAATGGGAGATTATTTTTACCTTAATTAAGTACAATTTTGTCAGGACTGGAAATACACAGGTGTCACATTATTAAGTTACCTAATTGCGCCTTTGAAATGGCCACATAATAATGACTTTCCAGTAACAAGAGGAAAAAGGGGAAGGGAACTCTCTGCTTTATTATTTTCATTTCAATCTCCAGTGCAAAAGCAGAGGGCATCCACCTAGCAACTACGATTCTGAATTATTTGTAATTAGTCACACATCATGAAACACAACTGTTTGATGATCTCAGGTGTGAAAGACAACAAGTAGTCGAGTAGTTCCTTACCTATTAAAACGTTATTTCAGCTACAAGGCAGACAAACAATCGAAGCACACTTCAGTGCAAGTGATGTCATTTTCTGAAAAGCATCAGTTAAGATGTATCAATCAAGGACCAAACAGCTAGCTTAGCTGCTCTCCACATTTAATGTGATTAGAAGGCAAAGAACCCAATTATTGACAGCTCCCACCACTCTCATGAAGTGTGCTGGCTAACCTCTTGCCACTCCCTGAATGCTGCTCTCAGATGACTGTGCTTGTTTCTGTTCCTGCATCCTACATCCCTGAGGCTGTATGGAAAGGCAGAGCCGTCCCCAGTACCTCTCTGGGGTCTGCAGCAGGAGCATACAAAACCTGACACATCATTCCCAGGTCACTGTAGCACAGAAATGATCATCCTGCAGTACATCCTGCCATGGAGCCATCCAGGATCTACTGCAATGCATAGGTTTTGTCAGGAAGATTTTGCCCTCTTCCAAATCACCAGGCACATACATAGAGATGGAGAAGCAAGCTGGAGGAATGTAACGTAGCACACACAGAATGGTGGGAGATCCACTGGCCTTGAGGATTTTGAAAGGGGGGGGGGGGGGGAAAGGAGACTGAAGAATCTCAAAGGCATTAATTAAATTAAAAAAAAAAAAAAGGAGCTAAGTATCTCTCAGGAGACTGTAATTTAAAAAGCACATCAGAGGATCCGTATAACTCCACCATAAGATGAACAAGTCATCTGTGGAAGGGATGACATACCTTTGCAACACTGACAAGAGACTTCAAGCAACTTAGTACAGCTGAGCAAGTGACACAATTGTGCAGAGATGGCAGCTATGCAACCACAGTTCCTGAATATAAGAAGAAATCAGAAAAACTGTTCAGATATTAGTTTTTCCCATTTTGTAAGAAAGTGTCACCTCTGATAGCAGACACACACTGTCAATCACTTATTTCTATGATTCAGGCTCAGGGCATTCTCATTTATTTGTATTTTCCTATCCAGTTTTTAAAGGCACAGCAGAACAAGCAACTCTATAACAACAGAAAACAGATCCTTTAGACTAAAGGTGAGGTTTGGCACCGAGGGGCTGGCTGAGAATGTAAGCACTTTTTGGTCCCTTTGCTCCAGCTTCTCATTCCCAATCTCGCTACAAGCCAAGGTCCATGCCAGTATGAGTACTGGAACAGCCATGCAAGGCAGCAGATGGTAAAGCAGGTCTAGATGAAATATACCACTTAAAAGGGGTTTTCTTCAAGTTGGATGAATTTCATGATGCGGTTCATCCCATCAGTCAAACACACAGTGCCTGCAGTGACATGTGAGTGGGAGTGACAGGTCTCAGCCATAAAACCCTGCTTAATGATGCCATAAAGCCTTCCATGCAGAGTCCTCTTCAAACCCACCTATACAAGTCATCACTCTCATCCTGCCAGCTGATCTAGCTCCCTAACTCTTCCACAGAAAGGAAGCATTATCTCCACATCACCAGTGTAGAAATGATAAGGGAGAAGCACTTCCCTGCAGCGCCTTGCAGACAAGTAATGCACTAATGCCATCTATTGTAATGAACAGCAAGTTGATTTACTGCAAGAGAACATGCAGTTAAAAAGCAAAATTGATGCAATTGCAGTTTTCTAACTTTTTTCAGTCTATGAAACCCTAAATAACATTTCCTTGAGGCCTTGGACCCCTAAAATAGCAAGCTTAAACTCATCAAGGAGTCAATTCCTCACAGTTGTTTTTAACTACACTATCACCCTCCAAAGAAACAGTGCAGGGGCTCAGAGGGGCTGGAATTGCATGTCCAGGGAGGGTCAAACATGGTCCTTCAGCACTGCAGCTAGAGATATTCCTAGATCAGGAGCACAGCACATGATGGTGTCACTGAAAAGTCCTCTGACAAAGCACATTTTGCCACACAAGCTCTCGTTTAAAGCTGGAGTTCAGCTTCCCTTCAAGTTCCCATAGAACATGAATGAGAGGAACATTTGGATGTTTTCGAAGAGCTTTATATCCAGGATAGAAGCTTTACCACATTTACTTAAACCCCTTAAGTTTTCCAGCATTATTCCCAAAAGGATAGATACAGATAGCCCCACAGGTTTTTGCTGCTATGAAGTTTTACAGGGTTTTATTCCTGTTACCAGCATCCAATAATGAGAGTACGCTGCCCTATCAAGCACATAGCATTCACAGTAAATTCTGCAGCATCTTTCTGAGTATTGTAATTCTGGGGGGGTGAGTCTGTCCAGATTTGCACCCTGTTTACTTTCTCAGGGACAGAACTGTGACAAGGCAGGGAAAAAATAAAAGCCCAACAAAAGCAAAGTGGAAAAACCCTCATGGTTAATATTGTTTATGTGATGGGATGCCTCCCTCTGCATCAAAAAAGAAAATAATTTGATACCAGACCCTCTTAAGCTAGGCATAAATATCTTTTTCTCCCCACCATGGAGCATCTTCACCGTACCATTTGACCAGGATGTCTCTCTGAAGTTAAGCTAACATATTCAAGCAGTTCACAAAAAAGAGATCTGCATATATAGAGAAAAAAGAAAATGACATCACTTGGTTGAGCAGGCTGCAGCGGTAGTGTTCCCATTTTCCACTTAACCCGGTGTTCCTTACCTCCTGTGTACAGTCCCATCAATACTGTTAAGAATAACAGCACTCTGACGCTACAGCTCGCCAACCTGTCACATGACTTCACCATCTAATTTGTCTTGGGTCCACTTTACTGGATTTGTGCAATTTAGCTCAAGTGAAGATGAATCCCAGTGTACACCCGATCCGCCTGCGGCGTTTGGAGGCTGCTTACGGGAATGAACTCTTTCTCTTGTTTTCAGCAGGTGGGGACAACTGGAAACTGCTGTTCTGCACTGAGGTTGGATAATAACTAGCACAATGTTTAGTGTCTGGTTTGCAATAGCAGAGAACCAACCTGTAGGTGGGGATGAAGAAAGGAGCCTGTCTGCTCGGCATTTCAATGACCCCTTTGCCATCAAGAAAAGCACTGCTGCTTTTTCGGGTGAATTAACCTATTCCTCCTGTCGAGTGCAGGCAGTATAAATGCTTCTCTGAGGTTTGACATACACGTTATAGTGACAACTGATAAAAGGAGTTGACTGCACAGAATTTAGCAGCCCCTTCTGCAAGTGGCACCAAGCTCTAGGTGGTTCTTTCGCTGCTCCCAAACGTTCCCTCAAGGCAGAGATATCACAGTGACATCTCGCAGATTGAAACACTGACAGGGCCCCAGTGTGACAACAGCAGTCCTTACAGGCACTCTAGGTATGAACCTTCCCAAGTGATGGTGAAGAGTCTGCCTCCACGGTGTGCAGACCTACTGGTTCACAATTCCGAGCCTAGGCTGCATGAGAATGCCATCAAGGAGCACTGCATGACACGAAACGCTGCATCACCCAAGGCAGATCCTCAGCTGAAGTAGCCTGTAGCAACAAGATCTTTCCTGGGAAGTTTCCAGTGGAGATGGAATCAAGAGGTACCCAAGCACTGCTCAGGGACAGCCACGAGAGTTTCGAGAAGGGTGCAGCATGCAGCTCGGGCTAAAGTCCATCACATGCCACTGAATGGTAGCATCCCTGCAAGATTTATGGAAGGAAGCCAAGCAATTCTAGCTCTATGCAGCAGAGGGAAGCAGCAAGCACTGTAACATTGACTAGCCACTCGCCTGTCAAGCACTAAAGACTTAATTATGTTCTCAAACAAAATACAATGAACTCTGTCATAAGTAATCACACAAGAGACCATGAAGTCAGTAGCTTAGCGGAAGTGGCCTTCTATGAAAGATGAAGGAGAATTTTCTCTGGCTATTGGGAAAACTACTTGTTTCTTTTCAAAGCCCAGTAAAAGTGGAATGCAGGGTTTTTCTGCTTTACTTACCAAAACCTGAGTTGATGTGTTGATATTTAACCAGGAAAACTTAGCAAAAATAGAAAAAAATTCCTCTAATCTTGAAGGTATCTTAAGGATTTACAATTATATCTGCTTTAGCAAATGAAAATACATCCCCATAGCCAAATGTTGGCAGACAGACAAAGGAGGAAATATTTTGCTTACAATATATTCACAGTATTTAAAGCATGCACATCTGGTTTTGTTTGGGTACAACTTACCTCTGCACAGGAACTAAGCATTGCATAAAATTCACCTTTGAAATTATTTGGACCCTTTTCTCCCATAGTTTAGGTATTTGTGATTGCAAAATAACAAAACCAAACCAAACTAAGAACCTTTCCACCAATGGATTACAGCTCCCAAACAGGTAGCTAAGACAATTACAACACTGAGAATTGTATTTCAACCTAGACTAAAGGAAATTTAACTCTCCTGCTCCCAACCCCATTTCTTGGAGAATACTTCAAGATCAAACAGTCCCTCAATATTCACAGATAAATTATCTGTAGTAATCACTGGTATATTTTTTTACTCTTTGTTATAATAAATTAAAGGAAGAAAGAACACTAGGACTCACTAGTTCTGGCTGCAATTAACCACTAACCTGGATGAAGACTTCAGAACCGGTTGATTCACTCCAAGCTACAAGTCCCCTCTCACAGTTGTCTTACATATATAAAGCTCTGTGTGTTTGGGTCTGGCCTCACCTCTCACTTTGCATAACTCCTACAAATTGAGGGTCCAACTTTTGCTCAGAGAATCTAAGAGAGGCTCTAACAGAAATCCAGCGAATGGGATGGTTGGGTCATATCAACTCACATGTAACTTCTCCTTGCAAAAGACGTAACACAACAAAAAACCCCAGAGCATGTACTGAAGTATGTAAATTTGGAAAACATAGTGCTTACCATGGAGTTTTTCCTTCAGCCAGGGTACTTCATACCTTCTTTATGCCTCCATGCACAGGCAGCTGAAGTAGACAATTCCTTGATCAAGCCATAAAGAAGATTTGCAAGGGAGGGAGGCAGCCGACGACAGAGCAGGTACCTATAATTATGAAGTTATTAGAAGCACACATCAGATGATAAATACTTGAAAGTAAATTGCTTTGAAATACAGATTCTTACTTTCCTCGATGCTTAAGATAAAATAATATTGAAAAAACTGCTGGCTCAAGTTAGAACTAAAGGTTAAAGGATAGTAATTACTGATTATTTAAAGTGTAGCTGTAATGAACTAAGATAAAAAGACATGTCACGTTTCTAAGCCAGATACTATATTTTTACCTGGGGATGTGACTCTAGCCAAGTATTACCAGGAGACAGCAAAGCTGTGACTTGCAATAAAGTTCCTACAGTAACACTAAGGCTACAGCGCTTCATTCAGTTCCCAGCACTGCTTGTACCCTCTGATCAGAACACAGATGGGTTTTAATAGGAAGTTTGTTTTCCACATGCAGTTCAACACACATACAGGTGTATTCTAATAAAGCCAGGAGTTTTGCAGAGTAAGGCATAAAACCAATTCTTCCAGTGTTGCATAAGCAAAATCTGCACCACAAGTGACATGAACTTGGTAAGAAAGAACTTTAAAACCCATCAGATTACTGTGTATTACATTCTATCCCCGAAGCAGAACATCATATCAGGCTTTTAGAACATGATTCTCAGCAAGGGAATAAACCCTACAAATTCAGGAAAAAGCCCACATCAAGTGATTTCCTTTAACCTCTGATTTCAAATCCAGTAATGAGGGGATATAAAGCACTTCCACTTTGCTTTTAAAAGCTACAAAATACATACAAAGAAATAAAACCAAGCAAGAAGAGCAGTAAGATTAATAAGAAAAATTCCTTCTCTTAGGCGGTTTCTATCAGGCAGTTCAACAACTCCAAAATACTAAGGTCAGCCTTGCTGAGTAAAAGTAATTAGTTTCTCTTAAGTCAGCTGGTTCCTGTTGCCTTTTCATCCATTGTCATCTCTTGTTATTTAGGACATCCTATAACTGGCCTTGACTGTCTTACGCTGTTAAGAGAATGAAATTCCAATTTAGAAGATGCTTGGTACTCAAAAACCTTCAGTATGTCAATTTGCTGGAAGGTAGATGCTGGCTTTGATGTGTTGCTGTGTCACAGTTACACCTTCAAAGACTGAAACCTTCCAGAAGTTGAGATGACTGCACCCAGTTAGCAACTTTGAAAACTAGGTTTGACCTCAAGTCCTGCATAAGCATGAGGCCTCCCAGAACCCCTGGGGCCCCTTGCTCATGAGAAAGCTGGGGTCATGCTGAAGCAACCTTTTCTGGAGGCGAACTGTTATTGGAAAATTTCCTTTTCTTTCATCAGCTATCAGCATTATCACTATCTCAGTAAGTTCTGTAACCACCAGTACAACACGGTTTCCTATTGATCTTTGATGGAGAGGGTGAGGGAGGACGGGCCGCTGTCAATATGAAACTGAATTGGGGAGTAGGAACAAGGATTGCAGAGCTCTTGAGATGGCAGATGGGAAGAGGAGGTGAGGCTCTGCAGATTGCAGATGATTTGATAGCCAGCCTTTTGCTACAGATAAGGCAGGGCTCACTATGCCTTGCCCGATTTCTGTAGCAGCAAGCATTAAGTAGCACAAAGATAAGGAACCTTTGCCTGGCTGGGGGCTACTATTGATTTGTGAGTTCTGATACATGAACTTTAAAGAAGTTGGAGCTTTGACTCTGCATGGGGCACAGAAGAGTGTTTTCAGAGAGCTGCCAAAAGCTTCTCATCTACGTAAGTGCGGAGTACCTGCACAAATCTGATGTGATAGCTTCAAGTTATAAATTTCCTTGTGTGGCATGCCCTGTGGAGCACACAGACTGTCTTCCACCCCTCCCTCCCAGTTGTTTTTTTCAGAGACAGGCAATTTTACTCTTTCACATCATTTCTGAATTTCAAAGTTGATGAACAGTGAGCAGAGGATCCTGCTACAGCCTGCTACCTTAGAAGTGTTGCTAACAAAATTCCTTTTGCAATAGCGTGCACAGGCTTGAACCAAATCATTTGTTCTGTAGCCCAAACGCAGAAGATACTGTACCCCTACTAAGAGACAGCAGTGCACTTACAAGAAACTCCAGTAACCTCATACTCCACATCCCAAGACCTGAGGTTTCCATCGCTAATGGCTGAAAAGGTGTAAAGCCTGCCAATGCAGTTTTACCCCACTTGGGGACCAGCAGCAGTGTCCATAGTTACTGTACACCCTCACAGACAGCTTTCTTCAGAACTTCCAAGTGTGCTACCTCCAGCCAGTAGATGATTAATATGTCAGCAAGATAGCTCTCTACCTTCTCTCTCTGAGCAGATGAAAGACATTTATTACCCTGTCCCTTCCCAGCCCGATGTTACAGAGATGCCAGACTAGGGGATCTAACCTCAGCCGTCCCATATTGTCATTTTAATTAAAGCCATATCCTGTAAAATGCTATATGCTGCTGAAGCCCTGATAAGATCCTATTATCAGAAAGGAGCAAATTTGTGATGCTATCTGGGCCAGCCCATGATTATCTGCCAGAACAAAAGGAATGTTATTAAACAAACTCTCTTAGATCGCTGTAGGAGGATAGAAAGGAAACCACGCTCCAGTGAAATCCCTTATCTCTGCAGGGTCACACCTGCAGCAGGCAGGCACTGCTCTGAGCTCAGAGCTAGAGCAGAAAGAAAAGGAGTCGCTGGGCTCCTGCTCTACCATGGAACATTTTGTTCCTTTCCTGCAACGTGTTAGCAGGAGAAATACCAACTTTTAAGATCAATTAACTCTGGGGGGATTATAGGTTCTCAAATTCATTTTCAAAAGTCTCATTAAGAAACAAAGTGACTGTATTTGCTTTTCTAAACACAGCCATTACTTTTTAGGACAGAAGGAAGAAAGGGTTACACTGTCGTGCCTGCCTTTAAGGTTTAATGATCTCCTGTGGATCAAAAGCAGTGGGAGGGAATTGCTACACTGCGGTTTCTTTACCTTGACTTCATTCTTTCCCTTCTCTGACTTGGCCAAATAACACGTCAGTCCCCTTGAGCTGCATGATGGGCTTCGTGCAGCCAGAAGAAACGTTCAACAGCTCCAGGGGAGGCAAGTGCTGTGTCACAGCCCTCAGTTCTCTCATATTTGGTCCTGTCACAGGCACCAAAACCAACCTGTGATTTTCTAGGTAACTAAGTCCACACATGCACGGGTCACATTTCTGTCCTTCCAAGCAAGCATAGAGCAAGCTGGTGTGCCTGTCCCGCTCCAAAAAGCCAGACTTAGCTCCTCAAACTTCACAGCTACTAACAGACAAGTTCTGAATCAGTAAAACAATCAAGTGCAGCTTATTTCCCTGATTTTTAATATGTCCGTCTTTTACTACCTAAGCAGGAGGAACAGCCTCGCCACTTTCTTCAGCAAACCAACTATCCTTTGTTAGGGAACCTAATGAAAGAGCTCTGACTACTTTGGGAGCAGTGTTACCTAGGGCCTGCACAGATGACCACTAACAGCTGAAGCACTCTAGAGCATCTCCCACCCTCAGTCAGCTGCACTGCATTAACTCCAGCTCTGCCTCCACTGAGACAATGAGTTCTTTTAACACATGGAGCCTCTACTAACTGCTGCAGTGGACAAATAACACAGCCCAGCTGGAGAAGATCAGTTCCCTGTTTGTGGAGTTGCCCCCCTGCCTGTCCCAAGGTCAAGAACCAAAGCTCCCTTTCCTGGGGATGCAGCACCCCCCCCCCACTAAACTTATGGGAACTGGATAGACCAGTAATAACAGTAATCCGAGGCTACTGAGAGGAATGAATTCAGACTACAAGCAAGTTTTAAACTGAAGTTGTAAGAGAGAATGCAGTTTCCAGGTCAAATGTTAGACTCAAGGCATCAATAGCTTCTCTGAAATGCATTGTTTGATCTCAAAAATGTTCATGAAAGAAAAGTAATGAAGGGGGTTGGCAGCTGATAAAAAGGATAGTTGCTATAAACTAAAGAACAGTAGCAGGTATATTATATAAATTCATCAGAACTTAATGAACTGGTCTTTAAAATTAGCTTTATCTCCCTCATCCATATGCATTCCAATGGGATAACAAACAGAAATACATTTTAAAAGGAGTGCTGGTTCTGTTTGATGTGTTTTCCCATTTCGTTCTGGTGGAAGTAAAAGCCCTGAGCTGGGAGAGGCATCCATGGCTGCTGCTGCCAGTCTGCCTGATGGCAGCTAAACCTACTCATGGAGATGTGGGCAGTGTACAGAGCATGGCTCCAGTCACCAACCGAGCCTGGAACAACATCCCCAGGCCCTGGAGCCTTCTTTAAATGAGATGGTACTGTAAGCCTAGAGCCCAGCTCTGACATCAGCTGGGCATGAGTGAAAAGGGGAACCCTTGCTGCTTTGCTGACTGGATCCGCGCCGCGTCGCCCACAAAGACCCTGATGTTTTCTTGATAGTTTGAAGTTTGTGGGAAAAGGAAACAGCTTCAAACCAACAAGCCCTGAAAGCATTGCTGTCCTGCAGCTGCCCTGCCAGTCTGTGTGGCTGAGGCAGCAAGAGGTCCTTTCTGAACCCACGTAATTTGGCTCGTGAGAAGTGTTCCAAAGAAGTTTTCATGAAGGCTTGATGCAGACATGGGGGGGGTTGTGTCTTGAAGGTTCATGGACAAATTGGGAAAGGCTGCATTTGAATTTAATCCAAGACTGTTTGTACACAGTAGTTGTTGGTAGCATTTGTTCTCTATGCTGTATGCGAGAAGCAAAAGCCTAAAGCCTGTTACAGTGACCCGACTCTGGCCACATAGATGAGACCATTACTAAAATCAGCTTGTGAGGGGCTGTAGAAACCCTGCAGCTCTGTTTTACTTAAATAGATCACCATTCTTCCTACAACTGATTTTGATCTAAATAGATTTTGTTGTTCACAGAGCCTTTGCTCCAGTATCTTTCCACTCACTGAAGTAGGATGCTATTTGACCGATTTAACCTTCACTTCCATGTGATCTAAAGAGTGCATGCTTTCCAATATCTGTCTTGCAGTCACAAATGTAATCCTTCCACATGTGTATTCTTCCTCTAACATTCAGCTTCAAGTCCTGTATGTACAGCTTCAGTTTATTCATCTTGGCATCCTGGCTCCTGTCACTAGTATACCAGCATTTTGCTTTTAATGGTCAGGTGAGGAGGATGGAAAGTCAGTCTTAAGATTAACTTGCAACATTTGGTAATTGCAGATGCTCTTAACTTCCAAATCATCTCAACATACATGTAAAGCCATTTGCAGGGAAGGACAGCTGAGTTCAGAGACAGACAGAACCTTAGGAAGTGCCTGGTAAGGAATCTCGTATGATGCTGTATTGGAGAAAGGTGTGAATGTTACAAGTTCCATTGCAACTTTACACATTCATTGTTGCTTCCAGGGATTTCTTACAGCAATCCTTTGTTTCTTTTGCCCTCACTCCTATATTTGTATTAAAACAAGCCAAAGAATGCATATTTTTCTCTTAGGCTGTCTCTAAATAGTATTTTCATTTAATCCAAATATTGAAACTGAATTTCCACTTCTACATTTCAATAATCTTTAAACACACACTTTTGGACAAAATCTTCAACAAAAGCTTAATATCTACCCATGCATCATACATTTCTGCATATTAAACTTCAACTGCCATAGAAAGGTGAGAATCCTGCTTGTGCTCAGCTCTAAAAACACTAGTCACCTTTCACTTGGAAGTTTTAAAAAAATACACAGCTTGCACACAGAGTAAAACATAAGCAGGTAAAATGCAACTGCATACGGTATAATTAGCCAGGATACTCAGAATAATATGTCCTCTTCCAAAAAGTACCAGGGGACCCTCAGCAACTTACACCATCTGCTTTTGCAGTTGCAGTTGGCATGTGCACACCTGGTTTTGAAAACTAAGTAAGATAAGGATTTATATGTATATCAGTAATAACACCTATAGAGAATTGTCTTTTAAAAGAGGGAAATAAAGAGTTAACAGAGAGAAAAAGGCAGGATGCTATTTCCTCGGTCTAACTCTTTAACTAACTGACTCCAGGACTGAGATTTGCATGCAGTCAGTTACTCCTTCCAGCCAGGATCTTATCCTGTTGAGAGAACTGATATTCTCACTGGATGGCTCATCCATGAAGCTGACATTTCCTAACCGTGGAACATTGTGTCACTAGCACAAGACAGCAGTAAAACAAGGAGCTCAGCAACAACGACAATCTGCCAGCTCTACTGCCAGCTCTGCTCTGAAAATATCAAGACTTTATCCCTCCCCCCCTTGCTGAAACTAGCAAAGCTGTTCTTATCTCCTAGAGTGGCTTTCCCCAGGTGAAATGCAGAGGGACAGAGTACTCTACAAACCATAGGAAGCCTAGGAGATAATTACCTACTGCAAGGACCAGAAGCAGCCCAGATAATTCTAAACTACTTACCAATTCCACTATCAAAAATAAATAAATAAAGCATAAGCTGCTCCAATTCATTACTGTTTATTCATCCTCTGAGTGCACTACATACAGCTGTTAAATGGCCAATAAATTCTTCCCATTGCAGCAAGCACTCCTCAAATTCAGGAGGAATGCCTTGGCAACTTTTTTGGCAACACCTAATGTCAAGCAGGTTTTGCACAGGGGAACTGCTGCTTTGGACTGAGCTCATGATACAATTCATCTCATTTCCTTTTTCCAGGAAAGGTGTGTACCAGACATTTTAAAGCATCCTGGGGAGCTACAATGGAATCACTAGAAGAGGAGGAAAACTTACTGATGCCTTGACAGTTGTTTATGTCAAGAAATGTGAAGGCCCATGGGCCTTTTAACATGGTTTAATGTGACAGTAGGTGCCCCTGTTTAAATGTAATGCCTTTAATATTAAATATCATGATCATTTTAATAAGCATATCCAACATGTCACTGCAAGACTGGTTGCTGACAGAAAGCATACTGGAATGCAATATTAAAACTATATTTGCCTTTTCTCATGAAGACACTTTGGAACTATCCACAGTTCTTTCAGATGTAGGCAAAGAAACCATAGGAACCTGCACAGTACCTCTCTTAAGAAAAGCAATTAACCACCCTCATTGTATCACCAGCTGAGGTAATGTGTTTACTATAAACAGGAGTGTGTCTAAACTCGAGAAGCCCCTTTGATTCCTCATTTCTTAAACCAGGAATGGAGATCCTCACACAACACAGCACCCTTCAAGCATCCAAACTCATCTCAACTGCTACAGAACAGGAGACAGAAAAAGCCACAGGACAGGTACCCAGATACACAATATTGCCATCACTTTCATTAATAGTTTTGATGGTAAGGACTAGAAAGGGGTAAAAGACGTTCCTGTGATCTATCACACACTCAAGGCCCCTTGCACTCTCTCTGTGTCTGTGACTTTACCTACAAATCAAAGGATCATGAGGTTACACCCATCATTTTCTTAGTTATTTTAGCTATTTGGTAAAAATATAACTGTAAGTGCAGATAATGCATAGCCCACAAGCAGCCCCACTAACATTGCTCAGGGCTAGGAAACCTAGCTGAGGGAAGGAGTCCAAAGTCTCATCTAACGTGGCCTCAAACCCCACCAGGGATCCAGGGGCAGGCCCAGCTTCTCTGGGCACCTTGTGCCAGGGCCTCCCCATCCTCCCCTGGAAGGATTTCTGCCTAGCATCTAATCTGCCCACTTTTAGTTTAAATCCATTATGCCTTGTCCTGTCCCTCCCTGCCCTTGTAAACAGCCCCTTTTCCAGCTTTCCTACTCCTCCAGCTGTCCCCTGTTTATCTAGTATTAGGCATCATTAGTTGTCAACTTGAACGTTGCAGAACAAGAGGGAAAATCTCCCAACCATTTTTTATAAAGCTCAGGTCGAACTTCAGCATCAAAAAACCCCAACCTTTTGAACGTAGCTTCTGAATTACTTGAAGTACAAAAATCATCCAACTATTTCTGAAGAGGCTATTCAGGAAGCTAAGAACTTAATGTGTGAGAGGCAGGGCGCTGGCATGATTAAAGATGGCTATGAATCAGAAGGCAGAGTAGAAATTAAAGGTCAATTTTCATCATGACCAAAGATTAGAAGTTAGACGCCATCAAGCACACATTTTGCTTAGTATATTTATAAATGAACTTTTTGGCAGTGACTCAGAAGAAGTGCTGCATATCAGTCACTGGAGGCTTCTAAGCTGGTTCTTATCATGCTGTTTACCTAGACATGGATGTGGGCTGGCTTTTGATTGCCTTTTGTGCTTTCTTCCTTTGGTCTGTCTGATTTTAGGATTTTAAGGAACATCAGAAGCCCACCACAACACAAAGTCTGCTTACAAAATAACTGCATAAACAAAGTCTGCTTGTGGTTAAAAAGGCAAGCCCACAAAGGGCTGAATAAAAGCAGAGAAACTGATTAACGATGCTAAACAATATCAATAGCCAAGATTTAGAAAACATGGGTAAGGAAAAAACAGGGAGTTTCACTTGATATTATTACCACCACCATCAAGAGTCTAGAAGCAGGAACAGATGTTCTGAAAAAGTATCAATTTTATCCACTAATTTAAATGAAACCCTCTCTGGAGGGACATTCACCATCTCACTGAGGCTCTCTGCACCAGTTGGCTATTTAGTGAAGGAGATGACATCCAATTTCCATGAAATCCATCTTGTGACTGCTAAGGCACCTCTTAAAACAAATAGTGGGAAAGGATGCGATAGTTTTAAAGGCAGAAACACTTGTCCTCATCCATAGAATAAATAATAGGAAAACCCTGGCCTGATTTCTGTCACAGACCACATTAATTCTGTCTGTTACCTATTCCCAAAATAGCCTAGCATCCTGGCACTCTCACAATGCAGGAGATAAAGCGTGCCCTGCTCATTCACACCCCCAGCAAGCACCATGTGTTTCATTTAAGACTCTTAAATGAAACAGTAAGCCCTTCACTAAATGTAGTTATTCTGGTGAGTTAAGAGCACACAAACACCAAGCAGGGTTAAACACAGCCATGTGGCGAGCACAGTACTGATGTCAGGATAAATCAGAGGAGGCTCCACTGATTTCCATGGACTAAACACTCATTTCTTATGTCAGTGCAAAGCTAACAAACGAAAATAACAACAAATTCAGACAATGGAAGACTTGTCATCAAAGCCAGCTTAATGCAAGTCAGGAGTGACTCCCAGGATACTCATCCATTCGACTTCCAAAGCGCTGCATTTTGGGTAGAATTAGTAGCAATTTTCTCCCAACTGACAGTCATAGAAGCAAGGGATGGGGTGAATGGGATCTCAGTTATTTTGGTATAAACTTTGAGACTAATTCAGCTCACATCTTGAGTTCATTACAGTTCACGTTTTTCCTGGAAAAATATCACTGCATATGAAGTATGAACCAACACAGTTCACTTTTTTAAGGCACAAATGCAAACACCTAAACCCCAGTGATCATTCCAGCATAAATGATAGCAGTCACCTGAAACTTCATCTACTACTAGTGTTATACATGGAAAGCAGGTGAATTATTTCTTACTATCCTCTTGAACCACACTTTTCTACTGACTCTCAAAGGAAAAAACGTAGCAGGTAGCCCTTCTAACTCCAAGGCTCCAGAAAAGCAAACTGAGTCTTGAGATATCCCTTTATGTATACAGTAACACATTGAGTAGGCTGTCTTTAATTGCTCAGCATCTCATTTTAATAAAGCACAACCACAAGAGTGAGAACGGATGCTAATTCCTTGTATTCTGTTGCATGAGAAAGAGAGGAATTGCTGAAACCCAAGTACTGCCAAGGTCTGAAAAATCACAATTCCCTAATAAGCTACAAGTTCAGGATTCCAAGAGTCCCTTTAGCTTGAGTTGAAGGATACAGCAAAGTGAAACAGTTGAGTGTCATTACAGAGCAGGACAGGAAATAACTAGCCTGGAGATTCAGCTATCAGGATTTTCAGATGTTAGTATCTGCATATATATTAAATGTATAATGTAACATATATCTGGCAAAATATTAAATTGTGATGCATCACCACTCAGTGCTTTGCTCATCTAACCCTACCTCTTGAAACAGAGCTTTTTGTGCAAGAAAGATTTTAATTTTCCCTTGAACACAGATGTGATGCTACATGAAGTGATAATGAAAGAGAAGCATAAAACCAGAGGAGGAAGACAAGTTCAGTCTGTACATGTCCTAATGCCCTCTCCTTTCACTTCCTTTCTCCCAAAACAACTTGATTTTTATCCTTTGCATTCCACTGAAATGAAAACAAAAGAATTACGAGTAACCCTATGCACTAGCACATTACCTTGTAGACATAATTCAATTAAACCTTGATAATAACAGCTTGTGGACATGGTCAGTCACTCAGAGGATCAAGAACTATGCTGCAGAGTGAAGATGTGCATTTTGGGTCATTCTTGCTACAGCAAGGAAATGTTTTTCCCCTTTACACATGAATGCATATAAACCTTTGGGGGATGTTAAACCCTGTCAAAACAAAGGCACGTAGATTTTTAAGAAACAGTTCTGTGAGCAAGTAGGACAAAATTTATAAAAAGTAAGCATGTGATAAGAAAATTCAGCTTGTGTTATCAGAGTCAGGAATAAGTCATAGGTTTTGCAATATTTTTAATGTGGATATAGACACAAGCACACACATGCAAATGTACTTGTTTCCTATTCAAGATAATAGATGTATGGGTGCAACTCACAGAAGTGAAGTCACATTTCTCACTATGATTACTGTAATGCTGTTGTAGAAAGTCAGAAGCAAAAGTTACCCTTACTACACCATCCAAATTCCTTGAGCCCAGATCTCCTCAGAAGCTGGATCATACCCCAGCTATACATTCATTGTTTTTCTTCCTCTTTTTACAATACCTATGGCTTTACCCGTTTCCTCTGGCCTCTTTCCACCTCTTTAATCTGTGTTTATGAGTGAGCAAATTTCTGTTCTGTGCCTCTGATCAAAGATCCTTTCCAAAGGGCCAGCCCAGCCCAGCAATACACATTACCTCTACCTAGGAAAACACCCAATCTTAGGTCCCTAAATTCACAGTCATGCAGGGGTGTACACATACAGCCAGCACACTGACAATTACTAAAGATAATATCGATCAGGAACATTGAGAGATAAAGTGTTTTTTTCCTAACTACTGTTCTCAAAGCAACAAATCACTTTCCCACTCCATTCCTCTGCCCAAAAATCTCCCTAAGGCTGTAAATACGGTGAAGAAAACTAAAACTAGAAATACAGTCCAAGTGCTGCCCTCCACACCCAGCCATGCTGATTGTTCAACTGATGTCTGTGCTTTTCAGTCCACTTATTTGTGATTTCTTGTAGGTGCTGACTCCCACCCTGAGCAACAACGCAGGCATGAGGAAATACCCCATGTAAAGCAACACAGCACGATCAAGGGCATTAGAAAGTGCTTTAGTTTGACATCTTCAACTTGAATAAAATAAAACCAAACCATGTAGACTTCACACACCCTATTTAACATCTCCCATGAGTAAACTGCAGCTGACGTCTGGCCAAACTTGCCCTTACAGCAGTGTGCACTATGCAAGGTGATCTGCTTAATGAAGTGCCGCTGGTCAATTTGTTTGTCAGAGGCAGCTGAGTATAAAAGTACAGTGTTACTTCCCACTGCCTTTTATTTTAGCACATTTGCTTCCCATTTATAAGTAATAAGGTGAAAACAAATCTTTTGTCTGGTCCCTCTCCAAAGACCTGAGCCTGGGAAGCACAGTAAAACACACTGCCACAGCCAGGCTGCTATTCCAGGTGTCTCTCTTAAGAAGTCTGTACTAAAGAGATTCCTCCCCACCTAATCTGAGGTGCACCCCTGGCACAGACCAGCACACAGGGCTGTTTCTAGCAAGCTCAGGCATTAAGAGTGCTGTGTCTGGATGAACCAGGGAGGCTCTGCCAGAAAGCAATCCAATACTCATCACAGAAGGGACATCATCCCCTGATGACACCACGTTCATATAAACATCAACTACGCCCTCAACCCAAGTAACATTCCCCACTGCTCAAATGAGCAGTATGTTCCAGGGTTAAGAAGGAATTTTGGATGGAGGGGGAAAACAGGAGATTTGCAGCACTGCTACTTGCTTGGAGTCCACAGCAGAGATAAAGACAGCCTGTGCTTTTTTAGAGCTGCCTATTTGGAAGCATTAACTATGCCTGCCTTCCTGCAGACACATTCTCCAAAACTAAATGAGATGGTACATATTTCCCTATCATGATGGAGTGTCAATATAGTAAAGTTCCATGAGGCAGCTTTTGATAGCAGACAAGCTTATTCATAAATTTTACAGTAGCTGTCATCAAAATTAAAACTAGTGTGGAATAATTTCAGAGAGGCATGAGAACTTTGGATTTTTTCCTGGATAGTATAAAGCAAAAGTGCCACAGGAGATGCTTCTGACATCAGCAGGCATTTTAATTGCCATGAGTATCTGTGGCATATTAAAAATATTATATAAGTATGCTAATGCTTGACAGCCTGCAGAAGACTTTTTTCCCAGACTTTCATAATTCTGGATTGTAAACTAAAATCATCATAGGAGGCAACATGGATTAAACCCATGAAGGCATTTATCTGTCATACGGAGCCAATGATGGGCCAAGGACTCGTGCCTCATGCATCATGAACAGTTACAGTTACCAAGTGGTAAATTTCCAAGCAAGCAGGAAAATTGCATCTTTTTGGGGCATTCTGAATGCTTCAACTTGTTACCTATTAGCTCTGTCAGACCAATCATTTACTGACAAAGAGACTCCTGCAATGGGGACCTAGTCAGAGGATGCTCCAGCCCTGTTACAGTCCCATCACCAAGAACCCTTCCTGTTGCAGCAAGGTGTGGAGGTGGTTGGTTTATATGTAGGTTCCCGCTGGGCAGGAGTCAGGGCAAGGCTCTGAGCAGCATTCCTGGGTCACACAATCCAGACTGAATATGGTCAGACACCAATAAGCAGCTACCAAAAGTTGACAGTGAACAACAAAGCAATGAGTCCTGGATAAAAGCAACCTGGCTCCTTTCAGATGGGAGCTTCGCACAGCCATAACTTTGCCCAGGCAAGTTCTGAAGAGCAGTATCATCATATTGCTGATTTAGAAATCTCTGTCTAATTTTAATTTAAAAGGACAGAAAGATTGGAAATTACATAGTGAAACACACTTGAAAAGATCATGTGCTGGAAACCCCTAAGTGAACACAACCATTTACTAAGAAAAAACCCACAAATATTCAGAACACATAGCCCAACAAAGACTCCATGTCAGGTTGGACATTCTATCTATTACAGAACACAGGAATCTTATAGTTAAATTCCTTCTGGCTTGTACAGCTTTGCCTCTATAACTTTTAAACCACTGAAAGAACATAAAGTTAAAATTTTAATGGCATTTCCACAGAACCTCTTTGAATTTTGTATTAGATCTCAATTTAGCCTCCGGTAAAGCCTTTAGAAAAAAAAAATTCTGATGCTTAAAAATGTAATAATCATACAGGAACCTTCCAAAGTCAGCATCAAATAGAATAAAATATATTTTATTAATGATACAATTCACAAAATTACTAGTCCTGCCACTCTCTGCCCACAAGAGATACTTCCTCTGCTGTATTATATTGCATACACATTAGCTACTGGTGTTTGTTCTGTATGATTTAACCTCCTGATTGCTTTGAATGCTTAATGACCTGGGGTACTCTCACTGATGATTTAAGAGTCACTGGCCATAATAAAGACATTCTAGCCAGGAGTCTCCATTGTAGAGTCAGGAAGAGATTGAGGTCAGCTTTAGTCTAGACTAACATAGATCCAGAGGCTAAAGCAGATGGAGTACTGGGAAGAGACTTGGTTTCAGTGGACAACACTTGCTGCTGAGCTGTGGCACCTATCTGAGCCCAGCTCTATAAAACATCTCACTAAAAAGTTTACAAAGGCCAACTGACTGACATCTGAAACAGGTTTTTTAATGGTTTAGGGAAATATGTAAAGCAATAACTAATTACATTCTAAAATATCCTCACTAATCAACATACTCTTTCAGCACAGATTCTTCTCACAAGTAGCAACAATAAAAAAGAGCCCTGTAACAAAAACTCAAATTGATGATGAAATATTTAGCCCTTTTATAAATATATTTTCTAGAAAATTTCATATTGCAGAATATGGCTGATACTCTCAGCTCTTGGGTTACTAAGCAGTGGTGTCTGCTTGTTGTCTGGGCTTTTAGAGGAGAACACAACTTTCCCAAGCTGGATTGTTTTCAGAGTTAAATGTACCTTGGGCCCTACTCCACTTCAGTAGAGCTGACTTACTCGTTAGTGGATGATGTCCGTGCTGAGATTTATCATTTAATTATAACTAGGAACACTGAGCAAATCCCAGTTGCTTGGGGAAATTACTTAACAGAAATTCTGGATTCCCAATAAAAACCGGGAATTTATAACTTAAACATCATCTCAAGGGGTCCCTGCTCCTTTCTCAGCTTTCTGTTTTCCCAGCAGAAGACAGGTACTGATTAGGAGGAGCATAACCCATTCCAGAAGTAGTCTGAGGAACATGCTAGGAACACATAAAGGGCAGAGGCATTAGGAAGGTTTCTAGCATCTTCCTATTATCAGAAAGGGAAGTTATCTGCTGCAGTTTGGCAGCTATTCTCCCTTATATACTTGTATCTCATATTGTGTCATTTCTTTTGCCCATAGCTAGGCAGGCCTCTGCCACACCAGAACATTTGAAATAGCAGCCTGAAATATTTAGAATAGATTTACCATTCTTCATGTCTTCCACAACAGTGAAAGGTAATTGTATGACTGTCCTGAGGAGGTAATGCTTAACACATTCATTATTGTAAAGGATGACACAGCATGTCACACCAGAAAATGCAAAACACTTCAGATAGACTCCCTTCCACTTCCTGACGTTCTCTCTTTTACCTTTGGGGAACAGCTGAGAACCTAATTGATTATTCTTTCTATGCTGCAAACCCCAATATCAAAGGAAGGCAATTATGACTTTTTCATTTAGAACTCTTGTCAAATTTTGGATAGGAACAAATAACCATGCCATGTTGCCTGTTGTTTCTAAGGGTAGAATTGAGCCACAGGCAAGTTCTGTCTGTGAAGTTCTGAAGAACAGAAAACTGCAAAAAAAAAAAAAAAAAACAACCCCAAAGACTGAGTTTTGAAAAGCATGGGAGCAATCAACAGCCCAGCAGGATGAATTACTCCAAGTTTTCCCAAAAGCTTCACCACAAGTCAGAAAGACAGTGTTATCATGGGAGTGATCCTGAGCAGCTCTGGTTATCGTAGGCATAACAGCCTGCAAGCATTCTCAGTGTGTGATTAAGGGCAACCAAACAAACAAAATATTAGAGAAGACAGACAGATTTACAAACATTTCCACACTGAATGTCAGATTTGAATGAATAAGGAAGCCTTTTCTTCCCCCCATGAATACTTACAAAGCAGCAATTACATGCAATTGCTGTTTATAATATCTCTTCCATTGTCTGTTTTTTCAGCCATCATATTCTTTGGGTTTGCAAACAGTGCTACAAAAAATAATTTAAGGAGCTATAAAGTATGGGAATAATTTATCACAGAATATATGCCAAAAACACAATAAAGAGAATTTGTTGTTAATTTAAAGCATGGCTGCAACCAGGTCAATACAAGAGACTGCAGTTAAATATTCATCCCTAGTTTTTGCATCTCAGCTGCAGAGTCAAAGGGCCTGATACAGGTTTCAATCTCAAATCTTTTCAAGTCAAATCCCCTGGTCAAAGCAGGGCCAAAACATGAGCTTTATGATCCTAAGCAGCGATCACATGACAATTAGGCTGTGTGGTGTGACGTCAAGAAACTGTCGTTTGGAGGAGTTTTATGTCTCTTATTCTTGCAGCTTCCGGTATCAAAGAAGAACTTAAAGTCTGTTTTTAAAAGGTTTGAATGGCTCTTCTGAGAACTGCAGTCACTAAAAGCATGTAAGAAACAGACAAAATTCTCCATTTCTCTCTCCAGCAAATGGACAAGAACATAGGATTAAGAAGAAGATGGAAGACAGGGGTACAGAGGAGAGGGAAATAATCTCAAATCCTCCAAAGTAAACTAGCTCTTCATGCTGCTAGAGCAAAGAGGCATTAAGACACAGAAGAGTCAGTCTCAAATTGGAAAGACCAAGCAGACTTAATGCATTCGTGTGCCACAGGTGCTCTCTGCACGCTTCTCACTTCATCAGTAATGTTTCTATGAAAGGCAAGGCCACATGTTGGTAAGTCTGAGAGGATCTTCTATTAGTTAGGGCTGCAGGAACACTTCAAAGCAATCGGGGTGCTTGATGACTAAGTAGGTTTGGCTGAAGAAATCATGTTCCTTTTAACTTCATTGTGCTAACGTAATTTAGCTTATGAAAGATCTCTGTTGAAAGCCTTACAGTAAATAGGAGGCAATTCAGAAATACTATTCATTTACCACTAAACACATGCCTCAGTGGGCAATGTTCTTGCTTGCTTGGAATTCAGCTTGTTGGAAGTACTCCCTATTGTGGTGGTACCCTTACCTGCTTTGCTAAGCCTTATATAACACATTCACTCTCTTGGAAAAGAGATAAAAATCAGTGGGTAGAATAAACAAAGAGATTTCCCTTACTGTTGTATTTGATCAAGAAATTACTTTCAGACAAGACACAGAGAGCAGGAGAACCTGCATTCTGTCTCTTGCTTGGGATTTTTTTGCAAAATAAATCATAATTCAAGTCACATTCAGGAAAAACTTCATTGAGTCCAATTACAAACCTGCAATGTTAAACCCAGCCTTCACAAGCTGCCTTGCATGTGGCAGACCCTAATCCTTCATTCAGAGAAGCTCTGCAAGGTCAAAGGCATAGATGAGATTACAAGGTCAGGGCTTTTGGTGAGCTCAGTCTGAAAGACAGTCAATTTGAAGCAGATGGTTCTCTGTAAAGACCAAGTGAGATAAAGGGCACTATTGGAATATAAATGCTTGTTATTATTCAAGTAAACAGATGGGTAGGTCTTTGCCAGATCAGGGCCACTTGTAAAACATTTTAGAATTTTATAGTTGTACAGCCTGAATTTTGTATGATCGAACGAAATACTAAATACCTTCCAGAATAACAGAGCTAAAAGAAAACCTTCTCCTTCACAAAGGTTATTAAATAACAAAGATGCTAATAATGAAAGGTAAACACAATGCTAGTGAACTGGGAGAAAGTATATTCTGCAAAAACCTGCAAGTTCATTTCCATTTTGATCCTTGAATTTGACGGCCCATGTAGTTTGCCATCCAGCACAACTTCTACATGCAAAACTGCCACGATCCTCATCCAGGCACTTGTCAGAAATGAATTTGACAAGTTCCTTTGCTTTCCAGAATACTGTTCTGATTTTCACACTTAATTCATTGCTCACAGTGTCTACTAGAGAAGATTTAACACACGAGTGTCAAATTGTGCTGCTATTTAAATAGAAGGAAGAAGCCTAAATGTGGCATGTAAAGCATTGACTATTTATTAGCTGATGTGATCCACCATTAATACAATGTCACTTTGAGTTATTTTTTCTCTTCCTTTAAAAGAGAGGAAAAGTGATCCAGATTTGGATGAATTGAAGCAATTCCATTCCGTGAGAGTAACTCCACTCAAGTGTAAGTGCAATTGTGGAATTTTAAGTGGGGAATAGAGATCTCTCATAAATTTCCCTCAATACAGTTAGAGCCCATCTTAGATAATTAAGACTTACTATTTTCTTTTAAAAGACAGAGATGACATTGTTAGACATTTTTTAAACCTACATCTAATGTCTAAATGTTTCAGACTGACAGATCTTGATGTTGGCTCACGTATTCAGAGTCTTGTTTTGAAGATTTGCTATCACACATTTTAAAAGCTGCTAAATTCAACTGTTTGTAGCTGACCTGGAGAGTCTTGCACTTTCATGCATATTACTACATATTATTATTCAACAAAATTTCCATCCAGCTAAATCATAAATCCCCCCCCCCCCCCATTGATCCCCTTTAATAATTAAACCACAAGTATGTGTACCTACAGGTCTAGAGCACCAAAAGGGCCCGATTCAGCCTGACAGTGCCTGTGGCTCAATGAAAGTGTATGAGCCAGGAGCAAGTATCATGATGGGCTTTTCCCTTCATAATTTCCTTTCTATAAAACATACTGGTAACCTAGGCCCTGCGTGGGCCTCCTGGAGTAAGTGGTTATGGTAACAAGTTGCATTTATTTAGAGGACATCTTGTACCTGATTTTAGGAAAGTGGGTTGTTCTGAAACACATTCATGTGGGTGGGCAGCTACAACTTTGAATTTCAAAGGAATATACAACAGATGGGGCACAAAAGACTGACAGAATAAACGATGGACTTGTGTTCAGTGAAATAACTATGCTTAACTCTTCATTATAATTTTTTAATCTGTAAAAGGTTTTGACTTGTATCACTTTCTATCATAGGTATTTACATGGTCACATTACCATTGTAATCTGCATACCTAGAGTCTTTAATGTATCTATCTTTGCATACTGAGAGAAAGAAGTGCTAGTATCACTCCAACTCCTCACCCAGAGATTTAATGATGTCTTTCAGATAAGAGGTAAACTCCAGCACAGTAGGATGTTGAAACTACGCGTTCAAAGCACCAGGTTCCAATCCCTTTGTGGGGCTGGGAGGGAGAAATGAGAGAGGAAGAGGTCAAGCAGAGCCACATTGTAGTGTTCTCAGTCTGTTCACCAACACTTGACCTTGGTGGTTAAGCTGGAAAGAAGAAAAGACTCAGATTATTTGACTTTGCTTGCTGTCTAAAGCACTGGACCGCACTGCCTCACATACAGTATGATGCATACCCAGCCAGCATACTCTGCAGCCTACCTGCTCATCAGCTGTTTCATGTCATCTTCAGAAAGGAAATCGGGAGTGGAAAGCATTTTGTCCTAGTCCCCAGAGTAAAGATTTTCCAGCCCTATCCCTTTTCCTTTACAAGAACTGTTTTGAGAAATGCAGAGCTTTAAAAATGAAACTCTGGCTGGTTGGCTAGCTCAGGTATGAATGATTAAGGGGAGACATTTCAGGGAGTTCATTTTTTCCAACTCCTGTAAAGGTTAGTCTCTCTAGTCTCTCATCCCTAGATACATTTAGTACGTTTCATTTGTATATTTATAAAATACTCCTCCATTTGAGAGTGTTTGCTGCTAGAGAGAATGTAAGTTGAATAAATTGGACTTACACAGCCCCTTTCACATTCGAGGTACTCTTATCCACTTTATATTAATGGATTTGGTGGCATCAGCATGAGGCATATACATGGAAATAGCAAAGCACATAAGTCACAGACAGCTTTGCATAAAGTCCAGAGGTCTAGATAAGCCTTTAACTGAAGGCAAAATACTGGAAAGGCCACAGTGCTGTAATCTCTACAGGGGCTGTTACATTAATTCCTTGGAGGGTTATCAACAGCAAGGGGCTTCTTCCAGGTCTTTGTGTCCAGGTTCACTCATCAGAAGCAGTGGCATCTCCTATTATTGATCGTACTGGGACATTAAGAACTGGCTTCATGTCCTGAAGCTGTCACAGATTCATGGTGTGAATTTGGGCATTTCACTTATCTCCACTCCTTACTCAGGAACTTCCTATTTCATTTCAAAAGAATCCCTTCTCTCCAGGACTCTTGAAAACAGTTAATCAGTTGCATTTTTAGAGGATCATCCAGTTTTCTTATCTCACATCTGTATCCAACTGTTGTCAGCTGGCTTATACTTACTGTAAGCTCTCTTGAGATTAAAACCAGTTTGGTTCTGAGTTTGCCATCAGATTGTTAAGTAAAGAAACTCTCAGGCAGTATCACAAATTGTAACACCACCACCAAGATTTAATGAGCATCTGAAGACAACAAATCTTGGCTCTAGACCTGAGCTAAATTAATTCTTTAGTAACAATGCACATTGGCTTGGCTTGACACAACAAATACTCTTATCTTCTAGTTAGCTGTTCCTCTACATTCCTTTTCCTTTCACACATTCCACACTTTGAGAACTAACACACTAGTTGGAGTCAGAGCAGTGATGAAAAGGTGATGTAGCCTTGCCGGTAAGTAGGGGTAAAACTGAGTATAACATCAACCCCTCTGTCTACACCCATGCTTTCAGTAAAGGACAAAGCTTT
Source organism: Laterallus jamaicensis coturniculus (assembly GCA_022605575.1). NCBI lineage: Eukaryota > Metazoa > Chordata > Aves > Gruiformes > Rallidae > Laterallus > Laterallus jamaicensis. The sequence continues at coordinate 2,507,018 of JAKCOX010000049.1, read as the reverse complement.
TTACCTATTATTTTCATTTCTGAGATACAAAATAAAGTCTCTTTTGCAGTTCAGCTAATCCTTACACTGTCTTGGAGAAGAGATACGCTTTTGTCACTTCTGCATGCTGATAAGACGTGTATCAAAGTTGTGGGGGAATGAATTGCAATTTTTCAATTTAGGAGACTGCTCGTATCAGCCAGAGTCTTAGTTAAACAAATCCCTTGTGAAACAAGAGATAAGGGGCAACATATTTGTGTATTAAATAGAAGATTTGTTTCCTGTGCTATATGCCCCAAATAAAGGTATTAAAATGTCTTCCAGCATTCGCTGATAATAACTTACTAAATAGCGCAATTAATGTGATATCCAACCAATTAGGCAGAAACAGCTATTTGCTTTGGTCTGCACTTAACATTGATGATAAGTTGACAAAGATGTCTCAAGTACTATCTCCAGAGCATTTACTTGATCTCCCCACCATAATACTTGGCTGTCAGTATCTGTCAGGTTTGAGTCCTGCCTACACAAGTGGAGACACTGTCGCAGTATCCACGTGGTCATAAAGGGAATTCACACTCCTGTCTGTTTACTGGATTATACTTGCCTTAGATCTATTCTCATACCAGTGCACTATGTCTTTGCATGATTTTGTCTAGCCTCTTGCAAATCAGTTAAAAAAGGACAAATGAATTCTAATGGAATATACTGGAGACCATGGAGGCACTGTGTGCCAAAAAGATTCCAACAGAATCTGTCTCCCCTCACCAAGGCAGACAAGGTGTTTACTCTGCTAGAGAGAACTGGATTCCAGGGCTCTGTTCCCAAATCTACTTCATATTTCATGTATTACAGTGGAACATCACAGTTTATTACTTCTTTTTTAAAGAAAATAAAAATTCCATTAGACTTAAAGGGAAGAAAGTTTGGAAAGCAGAGAGTTGTGTGTCACTATCACATGCTGCTAGACTATTCCTGTCTCATCACTGTCCTCAGCAGTCAGGAAGAGAAGTCAACTGTATGATATGACATGAAGTGGCTTACTGGCATGCTTTGTATTGGCCAGGAACAGGGAAATTATTACAGCTTCTTTGTGAAGCATCCGGCATTGTCTGCTGTCAGGGACCAGGCACAGGGGCACACAAATCATTGTTCTGTTCCATTCTATTTCCCTTTATAGCACTTGGTTTTTCAGTAATAGTCTGGCTCTTCCATTTGAGTCTGAAATGAGAGCCTTCAAAGCAGTGAAGTATGTCAGGAAATTGTGGAAGGGGATGGACAGCTACAGAGTGAAGGTGCCACCTTAGGGTACAGCCAGGGCAAGGTGATGTGCAAATTCAGGTGTCGTTCCTTTTGAATGCTATGTGGACAGTTTTATTTTAACCCACTGATGAAAGGGTCCTTGCACATGTTGGTGGTCAGAGGTTTATGTGACCTCAAGGAGCACTGCAGATACTGGTTGGCAGTGTACACATGCTGAATGAAGATCCACAAAACACACCTCCAGTCTCTCCCTAAATCAACAACCAGCACCAGCTACTGATGACTTTGGACCACTGAGTTCACAGGATAAAGGGTATTTCCAGGATTTACCTTCTCAGAACTGTGGTTAAAGAAAAAGAAGGGTTCCAAGAAAAAGAAGAGTTAAGCTCTGTTTCCTGTCATACACCAATCCCTGGGGAAATAGGTAGTGCAGTGGTAACTTTTAAGATCACCAGAAGTTTTTCTCATCCAGTTACTCTGAATGCTCTCAAAGAGTTAGCTGGAGTTGTGCCATTTCTGTCCCTGGCACTTGCTAGGTATAACCTGGCTGGTCTGCAGCTCAGAGGTTTGTCACATAACCTTGTGCACTCAGCTGGATAAAAGGACTCTGATCCTTACGGAGCAGAACTCACGTTCAATTTCCCACTCATGATACAGATACAGAGGAACAGCAAGAGCCAAACTGTTATCTTGCTTTGGAAAATGTGATTAGTGTTTCCACCAAGGATTCTTAGAGAAAGGAAGAGCTAAAGAAAAGGACTTATAGTGATATTGATACTTAGCAAACCTCATGAATCTCAGGCAAGAGAGACAAAGCTTTCACTGAATACTTTCAGAAGACTAGCTAGAAAAAACACCTTTTAAATATGGATAATATTTAGCTGTGCAAAGAGGGCTAGTGTAAGACTCAAACACCTTTTTACAACCAGTTCAGTCTCCAGAGTAAAGCTGAAAATATGCATTGGCCTGTCTGATGTTTTGTATAGAAAACTGAAGCTTAATCAGTAGTTTTCAAGCAAGTGCCCCAAACAGCAGCAGAAAAAACACCCTACAAAAATCACAGCACCTGGCAGGTCTCCCCAGTGTCCTGTAATATATAAGGGTGACACTCAGGACTCCAGGACCACATCTGTGGTTATCAGCATTTACAAAGTCAAGCCATGCTAAACTAACCTGGTTAGCCTGCATCAAGGCTTTGAGGAAGCTAACAGGCTGCCCCAGTACACTTATGATCTACAATAGCTAGAATTTTTGAACTTTACATTAATTTCAACAACTTAGAAAACAAATTCAAGGCATTTCTGAAAGAAAACATAGCTTATCTGGTATGATGAAATCACAGGAGAATTTCTCTGAATTCTAGTCCCATTTAGCCACGATACCAACGCAATAGGTTTTGCTAGGATAAGGTTTTACTAGCATTCCATACTGCTGCTTTTTTACAGAAAGTAAAGCTGTATTTCAAGTACGGATGCAGCTGAACAAGGCACAAAGCCACTCACAGGAGTGACCTGATGCTCAGAGTTCATCCTGTCACTGAAGAAGGAAACTTCAGGGTTTTCTCTTTAAACATAATCATGCCATGCATTAGAGAAAAGTGAGTTGTAGTGGAGGGAATTATGAAAAGAGAAATATTAGAGGCAATTTTTTCATTATCCTGTTGGCTCCCAAACACAGGGATTTCAGCAGGTATAACCACCACTTTAGTGAAACGGAACTGCTTTATCCATATTATCTTATTGCATTAAGTCTCCTGCAGATATCCATTGTGACCTTTAACAGTCTGATAATCCATGCCAGTGAATGACACATCGTCCATCAGCTTCCTGGTAAATGCTGATCTAGCAAATGGGAACAGGCAGATGCTGCCTCTGGCCTAAACCTTTTTTTCACTTCAGAAAAAGAAACAAAAAAAGGAAAAAAAGAAAAAAGAAACCCCAGAGCAATACCCACATTGCTGGAACAGCTTAACATGCTGAGAAATATTATTGCTGTCAAGATGTTCAACATGTCTCCAGCACTGGTGGCAGCACTGAATAAATGAATGCTGTCCCAAATTGATTTGAAGACCAAAAGTCTTCTGGGATGGGTCTGCATGGCTGCAAATAATGCCATTTCTTACCCTGTGGGAGCCTTTTGCACCATTCTGTTCCATCGTGTACAAATCATGTTTCAGCAAGTTCTGGTATCTGGGTTGCTTCCAGCTTTTCCATCTCCACATGCACATTCCCTCTTTTAACTGAGTCTGACCACTTACATTCTTCTCAATGCCCAACCTGGGATTTACTCCCTTGTGACCTCTGAACTGCAGTGGTAATTCTCTTGGGAAGGGTTTTCAGTTGTTCTAGCACTGAGGTATTCAGAAGGGAACGCAGTGGTACAGGTTTCATGAATGTAGTGACTCCTGTATTATGAGCTCCTGAAGGGGCCTTGGGTTTATTTGAGTTTTTAATTTGGGGGGGTGTGGTGGGTTTGCTTTGTTAAAGTTATTTTGCTGTGGCTGGATTTATTGATTCAAACAACTACTGCATCCTTGAAGGCCCTTTTTTTTTTTTTTTTTGAGACTTCTGCTTTATGTTCCTTACAAATTAAATCTTTCACAGTTCCCACAGCATTATTTTATTTATATTTTCTTCTCTTTTTCCTGGCTATTTTCAACAAACTGCTTTCTGCAATTCCAGGAGAAAACCCTTCAAAGCTAATGACCTTGTTAAAGGTTCACTCATCACAGAAAGATGTCAAACAAGGTACTTTAAGGTAGTAAAATTGGATGGCAAATGTATCTTTACATTATTATTTAGAAAAAAATTCCAACAAACCCACACCTAGAGGTAGGGCTGTCGATTCCATGTATTTAAATGTCATTCTTCTCCATTTCATAGCATTTTATGTCAGGTTGAATATAGCAGGGACTCCACCAACCTAAGTTAATGGAGCTGCTTCTGGAAGTAAATATTGTTTTGCCCTCGAATAATGTGCAAGTGCAGACATTTTTCCTGAGAAACCATAAGGATTAAGGTTTTATTTATTTTCATATAACCATTCATGTCTCAAGATGCACATCTCAGCTACTTAGTGTAATTGCTGGCTTTCCCACCTCATGACCCAATGAGAAACAGACATACAAACATCTACTCCAACACCCACATCCTCGTAACCGGTGTGCCCGCACTCACCCCATCTGTCTCCAGGCATACATGACACAGTCATGCAATGCTGCCTTGAAAACAGGCTGAAAACCCAAAGTCCTTATGGATCTCTAAGGACTTTATGGCATTCTTTGTAAGAGTTGAATCTGAAGCCTAATAGGTTATGGCACTCATACCTGTTTATGCTTTAATGATAATGGGGAATGCCCAGGAAAGGGGAACAGAAGAGACAAAAGCCTGAGGGCACCTTGCTTGGAGGGGATGGGAAAAAAGCTCCCTCTTTATTTGGCCTGTCAAAGCTACAAAATCTGCTGTTGCTGTGATACCAAAACATTTCTCTCTGAGTTGATGGCACTCAAGTGATTTTGATTTTGTACATTTTACACCAATGTTCAGGCTGATTTGTGAGAGTTGCCTCAGACCACTTAAGAGACACAACGTATGTTCTACCTCACAGCCTACATCCACAGCAGAGCTCTATGCCTGTAGAGCTTTCTAACTGCAGTGGCACACTGAACTCCTCTCACATCACCTCCATTTCCAGATTTATGACCAGTTACAGGCTACAGAGAGACAAGAAGACAGGAACCTCAGAGCCCAATAACACAGCGCTCAGATGGAACAGTGACCACACAGTGATAGAGTAGCAGGTTTTCAGTGGGCATGGCTAAGGAGAAAGAAAAAGGAAGGATGGAAAAGTGGGGCTTTACAAACCCTCTTTTCTATATTGATGCTACTGGACTGGTAAGAGTACAGCTATCCATGCAATTTAGATGGCAAGCAAGTATGGATCCAAAAACCTGCACACTTGCAGATCTTCAGATTCAGAATTTCGTTACTTGAACCATCTCCAAGCTGAATGTAATTGAACTTAGGTAGTAATTAAATTCCTCAGCATTGCATGCAAGTGTAATGTGTTAATAAAAAAGTAATTGCACCTTCATTGTTTCAGCAGGTTTGGCTTAATTACATGGCAGTTTTATTCTCTCTCCTTATTATCTCTCAGCGAGGGCTCTCCTTACCATCTGCTGATATTTAATTAATATATGCTAAATGTCCTACTATATTATTAAATCTCATTTAGAAGTGTCCTTAGTATCTCAGTATAGGACTGCCTATATTGCAGGAGAATGAGCAGGGACCTTGCCCTGTATTTAAATAATTTAGATAAAAGAGGGCTCATTATTGAAAGAGAGGTGTTATCTTTCCCTCTAGAAATGAGCAAAAGGGGAGGGCAATTATTCCAGAAACGTAATGAAAACCTGGAGATTTCCCAGAAGTAAAATTTATCTAAAAATCCTTATACACTTCCAGATCAGACAGTCCTTCTGGCTGATGCAAGGCAACCCCACTAATTGTAATGTTTGTGTTGCTCTACATCATGGGAGAAAGCAACAGATACAATTTTGGGTTTGTGAAGAGAGAGAAGTTTTCTTACTCTCAAGAAACAAAAGATTTGCACTGGGACATCAAGTGAAGCCAGCTAGCCAGGATAAAGCTTATATTTCTCAAGATCACTTCCCTGACAGTTTTATTTCCCCCCCCTTTACAAAATATCACTGAGGAGATTTTACATATATTATTGCATAACTCAGCATGTCAGTTAAAATATTACTCCATATGAAAAATGGATAAATGGATAACAAATAGCAAGGTGTAAATGTGACAGAATCAGGATAAAACATTATGCCTCAGAAATCAACAGAATGGCCAAGACTTTCAAAATTATCAAAGGGTGAGAAGAAGAAAAGGAACTGAGCACGTAACCATATCTGAAGAGAAATTGGAATCTGAAGCCAATTAATTTCACTGCTTTCACTATTTCCTCACAACCCCACATGCTCCTGAGGCAGAGGTCCAGCTGTCTCCAGCAGAACCATGTTTTCACATATCAAAAACCTCTGCAGGAAAATCTCAGGTTTTCATCAGCCAAGCAAGTAGGTTAATTATTTGTCATTACCAGCTAAGATCATGACACAGTTCTATTGTACACAGTGTTTGCTTGACAAACGGTTCAAGGAGAAGGAATGGAGGATGTGGAGACCAGACAATCACGTCAACTTCTTCAGAAAACAGTAAGAATAAACTTTTGCAGAACTAGAATTTAAATTAGAAATAGCATCAAAGTCAAAACCTACTCCAATAACCCACCTGCTGCACAGTTTGCCTTTGGGACAGTGTTTAACTGAAGATATTAAAACCTAGAAGAGTTATGAATGCAAATACATTAGCTTACACTAATATCTGTATTCAACAACTCCTTTTCCATCTTTAAAAACACTGACTCCAGACTCTTTTAATAACTTCAGGTTTGTCTCATACTACTTTGCCAAAGCTGTTGTGTAGCTTGTGTTATGCTGAACAGGAAAGAAGGAAGCATCCCTAACTATTAAATATCATCTTGTATATTAAAGCAATTAAGAGGCTTTGAAGTTGCCTCTACCTGTATCTTACAGGTCTGATGAAAAAGTCATTGAGATGACTAGAAAGAATTCCACTGACTTGAGAAAGCTTTAGTTCTCTCTGTATAAATAAACAATTCCCAATGCTTCATTTCCCCTTGAACAATTACACTTTCAATAAGTCATGCATTTAAAAAGGAAGGACATGGAATTTTAATAAGTAACTTTTCTCCGTGCACCTTATGAAGAATGTAATTAGATAAGCCTATTAATAGCTCAACCATGAGGTAGTGACAAATTAAATGCCCATTCACACCATGACAGTGCTATACGTACAGCCTATCGACAGCTAGTGATCTTCAAATGATCACAACAGAAGTGAATCTTAGTTTTTTTTCTCATTTTAGCCAAACAGCAGTGGCTCTAACAGCTCAACCATGCTAATGCTGCTTAACCTTACATGGATATTTATAGCCTTACCTCTGTAGAATTCTCTCTGAACAGGTTTTGAAGCAGCTTCCACACTCCTGAGGCAAATTACAAATGAAATCCGTGAAGAATTGGCAAGCAGCTTCCTACAACTCTGAACAACTAATTATGTTACAATACCTTTCAGATGGCTTACACAAAAATAATCTCTCCTATACTTAAGGAGTTGAGGCTCGGTAGAATTTCCCTGATGAGCTTCACTTGATATGCTTTGGGAGTATCCTACATTGCACATTAATGCTGGAAACAGTTGTTGGTTTTTGTATTGCTTAATTCATTACTTTGTTTTACTTATGCACCTCCTACTCTCTAGTAGTACAGAAATGTTTCATTTAGAGATTTAAACCCTGGATATTGGTGGCTGCTACAATCAGTAAGCGGGTGTTAATGCTAGCAGGAGAGTGACTTAGTGTACAGAAATATTGGCATATTTAATTAAAACTTAGCTCCTGCTGATACCACAAAGTTCTCTTAAGAAACAGTAGACAAATAATTGAGAAACTTATTGTATATAAATCACTGCAGAGGGATTCAGACTTTGATTCTGCTCTTGGTGTTGCTACAGAATAAATAGCCCAGAACCACATAGTTAAGAGGGAAGAAATTTAAAAGCACACAAATGAAGTAAGAGCATTACTCCAATGCTAACAGTGACTCAGACATTTCAGAGACTGGGTTTTCTTGCTATTCACTGGCTTAGCCCACCAAATGCAGAACAAGGTAACAGAGCTCAGTAGCCTTTAATACCTTCTGAACTTAGAGCAACGGACAACATGCCAATGTCACCTGGAGTTTAAGGATGTGCAAATTGAAAAGATAATTTGCTTTTATCAGCACTGAGCAGTGCATCTATGTCTGCAGGTCCAAGGGTTTATACTAGATCTCCACTGTGATCAGGGCACAGAGCACTAACAGGGTTTGGTGACTGCAGAAGCCATATGGCAGATTAATCATACAAGCAAAAATGATTTTATTGGTATTATCTACAATAACAAAACCTGAGGGAATGAAAAGTGGAACATAAACACAATTATATCTAACAAGGCCTTTCAGATATGTCTATGGGGATTCACTGCACATTTAATTCTGGCTGCATAATTTGTTTATTGCTATTTTTGACAAGTATCTTCATTTATCAAAAATCCACTTAAAAGCTGTTGGGGGTGATCTACTACTACTATCAAAGTCACTAAATTTATTATCTGTCTTTATGAATAAAAACAAGAACACAGAGCTAAAATGACAAAAAGTGAAACAAGCCTTCCAGTAACTTGGCCTTTTCCATTCCTCCCGAAAAAAAGCTAACAGTGTGTTTCAGTCAAGACCTGCACATCACCACACACTCATCCATACAAACTTCCATCACAAATTTCCCTAACATATTTTACAGACCTCTGTAACACCTATGAATCACTCTCTTACATGTTACTCTGCTGCTGTCTCTTAAGGAGATTTCCATGGGATTGTTTAGACTGCTCCCATATCCCTCTCAATTCTTCCTGACTTCCTATGTTTTTTTGCTGAATGGCTTCACTCAGCAAGCTTCACAGAATCGCAAGGTGGGAAAAGATCTTTGAGATTAAGTCCAACCATACCTGTCCTCTACTAAACCATATCCCCTTAAATGATTCATGACAATCCCATATTATTGCACAGTTCATCCAAAAAGTCATTCCCTAGAAATGCAGTTTTAAACCTGTCCCATTGTACATCATGAAGAAAGCAGATACTTCATAAATAGCTTGTTCTAGTAATGTTAAATAAAAGAAAGAAAACAGATCCCAAAAGAAGATGATCCCACTTAGGACCTAGTCCTTTCTATTTTTTCACAGCTAAGTTTTATAGGACTCTTGCACAAGAGAAGAGTTTAGTTTTAATTTGGCATCTACAACATCAGCCTCGCTGCGTAAGGTGCCAGTTCAAATCCATCATCTTTCATTAAGCCCGGCCAAAGCCCTAAAGACTTGTCAGAGCACCGATGGATCCCTTGAGAAATGGGGCGATGTTATTTGAATATAATTCAGAGAGTCAGACAATCATCCTCTCTGTCACTAGGCAAACAGTTTAGCTGTGAGTGATGCTCATGAACAGCAATCATTTAATTGCATGCTGAAATCCACGATTTCGTTGTTCCAGTCCTCCTGATAGGAACTACTATTAAGCAGCCAACGTGAGAACTATGCTTGGGCTTCTTTGTGTGGTTGAATGTCAGAATAACTCAGGAGAAAGAAGAAGCTGAAGGCAACACTCAGGGTAGAAACTTCAGTCTAAACAGAGAGTTAGTTTCTACAGGAATGTCTCACAGCTCTTGCAGCAAGTGGTCAAACTAATGCAGGGTTCTGAAGACAGAGTGAGCATACTTATTTCAGAACAACATTTAGTCCAACCCTTCCAGAACATAGAAAATAACTTATATTGGAACAGGTCACCTGTGTGGTGACACTTAGCATCAAGTTCCAGAAAAAAAACTACTGAGAACATCACAAGACGTGGCATTATGAGACATACAGACACCATTTCAAATTTAATTTGAAGAACAGGTATCAGGCACTTAAAGACTTCCAACTGTAAGTCACATCACAGTAATGAACATAAATACGACATGATCTTTCACATCTGACACTACAATAGGTGTCACAATAACAGGTGTACAAGGTAAGGAAGTAAAAATTCAAGCTAACTAAGATGTGGACTCATGCAACAAAGAAAACAGGTCAAAACTCCTCAAAACAGGGAAAGTAGCATGAGGAAATGGAGGAGGCAGTACTTTGTCAGAAGCAGCTGAGGAGGTGCAGTGAGAGATAAGAATAAACAATCTGAACACACCACCACCTTAACTGGTAAACTGAAATAAGCCAAAGGTGCTGGGAAATATAAGCCAGAAAAGACTTCGATAGAAAGAATACAGAAATGGGCAGAAAACCAGAAAGCTTGTTATATAGACTCCACTCAGTTGCCTGTGTAATTGTAACACCTTTAGTTAGGCCCTGCTCTAGCTCATGTTGCAAACAAAGAAGGTGTAATTAGAGGGATAAAAAGGCGAGAAAGCTGCCAGCAAAGAAAGCTGCTGTGAAATATTAAACAATGCAATAAAAGGACTGTTGATATTTTGGAATTTTCCAGGTGCAAGAGCAGGAAAAAAACCCCACAGAAAGGTGGGAAAGTGAAATCACCACAGAATGTATACTTAATTCAATAAATTCAGATCAGCCACTAAAAATCTACAGATTCTAGTATCACTCCAAATATTGCTCCCAGTTTAGCACCAAGATATGCAGAAGCTAGAAACAACTACAAAAAAAGCAGACAACTGCTTTTTAAAAAGTAAGTCAAATGTAAGAAATGGAATGTATTTATCATAAGTAAAAAGTTGGAGAAAGAAAAGTTTGATTATGTCTTTATCTCATTATCTAAAAAAAAAAAAAAGCTGTAGACAATCTCAAGCATAACTAGCTCCTCAGCCTTGGAAGGAACATCATCATGGGCAGGAAGATAATCCTGCCACTGAACACTATCTCCTGACACGGGTTTTGAACAGCACCCGTTTTGTGCCCGCCTTCTATCATATCTGCATGTGCAGGAGAAGGGGCTGCACGGTTGGAATTACAGAGTCCACTTTGGTGACTGAAAGTGCCCTGGGAGACCTTATCTGAAGTGGACTGGTACCAACCGAACCTGTTTCCAGACCGCATATCCCCAGCCTTAATTTATTTTAATGCAATTTGGAAGATGCTTTTAAACATTAAACTTATTGAATTTGAGCTTAATATCTTCACTCAGCTGCATTAGAAGCTGTGTACTCATCTGTGCAGAATCCCAGGATCAAGGCCCCAGTTTATATGATACCTCTAGTCCTTGCTACCCATGTAGAACCAACAGCGTTCACAAAGCTGGCATGGCACTTATCCTTTTTTATGTTGCAAATTAAATAGACATGCTTCACTGCTGTAGCTCAGCAAACCAGAGTGAAAATTCACCCTTGAATGTACAAATCAATTTTGGTTTATATTTTGCTCCTGGATGCTGGGCTATGACACTGACAAACACAGAGATGCCTGACAAGTATCTTTTAGAAAAGGGGAAGGATAAAATATGATGAAGGGGGGAGAGGCAATTCCTCTGTGTTTTCATTTACAAGCTGTTTACTAAAACATCTAACATCTCCAGCATGCTCTGGTGATTGGCATTATCTGCAATATGTGCACAGCAGCTGGGCAGAGATGGTGCCTTCCCTTTCCCCCTCCTCAGCTCTGTTTTCTTGTAGATGGCAAGCAAATGTCTTCCCTTAGAAAGAATATTCAAAATCAGTAATGTAAGGGAGCAGAAAGATGAGCAGGTTGGCCATTCATTCTCCATGAATCTTCCTGTAACTTCTTAGTTTGACAGCTGTGCCTCCTATATTTTAATCTTGCCTTTGAAAGAAGCAAGCAAGTCAATTCATTCCTTAACAGCTCCCTGTAATTTCAGCTCGCTCTTTACTTATGTATGAAACCAACATGGGTGAAAAAGGTTAGAGGCAGATGAATTTCAAGTTTCTAAGCTCAGGAAAGGCCAATAAAATGTGCAATAATCTTAATGTTTGGGTTTCACTGAGCTGCAAACACCTTCTATATTAACTGATAAAACACCACTAATGTTGCAGCAGATGCTTTTGAGTTTTAAGGAGATTTCCTGAACTTCTTTGTGAACTTTGAGCTACCCAGCATTCTTTTCTTCCCTGAACCAGACTTGCAACCCAGGCCCTTAGGTTACCACATCTTTATATTCTTACAGCACTCGAAATATTCAATTGACATTCAACATTATTTTTCTACTTATATAAAACCACAGTACATTCTGTATGCTGAAGGACATATATTTTGAGTCACAAAGGAAGAATAAGAGGTGGGAATAAGCTGGAACATCTTTGGGCTAAATCTCTCTGGTTTACGGTTTTTGATGCTTGCAGGTACTCAAATAAAGGAATTTTAATTTTCAAAGCTACACCTGATTCTCTAAAACACTATAGAGGAAACAAAATATTCCTTACAAGGCCAAAACCAAACAGGTGAGCCATCTAAGCAATATCTTCTCCCCCGTCTAAGCTAGAAAGCCTTCAATAAGCTCTTGGAAAGTACCAGCCCTGGAAGGCATAGCTGCACAAGCTGTGTCTGTAAAGCACAGGATGCTTCTTGGTCCTCCAGCCACAGGAGAGCAAATTAATTACAAGGAATTATAAAAAGAGTGGAAAACTTTCTGCATGTTTACTTGTTTCAGACCAGTTCCTGACCATGATAAGTTCTGTTTCTTATGAAAAGACTCTTCTCCTCCTCCAGGAAAAAAAACTACACCAGAGGATGGAAGAGTAGCTTGGCTGGACTGAGCACGCCGGCATCTCTCTAACACTAAGCACTCCAATGCATAACTCCCCTGAAAGGCCCAGTGTCAAAAGCCTGCTCCAAACAAGTTGAAAACCCTGACATTACACTGAGTTCAGTACAAAGTACAATTAAATTTCGTATTAAAGACTGAAAATTAATTACTTGGAGATTTCTTTTCCATGAGTTGTGTGTATGTTTTGTAGACCAGATCTTCTGCTGATACAAGTCAGAGTAACTCAGCTAAACTCACTACAATGACATCTGTTTACTCTTGGAGAATACCTGAGGCTATCTTTCACAAGCATTCAGCTAGCAGTATTTGCATTTGCCCAGTTAATGGTGTAGTTTCTCCTGATTCTAATTTGTGAAATTTATTTAGGTCTTAATGAATTTGGCTTGGTATTTTGTTATTTTTCTCTCCTAAAGTTCAAACAAAAGCTCTCAGCCACTCTGTGGCTGAGCACAAAATTGTTGTGAGGAATAAAGGGAAGGTTTCTGCTGATTTCACTGCTCTCCAAAGCAGACTAATGTCATTTGGATTAAATGAACCAGAAGCTTTGTCTCCTACTCGCCTGCTCTTACACCATCATCCTGCGTTTTTCACGTTCCTGCACCATTCCAAGTGTCCCAGTTTCAGTGTACCAGCATAAGTGATATTTATCATCTGCAAGGCCATTCCTTGGTTTGCATTTTTATGGAAACACACAGATAAAAGTATCTAATACAGAGTTAATATGTACCCCTCCTTCCCACCCATCACCTCCCACATATACTTTACACGCTACATTCAGCAGCAGTGGGTCTGGAAAACACCACTGCCAATCCTAGCACCAGGAGGCTTTTCAATGGATCATAAAGAATGCTATAATAACAAGAAAAACAGCTTCCAGGAAGAGAGGGAGAGAGCTACAGAGGTGGTGGAGATACAGAGATCCTCTCTCCTCTAAACTGCCAGCCACACCACCCTGCCCATAAAGCAGGGCATAATGAGAATATCAAACATATCTGAAAGAATGGACAGTCTTTTTTGATTCCTTGCTTATGCAATCAATTCAGATTAGAAAACAGATATGAGTTGTTTTTCACACTGCAGGATTGCTGCAAACAGATCAGAAGAGGAAAATTAGCAATATTAAATGCTACCTCTTAAGTAGGCTGAGCTCATTCATTGCCAAGCTACCAGCAATTCAGTTCAATGCCTGCAAGAGAGCTATCAATCACAAAAACACTTGCTTTTGTATCTGTGCTAAAATCCATACACTTCCACTCTATTTTCTGTTTTATTATATTTGAAGCCATAGTTCCATAGATCATCTGGATGTCTTTAGTACAGCCATCATCATTTCATGAGATGAAATTACATATATAAAATCTCTACTCAGACTGCACGTCTACTATGGTTATCTTACACACAGATTTACCTGGTAGGATGAAACTAAGGAGGCCCAGTGGGGTGAAACTCCCTCACACCCCCACTTCCTTCTCTCTCTTTCCTTTTTGTCCCCACTAGCATGAGCCGGCAGAATATACTTGCTAAAACATCATGTGGTTCAACAGTGGCAGTGTACACTATCACAGCATCCCTTCCCAGTCTAAACCTGAGACACAGTCCTTCACAACCAACTGCTGCTGTTTGGTTGTGTCTGGCAATGTCAGATAGGGCGACTTTAAAATCTCAGAGCTTGGTTAACACCACAGCTCTGAAATTCAAATTTAGGGCTACTACTCAAACACAATTTATCACAGACAGGCCAATTTAGTAAATAACCGATTACATAATCACTCCCTCTCCCCCATCTTTTAAGCTGAATTTGCATTGGCAAGTTCCGTATCACAGGTTTTCTCCATTCTTTTTGGGGTACACTCATGAGGGGGTAGTGTCTGTGCAGAGATTGCCAGTACCTGTATTTTAGGAAACTGGATCCTTCAAACAATACATTAATTTGGAAGTGTCCACAGCCAGTAGCAACTTTAATTCTTCATTTCCTTTCTCAGGAAGAAAGAGTTTTCAAGAAAGGAAATTATCGATGAGCAGAAATAGCTGGTAATTGGGGTTAAAGATCGTGCAGGTAATTTGTACCTACAAGTCTCTCTCCAGAGCTGATGATAATTGGAGGTGTGTGAAATAGTCTTGTCTCCTGAGTTTACTGTATCTTTATTTGGGATTTGGAGAAGAACGGTTTCATCTAGGACGTACCTATAGGCACAAAAGTGTGTTTGGTTTCTATCTAAAACAACTCTGCGTTTTGAAAACTGTCCCTTGTCAAACAAAGATTCACAAGAAACCACAGAAAACAAATATTTTAAAACAACCTCAAAGTAAGTTTGCACCCTCTCTGCTTTTTAAGTTTCAAAACCAAGAGCATTTCAGTAACCCACATCTTGATAACTGAATTCTCACTTAGAGAGAAAGCAAGCTGATGAGGAGATAATATCTGAGATTGTACAGTACCTTAGGGACAGAAATAGAACTTGTGACCCTCAGTATGGGATTTTCACCAAGAGGGCACAGTGCCCCTCTTAAATTTTATCCATTGAGCAGGGCTGCACCAAGTTCTCACTTAAATTTGATAATCCTTCTTGTGCTCCATTTTGCATGGAAGTGCATTTTCTGGATTGAATGCGTTTTGGCAGAGCTCATTTCTCCCAGTGACGACAACATTGAGCATCAGGAATGAGCACCCCTGATAAAATATTCTTTCTGCCCTAGCATATTGTTGGGATGCTGCATCTGGCCTGCATGAATGGCATTCATTATAGCTGGTACACCAAGATAATGATATGCTGCAGCCAATTATGTCATTCACTTGCTCTCTTGCCAATTAGCTCTGCCTGTCTTGCTGGTTCCAGTAAGGCCTGTTGCCAAGGCTGAAGAAAGAGAAATTCTTTAGCCTTTGAGAACATGCATAATGCAGCTGTAGTCAGTTTTCAGCCACCTTCAGGAATCTCAGGGCATAGACAGAGGATCACAATCAAGAAGACCGAACTCTTTTGGAAAGCCCCAGCTGAAGTGCATTTTATTTAAAGTAAGCTGGTGCTTTTAAAAGTAACACGGTGCTATACAGCAAAGCCCCAAATTCTTATTTCCATAGAGACTACTTCACTTTCTATATTCTAAAATGCATTTCTTTTGCAGTCAAAGCATGTTCTAGATACACTGTTAACAACGAATCCTTGGTACTATGAAAATTTACATCTCCTATGAAGGCAGTAGCCAGCCAAAGCTCTGTCCCAGCGTTGCTTAAACCATCTGTAGTGTTAACAGAATTTCAGAAAATATCTCATATACATCTACAACTGTACCACCACAGGGACACACAATATACATTCCTTCCATAATAAACTGACAGAATGAGTTTGGAGATACACAGTTCAATCACTCTGCAGCAACACTTAGCTTATTATGCAACTACACCAAAACATACTATTCATAAAAACATATATACACTCGTACACATACAGATGTATATGTGAATGAAAGAAAAGCAATAGATATAATTAGTGTACTCCATAACTTAATGGCCATGAATTGCTTTTCTAACTGCGTGAGGGAAATTGATACTTCAGGCAGGCATCACCAGATGACAAGGCTTGTAGCAAATGACCAACTGTGGGTGCTGAGAGGGAATTGAAGTCACTACTCTCCCAGTTACAACAGTACACAACTTCTGTGGGAAAACAGCTTCTGTGGCTACAGCTTTACATGGAAGTAACAAATATGCTCAAAAGCAAGCAAGCATTCACGTACTCAAGGCAGAGTGTAACAGTTCTATAAATAACATCTTCCTGATGTGAAATCTCTGCATCTCAGTTATGCTCACCTGTAAAACGGGAATTACAGGTTTCTTCTTTCTACTCTTTCTTCTCTCCCTTAAATTCCTTCTCTGACCTCCCACTAGAGAATCACTGCTCTTGAAAACGCTTCAGCATGATAATTTTTTTTCTTAATATATACTTGACTGTATTAAAAGAATGGAGCTGCAAGGCTTACAGGAATACAACTAATAAAATTATGGTGCAGGTTTGAATCATTCTTAGAGACTAGATAAAAAAGTGACATGACAATTCAGATATTCCTCTTATGCCAGCAAAAAAAAAAAAAAAGGGGTTGTAGATACACTATAAAGGTTTAGCTGTGGTCAAATAATAATTTCCAGATCAATAAGTCTAGTGCAGTATTTATGCAGGCTCTATACTTTAATTATGCCAAGATTATAAGTTTAATTTAATATTATTCCTGATGCAGGTGTTTAGAGGTAGGCAGTTAAAAGAATGCATGTCCCTTCAATCAGAGCTTGTAGAAACAGGACTCAATTTACTGCTGCACACCACAGTAACTGGGACATAAAAGGAGTATGACGTAAGACTATTCTAAAAGCTCAGCAAAATTTCAGAATAGTGGCTAGGAATATCTACCTTTCAGTAGCATTTTTCCCAATTGAACTTTGCTTCTGACATACCTGCTTTTTTTTTGCCTCTCATGTTTTCTTCCTGGAGAAAATATTATGGTTACATAAGCTTGTTTTTATTTTGCTCTACATAGATACACATACGACACCCTTTTCCATTGACATTTTGAGAAATCTACCCTCATCTTTGAGCACTGCATAAAATCTAAGCAGCACTTGACATCCTCTAGACAGCTGTTGAGTAGATTGTTAATAGTTCACAGCATTAAATTTCACAAACTTGAATTTTTACCAGCTTTCAAGCAGGCAGCTGGTCCCTAATGCTGGGTTTTTTTGGATGGCTGTGCTACAATCCCTTTCCCGACAGTTTTGATGAAGCTCTATGACAGGTCTAGATGTACTGATGAAAGATATCTGTGGAATGATGGATGGTGACTAAGGAAGATGAGGAAGAGAAGAGGAAAGGAAGGTATAAGGCAGAGATGGACTAAAGGTAAAGCAACTCTGCAGTGAAGATGTATCTTAAGAAGTACTACGGTACTATATAACTATGAAAACCACATCGAATCCCACTAGCAGCAGAGCAGTACTGAATATACATCACGCTTCTTTGCATATTAAACTGAAAATGTCTCACCTATTTCTGTCACAGATGGACTGAAATCTTTCTACCAGATTTAACCTTAGTTTGATAGACCAGGGAAGAGAATGAGGGATGAGTTATACAAGAGATAATGTTCTTTGTGATCATTCGTGAAGCAAAAGTCAGTGAGAGATGAATAAGCATCATGGGTAGAGAAAGAGACAACACAGACAGATAGAAAAATAAACCAAATATTTATAACAAGAACAGTGTGAAAAATAGAAATTACAATATGCAAAATTCCAAATCAGTCCTTCACAACCTTAACCTCAGCATGTCTGTGCACGTATTTACTGCACTCCCATCGTCACCAGAAGCTTTACTCCCCAGAAGCAAAACCCAGATAGGCATCTCTTCACAGCACTGTCTCATCTGCTGAAGTACAGAAGTGGCAATAACAATGTACGTACAGGGGAAAAAGCACGAGGAATAATTGCAGTAGATGGAAAATTACAGGCAGATTAGCAAGTTCCCAGCAAGAGCAATCATTCCTGTCACCAATAGAGAGAAGTTTTTCAGGTAAAAGGAGTTACTAGCTCTGTCACTGTTATCTTCAGCAAGATACTGTTACCTGTCTTAAGGCACCAAAAGACTCTACTAGCATTTGAAAGTTATGTGCAATACATCTTTTTAAACTAATCAAAACTTCACTGCTCTAGCAATACGTTAAAGCATTTAAAGTCTGCCCAGAGTCAATAGTAATTACAGAAATTTATCATGGTTGCCAATCATGTGGTTCCAACCCAGGGTGCTTGTTATTGCTAAACTACAGTTTGTCAGCCCTGATTTATTTCTAGAGGCCACCAGCCCCCTGACAGCTGGAAGTGGGACTGCTTACAAGATTCCACGTGTTAGGAAATGTTTCAGTCAGGTGGCTTGGTATGCCTTTCTAAACAGGCACTGGGACCATTTTCAGATTCTCCTTTTTTTGCCACATGGGGAGGATGCTAACGGGTCCTCTTAACCAAATACAGCGCTCAGAATAACCTTCAATGCATCTTCACTACATAGCAGATGTTAAATGAACGCCTCAGGTTACAGGAATTTCATTAAACGTGAGAATCGCACCTCTCTCTTATCAATATGAGCTCTGCCAATAAAAAGACAAGCCTTCCTCAGGGAAAATTCAGCCCCTGCTTGGCTAGGACTTTATTCTTCTCTTGGCTCTTCCCTCAAGCCTTCAGACCAAATGCAGCAAGATTGATAGAAATAAAGCGATAGAAATCTCTGAGCATCCATAAGGAAGGAAGGACAGAAATGAGGGATAAGGATGTGGGTGAAGGCACTTAAAATAAATTAGAGCACTTCCCTAGAATTGTTGCTTTCATATTTCACAAGGCAATGCCCTCCAGCTTAGGCTTCTGTAGCACCTTCATTTTCACATGGGGCTCAATAACCTTAACGTTACCTACTGATTTATAAAGCACGTGCTCAATTCTGACCCTGTGCCAGCTTAACACTTCTGTGTGCTGACATGTGGTGTGAACGTCCCGTGCTCAATGCTGACAGAAGAAACACGGGGACTGAAAAAGTCAGGACAAAGGGGGTGGAAGGGTACTGGATATTTGGAAAAGCTGCCTAATATTAAAGTGAAAAATTAAGATGACCCAGGCAATTCAGAAGGAGAAAAATGCTTCTTTCAACTTCTATGTCAACAGTTGGAAAGGAAGACAAAGGTTTTGGAAACGATCTGTACAAATATCTCCATCAAAAGCACAGCAGACAATCCCCTACCTGTTAGTGTATTGCATCAAAAATACCCCTGTGAAAAGACAGCTTTTTAACCAAGTGACATTTTGTGAACATTTTTCAGAATTTTAAGTATTTAGATGGAAATGGCACCATTAAAATGTTCAGCCTTTGAACAAGTGGGAAGGAAAGTTCCCTATGCTGCTGAAAACAGACTTTCGCAGCGTTAAGATTCATTGACTCGTAAGCTCTAAAGTTGAACGGTGGCAGCAGCATACTCATCTGGACAGATGTGTGGAGTATCAAAGGTCATAAAAGCTTCATTCATTCATTTTTGCTTCTTCCTCAAAACTGCAGTATGAGCTCAACTTCTTCTCAAAAAGATACAAAGTGTTAATTTAAAAACTAAAAATTATCTATAATTGACCTTGACCCTATATCAAACTTTACCTCTGGGGATTGAACTTCCATTCCTGGTTCTTCTTCTTTTCTTTTAATAAATGTAAGGTGTATTATTAGTAGTCGCTGATCATTTATGCTCCTTTATAATTAGATGCAATTAGGAATTACCCTCCTTTGTAATGAGATGTAATTATGGTTTCTGTGATAGTATAACACCCAAGGCAATCTTCCTCTCACCCCTCCTTGTTTACAAGGGAAGTTTTTTCAAACTATTCCAGCTTAGGGCTGTGGACCTTCTACGGTCCTGCTGCAATTAGCTGTAAATGGTTGTGACTGAGACACACCGAGGCACATGCATAATGACTAACCTTCCAAAGGCTCATAAAAAATTCAGCACCTCAGTATAGCTTCAGGTAGATATATTAATCTAAGCGTGCATCTGTTTGTGTGTGTGCGGGCGCGCATACAAGTACACAAGAGGAATAATGTGGTGAAGAAGTAAGCTAAAGGCATGTTTTTAAGAAATTAAGCAACTATTTCTTCTGAATCTTCAAAATGTGTTTGGGGAGAGGGTGTCCCCAATATAAGGAGGACATGGAACTGTTGGAACGGGTCCAGAGGAGACCATGAAGATGATCAGAGGGCTGGAGCACCTCTCCTATGAAGACAGGCTGAGAGAATTCGGGGTGTTGAACCTGGAGAAGAGAAGGCTCCAGGGGAGATCTCACAGCACCTTCCAGTCCCTGAAGTGGCTGACAAGAAAGGTAGGAAGGGACATTTTAGAAAGGCATGTAGCGATAGGACGAGGGAGAATGGTTTTAAATTGGAAGGGGGTAGGATTTAGGTTGGATATTAGGATTTTGGATTCCTCAGTGCAGGGTGAGGAGGCCCTGGCACAGGGTGCCCAGGGAGGTAGTTGATGCCCCAGCCCTGAATGTGTACAAGGCTGGGCTGGATGGGGGCTTGAGCAGCCTGGTCTGGTGAAATGTGTACCTGCCCACGGCAGGGGGTTGGGACTTGATGATCTCTGAGGTCCCTTCCAGCCCAAAGCTGGATATTATGATTCTAGCACATAAAGGAAAATGCTCCTCTATGCCTCTCTTGTGTTGTCTTGTATTCAGATACCAGAAAAATAAGAAGAGCACTTTTCATGTATTCAGACAATGCATTAATAAATGAGGCAAGACAGCTATTAGGATCTACCATGGACGAGTCATTCTTTGTTTCATTCTCTGTTATGTCTTTGGAAAAGAGACAGGCATGAAAGAAGTTGAAAAAACAGTTAAAGGAAAGGTACAAAGGAAGCAGCAAACATGGAAGGGATGATGCACAAAGCCCTGCTGCAACAGGGATGATAATTTGAGAGTATGATACCTAGGATATTGGAGTTTACAAGCTTATTGTATGAGTTAATTTAATCAATATATAATAGAGACTGAATGAGGAGAGGTCTTTTTTATTTAATTGTGAATATTATTGCATGAATTCAGGATACTGATTTAGTCCAAAGTTCTTTTCTGAGTAAAATCCCTCCTAAGAGGCATTTCTTCTGTTCTTGTTTGGTTGCCGCTTCTTCTATAGAATAGGCTGGCATGATTAATCCTAACAAGAGGGATTAATTGGACAACCTTCTGTGTCCTGCAAGCAGCTCAGGGAATTGGCTAACTATTATCTGCTCAGATCCTCTATTTCATCACATGAATCACCCTGCCTTGAGCATCACTCTATATAAAGCAAAAATGGAGAGGCTGCAAAGTGTCTCTCCTTTTTATTTATTGTGTGCACTTCTCAAAATATGTATCCACATTATTATTTTTCCCCTTCCAGTCCAATTAGTCCATGTTCTCACAGCTGATTTTTCTTTGTAATTCACTTATTTTTAATTGGAATGGAGTTCTGAGCTGCACCAGTTTTGCTGAAATGAAATATTTGAAGAGCAGTTGAACTGTGTCTCTTTACACCTCTATAATTTCTCTCACTTCAAAAAGAAAAAAAAAGAAATAGTGCTTAAAGTGGAATGCCTTGAAATTGCTGGTAGAAAAACAAATGCCTTTTTTTATCAATGCATTTAAGCCAAGGGGTTACATTCTGATTTACATGATCTAAATTTGGAGCAATGCCAGTGCCAACATCCCACTGTAAAGTTACCAAATTGTGCAGGTGTGGGTGCATCTTTGTGTACAGTCCCAGGAGGACAACAGCTTTCTAATGTTACAGCCATTTAATTTTTTGGTTTGGTGTTCATGATGCGTTAGTATGGATTCAGTGGTCAAACTATTAATGACCCTGGCTAGAAAGACCTCGTATAATCATACAGCTGTACTCTGCTATAACCAACACAAAGTTTACCCCTTCCATCCCTTCAGCTCTGCTGTTACTGAAATTTACTGCCAGAGATTAGGAGGTCTAGTCCAAAAAGGCTTGCCCTAATGTCCAATGGAATGAGCTGGAACCATTCTGCTTACTTTAGCAGGCATTACATCAGGCAGTTAATCTCATTCCTCCCAGTCACCAGAAATCCCATTTACCCTTCTGGATTCCTTTTCCTCCGTAGGTGAAGATACAGTCAATAGCATTATCTGCAAAGTGCATATTGTGTACATTAATCCAACTGCCAACATTGCAAAAGGGTCAACTGCTTCGGAGAGAGCAAAGAATAAAGTAGTACACCATGGGCACAATTCTTTGGATTGCCAGCTCTATGTGATAGATCACAGGGGATTTTCTGTAACTAGCTTGAAAAAGATACTGAACAGGAGGCAGAGTCCATTACTGACAGAAGAAAAGGCCTGTCAGAAAACCCCAGGCAGCAAGGATGTCGCTAAGATCAGTACAAGAGAAAGTTTCTGCAATCCATCAAGAGAACTGTGTGCAGGTGACCCAGGAATCACCTCACACCATTGTACTTTGCAGCAGGCAGTCCTTGTTGGAATTGCCCCTCTGGGCGATGAAAGCACTCTGTGCGACACCTGCGAATTTGCCCTTTACTGCTGCAAACCCAAGCTGTTAAATATCACGCTCTTTTGGCTGTGATTTACTCTATTTATGGCCCTCCTTCCACCCAACCTTTCCTTATCACAAGGGATCAATTCTGGACATACAACAAAAGGCAACAATGGTTTTAATAAAAAACAGAAGGACAGGAAAGATTGATTCTGCCAATGAAGACAGGCTGTAGCAAAGGAGAAAAAGCAAGGAGGCAAACAAGAAAGAATAATATCAATAAAAAAAGCACATTGGTGGCTATACCAACCCATAGGCACATTTATACTAGATGAAACAACTGTGTTTTCTCAATGCCCCAGTTTTTTTCCCCGTATTCAACAACTCTTCTAATTTAAAGGCAGATACCTAAAATTGTTCCTAAGGTTCTTCCATTTGTCAAGAAACTACTTCAAGGAAAAAGTATAGTCCTGCAAGACCTATAAGTCTCGATGCAGAAAAGCTAATTTCTCTTGTGACCTTGTGAAAGTTTTATTAAACTTCTGTGTTATTCTGCTTTAGATAAAATTCCAGACTTGGCAAAGTACTATCAAAGGAAGGTCCACTCAGAACTCTAGTTTCTTTTTTTCAAGACCACACATTAACAAGAAGCATCCAAACACAGCGTGTAAGCAGTCTAAAAATAAAAGTCCTTTGCATTAACATTCATAAGATACGTGATACTTTTCTTTGGCTCTTCATATATAATGTCATTTTCTTGAAATATGTTTAATAGTTTCAGGTGTTTCACGTCTTCTCTGCACCACATGTAAGCAGAAAAGGGATTTTGTTCTGATGAAAATATTCTCCATGAAGTATTTTGCAGCATCAGTGAAAGAGATGTATTATGTGTAATGAGAAGCGATAAATATGGAAAAGAGCTGTTTATAAAGTGACTGTAAGGTGATCAGACAAACTTCATGTTGATTTTCATTTCAAAAAGTGAGAACATTGCAAGACTTAATCTACCATAAACACACTGATAAGAATTACCTGTGAAATGCAGTCTTTTCAGTTGCTAGCTGCTCAGGCCCACAGTAGGAGGCAAGTGGAGATCAAGGTTGTTTTTATTTTGTCACGTCTATCAGGTAGCTCATCAGGATCACACTGTACAATCTTGGTGCCAGTCTTCAGCCTTCTTGCCATTTGTAATCATCTGCAAAACCAAAAACATGTTCTCAAGCCACATAAATCTTTAATACCTGGAGTCAGAGACGTCGTCTCAATGTGCACAGAGCTATCTCCAGCTCTCTCATAAACCGGTGCTAGAAAACTGTAGAGATGGGTCCAAGACAGGCATGGAATTTGCCACCGTTCATGTGAAACAAATGTGTTGCTCTGCAAACTCAACAGCAATGTACTTTTCAAAATAGCCCATGGCAAAATTTTCAAGAAAAATTAAACCAAGCACCACACAAAGCTGCCTTTGGCAGGAGGCTTTTGACTTCATGTGTTTGAAAAAGCATTATACTCCGTGGAAGTGAAAGATGTAATACCTGCCAAAAGAAAGTATCCTCACTCCTTCCTCACAAATTCCATGCATATGCACAAATTCATCAAGGAATGCACCCTAGTAAAACAATTTCATCAGCTCTGAGAGGCTGTGTATGAATACATAAAACCAGGTTTATTGGAATTTTCTTTGCACAGAAGTGTCCAAGGGTTCCAGCAAGAAAAAAAAATGTTTTTTATGCTGTGTCTCTTCCTGCAGCCTTGGATTTTGTGTGAGAAAGAGGGTGGAGTACTGATTTGTCAGGCAGTATAGATGACATTCATTTTGGCTGCAGAGAGGAAGTAAAGCTAGGACCATTAAGATGGTACATAAAAGTGGTGTTTGCTCTCTTTAATGAAGATAGATTTCATCCACTTGGAGTGCAGGTTCTTAAGAGCCAGGATACAAGATGTGTATGTGTACAGGAAACACCAATATTATCAGTTTTAAAGTTCTGTAAAAATATTAATAAGCATCATTTCAAGGGCAAAACTATCTCTGGCATGATGTGGAAAGCAAAAATTTTAAAGACTCTATCCTGACTTACATTGAGATTTGCCTCCTATTTTCCTATACAAAGCCAACATGAATGAAATGCCACCTCTTTGAAAATAGTGTCTTTTTTTTCAGTTCTATGACAAAAATCAAGTCCTTTCTGACAACTTTCATACAAAAATGAACCTAATAAGGCACTTATTAGAGTGGTGTCTCTTACTGAAAATAGCTGCACAGTATTTTTCCTGCCTGGCCCTATAGTGAGGGGCAAGTTGTCCTCTTATTTGTACCACTAAAATCTACATCAGTTCCAGTGGTTTTCCATAGAATATTCCAGATTCATATCCATGAAATTAAAAGGCTGTGTGGCCTCTTCTCACTTGAGTGTACCTCAGTGATTTAGAAATTAATTTTCTAGGAAATACAATACATTGCAATGGCACATGTTGTACAATACAGAACACCAGGAGGAGAAAGCAGCTTTAACGAGTGAAATTTAGAATTAACGTTATAATTGAGGAACAGAAATGAAGTGTGATTCAGTCACCAGGGAATCATTATTTTGGTAGATACTGTGTCACTGTCTACATTTCTCTATTACCCAGTTACAAAGTACAAACTCTGAAGGACTCAAAGCCTTTTTAGAAAACCAATTTGTGTAAAGCAAGGTAGAAAAGCTTAAAAACCCCCTTGCTATTCAAAGCATGAATGCCCCCTCAACCTAGTATTTCTATTGAATTTATAGACTGTTCTTATGAATACATGTCGGTCACTCTGGCACGCTGCTAGGTTAAGGGTTCTCCCATCTATTGATCTCAGCACAATGAGGAGTAATCAGAGCCCCTGAAATTTGATTTTTATGTGATGGAAATATGCTGAATCATAGCTTATTGTTACACCCATGTGTTTCAGAAACATTTATAAAACAGAGGTGGGGGGAGGGTGAAATCAAATTACGTTCAATGCATGTAGGGTAAATGTCTTTAGAAGTCATTGAACGGTCGTAAAGAAAAACTCTCTGTGGAAAAAGGAGCCCTAAAATAAACGTAGAAAGCAGTAGGACTGGCAGAAAGACAAAAATCACAGAAACAAAATCCTAATTTTTAATTAAAGTTTCGAAGAACATTCATAGGGTTATAAACGTATATGTGAATATTTTCTCCAGACAACCTAATTACCTGGTTTAGAGCCGCAGTTGTTTACATTGATGAATATGGTTTAAGTCCTTTCTAAGAAGGGGCTGTAAGCTCAGCCCTCACTGCTGCAGAAGAGAGCTGAAGGTGTTGGGTGATTTGCAGATTCAAGCCTGAGGGAGTAACTGATGGTAATCCTTGATGCAAAGAATTTACTAGCCTAAAACTGAGGTAGCAGTTTAGGGACTGAATGCCACTGCATGATGAGGAAGACAAATTTCAATCCGAAAGAACACAATGAAGCTATTAGAACACTTCATATCTGTTCCTCCAGTGATAAATGCTGCGTATTTACCAGTAATTCATGTACATACTAGGTCAGATACAATTCAGAGTACTCATTGATACCCGGCCTATATAACGTCTCTCCAAAGCCATCTCACAAAGGTCTCAGCAGCTGAATACACATCCCAAACAGTAGAGGTGACATCACCACAGAGGCATGGCAATGAATTCAGAAGGCACAGTATATATTCCATGACATAGCCAAATTAGCAAGTGGCTAAACCAGCTGTACATACAGATGTGTGCTCATCAACACACATACAGACACGTATGTATGCATCAGATATGCAGCTATACAGGAGAGGGGAACGTGGTGCTTTGCTGATGTATATAGAGCTAGTTACAGGTATAAATCAAAACAAACTGCCATGAGAAAAAGAACTAAAACGCAGATTCTCACCAACACTGTTATATGCAACAATTAATTTTTTCTTTGTTTTTAAGAATTTAAAGAGTCATATAGTTTTTCAAACAAGTTAGCTGTTTTTAAAATATATAAGCAAAGTAGTTTCTGATTCTTCATTAACTACACTCTCCTGTTTCTCTCCCTGAGCTGGGATGGAGTGTATAAATACTTCATGAGAACTTTATTTATAAGGCTTCAAATAAAGTGAAGCTTCAAACCCAAAAATATTAACTCTGGGATCCTCTGCTATAAGAATTGGTTGCCTGTAAGTATAAAATTTAGCTGAAAAGTATATCTCATCAAAATACAATTTAAGTTAAAATGAAAAATTTAGATTTTAAAAGTTGAAGGCAAGTGTACTAAAAAAAAGCAATAAGGTCAGTCGTATCTAAGAACAACAACAATGAGGTTGTTTTTCCTTTGTGTGAAAAAGACTGCCAAACGTTATCAGCCATAACAGTACCTGAGAAACACTCTGGGTGACAGAGAAGATGAATATTGTTGTTAATATTGTTGTTGTGATTATGTATTAGTGGAGGTATCACAATGACACTGTGTAAATTAAGTTCTATTAATTAGCTTCTATATTTCACCCTTGAGATGGCATCATTTCAGCAATTGCTAACAGGAAAACTAATTAATGTCAACTTAACTTACATGGCAGCTTCTGTGGTCTGGATATCCCCCCAAGAGGGGCTGGGTTTGGATACCCCCAGCCACTTTGAGAAGGTCACACATTCACCAAGAGCTTCATATTCAAAGGGTGACAGAAAGCGCATCAAGGTCAGGCTGTCACACACATCTCCACCACAGCTACTGCCTCGGACTCAAGAACACCCTTGAAGTTCTAGCACAGCCATACCTTGCGTGCTCTGAGGAGCACTGCTCTTTGCCAGGCTGCTCCTTGGATCAAACTGCCCCAGAAAAGTGTGAAAGTCAATCAGGGAAGCCACCAAAGCAGTGGGTGGGCTGAATCCCTGTGACGAGCAGCAAAGGAAATTCAGAGGACTGCCAGTTGGCTAGCAGCACAGAACCACACTCTCCCTACAGCAAGCCCTGATAACTGGGACCATTAATGTCATAATTCATTGCTCCACGTGTGTTACTGACTCAGAGGAGACAAATCAAGCACACTGTCAGCACGCTGCCTTGACTTCGGCTGTTTTTGAGGGAGTAGTAACTACAGTGCAGAGCAGGCAAGAGAACCCTGGACACCCTGAGCTCCCTGGCAGGAATTCAGATCTGCAGCTCACAGCAGCTCTGTACCCAGATGTTCCCTGGTCTCCTCAGCTAAACTGCTCCCTGAGCAGGTCACCTACACCACCTCCTCTTGAATGGAGCAGCCAGAGCCTGCAAGCCAGCTGGGGCACCACCACTAACCAACCCTGTACGCATCTTCCACAGAAAGTACTTAATATTTCTTGAGAGTATTTGCTATACATTTTGTGGGATTACAACCCTGACACAAAAACATCAGTCCATTTCTTGGAGTGAAACACTGAATGTAGTTCTACTTAGCTGCAAAACCAGCTTAAAATTAAAAGAGGTGGGTGTTGACACTTCTGTACCTTACAAAAAGCAATAATGAAATGAAGCCTCCTATTTGCTATCACAGAGACAACACCTTGGAATGTGAATATGATTCGGAGTAAAGACAGACTCTCTACGGGTTTAGTTATGAACCTACTAAAAGGAACTTGGAGTAGACTGCTGTGGAGATCAACTCTCCCCTGTTCACGGCAGGGAGGCAGCAGCCTGAGGGGAAAACCATGCAACAGCCCAAGGGACGGATGCAGCCTGGAGAACTGCTTCTGAGGCAGCCTTTAAGCGACTACATTTTGTTAGCAAAAATGACATAAGCTCAGAGTAAATCCTCACATTTCTCTCTTTTTTACCCCCAAACACAAAACTGTTGGTGCTCCCAGAGCCTGGCTGGCGAGCTCCAGACCTGCTGGTGCAGCCTGAGGCACCATTTTGCCCAGTCAGCAGAGCCGGAGCAGCACTGCCGACCCCTGAAGGCGAGAGTACCCAACGAACTCTGAGGGGAAAATGCAAACCTGAGAGGGGTTTCTGCCCTGGCGGGATCCCCGGAGACTCCCCTCACTTGGGAGAAGTGAACAGGATGCTTTCCTGGGCAGCTGGAAGGCAGAGGTGGCTGTGGCAGAAGCTTCTGGAAACGAAGGTGCGAAGACAACTGTAGCGAGGCCAGCTCTGCCTGCCCCCAGCGCAGGAAAAGCTGTGTCCCCATTGGCTGGGGCAAGGCGGGACTGAAGCCCATTGGCCGGGGCAGGTTGAGGAGGCGGGCTCAAGCTTTAGCACATCTCCCTGAGGCAGACGGCAGTCTCCATCTTCCATTTCCAGGCGTGCACCTTCACAGCAGTAACTCTGTGCCTCGTTAACCACCCTCAGGTTTAACGCACTGTTCCCTCTGAAAGCCCGCCATCAACTTATAAAAACATCATCCTGTCTTTAAAACAACCCTGGTCTTTTCCAGCCCTACTTCGTGCAAGATGTTAACACACTGCCCAGCGCCACAGAAGCACTGGAGATGGCACCGCTGGTGTGCTCGCTCCTGTGCTTTGTTTTCATGAGATTAGAAAATTGATTATGCTCTTCCTGGGAGTGAGTCAGAGCCCATCAAGACAATTGCTTGAGCTTCAAAGAGCTTTGTAGAAAGAAATCCCATGTATTGATTTGTTCAGCAAAACAGGGCTTTCAGCATCGAGAGCTGCAGACTTCCTGAAGAATTTTCAAAGGGACAAGAGAACAGACCAACTTTGAAGCCATTTGTGGAAAGGCTGTTATTCCACTAGGCCAAGTTCTCAGTTGGTTTTGCAAAATTTCCTTTTGAGCTGCTTCTTTTGAAGACAGAAGAATCACTCCTCTCCTCTTTTTGGAAATAGGTATTAAATAGTTTATAAATGCATTAATAAACCACTAAATTAAAATAAAACCAGCAAGCATTTGTTATTCTGGTGCCTTCTAGAAAACTGACAGAAATAATGACTTATTCCTGTCTGTTTACCTGGGGAATACGTGGGACTAGACTGGTAAATACCTCACCGTTTACTTAGGCCCTAATTTTGCCAGTTTATCTGTTCGTACAGCTGTGGCAATGGAAAAGCAACAGTAGATTCACTAATAGACATGAATGTGAAAGACAAACCTTGCATTAGTTACCTTCTTTCTTTAAGTAGTAAAATTCATACTTACTTACAGGCCAGAACACACTTCCCATTGCATCACTCTGTGAACATTATTGGGACCAAGATCTTTGCAAAGCACTGAGTTTCACTTCAGGTTGCTAGACAAGGTTAAATACATTCTTACATTTGATTTCCATAGAGTGAATTCTCTTTCTTGAGAGCATACAAGCTGATCTCTAGCATCCTTGTGCATCAGGAGAGAACATAGGTGTTGGGTACACACTGGAAACAACATGAAACACTTAATTGTTTTTAGTATAACTGTTTTCCTTTAAAAATTAAGTTGGCTGGAATAATGCAGTAAGTGGATGTAAGCTGTTTACTACCTATTTTAATCACTGCTTTCTTTAATTTGTAATGTTCCCTTCCTTCCCCAACATCTCCTTAAAAAAAAAAAGAGCACACGACAACGACAAAAACCCAAGTAGGTATCAGGGCTGTTAATAATTGATGAAGCATTTGTAAACCCTTAGCAAATGAACAGTCAAGTGACACATGAATAATACATTTGGAGAAAAGTCTCTGACAGCTAACAGCGTTTTGAAGCAGAGCGTAAAAAATATACAGGTATTATTTTAAAGCAGCATGTGTGCAATATGAAAAATAAGGTTGAAGAAAGCACTGGACCTCTGCTTTGTTTGCAGGGGCTGTGTAGGAGGGGTTGTGTGGCAGGGGACTTCAACAGCTACTCAGCTGAACACCCTTTCCTCAGGTTACAGCCTATTTGGAGGCTCATCCCTTCAGTAACAGCCCCTGGTATGAAGTTTCTGCACTGCTCTGTTTAATAGTTGCTGCATGATTAATATACTCCCTAGCAGCAATGTGATACTGATAAAAGGCTCTTTTATTGACATTGTTTACTACTCACAATTTACTGTAGTAACATTATGATGCTGGCACTATTTCATTATTATTTCACCATAATATTTTTGCATCTCCATGCAGACACAAATCTCTACATCTGCTGCTTCCTACCATGCCACAACAAGTGTAAAAGACACAATGAAAAGAACACATGAATGTAATATACACAGTGCAGTGACTAATAGAAAGGTCTGGAACTGGCACAACCTGGATTTCATTTGGGTGTTATCCGGCAAACTACCAATCTTGCTCCTTCCTTCCATCAATAAAATGGGACATTTCACTGCATCAGATTCTAACCCAAAAGGTAAGAGGATGCACCAGCTCTCCAACAACAGCATTATCATTTCATCTCACTGTCAATAAAAGAAGATTTAATTAATTTGTTTTATCTGTCTCAGTTCATACTGGTCAAACAGAAGAGGGATTTTATCCCAGAGTATTAAGCATGGAGTTTTAAAAAGAATTGATTGCACAATGTCAATGATGCTAGTTGCAACAGACAAGGGTCCATCAAAAATCCAACTCCTAAGCTCCATCCTTTCCTAAGATCAGTGAAAGGATGGGTGTACAAAGCAGGTGTAAGGCAGCACACCAGCGGCTTTGTAATGGGAAGATGTATCACACAGGAATTACATGTTATGGGACTAAATATAAAGGCACCTTTTGGTTGGCTTTTCAAAAATGGACAATAATGATATTTAGTAGCAGCCTGCAGAGTATGATAAAACCATTCTGAGACACACACATTTCTGTTAGGAATCTCTGCAGCCTCACAGCACGTGACTGTCACTGCTGTTTCCTCTAAAAGGTCATCAGGACCTCACGAGGTGGTGCTTCCATCACACACCAGTTACACTCCTTCCTCTTTGCATTTCCATTTGCGAGTTATAGATTTCCTATACATTTCAATTACAGTCCCTTTCCCCCCTCCCCACCCCAGTTAGATACGTTGCTGGGGTAACAAAAGGTTTAACAGAGCAACAGCAAAAATAATTACTTATTTGATAACTGGTGTCTTTCAGTGGAGGCATCAGATTTGATTTTTACAGGGCAGTCCTGGCAAAGGAAAGGGAGATGTGGGGAGGGAAGAGGGGAAGAACTGACTGAGCTCTCATGCAGTTTTGATCACAAGTCAGAAACCATGTTCAGCTTCAAAGGTACTGTTAGGGAAAGTTATCACAAAGGAATAAGAGGATGGAAGAAGAAAAGAATCTCCCTCGCTCGGGAATGTTTGTACATTTTAAATGGCAGTTTGAAATGGTATGCAGAAAACGCTTGACTGAATCCTGCATTAGGATTTTTTTACTCCAGGTCTAATCCAAAAAGGCTGGTGGGGAGAATGTCCTGACGATCCTGCCTTTAGAGTCACAAGCTGAAAGACTTGCCATTCTAATAAAGAACAGCTACAGAGGGAATAACAAATACTTAAATACATTATTCATGTAGATTTTATTGTTTAAATCAAGTTGGGGGAAGGGTTTATGCACCATTAAACAAGCAGGTCCTGACAAATTTTTTAACTGGGTTGTCTGATGCCAGATTGCCAGTTGTGATAAACTGGGGCTGAGGCAGACAATTAACAGCAGGTCTGTGTTAATAGGAAGTAAAGGAGGTCCCACAAAGTAATTGTAAGGAAGCTTTTTTTCCCACTTTCTTTCTTGCAGTCCCAGGTCAGGCCACCCCTTGTTAAACCACACAGCCCCTCACAAAACCTGACAGAATGAGAGGCAGCCTTAGCACGCAGCAGCAGCATCGTCTTCTACTCGTGTGACAGCAGCACAAGGAGATGACTTGCTACAATAAATCCTACATGCCATTGTAATACAAATGTACACTATAACAATCCCAAGGAAAATCTTTACAAAAAAGATTATATTATGGGTTATAAGAATACATTACAGTAGCATAATTTCCTAAAGAAAGTTTAAAAAGCTTCATGGTTAGTTTTTTTAAACCGATTAGGAAAGTTGGGTTTTAGTCAGCCTAGCTAGCACGGAGCTTTTCACCTCACAGTTGCCATGGGACTGCTTACAGGACCTTTGAGGGAAGGGGATTTTCCCTCAGCATGCACTTTATCACTCTCTACTCTTGATTTCGGTTTTTGCCTTCCCTCTTTCACAGGTAGTGAATGCTACTGGACTCTGGATTAGCAGTTTAGTTCAGCTCAGGGATGTGCTTCTGAGGTAAACTGCCTGATCATCCCTATTTTCTATGCTTTGGTTGACATCTGGAATGATCTCAGAGCATCTAAACCAGGCTGGTTACAAAAGCCTTCCTCTTGGATCTGAGAAGACCAGAGATACGATGGAGTTGACAGATTTAGAAAGGCTACAGCAATCATTATGATCCAGGCAGCCTGGCTTCTATAAGAGAGGCCAGAGAATGTCATGAGATGGTCTCCCTGTAAGCCAGATAACTTTTTGATTAATTGCCTCTGAGAGAGACACATCCTTTCTATTTAAGGAACACAGGTACCAATTAAACACACCATCTCTACATAAATTATTCAAGCCACTCATTATCCTCACTGTTAAAAGAAAAAAAGAAGAAAAAAAACAAACCAGAGAGACCACCGATCCCACCACAGATTACTTCTGGAAGTCAAGGCAGTTCCACTACCCCCATACCTGGGCCCTATCTGCAAAGTTTGTTGCCATTTCCAGCTGGGTGCATCTAGTGTGGTCCTGCTGGTGTCCTTATATTTAAATGAGCAAACATCTAAACATCTAAAAAAGCAAAGTCCAGCCCTGAACCTAATCTCGTCTCCACCACTGAATGTGCCATTCCCTCTCCGAGCAGTTTCTCAATGAACTTTTCCTAATACAATATTTTACAATTAGCCACTGTCCCGTTACATACTCAGGAAATATAGGAAGCAGGTGTAAATCTCTGGTTTCATCTCCATCAATATGTCTGTCCCTGTCTGTCTCTTTAATTGCTATTGACCGCAGAAGGTATTTTTTCATTGAGGCATGAGGTAAAGTGATATTGATTACAGTAAATGAACTTTTCTGTAGCCTGAGTCAATTGGGAAGGTGCAGAGAGGAAACTGCAAGAATGTTTACCTTGTGCATGAGTAAAATGCCTCTTTGGAAGGTCTCTGCTTGGCTAAAGGACTGCGTGAAGTAAATCCACATTGCTACTGTTTAATGCAAAACTGTCAAGCTGCTGTGACTTTGGACAGAATGAAAATCAGCTTCATTTGCTCAATGTATTGAAATAGAAGAGAAGGAAATTAGAACAAAGACAGATTTAACTTTTAATCCCTCATGTAAGGAGCTTTTGCCATGTAATTTTTATCACAACGGCATATTTCATTCTGGAGAAATAATGGTTAGGAAACAAAGAAATCCCTATCAGCAATATACTTGCCTTTGTGCATCTGTTGGGACCTAGTGCCACATTCAGCATTGTTTGTGCTGGGAGAAGTGTGAGGATGTAGGCACCTGCCACAATTCATCGGCGGGCTTGAAACATTCAGGATGCAGAGCCTGCTGCTTCCCATTTCAATGCACTTAAGATGTATGACCACGTCACTCCCCCCAGAGCTGCCCATAAGTCTTATTAATTTCAGCTCTTTGTAAACAAAACCCCAGCATTCTTTGCATCAAAAGTAACATGAAATAGTTATTGACCAGCACCATCCTAGGTGAGGGCTGTATTCTGCTGCATCCCGTAGAAACTCATCACAACAACTCAGAAGGAGGAAAAAGAAAGAAGAGTGTCCTTCTCCCTTTCTCACATTAGTTAAAGCCAATAGGAAAAATGAGATGATTCAGTGTGCAGGAAATGATGCTTTTGTCCTGACTGTGTGTCCGAATCTGTGCGTGGAGCTGTCAATCCCTATGTAGCCTTGGCCATGCCCTCACACAGGCACACAGAGTTTTCTGGGGACATAGGCTCCATCTTCCCTTCTGAGGCTTAACTCAGGAAAGGCATTGAAGTTCACTCTACACATTTAATTAAGCCTCATCTTTCTTGAATTGTGCCAATACACTCGATAAACACTCCTCACAGTTTTACCTTAATCCCTGTGAAGCTATTTGCTAAAATGGTGACTTAATTCACGGCTCTCAGTGCCCTCTCTTTTATTTCTCTCCGAGAATGTTTTTAACAGGACCTGCTTGCTTACCAATTAATCATTGCATTTCATTGCAGAATCCATAGTATAGATGTAGGAATGGGAAAAACACATCTTCATTATAAAACCTATTCGCTCTGCTAGTTTGCTGTAAAACAATAATTCAAGCAATGAGATTACTCTGTGTAATTAATCCAGTCCTTACATTCCCACTGCATTGTTGTACAGCACGTGCTGACATATGTCAACACAGTAACGATGGATGCACAATTTATACTCAGCTCAGGCAGTTCCTCTCTCGTGTACCTCCCACATTGACTTAATAGATAACAACATAATGATAATCAACAGAAATAACTATCAGTCAAGACTTGAACAATCCTTTTCAGGTAAAGCAAGTACCAATCAGAAGAGCTGCCCACAAGTTTTTCCAGAATTCTCCTTCAAAACTATCATGCACAAAGTTCTGGAAGAAGGACTTACTTGAATCACTTCTTAATATTCTAAGGAATACTTCACGAGCTATAAATATAATAGTAAATACAAATATACTGTTAGGAGACCAGGTCTATTTGTTACCATTCTTTTCAGTTCACTTATAACTTTCACAGGCATGAGAACAGCAGTAGAGCCAGAGAGCCTGGGAAGCCATCTAGTTCTAACTGGTGATATAAATAAGGAAAGCTAAGATCACAAGTGCGTTCTCTAATTCTTATAAACTGCATGTGGCTAATCTGCTTCTAAAAAAAGTAATCAGTAATTCTTCAGGGTTTCCAGCTTCCCCTCCCATCTACCCTTCTGTTTGACATGGGAGTGGAACAGGTTTATTTTCCCCATGAAGATGATGAAAGTGGAGGTATTCAACCCTCTTGACTTGCCATTCCTCAAATCTGTGGGGAGCAAAACCAGGGAGGAAAAAAAAAAAAGGGACAAATTCCCCCAGTTTTACAAGTGATGATAACTGGTGGGAATCAGTCTCCTGAGCTTCACATTTAACTTTCTGAGAACCTCATCGTTTCCTTTCCCTAATAGATTACAGATCAGGCTCCTGTACTTGGATTCAGTAGCATGCTCTCCTTCCAGAAGCTCTGTGGAGACTGTGATGTTTTTATGGAAACATCAATAGTTTCCACCTCTCCCTGGACTCATTTAGTCTGTTTACAAAACACCATCAAATGTCAGTATCTCATCCGTGATTCATTACCTGACGTTTAATTATTGTTCCGTAAATCACTTATCCAAAGGAAATAAAGACTGTAATGAGATTTTTTTTTTTAATATTGGTGACATTATAATTATTTCCCAGTTAATATTATGAAACTCCTTAGTCCTGTTAAAGGAAACCTGAAAAGAAAGCACTACAAATATGTCTCAAATGAGACGCTTTCAGATAAATATGAGCCCTTAAACAAAAGAACAACAACAAAAAAGAGCAAAACCTGCTTTCTTTATTGCTTTCCTAAACTAGAAATCACAGAATTCTATTTTGGTCTTCACCAAGTGCTTATTTTGCATGGGGACAATAGAGTGAAGCATCAGTTCAGGCATAAAGGATGGACTCAATTCGAGCTGTAATACAGGTGGAGAGCAGTACACTTCCCTCACAGAGGATATTATAAAACTATTCTGGAGGGAGGGAGTGGAATGACATCCTGATTTGGAATAAGGAGAAATTAAAGGACCTCTGACAAGCAGCAACTTTTACTGTCAGTACCATTAACTCAC
Source organism: Laterallus jamaicensis coturniculus (assembly GCA_022605575.1). Lineage (NCBI taxonomy): Eukaryota > Metazoa > Chordata > Aves > Gruiformes > Rallidae > Laterallus > Laterallus jamaicensis. The sequence goes on along the minus strand of JAKCOX010000049.1, from coordinate 2,470,501 downwards.
TTGAAAACCACAATGGAATTTTCAATGAGGGAAACATCAGTTGGTTTAAGGGAAACTCATTTTTTCATAAAGGCTCAGAATTCACACTGGGTATAAATAACAACAAAACTTAATATTTAGCACTTGTAGATTAATTTCAAAGTGCATTGTTCTTTTTCTCAGTTTCCCATCCTGTCATTTAAGTGCTTCTGGTTTCATAAGCACATGGATTAGAAAAATGATGTGAGGAAGAACGTGTCACCTTGATTCAGCAGGAATTATTTCTGCACCCAAGAAACTGGGTAATATGGAAGGATAAGGAAATCACTACCCAATTTTTATTTTTAATCTTGATAGGCCTGAGGATATCCAAAGTTAAAAAAGTTATTTGCCTACCTACAGCCTCAGAATGAAGGCTGAAGAACTGAAGAAACAGAAGAGCTATCAGAGTAAGGGATACGGCTGCAGGAAGATACCATCCATGAGCTGACTTCTTGGAAATCAAAGCCCATGATAAGGTATTGGATATTTTCTTCCCTTCTGTCCTTCCTGCATTCATCAAGGGCTGCAGACTGAGTATAAAGAACTAGCCTTTAGGGCATAATTATACAAAGAAAATCAAACATTAGGAAAAGCAGTTTGCAGGGGGGAGGTTATTTGACTATCATTAAGTGAACTGAGAGTGAAAGATGTAAATAACTTGACTAATTTATAATCACTATGAAAATTCAGTGCTGGAAGGAAAATTCCTTTGAGAATACGATTCAGTATGATGTCAAATTATGTTCTGAGTCCAATATCAGGGTTTTCAATTATTCCTAGAAGGGCAGAGACACACGATAGCTTGTAAACATGCAAACACTATCACATCCATATAACTATGAGCAACTGCAGGGATTAAGTACGTCCTCACCTAGCAGACGTCGAGTACTCCAGCCATAGGCAAACTTCAATCTCTCCTCAAAGTTTTCCCTTCAAAATATTTCACTTATAATGATATTTGCTCTTCTGTGATACCTTTCCTCTAAGATCTTAAAGCAATTTGCAGGCATTAATTAATTAAGCCTCAAACTGCACCTGGGAATCAGGAAAACCTTTATAATCTTTTCATGGAGTGGTTAAATAGGTTAAATTCCTACCATCCTCTGCGGTCATCACCACTGAACATATCCACTCCCAGACAAACCCAGTGGCATTATTTTTATTTGGATCAGTTGTGACTGATCTTCAGAACACCAGAGCACATAACACACAGTTTATGCCAGCTATATACTTTTTAGGACAGCTTTATACCATTTGCAAGATGACTGACTGTACTTGATCCACCATAAAGTATTCTGGGAACAGAGGGAAGTGCCTTCTCTTATGAAGCAGAAGGTTCATAACCAACATGCACAGAGAGTAAAGGGTCTCGTTTCATAACTGGAGCTGAGTTTAAGCACCAGTGAGTGTGTTGAAATGCTAAGTGAGAGCACAAACCGTGTTAATTCAAATTATCAACCCCATCTCAGCTATTCAGTTATTTAAGTGAATGTATAGACAAGCTGTAAAAACAAGCCAGGTTAGATTGGTCACTAAAAATAAATTCTCCTTTCCTAGGTACTTGATATATCTGTTAACAGGGATACCACCTTAAAACCTGATCTGTGTTAAAACATATACACAAATTAAGCAAGAATATGAGCTCAGCAAGCTTTACACTACTAGAATTATCAATAACTGATAGATACTTCAGATTTCCCCCACAAGCCAGGAAGTCTTTTATCCAAAACTTTACTTTGTGCGATTCCAAATACACTGAAATTTTCCAAGCGATCTGCTGGAATTAGTGCAACATGTTGAACATGCAAATCTGGCTTTCAAAGGTTTACTTTTTGCTTTAATCATCAGCACTAAAAGGACCTAGTGTTTGCCTTTCATCTGGCAGCAAATTAATTATAAAAGCTATATGGTAATATTAATATTGTCTTCCTGTAGATCAATGGGTTTAGTACCTTTGATTCTACTATTACGTACTTGGTGACAAAACTGAGATAGACATATCCAAAAATTTCAGGATGGAAAATTCAGGTAAAGATTTAAATAGAAATGTTTTATCTTTTAATCTGTTGACTCAGTTTAAAGTTCGAAAATATCATTGACTTTGGCTCACTGATAGCAGAATCATTTAAAAGATTCCTACATAGAAGTTTGTGGGGGTTTTTCCCTTGCTTGCAGCACAAAGGGGGATTAAAACCCCCAAGAGGGGCTGGATTTGGGTCCCCCCAGCCACTTTAAGAAGGTCACACATTCACCAAGAACTTCACATTCAAGGGGTGACAGACAGCACTTCCCTGGCATGTGTTTGGATTATCTGGTGAGGTCTGTGCAAGCACTGTTAACTTTAGAATGAGACCACTTTTTAGTGCTTCTGATTCATGTCCTTTATCACCACACTGCACCTGCTACTGTCCTCTCTCTTCCCCCTAACTCCTTGATTTTTGGGCTGTCTTTCTCCTCACTCTCCTTCCAGGTGTCATCTGCTCCTGCAACTCCACAATGACCCAGCACAGAGGCAGCTCTGTTTCCTCTTCCTGGCTCCCACTGGTTCGAACAGCAGGCAGGCTCCACTGTGACTTATCAGATTCTCATGGGAAGCCAGCCCAAACGTCTCTAAAGGTATGTGTCTGAGCACAGAGCAGAACTGGGAAGCATCTGTCTCTTCACACCTCTGGCAGGAGTATTATTTCCTTGTGACTCAGCTCCAGAGTGATGAAATGGGAGTGATCTTATTTCTAACTCTACCTCACGTGAATTATTTATCACAAGCAATAGTAACAGGGCCATTCTAGTGTGTGTATATGAACACACACATGCCTACTGTGAGTCCTTCTATCAATAATCCCTTTCACACCTTGACTTTAATTCCACTATATCCCACTGTTCCCACATTATCTCTGAATATGGACTCATTTCAAAGAGCATCTGTTGTTCTTTGAGCTTAATTCTTTTTTTTCTAGGGTGGGCTCAGACTAGAGAAGGAATAATGAAATCTTTTATTGTTACCTGCTTGTAATGCAACTTTAATGAGGTGGTTTTTTTTGCACAACAGTGTAATAACAAAGCCAGGCTGTGGACTGTGCAGCTCCTGATCTCACCGTGGGAGCTTTTTCCTTTGATGTGACTGTCAGAAACACCTCGAGTTGGTATTGACAATTTTAATGTTAGAGCTCTGTAGTGCTCTGTGTATACATGTCTGATGAACGTTAGTCATCTTGCAGCAATAAAGGCAAAATAAGATATTTAGGGCACTCTAATTACTCATCTGTACGCCGGATATGGCCTTGTAAACTAAATCCCCCTCCCCTTCTTCTTTTAATTATTATTTTGTTCTTAACAAGACAGAGATTGAATTGAATGCTCCAGATCAAGGCAGAGAAAATGACTGGTTTAGTGCACCTTGAGCCATGGCTTTAGTAAAACATGATTATGGGAGTGTTTTATCTGCTGCAGTGAGGGAAATCAACTGAGGAGTAAATTGTTTTGCTTTGCTTACAGAAGCATACGTCCATTTCATGGCTTTTGGATCGCTTTCCTAATCACCAACTTCTTAAACAGGAATGATATTATAATAAACCCTAATAAAAATTACCTCCTCTCCTTTTAGCTTGTTTATGCCACTCTGAATCTCTCCTGTGTGAGCTCAGATCTCCATACTGTGCTGCCACCTTCTCGCTCCATGAAGGTTTTCACCTGGTAACAGTGGCCTCATGTGAATACTGTGTGAGGCACTGTATAAACAGGAGGTGAAAAAATTATCCTTGAGCTGAAGAGCTGGCAGACTAAATATAGGATAAAAGACCCTAGCTGGATGCAGTGTATAATTGAGGGTAACAAAAGATCAGAATCAGAGAGCTGTGTTTATAAGCAACAGCCTTAACACACAGGTAATCTAAATTGCAAGGAAAGTATTTTGAAGGTATTACAAGAGAGGGAATTTTTACGTGGGATGCAAAGGTGAGAATGTGATCTGAAAGTAGATTGGCTTTGCAGACTTTTAGAGAGAGCTCTCTTCATCCAGCAATATTATGGGAGGGGAAAAAAAAGAAGAGAAAGCATTCCTAAGTAATCACAGCCACGTTACAACAGGAGTTTGGAAGAGAAAGGATAACAAACAATATGCCTCGTACGTATTTGCTAATGGCCAGACAAATCATACCCTTTCATCTGACTGCAGTCTCATTTCCAGCTTCCACTCATACCAATATTGATGTGACCTCTGCTTCAGCAGCAGCAGCAGCTTTTCACCTCACTTGAAAAATTTCTTTTGTTTTCTTTGTTTCTCTTAATGAATGTGCAATATCTAAGATTTGCTAGGACTGAGAGTGATCTCTGATAATTCATCTAGCCCATCAATCATGGCTGGACTGGTGTTACTCTCCCAAGGAGTATCCTGGTACAAATGGGTGCAAGCTGCAGCAGAGGAGGTTCCACGTGAACAAGAAAAAACTTTTTCACTGGGAGGGTGGCAGAGCACTGGCCCAGGCTGCCCAGAGAAACTGTGGAGTCTCCTTCTCTGGAGATATTCAAACCCACCTGGACATGTTCTTGTGGCCTACTCTAGGCAATCCTGCTCTGGTGAGAGGGTTGGACTAGATGGTCTTTCAAGGTCCCTTCCAAGCCCCATCGATTGTGCGACTCTGTGAACTTGGGGTAGGAGATCACAGTTCTTTAAATCTCTATATGGTCTCTAAATCTCTCCCAATTTGGATCAGTTCAAGGTAAATACAGGTACTTGAGCTACTAAAGGAGGATTATTTACTCAAACACCATAAAAGTGTGCCCGGACACCATGGTGATGAATAGAAACAAGAAAATATTGTTCTTCTTATACTCCCTCCTCCATTAAGCACACTATTTATTTCAACATCTGCACCCCAGAATAAACAAAGTTTGGGCTATTAGAAGCATTGTGTGCATTTGCTTTTAGACACTCAGTACAAGTCTTGACAATCTATTTTCTGGATCATAATTTTGCCATGCATTTAAAACTTCAGAGCTGCCAGAAACGCTTTAGAAATCAACTCAAAAGAATTCTTGAGGGTCTGAATTAAGTACACATGGCACGTGTCTGTTTGTCCAAACATTTGCCAGAAAGCAGAAGCTAAAGATGAGCTGAAAGGTTTTCCTCTTTTGTAATCAACCTGAACACAGAGCTTTATTTTTCTTTTGCAAGAGATGGCTGCACTGAACAGAAGAAGGCAGAAGAATGCTCTTTAACTTTTGTTTAGATGAAAGTGGAGTCACCAGCTGTTGTTGGAGAACTGTGAGTCGCCCACAGACTCAGCTGGTTTAGTTCAAAGGCTCAGATAATTTACTTAAATAATTACCTTCCCTGGGAGATGTGAGTTCAGATTTTGTTATAAGCAGCATTTTAACATATTCTGATTCTGTTACAATAGTCAACCCTGTGAATCTCTCTTTTATAGGCTATCATACAAATGCTACCCAATGTGGATATTTTGGCTGCCACTCCCCAGGGCTCTGCAATGCCAAACTTCATCTCGCACTTGTTATTCCAGCTATAGGTCCATTCCATTCTGCTGATGCTTTTAGCATAGATGGAAATGTCTACTAATGGCCACTCCTTTGATTTTGAGAAAAAAAGGGAAAGGGCATGGAGGAAATGTGTTGTGACCTCAGTAAATACAATGGAGGGGGGCAAATGGGGGTTCTTTCCCATCCAACTGCTCATTCCTGACCTGACCTGTCACACATCCTCATGCAGAAAACAGCGATCCAGCTCATATCATCCCCTGTGAACTCTCACTGCTCCCTTTTCCACTTAACTTTAAAAGCCTTTCTCCAAAATAAATGTGCAGCTTTCTCACCACTCTTTCCAGCCCCGAAATGCTCATACACAGGTATCTGAACGGCACAAAATGCTCTGGCAGGGGAATATACCCACAGCCTGGGATTCATCCAGTTTCTGCTTGCTGTCACTGAATCGTTGTCCAACTAGCTTATTAAATGTTAATTATTAACAACACTATAATATATCTGATACCCCGAATCTCATTTCAGGATCGTACTGGACGAGACTCTCAGCAGTATGAATGTGTGAGCACGAGGTGGTGATTTCATCCCCAAGGAACGGCGTTTCGTTACACTGCAAAACCAAAGTCACCAAGTGTTTGTGAGCCTGGAGCTCCAGGCATGACCCTTCTCTCACTTGCCAAGATTTCAGATAAGCGCTTTGGATTTACCATTTATTACTGACATGGAAACTGCCTTGTCTTTACCCATGGATGAAGCCAAAAAGTGACACACAAACCCCCTCCCTGCAAACTTCTCTCTTATCCTTTACACTTTGGGATCACAGCAGAGCACCCGTCATGCTCAGAAAGCAAAGCACCACCATTACATTCCACTCCTCAGGAGGAGATGCTTTATCTGAAATTGAATCCATGATGCTGGATTGCTAGTAGATAGGATACAGCTTTTGCAGAGAAACACAACCATGGCTGTTTGCTGCGAGGAAGCGTGCACACTTCAGGCACGTGGAACAAAGAGCTCAGAAGCAAAACAGAATCAGGCAAAGGTCAGCCATACTATTGATACAGAAAATGAAGTAAAAAGAATCTTAAAAATACATAAGAAATTAGAAGAAGGCCACGTGCTATTAAAATAAAATGCAAAAGCTAGGCTCCAAAAGGTCAGAATCTTAGTTACTCTCACTTGCGACTTGTAAGAGGTTATGTGAGGAATGCCTCTATTGGTCTATAATTTATAAGTGCCTACTGCAAAATGTGGCTGTGTCTAAGCCTTCCAGGCCATGTGGCAAAAATGAATTTTAAAGTTTTTTCCCCCCACGGGGATAAGGAAACGCCTGTGCTCTGCTGGCAAAGTTCCTTAGCATGAAATGAGACAGATGGCAGGGATACATCAGAAGCATATGACATATAACATCAGGGTTATTTAAACCAGTCTGTGAATCTATGATTCTATGATCTGGTCTCCTCTCACATCCTCAGAACGGAGAGGCTTATTTGATGCACTATCCATTTGCTGCCCACCTGTGCACACGCAGCTTCAGGGCTGGAACCAGCTGATCCAGGAGTTTACTAAAACTTTAGAATCTCATCAGTTTCTATCCCACCAGCTTCTTACAAGCCTGAATCTGAAATAGGAGCGATGTTATTATCAGGTGAGATTTCATCTGGCTGTTTGGAGAACGGCGTGCCTTGGGTTTTGTTACTTAAGCCTGTTGGTTGTGGTTGTTATTACTGGGGAACCTGCAGGTTGCTATATTAATCCAAATGAAAATATTCAGAGGAAATCACCTCTGTCTGTCTCTTCTGGGAGATGCTGTATTTGTTTTTCTGTCCCTTTATTCGTGTGCTTACTGAAGGCATGAATGAGACCCAAACACAATGTTTGGCAATATTCATCCAACCCCACCGTGTCATTTCCAAACACAATCTACCTCAGCTGAAGCAAGGCACACAAAATCCTACAGCTTGCTCTTTCATTCTAATAAGATTCTTTGTTTCTCACACTGGAAATCTCTCTGACTTACTGGTGATGCCTTGCACATTTTTCAGACACAGGCAGGAAAGTCTGAAAGAACAGAGCTGAGGAGGAACCAGCACCACGTGTATTTCCCTTTTGACCAGAGGATTTCTGTATAAGCCCACAGAGGGATTTGCTGTAACATACTTTATGTCTTGGCAAGATCATTTAGATAGAAAAATATTCTGAAAGATGTAGTAAACAGCTCAGAATGTGCTGGGCTTAGGTAACCTGAACAATGCTTGGGTAAGCCTACAGAAATCAAGTGAGGTCAAGGACACAGAGACCAACAAAGAAATTGAAAAAAGTTGCAATTAGAAGCATTTTAACAAGCAAATCTGAAGAACTTTCCACTCTGTATTCTTTTCTTTCCCAATATTAACTGCTATGGCCTGTGGATGATTCCCACTAAACACAGGAACCCCAAATCCCTGGAGAGGCAGTAGGAGTTACTCCCTGCTGTCACCTGAACTATTTTGTTTTACCCTAAACAGAATACACAGAGCTGACAGAACTGGGCTCAATTCTTATTTCTTTCTTCCATTATTTCAGCTTCTGGATAGTTTTAATAGTTTATTTCCATCAGCTTTAGCTGATATTTTAATGGCTAAGGTATTATTTTGGTTTTTAACCTCAGGCTTTTCCTATTTCTGTCAATGATTTTCCATTAATAGTCTTCCAAGTGAGTTTTGCTAACATCCCAGCCCACTGCTCTTGGATTGAGAATTAAGTATTTTAGCTTTTCAGACTTTTTTTTTTTATAAAAAACCCTCTTCACTTTATTCTACTTATCTGTATAAAATGGCACATTTAACCTCCAGAATGACATTCACGGGCCCTTGACCATAAAGGACCCAGCTCCTTTACACTGTGATGGGCAAGAGGCAATCTGACACTCAGACAGACACCTCACATCTGTGCACAGAGTTAAAAACACAACAAAAAACTGCACACACACCCCCCAACCCAAACCACCTGAAAGATGGCACATTGCCTGAGGCAGGGAAAAGCTGCTCTCTTCTCCCAGTCCTTGTCCTCAGGTGAATGTGCCTGAAGTGACTACAGTGCATGGAATATTGAGTTGCCATAACAGCCTCAAAGCCTCAGGTTTGCATCTCAGTAAGAAAGGGTAATGTCTTCAGAGCAGGGACCCTAAACCAGAACTGCACCCTCCTCATGTAAACTTGTCACTCCCAGAGGTTGTATTTTCAACCTCCAGATACTGCCTGCAAAAGGTCTCTGTGTCTGCCCACCCTTCAGTTTTCAGAAAAATTTGGTCCTGACATCATGGTGTGAAGTGTTCTGCAAGGACACAGCATCTCATGTCACAGAATCACAGGGTTGGAAGGGACCCCCAGAGCCCATGGGGTGCAACCCCCTGCCAAAGCAGGGTCCCTAGGACAAGGCACACAGGTCGGTGTCCAGACGGGGCTGGAATCTCTCCAGAGAAGGAGACTCCACACCCCCTGGGCAGCCTGTCCCAGGGCTCCCTCTCACCCTCACTGGGGAAAAGTTCTTCCCCATGTTGCTGTGGAACTTCCTGTGCTCCAACTTGAGATCATGGCCCCTTGTCCTGTCCCCACAGACCATTGAAAAGAGGCAGTCCCTGCAGTGGCAAAGCTCCAGAAATCATGGCCCAGGTGTAACACTCCAAGCTCAGAGGGGGAAGACCACACAAAAGGGAAAAGTTTTTTTAAATCCCTTTAAAATACCTCTCTATTCACACAGCATTTTTGAGACCTGACTTAGGATTTTTAATTACTGATGTTTAGCCAAACAAGACCAGCCCTGAGTGCTACAGCACGGATTTCAGAGCAGCTCAAAGCAAAAAAAGGAAGGGCTGCCCTCACAACCCACCAGCAAACCATCAACCTTCATCAAGCAGACCTGCAATCCAAACCCTTCCTGGCTAAACCTACCAATATAACCCAAACCAACCTACCAAAACCTACTGGAAACTATGAGGTTTTTCCACTACACCCTCTTGCAGACATGGGGAAATGAAACCAGAACAAGCCATAGCTCAAGAGGAGAAGGGTAACCTGATTTTTATTTTCCAGGGTGGTTTTTTGTATATCCTCTCTTAATTGGTTCTTCATCATGTTTTCTTTCTGGATTCTGCTGCCCTGAAAACCTCAATGATAAGCAATATACTGCTGTTAAACTCGCTCAAAGAGAGAGAGAAGAATACAATTTTCTTTTCTTCTTTTCCTGTGATGTTGTACTATAAGAACAATAATATTCACTCCTTTGTAGCATAATTAAAATAAACTGCTGTGCTGTGGCATTTAGTCAATTGCAGCAGTCGTTTATTGCCTCATATGCAACAAATCCTCAGAGATTACAGCTTAAAGCACATATGAATTTTTGCTTTCATGCTCTAACTCGGAAGGAAAATATAAAGGTGCTGCAGCAACTGATCCATAACCCACTACACACACACGCAGATGAATTACACCCACCAGACATGCATTACAAATACTAGTTTCAGTGCAATGAAAGGAATAACCTAATTAATTCAGTGGAGTTACACATGCTTAAAATTTATAGAGAGAAAGATAATGCTTTTGATCTTAAAGTACCAGGGCAAATCAAGTGTGCTGGTAACGTGGGCTTTCTACGTGCTAAGCTCTGGGGTGCAGCTTTTTGTTTGCATAACAGTAATTTAACTACTCTTCCAGGCAATGGCTGTGGTATAACAAAGCTGAGTGAGGGTAAAAAAACCCAAACCAGACATGAAGACACCTGTCCTGTTGATAAAAACATCATTAGGAAGCACTCAGAACCTCAGTCCACATGGGCTACTCTGATTCAGAGGGCAAAGAGACCTTCCATAGGGATAGGCAGGGGATTTAGGTTCCAACTCCAGCTTTAACATCAACTTCTCACCTGGCTGTGGGTCACAATGTAAAAACATTCCTATACTTAAATCTGTTGCTAGATATCTCATGGATTTTTCCAAGTTACCTGAGAAGATTAAGGTCTGTATATCCACAGTGAGTTTGAGAAATCCATTTATCTACCTATTAAGCACAGAAAGCATCTTTGCAAATCTGCCCTCCTTTCTAAGGAGCCCTGCTAGGCAGGCTGAAGAGAGGTGTAATTCCTTACCTTGGCCCTGGAGGGATTTTGTGAGAATAATCATAATTATGCAAGAACTGCTCAAATCCTGCAGCCAGAGATGTGCCATTAATACTGGATAGAATCCAAACATCAAACCCACATCAGCAGATGAAATATGTAGATGATGACTCAGAGCAAAGTATATAATTATATTATCTAATGATTAAGATGCAAAATAAACCCAATTGCATGCTATTAAATATATCAAGTGTAGAGAATTTGGGAGCCACAAGCTCAGTGCATGAGACCCACCCGAGTTCTGCACTGAACTGTAGAATCTGACACATATCACACAATGCTTTGGGTTGGAATGGACCTCAGGGATCACCTTGCTCCAACCCCCAGCCATGGGCAGGGACACCCTCACTAGCCCAGGATGTCCAAAGCCCCAGCCAACCCAGCCCTGAACACCTCCAGGGGCTCCCACAGCCTCTCTGGGCACCCTGTGCCAGGGCCTCCCCACCTTCAGAGTGAAGAATTCCTTCCTCAAGTCTAACCCACCCCTGCCCTCTTCCAGCTTGAAGCCATTCCCCTTGTCCTGTCCCTGCACTGCCTGGTGACCAGCCCCTCTCCCACATCCCTGTCGGACCCCTCTAAGCATTGGGATGCTGCAATTAGGTCTCCCTGGAGCCTTCTCTTCTCCAGGCTGAACCAGCCCAGCTCTTCCAGTCTGACTTCATAGGAGAGGTGCTCCAGCCCCCTAATATTCTTTGTGGGCTCCTCTGAACTTGTTCCACCAGCTCTACATCTCTCCTGCACATACATCTTGGTGGCAACTTAACACAATCAGCCTTCCAACCCCAGCCCTGATTTTTGGGAGGCTATGGAACACGAGCCAAGGTGAATTCAGCAACGGCACCTTTTCCCTGACAAGGTCTCACACCATCCCTTTGCTGATGTACAGTGACCAGAGATATTAGAACAACTCTCCCTTGACAGATCACAGGATGCCCCTGCATACAGGGTATGAAAAGCTGGTCACTACTGAAGGGGAAAAAAAAACCCCAAATAAAAAAAGGGCAATAAATCCATAAATTTATAGTGTAATTTTGCCCTAGTTACAACAGTGTACGACTATGACAAGCAAGGCTGCTTTCCACAAACAAATTTATCACCACTGGTTGCTCTTCTATTGCTTTCAATAAGAAATGCCAAAATAAGTATGATTTAAAAATGCTATCAGCTGACTGGAATACTCAATAGATTTGGTACGTTACAATGAAATTGGTCTCTAAGTGTGGTATTAAAAATAAATATATAAAAAGGAATGAGTATGGACCTAAATCTGCCACTTAATGCTCCACAGTTATGCCTCAATATTTACTGTAAACCAGAAGATTGTCTTTGGATCCTAATTTGCATATTCATATGGTTGTCATACAGCTTGAAAGTGGGTTTTCTCCACTTGGTTATAACACTTTAAATATTCGGGGGTTTTTAGTGCACAGTTTATGCAAATCCCACTCTGAGCAATATGGTTTCACTGATGCTGAGTCTGGAATCCTGCTGCAGTCTGGCCTGTTGATGGAGGGGAAGACAGTGCCTGGGGTAAAACAGAGCTACTGGAAAAGTCCCAGCAAGCACCTCAATGGAGGTGTATCAAGAGGGTGTAAAGGAGGAAGAGCTGGGTCCATGCAGAAGTTCTGGGCTCCTTGGCATAGCACCGGTTTCCCAAAGCTCTCTCTCAATACTCAGATGGTTCTTCAGCCTGCTCCTCCCCACGTAGGGTTTGGGGTGTTAGTACCTCATGTGGTTATGGTGGAAGGTTTGTATCTAGGCTCTGAAGCTCAAACTGTGGAACAGACAATGCTTCCTGGAGGATGGGCAAAGGCGAGTGAGGTAGGTGGACCCAAATTAACTGAGGAACACCATACTTTGGGTTCAATGTCCAGAAAAACGTCAGAGAACATCTGCATGGTATCACCAGCTACACCAGTCATCCACTGGAATGTCATAGAATCAGAATCACAGACTGGTCTGGGTTGGAAGGGACCCCAAGGATCACAGAGTTCCAGCCCCCTGCCACAGGCAGGGCCACCAACCTCCAGTGAAGTGGAACGTGTCTGTGTGCAAACAAGAAACCTTCGCCCACCACCACGCAGGGTGACTTCAGACATCCCACACCCCTGGTCCTGCTTCTCTGCTCCTCACCTCTGTCACTACTCTTCATTTCAGCAGAAAGCTCTCTGGAGCACATGCTGGTTTTCCCCATTTGTCTGTACAAGTAGGAAAATCCCGACCATCCATCACATCAAAGATAAGGATTGTCTCTTACTAAAAGGCAAACCCGAGTGCTTGAAGATGTGACAGCTGAAGAGTACCAAGCAGAGGGGGGGCTGAGGGTACCACAGCCATCCCCTGCTTGCAGGATTGGATTTGGGATGCTCAGTACTAATTTTATGGGCTCCTACACCCCGAGTTACTCCATGTTGCAGCAACAAATCCTTATTCTGTTTTTTTCATGACGAATACATCCGTGCTTACTGTGACATTCTGGTGTTACACCTTAATTAATGACCCTTTCTTGTTACATACCCCATACATACACCAGTGAGGTAACACTCCCAGTTTACACCAAGAGAAATTTGTGTTGGCCTTTGCTTCCTAACTAGCAGTGTCCTGCCCCAAAAAGGGGAGACAGGACACATGCAAGGAAACAAGTGGCTGAGACCCCATGCAGTATCACCTCTTCTGAAGAAACAGGAGCAGAGACAGCACTTGAATTTCAGTTTCTATAAACTATTTGGGCAAATGCAGTTGTCCTACAACTGTCTGATGAGACTGATGCTGCAAGTTCAGCTGTCTCTGCTTGCTTATTTGTGGGAACAGAGAGATAACCAGACACCTGGATCACAAACACATCACATCTCCATTTTCCAGACCATATTCAAGAGCATACAACAGACAATAGCTTTCCTCCAGTGCAATGAAAAACCAGATGGCTTCAAAAGACCCACCTTGCCTCCAAGGCGCCATATGGAATATTAATTAATAATAGATTAATAGACCTTTCCCCACTTAAAAAATTAATCTGTTTGTTAGCTGTTTGTGCCAGGGAAGTGCTACAAAACAATGGCTGCATTCAAAGAACCACATCATCTCTTTGGAGATGTCCTTCCCAGGCCCTTGAGGAAATCACATCAGAAGGAGCCTGGAGACAGAAGAAGAATCACAAAGCCTGGGGTTTTTTTGTTAGTGAAAGCAGCAGCCATTTGGAAACTTCAGAGAAGCAGAGAGGAGGGCTGGATGTTATACAGTAGGAAAAGCTGCTAGCCTTCGAGTTAACTGCAAGCAAAGGACAAGAAGGAAAAAGAAATTGAGGGCTTCAGAGCCATGGCAGGCTACTCACCCAGCTTTCCTAGCATCACCTGAGCAACCCAGCGAGAGCAGCGCCTAACCAAGTCAGCACCAGAGCATCTCTCAGGGCTCCAAGCTCTTGTACTGAAACTTTGGATGCTGAAGGACAGCAAGTGAAGTTGAATAATTCGAACTGGGTTTTTCAAGTCTCATTAAAGGGTATTTTGTTTTTCCTCCACAGGGATTTTTTAATCCTCTGGGTCTTGTCAATTGATGCACTACAGGGTGTGTGCTTCCCCCACCCTCCTTCTCTCCCCTGGGATCTCACCTCCTTATTATGAGCCCGGATAAGCAGCTTTAATTCAGTGTCAGCCTCATCTACTGAATTAAACTGGGCCCAGAAAAATCCTATTACTGTTGTGAGGAAGGTGAATAAATGTGTATCTTGACTGATCGTGTATTAATCCTGGTATCCACTTAGGGCCTGAAAGGAATTGTCTGTTCAGTTGCCTAGCAATATCATTGAATGTGAGCCTTAGCATTTTGAAAAAAGGGTCAATTGCTAAGTAAGCCCCCAGCACCTCATTTTATTGCTTTCTTTCCCCAAGCTTTTTATTTTGTAAATACAAAACAAATAACTACCAGATATGAGATTATGAACTAAGACAATGGTGAGAGCTTGTGGTTTATACATGGAGTGTCTCATCAGACGTGGAGCTCACACCAACTGAGACAGATTTCACATAAAGGCAAAAAAAAAAAACCACCAAGAGAAGAAAGAGGAAAGGTTGCCAAGGTGTAGTAAAGAATAGCACAGTATTTCACAAGATGTCAGATGCTGGTGTCACTAGTTCACATCCACTGCCCCTAGAAAACCTGTGCTTACCTGCAACCAGCCAAGGAGCTGACCCAGGTGAAGAGATAACAATTAGGAGTGGGGTTTTTTACCATGGATTTACAATCGTTTAAAACTCAGAGAACTTCCCCAGGAGAGGATATTACTTTGGCCTAGAGAGTACACCTGGCAAGAGAGCACTGAGCAAAAGGTGCCTTGTGGGCAGTTGCTAGGAAGAAACAATCATTCCATTTTCTGTTGAGAATGGAGTGTGTGCTGTTAAATGTCAAGTGTTTTCATTAACAGCTGGAGAGATGAAGCCACAGAAATTCTTATTTATAACCCTGCAGCCTCTTATCCTGTATTGGGATGTAATTTGGTTCAGCCATGTGGCTTAGCATATTAATTATGGTTTTAGATTGGTCGAGGCCAATTTACAAGGCTCTTTTTGTGTCTCAAATATAGAAGCCAAAACTCTTGAGAGGTATTGTTTGAAGTTTTTCTACTTGATCTGTGCCATTCTTCCCTGGGAGCTTCTGAGGGATTCACCCAAAACACCATCAATAGCAGAATGTATACAAAAGATGTTCAAACTCCTCACCCCACAGCTTTTAGAGAAACAAACAGCCCTCTAAGCAGAGATTTCTGGAGCAAGGAATGCCATGAAATCCTTCAGGATACAGGCTATCACCAACCTCAGTGCTATCAAACGTAGTCATCTTTTTTGATCAGGGGCTGCAGTAGCAAACTGACTGGCAGGCCGATGTGCCACTGCCTTTCAGATACAGTCTCTTTCCCATCATAGCCACTTTTTCCTTCATTAGTACCTGGATGTAGTCTGAGAGGATCTGAGAAGGAAATTAAAGGAAAAGTGAATAATAAGACGCTATTAGATGCCACATTCCTTGGGCTCATTAGAAACTCGTTGGATTTTTAAGATGATGAGATCTGTTTTATCTGGATATTCCAGTCACAGGGAAATGTTACCTGTCATCTAATTACTATCTTGCTCAGCATGCCATCCATCCCACCTCTGATTCTTCCCTTTCAGAGCATTCCTCACCCAGCTAGTGGTGTCAGGAACAAATCTTCCTCTCTTCTGGAACAAATCCTTATCATACTCTAGAAATGCTGGTGTCCAGAACTGCAAAGATCTGCCAAAATCTCCAAATCATGGAATCATGAGAACTGCAGAGAGCTTTAATACCAGCTGAAGGCAGCTTTAAGTTCAGAAAAGTCTTGAAGGTTGATTTTCCTTACTAAAAATTAAATACTTTCTGTAGAGTTTTTAAATCACGGAGTAGGAGCACACATGTAGAATAATTCTAGGGAACCTCTTCTCTCTGAGAGACGTACCTACTCTTGGTTAATAGTGCTGAGAAAGAATCAAATGGGAAATAAGATGCTGCTTCTTTGAGGACAACTTAATACTGAAAGAGCTGAAGCATCTGTCATCACTAGATCTCTCACAACTGAGAGGAGACATCTTCTTAAATCAGAAGTTGAACCCAGAAATAACTAAGTGAAATTCTCTACCTTGTGTTACACAGAACAGCTAACAAGATGCTCATAACCAGTAAATCCCAACTCTATGAATGCTTTCAGGCTCTCACCCTTGCAGGAGGCACTGCAGGTTGCTGTGCTGTTGTATCAGCAGAGTTCAAAGGGGAAAAAAAAACACCTCAGCAACCACTTATTCTCTTAAGATTTCAGATTAGTCAAGGCAGCATTAAGGATTTTTCTAAAGGTTTGCCACTTTTCCAGACGCAAATACCTCACCAGCCCTGCCAATACTTCTGACAGTTAAAGTAATTGCAATACTTTGTGGATCTCGATTTCTAATCTACTTTTTATTGCTGTAAAGATCACAACTGATTATGTTTTTGTATATGCTACAGGCTGGTATTTTAAATGCCTTTTTTTTTTCCCTTCATAACCAGCATTTTTTTAAATATCTACCAAATCAGAGTCGTACCTCAGCCAAAAAATGGAGCCCTCTGCTCTGCCAGTGCTGTACCTGTACTGAGGGAGAGAGTATCTGCTCAAAGAATTTGCAGTCAAAAGAAAGAAAGAAGATTCACTGTTACTGAATAAATAAGAACGTATGTATACAGATGCTAAAAATACTCAAAGAGCAACCTAGGAGCTGCAGAGACCCAAAGGAACCTGGAGAATTAAATCCTAAGCTTTAGGCACAAGCCCAGCCCTTTTTTGTGTGTGTTTTTCATGAAATAACATAAATCTCTGCTTCCTCTCAATAGATCTCCAGACACCTCTGATACTTAGGGTGAAGTACAGCACTAATTCTAAATGGACATGTATTTTATCAAGTATTAGCAGTCCCAGATAGGGCAGAAGAACACTGATCTGCCCTGTGTTTTATTCCTATTAAATGTTTCAGGTTTGCTTTTGATTTTGCATATATATACCCAAAAAGCAGCTTAACACCAGGCGTTCAAGGATGGATTGCACACAGGTTCTGGGAGGTTGCCAACCAATTGCTGATTGATCTGAGCTGGAAATGCTTTGTTACATAAAGCAAACCAAAGAACAAAACGTTCCATCCTGACGCTTAGATTACTTCTCTTTCTTTTATGCCTGGAGACAATCAGGCAAAAGGCCTCCTGCAGAGGAAGGGAAGGAAGGGGGGTGTGGGGGGGTGGCACAGAGCTTTATTTCTTTATTTTATCCAGAGACTTTAATCACTGACATCTTTTCCCCTTTTATTTTGCCATGATCAGATATTCATGAGAAAGAAACAAGGACCAAGGTTTCAGTATTTCTGTAGAGAGGGAATGAATGCATTGTGCAATCCCTCAGCTCTCCAGCACTGTGAGTAAACAGACCATAATCTCGGTGCAGATTCAGTAATGTTCTCGTGCCCTCTTTTGGGGGGAGGGAGTTATTTTCCAAGCAGCCTTCAAACAGCAGGTGACAAGTCTCACTAGTGGAATATTGCAATTTGGTAATGTGATCTCTTATTGGAGAAGATGAGCTAAGCCTCGGGTTTCCATCCACCCACACTTTACTCTCCCTTAGATACACTCAGGGTGCAATTTCCAAGTGAGTGTAGTGAAAGACTGGTATCTTTATCCCCAGCAGAGAAATTTCTTCTGCATCTTCCAGCCATCCTTAGTTAGCACTGCTTGCACTGAGATGACACTAAAGGCAGACGTAAGGCAAGCACTCGCATCATTTGTATTACACTAACACACAGACTTCACCTAAGACTAAATACTCCAGACCTGAAATAGCACTGGTAGTAAGTGTTGTGTGCACCTGCCGTTCACCAAAGGGTTTACAAAGCAAACAGTGGGGGAAAGAAGTATTATTATCTCTGTTTTATGGATGTGGAATTGATGCACGTAACTCATCCCTTTTGCAGCCCTTCAGAGCTCGTGTAATTGTTCCCTGCAGCTAGATTTCTCCAATTGCTTGGGACACTTAAGAGTAAAATCCATCCACGTTCATAGTGCTTTCACAAAGTCCTGCAGTCCTGAGAGATGTGAGTGATGTAAAGCAGCAGTATACTGGCTGGCTGCATGGGGGTAAAATTCACCTTGGAAGGACACACTCCCCAAGGACAGACCCAATTGAATTTGTGGGTGGAATTTTCTGAATGACTTCTGAGCCATCAGCATTCTTGGCAGTGCTTCTAAAATTTTAAAAATAGCAGATAAACTAAATTCTCCAGCTCTTGGAAACCCAGTGAAGGTACGTGGTACATCAAGAATGTCTCTGTAATACCTTATGATGACCCTAAATATAACAGGAAAGGTGCATAGGTAGATGCAAACTGCACTATGAATCCTCACTATTAAGCCATATTAGCAGGTTTTTGCAAATAAAACTTTCAGTGCCTCAAATGCAACTGCAGCAGTTTCATTGCAAACACCACAAAACAGCCTCATTAACACCTGTAGCTTTACCACCAAGTAACTGGTTCCAGTAGTGGGAAGTGCCTCCACAGGGTACAAAAGACACCCAAGCAGCACAGCCATTGGAGAGCTGGCAGGGAGCAGAGAGGATTCCAGGCTTGGATTAACACATGCACGTGTACATACATCTCCAGGTACAGAGAAGAAGCAGGACAATTACTGTTACACCACAGGAACAGACAAACTGAATCCCAAAGCTCCCAAACACGTTCCTGTGCCTGGCCAAAGAACTGCTGGATTCACTGGTCAGACTGTAGATCACAGAAGGGTGACAACTAACTAATAACTAATTAAGAAAATAATAGGATTGATCTACCATCTATCTTGACATCAAGTAAACTCTACATAAAGGCACCCACAACCTTAATTAAGCACTTTGTTAACGCCAAGCTCTTCAAAGTTGTGTGACTTGCCCCTTGATATGAACATTGAATCACAGACTGGTCTGGGTTGGAAGGGACCCCAAGGGTCCCAGAGCTCCAACCCCCTGCCACAGGCAGGGACACCAACCTCAGGCCTGGAGCTACACAAGGTTGCCCAGGGCCCCATCCAACCTGGCCTTGAACAACCCCCGACATGGGGCACCCACCCCCTCTCTGGGCAGCCCCTTCCAGCCCCTCACCACTCTCTCTGTAAAAATCTTCCCCCTAAAACCCAATTTAAACCTCACCTCCTTCAGCTTCGCTCCATCCCCCTTGTCCTGCCATATCTACCCCTTTAAAAAGTTGAAAGGAAACTAAAAGGAAAGCACCCTGTGCACGTGTGTCCAAGAACCTCTCTCACCCCACACTCACCTCCTTCTCCCCACAGATATCCACAGGTCTGTATTTAGATTTCATTTAAAGGAAGTCCAGAAAAAGAAAGTAGCAGTAGGGCTGCTCTAGCAGGAAGCCCAATTAGCTAAAAATAAAATCTCAAATGCTGAAGCGGTGCAGGCAATAGCCCTCCTACAAACGTTGTAATCAACCTGCAGCATTAGCGGGATTTTATGCAATCTTTTCCTTTCCAATATGTTATTGTCCTTATCATACAAACCTTAGAGAAAAAAAGAATCATAAAACATAATGAGGGATTTGGGTTTTTTTTTTCTTTTTTCTCTCTTTTCATTTGATTGCTATTGGAGTAACCTGGGCAGGAAACATCTGGGTTTTTTCCCCCCACTGAAGAGCACAGATTACCAGGTTTTAGTTAAACCTGGTATTCTATAGTTATTTACTGGGACCTGAGGAGGAAAAAGAAAAAAAAAAAAAGAAAAAAAAGAAAAAGAAGTTGGAACCTAATTACATAGCAGATGCTGAGAGTGGTATTTATTCACCAAAACCACACAGGTCATTCATTAAAATCTCAGTTTTAATTAGCAAACACCTGTTTTGTGTTTGATTTTACACTGATACGTACTGTCTGCAATTTGCTTTCTTCAGTACAAGCAATTAGATAGCCCTGACAGTAACAGTTAATCTAATTAGAACAGGGGTGCCTTGGGAGGCTGGCCCTGCCTTCAAGATCGCATGATCACAACAGCTCCATCCCATTGTGGCTGTGGGGGCTGATAGGGTTGGGGGGGACAGTATTCACACACACACACACCCCCCTTCTGATTGACAAGTGATGTTGCTGTTATTTCTAGCGTTTTCTCTTTTAAAGAAACATTTCTTTGCAGCAAATAAAGGCCCTGAGCTGCAGAAGGACAGGCGATGCTCCTGCTGCTTTCAGACACGACCTCCAGAGCAGAGCTCGATTCAGAGCCATGCACTGCACAGGCTCCTTCAGCACAGCCCATTCACTCTCCTCCCCTTGCCCTGAATCACTCTTCTCTGCCTTCCCACAACCCTTTCAAGTCCTTAAAGCAGAACTGAAAAGCAACTCTTCTCCTTTCTGTGCGGCCCTCGCTGGCTAAGAGGGAAGGCTGAGAGGTTTGCAGGGGTTACTTCAAAAGGTCTCCTCCACATGAAGGTGAAAAGTAGCTGCTGCCACCTCAACTACGGTCCCAAATCCATCTTAGGTCAGAAAATGGATCTTCCCAATTAATATCCCCTTTAGAATTACGCTATTTTTCTGTTAATTGGCATATATAATCATAAAAAAAGTTGAGGGTGTAGTTACTGGAGACAGTTACACCCTCTGACTGATGGATTTAATGGAGTGCCATGCCTTTGGGAGTGTGAGGAATCCAGAAGTGTTCCCCTTTAACTGGCTCGCAGTCTAACAGTAACACCACAGGTCACATTTTAGGATGAGGGGAGGAAGACAGAATACCTGCTGGAACCCACCCAGCATCACTGTTTGGGGCTCTACAAAATCACATCCTTCAAAACTGCATTCAGCAAAACCCTGAGCAATGGGACTGCATTCTGCTTGCAACGCTGAGATGAACTATCTCTCTCCAGATGCAAATTAGGCACCATAATGAACTCTTATCTGAAATAGATATATTTGAAGCTTGTGCTCTACATCCCAATCACACGTGGCACATTTTCCTCAAAGCATTTGATTTTCAAAAAAAAATTGGCCCCTGTATAAGGGGCTTTGAAGCAAGTGTGGCACAGTGATTAATCAATACTTGCCTCATCCTTAAAGGAAGGATGAAATAATTCCCAAATTCAAAGAATGATGTGGCAATAAACCAACTGCAATAATGAAAGCATTATTGCAATAAGGGTCATTGAAAAAGGCAAGTGATACAAGTGATACCTGTGATTATAAAATTATTATAATGCAGGATATATCTTCTTCTGAAAACATTCCATGCCCTACATCTGCACCACTGCTTGTTTTCCTTCTTTTTTGTTAAGCACAGTAAGTTGGCCTCCCCATCTATCATAGAAATCCAGTGCAGAAATAAATTCTTTTAAAAAAATATCTCCCTGGGGTAGGCAAAGAGATTTTGAAATAAAGGAATAAGCTAATTAAATTTAACTGTGTCATCCTGGGTAGGCTGAACACCGTAATTAATTAATCCAGCCCCTGCTTGTCCTGGAGGGGAATGGTGTTCCTAAATGCACAGGGTGAAATCTGTTTAAGGAGATACAAGGCAGAGTCAGGCCTCTCTGATGAAGGGAGGTGTAAGTGTCTCAGCTGGAGAGTGTGCAGGAGCACTGCGAGCTCGTTAATATCCAAAAGCAGGGCACAATGCTGAAAAGCTAGGGAGAGATGGGGGGATGCTCTGCAAAACACACAAATATGTCAGCACAGAGAGTGCAACTAGGGAGTTTGGAGAGCATCTTTCTGCCCAGAGTGAAAGCACAAACCTGGGAAATAATGAAAAATTACATTTCACAGCAATTTCTGCTTTATCCCAGTCAAGTGTATCCAGCCTGTTGAATTGTTGCAAAGTTACATCATGGAAAACAGCACAAAACCTGACCACAAATGTGCTGTGTAAATCACAGCACTGGAAAAAACTTCTTAAGGGGCTTGTGTGGATTTCTTCCTGGCTAATTTTTAACATCATTATGGCAGAACAGGGACCATGCCAGCCTTTCTTTTGGCTTGTTGGTTCCATTCTGTGACCCAGACACATCTTGGGAGAACACTCCACGTTTGGGGCTTTGATACTCTGGACATAATTTACACTATGCCTGAAGCTACTCTGCTATTAAACCATCATCTCTCCATTACCCTCACAGCCTCAGGAAGCAATGCTGCACAAGGGTGCTTTAAAGCCAGCTTGCCCAATTCCTTACATTTCATTTAGCCTGGAACTAGGGAGCCTGAGCCAAGGCCTGTATTTTAAACCCTGGATTCTATTGTCTAAGGCAGTGTTGCTTTCCTTCTGCTGATCAGTTCTACACACACGAGCATAGAAAAAACCCCTAAGCAATGTGATGCTGATAGGAATGTGCCTGTGATTATCCCTTTTACTCACAGGAGAGATGAGACTTGCTGCTATAGCTGGGCTAACATAGTGATGCCCCATCCCTTTTCCTGGGATGGGGGGAACCCTCCCCTGGATGTGGTGGTGTAAAGAGAGGCGTGTGGTACACTGTGCCAGAGAGGTGATGCCCGACTGAGCGCCTGCCACCCCGTGTCACGATCTCAAGGACGCTGGTTCCCACCTTGGGAAGGTTTGCTTAGGTGCTTGGGTGGGATCTGAAAGGGGCAGCCAGGGTGTGAGGTTCTGTTTGTGAGAAGTTCCTTGGCTTACAGTGCCTGTCTTTCAGTGTTAACAGCCCCTCCATCTGGTATTTTAACTTGCCATACCCTTACAAACAAACTCTGGGATGGTGGCTTATAGATCTAGCTGCCTTTTACACTCAATTCCTGCCCTGACATAAATCAGCAACGCACACTGCAGTGATGATGTCTACCTGTGTACGCTCTGCCACCCTCAGAGAAACGATGGCATAAATCCAGAGAAGCCAACACAGCTACAATGCTTCAGCCCAGCCGTGGAGCTGGTGTTTTAGATGGAAATCACCCCCTGAGAAATGAAGTTCCTGGGAGCTTAAGGGAACAGCCTTCCACCTGCTGCAGAAACAGCCTCCTATCTTAAAATCTTTCACATCAGTCAAAGAGCCAACTTCTAATTAATGGGGACAGGATCTAACAAAGCTACTTACCACAAGATCCCAACCAGCCAAGACTGCAAAGTTTCACTACTCAAGGGATTTGTTTTTTGGTCAGAAAGAAGAAATAGCTCCAGGTTACGTGGAGTAATTGGAACTGAACAACCCCACAGCATCTCTCTGGAGAATCACAAAAGACTTGGGCAGCTTTCAGTAAATCCTTTCCAGAGCTGGTTCAGAAATTTTGAGCTACTCAAAACAAACACACAAACAAAACACAGACCCCTTCCTAGCTTTTTATCCTGATGTTCTCTTACCCCTTCTGAGTAAAATAAAAAATTAAATAAAGTATAAAATACTGCACAAAGACAATACATCTTCACAGGTATTATGTAAGAAATACTCTCCTTTAAGTCAGTGCTCAATAGTCCTGTCAGCTCAAAGGATGCTTTGGGTCACAACATTCCCCCCCAACTCCCAATAACACAGAGTCTTAAAGACACAAACTACTAGAAGACAGGTCCTATCAGAGAGCAGCAGCAGCCTCTCTATGTTTAGGCCACAAATGACAGGTTTATTGTCCTTTCTTTTGAAACTGATAAATTGGTTCAGACTTCAGGATGGTTTTTTAGTTCTCACCAAAAATACCTGGGAAAAAAAACAACCCAGAAAAGGAAGAGAATAAAAAAGGAAAGAATAAAGAAAGTGGCTATCTTGTGAGATATTTAAAGCTTTATAGAAAATTCAGGTGGACAGACTAATCATGTTGCTGTCATCTTGGTTCTAACAAACTTTGGAAACTTTGAAAAGTAAATATGGAGCTTTTTTAACTCTCTCTCTGTCTGCCAGGTTGGTAGATTTGTCCTGCAGCTCATGTCCCTTTGTAAAGAATATAACAGGGTACTTAACTCACATAAATCAGTGATGTTTTACTTCTGTAGATTTATATAGTCTTTATTGATATCTAATCTATAGATAGATTATATAGAGTCATATTTTGGTATCAAGATAAACTTTAAGACAACTCAGGTTGCCCACAAAATTAGTAGGTAAATCTTGGGTTTGACTATTAAATGGGTGGATTTTCTTAAGGATTTAATGAGCAAAGAGAACTCAGGTGGTGAAACCAGCAGCAAAAATTCAAAACCTGATTTTAAAAAAAGCACTAGCAGCTGGCAAGGAACAGGAAAGGGAAAATTTAGATGATCACAATAGCAGAAAGTTACTGTTTCTATCAAAGTTGCACAGTCCAAAGCCCACTGCAATAAATCCTACTCAATGTCAAAACGTGCCTAAAACTGTGCAGAACACCCTGTGATTAATAGTGTAACTCTTAAGGCCAAGTTCTGATTTGTACCAACTGGGAAGAGTTTCAGGAGCCAATGCTGATGTCTGCCAGGCTAACAGCAGCTTTGGGTCATCTCTGTTACCAGTCCAAGAAGCAAAGCTGCTTTCAGACAGTAAATTAGAAGGGCTAGCAGTGAAAAGAGATTTAAAAGCAGTGACAAAGGGTGTTGCTGAATTAACCTGAAGCATCACATTAGTCCCACTAAAGACACTGGGATTATTTGAGTGCTGATTTTCCCAGCTGACCTGTTTAATTAGACTGAAACCTATTGGATAAGCATCTGCATGGACATACCTGGGAAGATACCAAGGAAAACACATTAATAATGGAAGCTGAGGTTTTCAGCAGGCTTCACCACGGGTGTTTATGAATTATCACTCCTTTTGCATAAATGATGGGGGAAGACAGTTAATCCAAGCAATAGCAATTAATAAATTGTCACTTTTAGAGTGTCATGGAGGAGCACTGATTGCATGCTACACATGCTTGCAGAGAGCAACACCTGTCTCTGAGCCCACAGCAGTGTCTTAGGAACTCTCAGCGGTGTGTTTTTCCCAGGAAGGGCCTGACCTGGCTTGCAGAACCCAGGCAGGCTGGGCTGAGGCACCAAAGGACTGCCACCCAGTAGCAGCCAGCTACATTTATGTAGACAACACAAAGCCATTGTTTTTTTCCCCAGTAAGTCATCTGAACCTTAGTCTATTGATTTGAGGGGTAACCATCCACAAGATGGAACTCAGTAGAGGGGAAAGGTGGAGAAAAGGAGACAGCATCTTCCAACAGAGAACAAATATTTGCTTAGTTTGGCACCATAATCACCTGGCCATCTTTAAGATCATGAATGAGAACCCAAAAACGACAGCATTGTTTAATCACCATGTCTGAGCACAAGCAGGGAACGTTTCTACACAAACCTGAGAGAATCAAATAAAGTTTATGGACATAACCCTAATTAATTTAGTGTATTTGGATTCCTGTCCTCCAGTCTCTGTTGTGTAAACTGCAGCAGCTGCAGCTGTATTGCAATGAGGATCAAGTCCTGCCAAACATTATGCGTATTTCAGTTTGCAAATATTTGAGGCTTCTGCGTGGGAAGGTTGACATAGCATTGCAATCAATTAAACAAACAAGCTACAAGGGTACTATTGACTGGGAGCGTAACACTCCAACAAATCTGGCCACTGAAGTGAATGTGTACAAAAATATGAGGGTTTTTTTTTTAATCCTTTTGCCATCAAGGAATCCATTGCAGTGCTGTGCTTCAGCGCCTGAAATCTAAGATCTTGACTTATTCATGGCAAAAGCCAGCAGGCACACAGAATGGTACAGAAATTAAAGGACATGCTGATTTAGAAATTGCTCAAGCAGTGCTGGTGGGTAGGGCCAGCTGGAGATAAGCTGTGGTAAGGACATGCCAAAATTTCCTCGTGTTCCAGAACCAATATCTGCACGGCTCAATGCCAAATAAATCGCTCCCAATATCCAAACAGCATTTGGGTTGTGCTGGCCCTGGATGTTGGGTGGAATTAATGAAGAAACAGGGATTGTCACATGGTTTTTAACACGATGATTATTAGCACACAGTGGTTACAGAATATCCAGGGTGTCCGGCCACTTATTCTGCACCTAAGATACACCACATCTACCCACAGCTGTTTCCAGTGCGGTAACAACTGGCCTGATGCCACCCAGGCAACAAAGGAGAGACAAGGACAGAAAACACAGCAGTCTGCTCTTCAACAGGACTAAAGCAAGGAATAAGAACAGCACTGTGAGTCAGAAGAAAACCTCAGGGCTGTATTTTGAGTGGAGATTTTGCTTAAATCAGAATTGCCTGAAAACTGGCCAAGACCTGTCTTGCCACCAGCACAGGGGCAGAGGCTGGCAGGGAAGCTGACCTCGCTGGACCCAGCTCTTCTCATGACATGTCTTTCCCAGTTTTGACATTTGTCAGGCTAGGGTAGGAACCTCACAACACTGACAGGTCCCTGCAAGCAGGAGCAGTAAGAGTCCCTTGACACGTAGTTAAAACACAGTGGGATCAACTTTTCCCTCCTCCTCTTGCTGGCCCTGTCAGAGGCACAATGCTGGGGGGTGGGACAGGCTCCCGAGCTGTCAGGACTCTGCTGTCCAGTCATATTAAACTCCAGGCATTGAGGAGAGAAGCTGCTGTTACACCTCATATTCCTCAGCTGCCTGGCACAGCCGAGGGACCGGCGCCTCGGTCGAGAACAGGCACACGTGTCTGCACTTGCAGAGAGCCACAAGCCCACAATATATTTAAGGTCTGTAAACCCTTTCTGCTGACACTTGAATATGCTGCTTGCTTGAAACGCTTGCAGGGACGGTTCCCAGCTCCTCTTGGAGCTCACTGCAGGAGGAGAGGGCAGGAGAGAGGAAACAAACTGACATAAACACTTCAGGAAGTACTGCTGAAACAGAGTTGCTTCCCTGACCCCCCAAGGACATCTTCTGCAGATTGTGCAGGCTGAAATGGTTTCTGGGAATGGGAAGGGCATTTCAAAGTCAGGATTGTCCTGAGAGAAGGGGAACGAGCGTGGTGGCAGAGTTGTCAGTATGGGGAGGATGGCCACTGAGCAATGCTGAGCTGTAGCTGAGCTTGGGACTGGCTGCTGCAGGAAGCCCACAACTCCCTGAGTCCCAAGGGCTGAACGCCAAATGTTTGCATCAGAGAAAGCAGCTGGAGCTTCTCCACTGGCAGCCCAAAGAGCAGCTGACCTGCACCAAAGAGGTGCAAGTATTGCTTGCATCCACTTTTGTGCCTCAGTGTTTGCAGCTACTACCCAAGGGAACAGCCCAGCAGATATAAGGGGCTGAAAAAGGCAAAGCCACAAGAGAGTCTGCCCAACGTTGCTTTGAACTGGCTGGCAGGCTGCATTTCCTCTCTGCAGTGCTGTTCAGATGCAGCCTGACTTCTGTAAGTGCTGCAGTACCTGAAGAATCTCCTTTCCAGCACTCTGAAAAACAGGACTGTCTGTGGACAGGTCTGTTTTAAACTCCTGCTTGGCCAACACTGCTTTTATTCCACAAGAAATCTGATGCATCTTCAAAAGAGAGATTAAATTATAACCAGTTCTTGGATAAGCCACTCCCATTTTGATAAAACTCCAGTCAAATCATGGAAGCAAAGCTGGGAAGTCCAGCAGAGCCTGTGTGTCCAGGCACCAAGCACCCTACAGCAACCAAGCACCCTGCAGCAGCATCATCATCGTGCTCAGCCTGCTGAGGAGGATCAAACTCAGGTGGTGAAAACAGAAGGAGGTGACACGGTGCTACCCAAATGCTGCTACTGAAATATTACCCTGGCATTGCTTTGTTACAGCTACCCCCAAAACCAAATTCTGGAGATGGATTTTTGCAGTGCAATAGATGAGAAAAGCCTTTCCATGTCCTTGGCAGCGTTAGGGTTTGGTGTCAGTGCCACCACTGCAGTGTAACCGCAGTGGGAAGGGCACAGACAGGCAGCTGGCAGAGGGGCACACTGCTCCTCCTGCTCACAGGGTAAAACACAGGGTGCTTCCACACTCACACACAGGACTACTCCAAGGAAACCAGGTCGATAAGCTGCTCAACCCATCTCTGCCTGTGTCTACATCACATCTGACACGTTGTGGCCTCGCTGCCACTTCTACAAAATTAATAACGCTGCTAATTTCAGTGGCTCCTAATGAACACAAAAAATACATCAAATCCAATTACAGGAAATAATGTTTTTGGACAAGGAGTTTGAGCCTCATTACCCACACAATCTCTCCCTTGTTTTAACCTGTGCTTTTTTATTCTGGAGATTTGTAACATCCCTTTAAGCTACCACAAGTCGAAACTGGTAACAATAGAAGACACAAATAACTTAAGAATAGTCTTCTGATAAGCAGTCCACATGAATGCAGATATTCAGTATCATCAGTAAAAAGGTCTTATTTTTGATTTCTTGGATAACACTGTAGGATTTTCTTTAGCTATTCTTTTCAAGGGGGGTTATCACGTTTTAGCATATCAAATGTCTGTATCTACGTGACACAGAATTTTATGAAGGGAAATTCAGTTCTGTCCCAAGATACACAGATTGCAACCAGCAAATGGTTTCAAACAACCTCACAGTCCAACTTCAGTGTCAGTGCCCTGGGCAAAACCCAGCCGATGCCCAAGCAGGACAGCAAGGTGCTCTGTGTCCTTACCAAGACCTGCTCCAGGCAGAACTCAGTGTAACCTTGCCATGGGATTTTTATTATTTTTTTTCTCATGCACCTGGTTTTCAGAAGTTCCAACCCAGAGATTAAATGTTCCAGCTTGACTGCATGAAACTGGGTCTTAATAGCAGATCCCAGCACCTAACTGGAAAAGAGGGTATTTCTTATGGTTAAAATGCCCAGTGAAGATAACAAGAATTCTGGGCATTTAAAAATTGGGTTTGCATTTCACCATTCACAGAAGTTTGATAAACATAAGTTACAAAGCTTTTGCACAGCATCAAGGTGATGTAAGAACAGTTATTACATCAACCCAGAACACTACTGACACTGCACCAGCAGCTGAGGCAGAAGGCAGGAAATATTCACTCCCCATCTTTTTTTTGTCACTCCCTTTTGTTCTGTGTATCTGCATTTATGCCATTTGTGCAGCAAACAGTGTTTATATTTGTATTTACATGACTCTTATTAGAGAAATGCCTGCCAGTTTGACATTGCATTTACCACACTAGCAATCTCAGACTTTCTTATTCAGACTTTGTTTTGTTCCTTTTCTTTTCATCCTTAGCTGAGGCTGTGTCCTACTTTCTTGTTTAGCAGATGATATGCTTGCATTATACATTCTAAATATAGATTTATTTTTTGGTTAAAAAAAAGCAGGTTGACGTGGTCATCAAAAGAAACGTATTCTGAGTTCGTTTCCTGCCCCCAGGGAGTTGTGCTTGAAGAATCTGATTTCAGGGTAGGGCTGAAACATGATGCAGCTTATGTGTAGAATGGCGATTTACTGTATGTTAAATTCTGCAGCTGGAGGGTGAGGCAGAAAGACATGGTTTTGTTATCACTTGGGACTGGCAGGGCCTTTTTGGGAGAAAGAGGAGGAGATGGTGTTTACTGAATCTACCCACAGTTTCAAAAATTCCCATGGAATTCAAGCACACAGTATGTACTAAGTGGCCTTTTAAAATCTCCCAAGACATCCATATTCATCACAACGGCATCTTTAGACCAGAGTCATACAGAATCAGGGATGGAAAGGACTTAAAAAACCCATTTAGCCCAACCCTGTGCCTGAAGGCAGCATCCACACCACCTCTGTAACTGCTCAGAGGTGCATCCTCCTGCTCTTAGAGATGTGTAGTGATGTAATTACACCACCTCTGCTGTCAGTCTACTCCAGGCTTCACCAGAGTCTTAACTACAGAAAGGGCTTTTAATGCCCAACTACGACACACTCTTACCACAGCCTCAGTGGTATTTTAACACTACTTAAATAGCAGTTTCCCATTATTTCCACCACCAGCAGAGTGGAGATATAGAGAAAGATGTTACTGGCCCTGGGTCCACGGTATTGCAGGAGCACAGCTTCAAGGTGAATCTGAAGATCCTGAGTTACAGGGCTGCCTTCAAAACTAAATTAACTTTTTATTTGAAAAAAAAAAAAGAGGATATAGCACACAAACACAGAAGAATGATTGAGTATTCACACCAGGAAGCTCCATAAAACATCCCTTTGAAAGGAAGCACACACTACTACTTGCCACCCCAGAAGGATGTGCTGGCTGTATGGGTACTCATTATCTCTGAAATCTTGGGACAGGTATTTTTCAGTTCACTCACAGCACCCCTAAAGACTGCCAAACAGCACTGAAAGAATTAAAGGGGCAAATTTGAGGCCCAGTAGGGAGTAGAAACATGTCTAAACCCACAGGGTTGATCAGCAGAGCCAGAAACAGAAGCTGCATGTCTTACCCTGAAGTTCTGTGTCTAACAGCTAAAGGGAATTAAATAACAACATCATGGAAAATTCCTCTTTCATTTAAGAAGCCTGGCTACTTTTCATTCAAAGGCTTTGCTTTTGTGGTTGTTTCTGCTTAAAATTCTGCAGCCAAATTTATCTGTAGTATAACACCATTGATTTCAATGGACTTACAGCAGGGATAAAGATGCTAACACTCACTTATCATATCCCCCCTGTAATTTTTCCTCCACCAGGTAAAGCTCTGCTTAGCAGACAGGATATAGGGAATTGTTACAGCTGGTGTCCTTGTGACATTTCATTAAGCTGGCCTTTTAAAGCTTATCATTAGAGGTACTGAAGTCTTGTTGGAAGAACTTAATTGCATCCTATTTTCCCTGACTGAAGATGCATTTGAAAAGTCAGCTTGCATTTTGATTTTTCTTGAGTTTTTCAAGGTCTTTGTGCTGCACAGAATTTTAAATTCCCCCATCTGCCTCACTCACTCTTCACCTGGAGTTTGCATAACTCCTGCTATTCGTAAATGTGAATATTCCTATTCCTTCCCAGTCTAAGTCATGCTCTAAGAGGGTCTCACCTGGAAAAGACAATGTATGAGCCTTTGCATGGGAGAAAAAATTCTTAAAAGGCACTAACAATAGAAATACAGGAAACAGAAGCAAGCAAAAAACATTGTCCTTTCCTTTAAAATACCTCAGCAATCTAAAACTCCAAAGGGTTCTTTCCAAACAGGCTACACTGCTCCTTCCTTCCCATTTCAAAGATTTGGTATTATACAGAAAGTTACAAATATTTCTAGCTGCACACAATGTGTACAGACAGCTAACAGGAGGTCTGAATAATCACCCATCTGGAAATTTGAATTTAAATGTTATAAAGCAAGCTTTATTGCCAGTGTTGCCACTCCACAGTATTAAAGGCGAAGGGAAATTTCTGATCCTAGAGACACAAAGCCATTCACCTAACAGAACTTTGTTGTTGCTAGGACTTCTCATCTCTGCTTGAGGAATCTAAATAATAATGTGTTCACTTGGGGTACTTAAATCTGGCTTTCTTTGGGAGAAACAACCCTGAGGGCCTCAGGGGTGGCTCTGATGAAGTCAGAGCATGTAACAGGAGAATCAGGCCCCTTGCTTTGGGTTTTTTTTTTATAACCTCTGCTCTCCAAAATCCAATTCCCTAATCCTGTCGGCAACCAATAAAAGTGTTATTTAAGGCCAGCCCTCCTAGCTGAGTTCTGCACTTTGACACAAACAATGACTATTTATTCACAGACATATTAATATATTGTAGCTGCAGAAACACATTTGTTAGCACATGCAATAGGAGGTGCCTGCACAATCCATGTGGTAATGGCCAAGTCAATTATCGCAACATAAATCTTTACTTTCAAGCATATTATGTTTCCCCTGCAGAAAATAACACCAGCTCCCAGTTTCCAATCAGGAAGGATCATTAGCACACTGCTACTTTCCAAGAGGATGGTCCTGAATGACAACTTGGTGTTCACAGAAAGGAGAAAGGGGTTTGGGGGGGGGTCGTTATCCTGGGTTTAGGTTATTTATGTGATAGCTATGCCAGGGTTAATTTGACCAGCCTCATATTTGTGTTCAGCAATGTACACAGTGCCAGCCTTAAGGAGAAAAGTCTTTCAATTACCCCTGAGCAGTCCCTGGCTCTCCCATCCCCAAGTCCCCTGGGGCTCTGACAGCGCAATGAAGCTCTGCTGCTGCAGCCTGTTCTGCCCACACACCTCAGCCACACAGAGCCCAAGTTTGCACTGCAGTTCAGAGGATAAGTGGCTTTTAGGCAAATAAGCTTCTAAATAACCACCTTGTGTACTAAAAAATGAATATATTTTGACTTCGACCACTGAAAACCCAACAAATCCACGCAGCAAACCTTTTACTACCACTGGTACCAGATGCAAACAAAAGGGGCCAGCTTAGACAGTGTTTTATAGAATAAAGGTCACAATTCCTCATGGCAAGACAGAGAGACCTATCTGTCTTACCTGCAGAATGGGTACCCGTACAACTTTGCCAAAATATCCATGTCTTGCCCTGGAGGAGCCCCTGCATCACTTACTCTCTTTCATTGTGCTCTAATTTAAAAATCTGTCTATGTATCTATATGCTTCTAAAGGTTTCTGTAAGCTATTCTTCCAGAAGGTGAACTGGTGCCTGAGGCTGTTTTGGAATTAGAAAAGCAAAGGGCAAACCTAGTTATTTTGTGCAGAAAAGCTGCTAGCACTCACACACAGTACACTGAGTAAGAGAACAACTCATCAGGATTGTAAATCCTGGGCTCTTGTGGCTGGAGTCTGCTTCTAGCACAAAACGTGTAGGCCTAGACAAGTCCAACAGAGGTCATTGCTGTTGTGCATTGTAAAAAGAGTACCAGAATCAGCCCCTTACTCATCTGGGGGTTTTTGACTGCATTAACAGTCCACAATTAGTTCTACTTCACACATATGGGAAGAACAGATTGCACTACGGCTGGTTCAAATAAAACCTCAACTTGTCCAAGCGTGAATTTACACAAATAACCCCCAATATTAAAATCCCAAGGGCTCTAAATGGGTTTAGAGCTGTGATCTGCTTGTGCCACATATAAAGACCCTGCACAGAGCGAGAGGGAACAACCAGAAGTTGTTTTGCTCAGAAGCAAACAGTTCTTGCATCCATCCTCTGAGCACGTGGTGGACTCGCTCGGTGCAGGTACCTGAGCAGAACGAAGTTTGAATGGCACAGCCACAAATAATAGAAGTAATTATGGCACCCTACTTACATCTAGCTCATGTGGGGTCATGAAGCATTTCAGCTGTTTCAGAGACAGCAATGCAAGCCATCGAATGGATTCCCTGAGGAAAGGATGGAGGTGTTCCCCTGGGGAGCTTTAGTGTGGGTGAAACTGAGGAGAGGGCTGGGGTACAAACGTTGCTCTGCAGCGAGACACACAAGCCCTGTGACTCAGAGTATCTTGGCTCCCTTTCTAATACTTGGGAGTACCTGCAGGCTTGGAAGCATGCTGCAGCTTCCTTTTCCATGCACCTGCAATGAATCCGACTGTTCCCACAGTCGAAAGACCTGCCACATCACCCCTTCCACTCCCATATGTAATTTAAACCACCAGTGACGTTTAAAAGACACCTTTGTATCCAAGCTGCAAGACTGGCTCTGTGAGTAGGTGTGTGGAAGAGAAGATTGGTTCCAAATGTGGTGCAAATGAGCCAGGAAAAAGGGAAAGCAGACATTATTTTAAGAGCAAGTGTTCTGCGTGCACATGTGCCCGCGGTCTTGTCTCCAGGACTGAAAGAGCTTTGCTGAGTCAATTTGCCTTGAGATAAAATCGTGGGCCTGTTCAAAAATAACAGAAACATAATGTTCTTATGCCTTAGTTCTCATTTGTATATTCAATTCCAAGTGCAGTATGAAGATGCTCCCAGCCCCGAGCTGTAGAAAATAACACTCTAAACACTTCTCAATGTAACTCCATGTAGCTTGATGTTTACCTTGGGCACACTTTCAGCTTTATACAATTTTAATTAATCCTTTATGATCTGCAGTGAGAAATAAGCCAAAGAGGAGAACTCCTGCTATCTTGTTTGCATTCATGGCTGTGCACAGAGAACAGGACAAAGGGGCTCGCACTCACTTCAGTGTTAGCCTGGATAATGAATACCAAGCAGCAGCGTGAGTCTGGCACCTTCTGAAAAGGAAGGTGCTGCTTTGGTTTGCGTTTTGTGCAACGTGTTCCAGAGTGCTTGTTTTGTGGGCATCACAGCAAGCTGAGACTAACTTCCTAAAGGTGTGCTTTCCCCAGAGACTGAGCTAGCACATCAGCCCTGCCTGTCCTACTGCAAGCAGCAATGCCTTTCCAGGCACAATCGGCACCTATGACCTTCCTGAGCCTAGCAAGGACTTTTGAAGGCTTTCTCCCCAAGCACTGGGGTTAGGCTTATCAGCCCTGTAGTTCCCCAGATCCTCCACTTGGTCTTTTGTAAAGCTGGATGGTCACAGAGGACCCTCCCCAGACCCCCACATCCTTCCACAGGTGTGATGTAAAGGAGCCTTGCAGTGACAACAGCCAGCTGAGGGGCATCCTACACAGTCCAATGATCCTGTATACATCTTACCTCAGCAGACCTTAACTTGACCCTTCTAAGGGTCAAGCCAACTACAAGGCTTGTCTATGAAAGTTGTATTTCCCACCCCAAAGTCTTCTAGGAAAACCTCAACCAATGAGGGTTTTTCCTCCTGACTACAGAAGGTATCAGTGGTTAAGGCTCACTGGAGATTTCTTGGCTTTAAGCCACAGAAAAAACATTGGCAAGAGCCTGTAGTAAGGTTACTACTAACACAGCAATAAATAAAAATATTTATTGGAAAACAAAGAGAACATACAACCTGAGGGAATTCTCTACGTGTAAGACGGGTAATCAAGCATAGGCTGTTCAGAAGAATTACTTGTGCAATCTCACTTGAGTAGCTTTCCAAGGAAAATTAAAAGAGAGAAACTGTAAGTGTATTGAGAAGAGACAGAATATGAAATAAGGCTTGTGCTTCTATTTTTCTTTCTCCTGGTGACTTGAAGTACAACCTTGAGGGGACTGTTACTCGTGAGAGGCACTGGCTCTGTTCATAAAATGAACCTGGTAAAACACCCATAATGTAACTTAGTTAGCTCCTTCCTTCAGTAATTTGTGGAACATACTTTGAAACACTCAGATGAAATCTGTTAGGTGCCAATTATTATATACAGAAATACCACAAGGCAGGAGTGGTGCTACCTGCTAGCACCTTCACCAGCAGAGAAGTTCTAGCTCTAATTATTTCATGGGGTGGACCACCAGTTGAGTTACTTTGGCTTGGACAAACTCAGACACTGAGAATCTGCTCTTTTTTTGTCTATAGTTGGATTTCAGAGCACAATTTGTACCCGTAACCAATACAGAGTGAATAGTAGTTCACAGGCAGAAAGATAAGAGGACTAATAGAGTAAAAAAAAATAACAGCATCCATTGTGCTGTAAAGGTCAAGGAGAAATACAAATTGCATTCCCCTGGGAAAGAGGACAAGCACTTTACAATAAAATGGCAAATCCTTAAAATGCAGAGCAAAGTTTAAGCAAGGCTAATTTTTGTAATAATGCAAAGTTTATAACTGTGTCATATTGTTATGGTCAAATTGTAAAATAACTCCAGATTTTCTGTGTTAAATGAAGGTAGGTTGAGCATTTGTTCCTGTGCTTGGAGTATACTTAAAGACACAACACTTATCATGGTAGTACTGTCAGCTGGAATTCACTGGACACCCAGCAGCAGGCAGAATGTATTTCTCACACAAGCTGGATTTGATGGGGTATTTGTATTTCCACTTCTCCAGGAAGAAGCTGGATTGCCACAAGTGTATGTATACATTTAAAATAACTTAGTACGTGTTTTACATCAAAATTGGCTGAAAATTACCCACATAAATTTAACAGTAGCAACAAGAGATTGATCAGACATTCCTCTTTGCTGAAGATAAACACATGCTTCCTAAAGCCTTGATTCTTGCTTCTTTCCCAGCTCCGGTCTGGATTTGATTTTTCCATGTTTTTTTTTCATCCAGGCTACAGGTTACCTGTTTCCAGGACCTGGAACAGCACCTGGGTGCAGCAAGCAAGCAAAGCTCCACGGTATACAGCAGTTATAAAACCACAGAGCTTTGTTAGACTGCCTGTCTACACCAGACCCTTGTGAAACACCCATTACTGGATGAATTCCTTCATTCATTGGCATTCCAATGGGGAAAAACCACTTATGATAATGAGGGATAATAAATTTGAGGCGCACATACACACACACACACACCCCAACATACCAATGGGCTCATTTTGAGTCCTGACTTATTCTTCTGTGGATAAAATCAGAATGAAAGGAAACTGACAGTACTTGCAATGGAAATGTCCCATTAATGTCAATGGAAGTGGATCCCAACACACAGAATTCCTGACCACCTTAGCAGCCATCCTTTTCTATTTGCACAAAACACAAAGGATCAGGTGGGGTTTTTCCTCCACTCTGCTTTGCAAAAAAGCCCATTAAGTAACTGGGAGTCAAGCACAAAGGGAATAAGGAGGTGACTGCTGATGGTATGGATTTCTTCTACATAGGACGCATGTCGTGAGATTTGCCACACTAAATCAGATGGACGATCCATCAAGTTCTCTGGCTGGCCTCTGGCAGTGGTCCATGCTGGCTGGCCACCTTCCAGGCAGAATAATTTCACTCTGCCAGTTAGAATATCTCTTCCCTTGCAGTCCTAACCAAATTATTATTCTCTTATTGTTCACTTCTTGGCCCATGCTACTGAGTATCATTTGTTTACCTAGAGGTAAGAGACACAGGTAAGAGAGAAGTATGCTTCCTCTGAGTCCAGGTGATGCTCTAACATTCAGGTAAGATAATAAAAATTCTTAAAATGCTACATTTTGTTTTCTTCTAAAAAGCCAGGATTTCATCTTTGGCTTTTCCACAATCCTAATGCGTGGCAATTATTTTTGCATAAATCAGTGCATGCTTTCAGAATTAAATAAATACCCCCTGCAAACCACGAGCAGATGCTACAGAGATTACAGAAGGGAATTCCTGATTAATTACAAATTGAGCTGCTTTGGTCAGCTACAAATATCCAGTGAAAAATCACAGACTGTTTAAATAACCCTCAGCATGTCTTACAAAATGCTGGGGTTGCAGGTTCTAAGTCACTCTGAGCTAGGGCTTCTTGAAAGCAGTGTCCGGCTGCAACGACAACAGAAAATCCTGTACCACCTGTTCACAGAGGGTTCTCTCTCCAGCATAAAACGAATGAACTGAGCCCTCTAAAATTTCTCTTTCACAAGATCCACTTCCCTTGCTCCTGGCATTTCGGTGGTTAGCTGTGCCCAAGGGTGAAGGAAAGGTTACTAACTAGCCAAAATTGCTATGACCTAGCTGTTTGAGCAACACAAACCCCATGGTTTTTCCCTGAGAACAAGTTTCTTTCCCCTCCCTCCCAGAAAACAAAGTCATTATCATGGCCTAAAGGCACTTTTTTCCTGTATGGAATATTCACATTTGATGGGATTGGGGAGCAGCCCTTCCTCTTCATCTCCCCATGCTGCAATTGCTAAAAGCTCGGACCAGGCCACCTGTTAGGGGCTGCAGGAAGAGGGATGCTACGTACATCTTCTGTGACATTTAGCGGCGAGAGATCAATGAGCGCTTCAGACCATCTGCTACTTTCAGTGCTGGCTCACATGAGAACAGCCAGGCCTGTGTACAGACCCCTCACTTCAACAGGCACGGCAGATGGATCAGAAAATGGCCCTAGGCTTCCCCCACTGCACCTACACCAGGCGTTCTGAAGATCTCGGTAGTGTAAGCAGGGAAGGTGGGGAAGAAGAGGGACACCAGCCAAACCCTGTGTCTCTAAAGTTGCAGGGGGCTTTGAAAAAAGCCTTTCGATCCGCTGCTCTGCTTAGTAAGCCCATGCTTTGAAAATAAAAATACACAGGGAAGGAGAAGGGGAATCGGTGGTTTTGAGAAGCGATAGCTCAGCAGCAGCAGACTGACACCCTGCTGACAACAACAAAGACTGTGTTGCCGACCTCTAAAATGTGTGACAGAGATGCTGGGAGGGGGGCATTATTCATAATTCCTTGCATGGGGTTTGGTGGGGTTTTTTTTTCCTGCGGTTTATAAGACAGCTCTTTGGAAGCTTGGAAATGAAATCTATTTTGTCTCTCAAGGCATGACCACATGCTGGTGAAGTCAGCTAAAGTTTTGCCACTGTCTTCAAATGAGAGGATGATCAACTCCTTTCCTTGTCCCCCAGCTTTAAATACTCATCACGTGGGGTGGATGCCACACTGCATCATTTGGAGAGAGTGACATGAACACTGTGTACCAAGGGTAACAGAGACAAGCAGCAAAGATTGAAATGCAGTGTTTCTTTTCTGAATCACTACCATGAATGAAAGCAAAGATGGGACTAACAGAGCATCAGATCTATGGATTCTGCTTTTATTTTCATATTCAAAGCTTTTCTACCCACACTGTTTAGATCCCTCTCACTGCACAAACTGCAAAGGCAAAATCCCAGGTCTGTTCAGTTCCTTCTCAGCACGAAGAACAACAAGAGTTCCTCTCTGCTCTGGCATTGCACACTCCAACACAAATCTGAGGGGCACTTCCTTCTCTTTCAATTCCTCTAGAGAACATCCATGCCCTCTTGATGTGCAAGCCGTGCACGGAGAAGAGCAGCCCCTTCCCATATATACACAGCAGCAGAGGCAAATTATCCACACCCTGAGTACAGCCACCATCCTCTCACTGTTATTTCCTCCACTGAAAAGGAATGAAAAATCATGCTGCTTATTCAGCTCTGTTTGCTGACCTGATAACTTATTCTGCACCTGGGAAGATCTGAAGCACCTTCCCTGCAGAACCAGCCTCCACTGCTCATGAAGGAAAGTCCCTGGACAAAAATAACCATCCCAGCTCTGTGAGGAATCACGATAGAGACACGAAGCGACTGGATTCTATGCTGGAGCCTGTGATATGTGCTGAACTACTTAATGAAACGACAGCCCTCATTTTGTAAAGGAGCTAATGGCTTTGACAAGAATCAGGGTTTCTATTCAAGAGGCTCTAGCAGCCCAAGTAACAAGTCTGTAATTCACTCCCCAGGACTGTCATATTCACAAAATGCATTTGTTAGAAGCTGCATTGGGCCAAATGCTTAATAAATTCAATAGTCCCCCCACTAAATGCATTACTGCTGCCCAGCTATGATCTTGATAGATCATGGTAGTTGCCCTTAAGCAATTAGTACTAGGACAATTGCTCAGATTCAGCTGGAACAGAGCACTGGCACTTGGTAATCGTTTTAATGAAAGAAAGAATTTCTGAAGAGGATGCAGGCAATAAAAGTTGAAAATTACAATTTCCAGTGCAGTAACAAAAATAAACAGACCTCACGAAGTTACACACGAGTAGAATTCCCAGTTACTTGGGTTCAGAGGCCTCCTGACAGAAAACCACACTTAGGTGATGCACAACAGAAAGGGAGCAGTGTCACTAGAGCAGTATTAAGGGCAGGGTTATTCTCCTGCCTGTCTATGAATGGTAAAGAAACAAGTGCTTCCCAGTCAGCATTTTTAGCTTCAGTAAGTAATGACTCAGGATGAAAATGGATGTCTAAGAGCAACCTGAGCTCTGTGGCTAAAGAGCTACCAAGGTAGTTGCGTGACGGCTGAGCCACCGCAGCCCCAGGCAGAGCTCGTCGCAGTACATACTGAAGGTGGACAGAGATTTAGTTGGCCAAGTCAAAATTTCATCTCTGTCATAAAACATGGAGGCTAGAAGAAAAAAAACTTTTAAAAAAAATTATCATTGCTTCAGTCCAGGTCTCCCTTTCCTTTCCCTTTAGGTGCTGTCCCTCTGCTGAGCAGGTGTAAAGCACTCCCAGCTCAGAATGCTCTTCTCGCACCCATGGCAGTAGTTCTTTATACCCACCTTCCCTGCCAAAAACAACCCAGGTTGGGACCTTGCTAACTGTTACAGAAGTCAAAGGACACTGCAGCAAAGAGAAGGTTATTCCTATGTGCACAAGTGCCTGCTTTACTCAGTGCACATAATTGAATTATACATCCGATTAAATCAGAAAATAGGAAATTCTTTGGCTGTGCAACACTCCCTGCTCAGTACCTGAACCCCAGCTCAGCACTCACCTCACTGCCGGCTATAATACAGCAATTAGTTCCAGCAAAACTATATTTGCTTATAGAACTAATTAGAGATCAAGAAAGTGGCTCACTTTTGATAATTACATGGTTGTGTCCCATCTATCAGCCACTGTTAAATTGTTGTTATATTAATGTAAAGCTTATAATCACGGCTGTTCTAAATTGAATAAATGTTCTTGCCAATTCTCCAATGC
Source organism: Laterallus jamaicensis coturniculus (assembly GCA_022605575.1). Taxonomy (NCBI): domain Eukaryota; kingdom Metazoa; phylum Chordata; class Aves; order Gruiformes; family Rallidae; genus Laterallus; species Laterallus jamaicensis. The sequence goes on along the minus strand of JAKCOX010000049.1, from coordinate 2,429,987 downwards.
AATTAATTTACATAAAAGCCTCTGGAACTAGAATTAAAATGATATACATCTTTCCAAGGGTTTCATTTAAAACAAAGCTAAATAATAGGGAAATTATATCTCTTTTTTTCTTTTCTCTTCACATTCTTATGTTTACTAAAGCTAATGGCCAAATAATCGTTGAAATGTGCCTAAAACAGAGTTATTCAGAACTGTTATACCAATAGCTCATTTATATGTACAGTGATTCATTATTCAGGACATTAATATTTCAAACAGCCTGTTCCTGAACCAAGGGAGATTCCAGATGATGGTGCAGGAAGTCAGAGGGAGTTCTATTCCCTCACAGTCATCTGCACATAAATCACACTCATCTGTTTTGTTCAGGCATTTGCATTTTTGTATAGAGCGCTGATGCTGCTGATACAGACAAACCTGACCAAGCCCTTCCCACTAAAGACAGAACACCACCACCACTGATCTATAAACTCACCACAGATCAGATTTAAAGGAGTTACCCCATGCTTCTGCTAACAAGTCCTAGTGTGAATCACAGGAGCTGAGGTCAGAGGTGATGTGTAAAAACATGTACCCCTAAAAATCATGAAGGTTGTTAAAGGGGAACTCATTCAAAGCTGTGGTGCCTGCTTACTATACAAAAATTGCATGGTCTGGTGCTGTTCCTTCCACCTCCTCTCTGATGGTTCTTCATGCCAGTTAAAAAGCAGATGCAGACTGTTTATATAGACAGTTTACGGCGGGTCTGAGCCCGGGCTCAACCCTAGCTGTGCTTCTCAGGCCCACTTTAAATAGATCTCTACGCAGTCAACACACCTCTCTCATCAAGTTCACATAGTGCCTGACCATAAATCCCCCCTCCTGTTCAGAGGTGGGCTGGAGCATAAGCTGAAGGTCTGTGCCAGCAGTGATAACCCTGACCTTGGTGTTGCTTCGAGCCTGCCTGGTTGCTTCACACCCCAACAAAGGATGGGTACAGCCAGTGATTGGAAAGGGCAAGAATCAGAGAGGCAGGCACATCATTGCTCTCAGCTCCCATCTCACAGTGCTGGATGACAGAACCATTACAGTGGGGACTGTTCTTGCACTTCACAGCTCTGCAGCTGCTAACTCCAAAGCTGGTTTAATACTTGCTGCTGTTCTAGCTTAGGGAGGAAGGGATGACCTCCTTCACTTATGTTTACATATAATTTACAGGAGAGCATTCCAACAATGAATTTTAATACTTTAGCACTTCTCATTGCGTACAAAGAGCTAAAAGTTAAGAAAAGGGTTAAAGAGTTATGTACTTCATGGCATGTCTAAGGAAAAGAATTAGAATAGTACTGGTAGGTAATTACTGGCCCAGTCCTCTCTCATGCTGAAGCCTACTTAATACACAGCCCATTTTACTCCACAATTCTTTCTTTCTACTCTGATATTTGTGACTTTATCTTATTCCAGCTGAGCTTAAAGACTCACTGGAGTGGAAGTTGTTTTCCCTTGATTGCCTCGGAGCAAAGCTCCCCCACTGCACCCACCTTCTAACAGGGAACAGAGGGTGTTAGGGGAGGAAGAAAGTGACCTCAGTTAATGATTCAGAGGACCTCCTAAAGCTCACTCATTTCCTTTCTCTGTCTCTAAATTATTATTCCCAGCAACCTTTGGAATTTCAACTCTTTTTCCTGTAATAGCCTTATCCAAGGAGACAGTGGCTATGAACATGCAGAGCACAGGGGTGGCAGTTCAATAACTCAGATCAGCTTGCATTACGCCTCAATCTGTGTTAGCTCCATACACAGGAACTAAAAATACAACTCACTTCTCTTTTCTTAAGCATGAAGTCCTGACACATTGGACTTCTTTTTTTGCCATGGATGGACACTTAATAATTAAGCTCTCCTGAAAAAGAGCCATGCCTGGGTGGAGAAATTTAGGCATATGTTACACTCCTTCATTAAGCATTTACATGCTGTAGTCGCTGAAACAGATGATGTTTTCCTGGGAAGAAAAGCACTGCATAGGTGGCACGTTTATTCTTCTGTCCATTATTACAGAGCAAAGTCTGCCAGGGATAGGAGACAACCTAAAATAATCCATGAAATTCTATTATAAGATTTAAGACACATTTCCAGAGCCAAGAAACATCCTATGAAGCCAGGCACAGCCGTGCCTGTTTTCACAATGGCACTGGGTTTTGCTGGTTGGGACACTCACAGCTCCCCTTTAGAGCTCTAGCATCAACAGGAGCAGATCCATGTGGCACAATATACCTTAAGAAATGGAAAACAACTTGTTGCATTACTTTTTTCCCCCAGAAAGTATCTCCCTATTTTAAGAAACCTCATGGCAAAGTTTGACAGAAGAAACCCAGTGTTAGCAAGCAGGGCTTCCTCTGTGCCACAGAGACAACTTCCTTTCATGAACAGGCTGATATTTGGAGAAATGCTGGGATGTGGGACCCCATAATGTAAGTATTTACATAGGAGCAGTAGGATCATTGTGCAGGCAGGAGTATTCACTATTCATTATTTGCTGCTTGCAATCTGTTATTCATTAAATCTCCAGCCAGCCAAGCACACCATGGAAATGCAAAAGGGTGTGATTTCGGTGAGCAATCCCACACTCCAAACAGCCTGAGTAAACAGGTCATGAAAACTGCACAAGACTGGAAGTTCTCAGCACAAACCTCCCTGCAAAGGTGTGAGAATTATGTGCTAAATGTATATTCCTGGGTCACCAGCCAGAACATACTTATTTCACTTATTTCACAACTTGGATTCCCCCAGTCTGCCTCCTCAGAGCCTTGTGAGCATCACCACTGGTCAAGTGTTTTGCTTAAAGACAAGAAAAAAAAGAGTTTCAGAGTCTTGGGTTCCAGGACAGGAAGGCCCTAGGTGTTAAAACTAACATTTATTCTGTGACTGGCCTGAGATTTGATTTAACAAGTTACCATATTGAATCGAACGCCTGTCAAGCTTTCAGAGTTGTAAGGTGAATTATTGCTTCCTTTACTGAATTAATCAATCACTGCTGGTATTACTGTAATTTCAGATTGTTCAAGAACGTTTCCTTCACCTTTCTCATTCCTTTGTGTCCTCCAATCTCCTTCATGCTCAGATACTACTCCACTATATATGAAAAGAATACATTTATGCTATTGTAGAGAGAGAAACGTGTATGCTCTCAGAGAGGGCTTTCTACTGATATATTGAAGCACAAGTCTTCCACCTAAACTATTTATACCTTAATTTCTGAATCAGAAAGACCTCACTGTCTCCCATTCCCTTTACAGATATTTCATCGGGAGCAATTTAAAGTCATTGATCATGTCTGTTACGAAAAGATGAAGAGAGGAGCAGAAGACGTTGTTGGGACTGAATCTCCTGCCCAGCTGCTTTGAATCAGGAGATGTCTATGGAATTAAACAGGTACAAGACTGGCCTAGAGTCTATCCAGATATTTTTATTTAACTGGGCTCTCCTCATGTCTTCCCCAAACTATCTCGTATCGTATCTTTGTGTCCAGCTCCCTAGCAGCTGAATTCCCTGTGAATGGAAGAGATGTTAAAGAGCTTGGGGCTGGTCATGGCTCCTGCAGGCTGGGTTAGTGATGCAGAGTTGGAATTTGCATAAGTTCCACACACACCCAACGAAGAAAACAAATCCTTTGGTGGAATTCCTGACCTCCAGCTCTTCAGATACACACAAACTGATTTATCTTAATGCCAGTGTATATGACAGAAAGTATACCTAATTGATGACTGTGACCCTCAGCGTCATGCAGAAAACGTGTCTGCCATGAGACCAGGCATTGTCTTTACAGCCAATTATAATCCCATCAGACCATCTCACAGTTCCCAGCCCTAACACAGTACAAGCAGAGCATGAACCAGTAGTAACTGAGCATCCATTACTTCCTACACATTCATCCCCCAGGACAGTGCAGGACAACACAGCTACCAGAGAGCACACAAGCTGTGTGATCATTGCAGAGAACTCATTTAATTTCTCTCAAAAGAACCTCTTACTCTTTTTTTTCTGGCTGGATTTATAGAGTATTTTTCTCTTGCTTTTTTCAGTGGTGAGAATTTTACCAAGCCTGCACTGCCAGCAACTTCTTTCCCTCTGAGAGGATAGGAACAAATCTCTTAAGCCTGAAAGAGTGGTTCCAGGCTGCAGAGGAACTTAGTAAAACCTTGCTAGAGCTCTTCCCCAAGATGTTGCTTTCATGTAACGCACTTTCTACCACTCCAGCTACACAAGGCTTCCCTTCTGAACAACATCACCAACTACTAACAGGTATTAAGATGCTGGGTAACATTTATATCTCTCTTTTCATGGTCTGGGACAGTTTGTCAAGGAGAGAAGTTGACTCAAGAGACAGAGGGCAAATAGAACAGAGTTTAACTTCTTTGAATTTCCTTGTATTTATTATCTTGCCATTCAACATGAGAATGGTCAGCAGATAATTTATGGTACCAAGCTCATAGGAATACGTTTGTACTAATGCAATAAAAAGCTCAGAGCACCAGCAGTTCTAATAAAATGAGAATTAACAATAGGGCAGAGTAAAGAGGAGAGGGAGAAGAAGAGATAGTCATTAAATCAGTAACACCAAGGTCTGGCTGAGATGTGCTCAAGTCAATAATACCATAAAGTTTTATACTGGTTGTAGGGTGGGAAAATGTTCTCACCTTGGCACATGTGGAGACAGAGCCACTTAGAAGCAATATATTTACCAATAATAGGAGAGGGATACCTTGTTCTGTGGTCTAGAACTGAGGGGAGAGCTGTCAGGGTGGGAGTTAACACCTGGTAGAAGGGCACTGTGAGCAAACATTGCTCTAGCAGTAATAGTCTGTGGGAAGGGAAAAGTATCACGGTACAGAAATGGTTTAAATGTGCTGGAGTTGAGAGTGATGTCTTGGCTTTTCCCCCAGTGTCTTTAACAGTGACTAGAAAGAACTGGAACTAGGAAGCCTAGAAAACAAACTGACTGTGATGTGTCTACACCAGACTGCAGAAGCTTGCAGTCAGTTATAGAAGTGCTATGAATAGTGAAAGAGATTAATTTAGAAAGTAGGGTATTAAGGCTTCTTTAACATATGGTCAGAGAGAGAAGTTACAAGTGAGCCATAAAAAGGTAAACAGCAATAATGCCAAAAAATATTAGGAAAATAAAAGTCAGACTAACTGAAAAGGCGAAAACTCAGTGCATGTATCCAGCTATCCATTACCAGCTTCTTTTCACCATCCAAGTATTTGTGCCAGTTTGCTTACTGTCCCTGCCCATCCAGCCACAGGAGCACAGCAGGGTCACCTGGACTTTCCCAGGGATTTGGAAGGTGAGGAAAGAAGCAGATAATAAGCCATTATAAAAGGAAGCAAGAATTCAGAACACATTTTACCATTCTGCATTCCAAAGACATTACAAATTATCACAAGAGGACAGGTATATCAAACCTCACTGATGCAGGGAACCATGGGATGACAGAAGAGAAAGAGCCGAACTATGGTGCAGCAGCAGCAGAGCAGACCCAAGCCCTTGCCTCTCCACACAGCATCCTACCTCCCAACAGGTGATGGGGAGCTGTGTTTTGGAGCTCCTGCACAGATAAAGGCAGCTCTGCTTTGAACAGATGCAGATTAATCAGTGCTTTTCCATCAGATCTTTCCATCTGTAGCACTGCAAAGCCTTGGCAGGAAACCCAGGAGCTCTTGCAACCTCTTGGTAGAGTTCAGGGCAATCAGTTACTGAGCAGTGCAAGCCAGGAGCACTTCTGAGGAGCTCCACACACTTCATGGCATGTAAGACCAGATCCCTGACTCTTAAAAGAGGGCTCAGGCAGACTAATCAGTTCCCTAGTGGTAATGTTTAAACATAACCACCTTGACTTAAAGCTTTCCACTGATTTTATGTCCTTGTTATTTAAATGAAAGGTCCTTGCTTTTGTGTTTATGGCTGAATGAATCACTGAGATTTCCTGGTAGATTTCTCATTGCAATTAACTTCCTTCCCCCTGCTTTACTCTCCTCAACCCCTTATCTAGATGAGCCCTGGGATTGCATCTTCTTTTCCTAAAGCCAAGCTCAGCATTTTGTCTGGGTTTAAAACTTGGGAAGCAAAAAAAGGATGTTCACACCTTCTGTGACAAACACTAAAAATAGCTGTCACAAATTATATAGTTCCATATTAAATACAATAAATAAATGTAATGTGTGGGCTAGGATTTCAGGCTCCTGCCTCATCTGTTCAGGCAAATTAGCATCCAGCCCTTTCCATCTAATCCTGCAGTGTTCCTGGGCTTGTCAGCACACCGGATTATGCAGTATTATGATTTAGGATGACAGCATTTCACCTGTACTGCAGTGACTCCAGAATCACTCACTGACAGCAGCTTATCAGTTGATGAACTGGAATGACTCCTTAAGAAAACAAATCAAATGTATTACCATAGCCTATCTATCCTCCTATCTTTTCCTTCTGTTTGTTGTGTAATTTATAATTTTAACTTGTGAGAGCTCAAAGTCAGCTTGGTTTAATTATGGATTGGAGACACAACTGTCTGCAGTTACAAATGAACCTACTGGCTCAGTTCCCCTCTCAACTTCAGATTCCCATGTGTCTAAACAAATCAAACCAGGAACATTCTCCAAACAAGCTTGGAGTAACTTAAAGCTACTCAACTTTGTGTTTGTACTACAGAATTGTGTCTTAAACACTCATGAACATGTAAGCCCTTAGATCCCATGGCTTTTTCCCATACCTATGCAACTGATAATTGGAGGGCTTTAAGCTGGACTTTATTTGAGCCAAGAGGGTCCCATGTACATACAAAACCAGACACTATATTATTTCAGCCTTGGCAAGGATGTCTGCACACTTCTACAATCAAACTCATGTTGATAGTAATAGCTATGGCTTCCCTAAGTACCTCCCAGTAAGTAAAGGTGTCCTGCATTGCAATCCCATTTCAGTCACTGAGGTGTTAAAAGTAAAACCAGTAATTGTTTTAACCAAATACCATTGCTATTGTTTTCCTGAAAACAGCACACACAAGGAACTGTGGAAGGAGAAAAAGAGCCTCCTGTGTTTTATTTTTATATACCCCAGAAAATTATAGCACAGCTAATAAAATGAGGGTGTCCTACATAAGCTCCAATATTGTATAAATCATGAATAATACATCAGGCAAAAATGAGAAACTGCAATAGAATCAAACCTATATGGAAATAAATAAAACATAACAGCAGAACTGCAATCATGTTAGCTCTGTTGATAAAAATGTGTTTGTGTTTGCAAGAGGTGGAAGGAGGAAACTTCTCCAGTAAACGATTGTTAAAGCATTAATAATAATAACAACAAGACCTACACAGCAAGACAAGGAAAAGGGTAATTAACAAATAAGCATCCAGTTCACTAAAGCTGTTTGGTGGAGAAAGCAGAATGATGGCAAGCCAACACAACAGGAACTTTAGAAAGGTGTCAGGATTGAATCTTTAGGATGATGGGAAACACACCCTGCCTGACAGAGCAAGTCTTAATTGCATATTGCTATCACACAGCACATGTCTCTAATGTCATACGTGAATAAGTTCTGGCTGGGGAAGTCAGAGGATACTCGGGCAGGAATTGGGCACCACCTTGGGCAAGCATAGGGTTAAATCCCAGCTTTGCTTTCTCCAGAGACAGATTCCCCTCAGAGTGTGGTTAGGACAGCTGGTGGGCTGCTGCAGAAGGGAAGCTCCCTGCAAAGGAAACAGCCTTGCCCTGGGTAGGCAAAAAGAAGGTGAAAAGGACGATGATGTGTATGACACTGTTGGGATCCACTACAGACTCCCAGAGACACCTCTGGAAAATGGGTTCATCTCCCTGTACTTTCCACACCTCCTTCTACCCACCCAACTTCTGGCTTTGTAACGCAGGAGAGTTCCACCCAGAGAGGCAGCTTTGCTGGGGCCTGGTGATGTACACATCAGCTGAGCTCAGCAGAGCTGAAGTGCAAAGGTATCATCATGCATGTTTAATGGAACTCCAAAGCAAACAGCCAAGGACAGAGACTCCACTTGAACCATTCCCTGTAATGATCCCTATGTTTCAAAGCAAATCTCTTACCCCTAAGACTACTATTAACATTTTATGTAAATTGGAAGCATCTCTCTCTTTTTTTAAGATTCAAACTAATCTATGCAGATCTTTATATGGCTTCTCAGAGCCATTAGCCAAGATGAGTTCATATTTTTATTCCCTGTGCATACTGAATGTGTTTTATTTTTTAGGGTGGCAGCTTTTATTATCCAAGTCAGCAAAACTTGATGAATCCTTTTACCTAGCTTTCTCTTTGTTTTCTCTGTTCCAACCACACAGGATTTATGAGTCAAAAAAATCAAAGTTGGGATTGTTAATAATTTTTCCCTCCTCTTCTTTGTACTTTCTTCTCAATGGGAACAAAATTCAACACGACTGATCAAAATGACTAACTATTAAAACAACAAGTAACTCACTGAACCTATTCACTCAAATATGCTTTCATACTTTCTTTAAAGTTTGAGCTCAAAGAGGTGGTTTAGCTTCTTACAAAGAAGCTAAGGGATGACTTGAGAACACTCAAAGTACCAGCGTGGAGCACAGAAATACGACTGCAGTGGAAAGACCTAAGGAGTAGTAAGAGCTGAAAGGTGAAAGGCAGAATAATTCAGGTGAGAAATACACCTCCCCCTTCCTTGTTTTTTATTAAATGCTGATATTTAATCTTTGGTACAAGATGCCAGTGCTACTTGTAAATTTTGAGCACAAACACTGCACAGAAAGCAGGAGTTAGTTTAGTGATGCACAGTGGATTCTTTGTTAGAAGTTACTTCTGGCTTTAAAAATCCACGGGCTTGTTCTGTTATGAAGATATTCAATCTGAATGTCTAGACTCCACATCCATTTCTTGGATATGATGCAGATTCACAGTGTGAAACAGGAGGTTGTCCCAAAGCCAAACTACAATATCAGCCAGTTACACACCGTGCCTCAGTTTCCCCTTCTTAGAGAAGGCAACCCTTCAAGTCTTTTCCAGTGCTTGAGTGACTGGGATGCTCTCACCAAGCACACACACTCCCCACTACTACAGTCCTGTTTCTCTCCTGCAGGTACCACAATAACAGAAACAACTGTAGTAACAATGGTTACAAAGAAGAGAGAGGTTTTCTATGCTTATGGATACTGTAATGGTCCATATAAAAACACAAAATTCAGGTTTTTCACTTCCATTATTTACAGAGAGGTGCAGCCTTCAGGGAACACATTATATAAAGCCAAATCATTTTAATCAGGCTCTAAGAAAAAGATAGCAAGGTGTGACTCAAAGGTCAGAGCCAAAGCACTGTCAGCTGCACACCGGCACTCGGATGCATTTACGCTGTGGCTGCCCTTCAGTGGAGGCCTCTGGAAGTTTTACAGATTCATCTATAAATATTCAAGAGAAGTGGAATGCAGCAGCAGGCAAGAGGAGCCTTTAATTTAATTTTGAAGGCTGCAACAGACCGAGCTTTCCAAATATGATGGAAGGCAAAGGCTCTCCTGCCAAAGAGCAGCGTTGCTTCTGGCTTCTAAAGCCCAGCATTAAGACCACAGCACAGGGAGTATCATCGAAGCAGAATCCTCTCTCAAACAGCAGCAGGAGAAGAGCACTGGCCTTGCACTTTCTCTCTGCTGGGCTCTCACAAATCTCATTCAAGATAATGGGTACTCAAGAGGTTTGGCACCTTGAGATTCAAGCAGTTGCTATTGATATTCTGGCAGCACTGGGACCCTGAAGTTTGCTGAGGTTTTTATCCTGGGTAGGGGCTGTGTGAACACATAATAAGGATTTTTCCTCCACCCCAGAAGCTGCAAAATGCAAATATAGAATGGATAAAAGGCAAAGACAAGGCATAGAAAAGTGAGGTCATCTGCCTGTGGCCAAAAGTAGATTTGGGGGTGTTGACAGCAAGTGAACTCCTGCGCTCACCAGCCCCAGACGCTGCTTCCCCAACTGCTGCCCACACAGCAGTGCTCCAAAGACTAGTGTGAGGCTCTAGGCCAGCCTAACACAAGCTACACAGGCAATGCAGAGACACAGGAACAAAACCACACCAGCAGGAACAGGAGAAGTATTCATTTCAGTTAAACATTTTTAAAAAACCCAGTCCCAGCTGATCAAGCCTTTCCACTCTGCTGAGCCCTCTGCTTTGGCTTCATCTTCTTCCAGTGTATTATTCCCAATCTACTGTGGCCGGGCAAGCAAAGTTCACCCCTATTCCTGTCTGTTGGGGCTGTAACTTTGAAAGGCACCCATGAATCAGAGGAACATGTGCCAACAGCACATAAGAGGTTAACAAGAACGGAGAAGCACATCTCCACGTGGTGCAATTCTTACGTTCTCTCTTTAATGATTCAGATGCCATGGCGTGATTTAGTATGAGTTGTGACTTCTCACATTTAATGAAGTGAAACCCTCTTGGCCCACTGTGAGATGTATGCAAGGATGAGAACCCAGTAATTTACAGCATTTGTGACCTTATTACAATGTACTTTTTGCTTGACTGCTCTTCAGGCCTAACAGGAGCTGTTATCAAGGGCTCCATGGAATATTGGTTATTATTTATAATTGGATATAAAAGAGCTTTATATGCAAAAGAAAGTATTTTTAAAATGTAATTTTCAATAATTTTATGCTAACTTAAAGAAAAACAAGGTACTCTTTTAAGACTAATATTAATGTCAATGGTGCTGATAATTGCTGCTCTTCATAGTGATAAACAAATAGTACAAGCTTTGGTAGACTGCCTTCTGAATGGAAGCTAATTGTTCAGCCAGCACAACAATAAATACCCTCCAGGGGACTGCTGACTTGTTCCTCACTTGGAATTTGTAACCTGAAAAGCTGCTTCCAAGTTACTAATATTGCAATCCATACCTCAGTACCAATCAGGGGAATGGGAGCCACAGCAATTATGAAACCTCATCAGGAAATACGTTAACTCTGCCAGTTCATTTACAGTCTAAGCTTATGGACATCTTATCAGGCACTATGTTTCCTACCTGCATTTGTTTTTCCCTGGGGTGTACTTTAGACTATCCAGCCCTTGGAAACATGGACTATCCCTCAGTTATGTGTGTGTACAGATCCTCACACTGGAGTCTCTAAGCTCCAGATGTTCTTGAAACCAACATAGATTCAGTGAAACAAATTTCTTCAAAGCTGAAATGTTGCACAAGCTTGACCATTTCAGCTAGAAATTTCCTGTAATTTGTTTAGTTTTATTCTCACCTCGAGATGCAAGAAGCCAAAAGGAAAGTAGCACAGATGATTTTGCTGCAAGCCAGGTGGCATGGGAACAAGTATGATCATTTTGAGTTCTTCCACTCAGAACCCCTTGGAATGACCCTTCTCTGAACTGACTCTGGATAAGAACATGAAACTCAACGTGGTCACTAATCTCCATCAGGATAAATACCCTGACAGAGTACGCACGCCTCTGAACTTCTAAACCAAATGATGGGATTTATTTTGAAGTGAATTAGAAACCTAACAACACTAAACAATACTAGACAGCTGTAACTGGGATTTTTCTTTAAAAAATCCAGCATTCATAGAGGAACCTACTGCTTGCCTAGAAAATAAGTGTCAAATGGTGTTCACATCGCCCTGGATATACAGTTTTACTTCTAAATTCCTATTCCTTGGATCTCAGCCTTGCAGTTACAATGAAAAAAAAAATCACATCAGTTTAACTTAGAACAGTTTAAGTAAAATCAGATGGAGTATATATAGTCTCTCTTAAAAGAAAATCTCAGTAATGAATCAGATGATACAGTAAAAACTCAGCACTAAGCTTAAGAATGCATAAACAGATTCAGTTTAGGGCACCCTTTAAGTGGGTTCATCATCTCTGTGGATTGAACCAAGAAATAAGTACAGAAGGCATGCAGGAATAACTGGGACCGCAATGAAATACACAGCAAACCCTGTCCTGATTAGCAGGGCGAATTGACCAAGGGTTTTATCAGATTCTTTCCCAGTTTATCACTTCAGTTGGCATCCTTGGGCCAGTCTAATGCTGCTTCACAAGCAAGAGATACTAACGGCTGCACTTGCTTTAAACAGATGAAAAAGATGGTATCAGGCAGTTTCGGGATCTGTTTCTAAGCTTCCCCATCATCACTACACAGATAATAACACTTCTCCTACACTGTAAAATGCTTTCAAAGTTTCACAGGAGTATATGAAATACTGCTACATGTTGTATTATTTTTTTTCAGAAGAGACTGCAGGGAAGCAGCAAAAGGCTCTTTAAACAAGTGCTGTTTATTCATATTTAGTCCCGGATTACACCATCTGCATCACAAAAGGGTCTGCATCTGCTATTCCATTTTACTCTCCATAGTGTATCATGACAAAACAACAAAGAACACTGCAATTTTTTAAAACTTTGAACTTTTCTAATCTTTGCAACAACAATTTAACAAACGTTTCTGTGTTTGCATCTATTGGGTTTTTTTTTTTTTAATATCAGGTCATTCAGAGCATTCATTTGATTGCTCTAGGAAACCAAACTGTTGCTACTCAATCTCTTCCCAATGTTCCCTATAGTGCAGCCACTCAGAGAGCTATCAAAGCTCCAGTGGAGGGCTGATAAAATCAATCTGTTAAAATCACCTATACAATTTATTCTTCCTCTTTTTTTCTTTCTTTTTTTTTTTTTAAATAAGAATGCCTGTTTATATTATCCAGCAGCCCAAACAAAAAAGAAGAAATCCCCACCTGTACCACATTGCCAGGTTGATAATGGAAGCCATATTGCTCCATAGAATGTTTGCTTTTAAAGATTGAAAATTCATCTGTTATACTTGAGGTGTTCAAGCTGTGGAGCATATTGCAAAGGCAGCTCACAAATAGCTGCAACTCCTCCCCCCTTTTCTTCTCAGCAAAGCTTTCTCAGGGAAAGGCTACTCAGGGATCATGTAAATACGGCTCCTGGTTATGGCAGCAGCTGACAGGCACAGGAGAAAAGATGATGAATATGAAAAAAGATAAAGAAAGGTCTTCTAGTAACACACTGGCCAGTTCTGCCTGAACAATCCCAACCACCTACTCTAGACAGACCCACGGCCCATCTCCCCGTGCTCTCCAGCTCCATCGTCAGAGTGTGGCAGGACACAAAAGGCTCTTGATGCCCACTCTTTGCCAGCCTCCCCAGCATTTTATAACCTCTGATCCACAGGGCCTCAAGCACCCAACAGTCAATAGCCAGCCCATCAGCTTTCTACTGCTCCCCCTGTTCTACAAGCAGATCCATTCTAGCTGTTCAATTAACCATGCCTTCTGTCTCAAACCTCTTGTGAGACCCCAGCTGGAGCCCTGTGTCCAGAGCTGGGGCCCCAATACAAGGAAGATGTAGAACTGTTGGAGAAGGTCCAGAGGAGGCCACAAAGATGATCAGAGGGCTGGAGCAGCTCCCCTAAAAAGGGAGGCTGAGGGACCTGGGCTGGGTCAGCCCGGAGAAGTGAAGACTTCAGGGGGACCTCAGACTGAAATCCAGAGTCAAAATGTAACACGTCAACCATCTGGAGCTGCCTTAGGAGCAGCTGGTGAGCTGGAGATTTAACCTTTCATTATTCATGAAGAAAAGGAAATAAGTCAGATGGTATATTGGAAAATGTGCTTCTGGAACGGTTTGTGAGGTACCTTCCCTCACTTCTGCATCCTAAAGACTTATTCTTCCTAGGTGGTAATTGAAAGAGGGATGAACTCTGATAGCTCAGATCCTGATATTACATGAGGCAGGTTGGTTCTATGTGAACATTGGAGCAAAGTGTCCCTTGTGTACAGTATGCATTGAAATATCATGAAACTACAGTTGCTTCCAGCAGCCCTGGATACATGCTTATCAAAAGACAGTTCTCTGCAGACTGAACGTGTGTGTGAATCCAGCACTATCACAAAACTCCACGCTGAAATGCCACAGTTTATGAGTAATCTTTTTCCCCTAATAGTCAGGCTTAAATTGGCTTAATCGTATGAGATATAGCCTTAGCAATTTCCTATTCTGATTTACAGGATTAAAACCTGTTTTCCTGCTGGCATGCAACACTGTTTACCAGCCTCTCATCTCCCGTTCCCATTTCATTTAGGCAGAGTGATCTGGCATTATTAAAATTGGATTGTTTCCTTATCCCCATTAAACAAAAGGTGATTTGATACCAAATGTTAGGATATTATTGCTTTATGTTTCTCTCTGTCCATCAAAACCCCAGCCTGCTCTCCGTGGTGCAGCAGGAGCTAATCAGGCATTAAGATGCAGGGGTAGTGTAAATAAAAAAAGACATCCAAGCCTTGCCCTGGTTGGTCTTTAAGCATTAAGATTGTTCTTTTTAGCATCTGCAGCTCTTTCTTAACAATACAGGACAGCAGAGAGAAGGGCAATGCCCTGTCCCAAGACTCTTACCTGCAAGGTAAGTGAGATAACTGAACAGCCCTCTATCCTTTCCATCACTGAACAAATAGGTCAGGCAGCACCTGGGACATGACAGAGCCTTGTTTGTGTGATATTAAAAGGAGACGAGTCATAATCAAAAGACATCCATGCAAGGCATGGGGAGACACAAGGAAGCGAACTCCGCAGCAGCCTTGCGGCCAGCACAGAGGGAAGGGGCATGGCAGTCCAGGAGGAAAGGAAAATCAATCTTCTGGTGTGACATGATGTTCCTTTGATCAAACTAATCTTTTCATACTTCTCTTCCCTTTTGTTGTTGCTCTGAACATCTTTTGCCTTTGGGGGAAAGAATGAAGAGGCGCAAATAGATAATACACTGGCACTGGAAATCGAGCAACAAAGCACGAACTCGCTTAGGTGGAAATGGAAATAGGCAAGTGTGAGTTTAACTCTGCATTGATTTGCCACTCAGGTCTGACTCTTGTACCCATGAAGCAGTTTTGGAGACTCCACAAGACAGACAGAGGCCTATTTTAAGAGGAAGGAAGGTAGGTAGGTTGCGCTGCACAATAAACTGTGGATTGATTCTAATTTCTTCCCTCTCACTATGTGAATTATTTCCAAGGGAGGCAGATTCAGAGTCTGAATTTACTGGTGAACATTGACAATTGCTTCATTTTTTTCCAGAAAGATCATAAATCTGGTTTAGGTGAAGCAAATTACATTTCTGTGCTTCTGAAAAGATACACACAAAGCCCTTAGAAGACATACACACA
This sequence comes from Laterallus jamaicensis coturniculus, assembly GCA_022605575.1. Classification (NCBI taxonomy): domain Eukaryota; kingdom Metazoa; phylum Chordata; class Aves; order Gruiformes; family Rallidae; genus Laterallus; species Laterallus jamaicensis. The sequence goes on along the minus strand of JAKCOX010000049.1, from coordinate 2,414,767 downwards.
ACTTCCACAACTCCTAAATCCCATCTACAAAGAAGATTTAAGTAATTAGAAGCCTAAATCTAACTGTACCCATGGTTAGCTTATATTGCTGTGCTTAAATCCTACCGAATATACTTGTAAACAAGGAACAATTAGTAAGATCTGTGTGGATGTGGCACAAAGTCACAACAGAGGGAAAGCTTTGTAGTAAACAATAAAGATGGGAAGATCTCTAGAAGATGAGTTCATTAAGTTCATGGAATACTTTCCCATGGGAAGCTGCTGAGGTTCTTTCACTAGAGAAAAATTAGAAAAGAAACAAAGTTCTTTTCCACTCAAGAGAAAATTCAATTTAAAGGTGAACTGCAAAGGTTTGCTGAAAATTAAAAACTCACTCATAAGATCCCAGGGAGTGAGAACAGTCTAGATTTGCTCTTTAAATACAACCCTGGAGCTGGATTTAAGACAGCTATCCATTTAAGATTCTGAAGAAGAGTCCAGTTCTCATTTCGACTGAAGTCACACTGGACATTAACATGCAAGATCTTACTAGTTTTTAGCCTCTTGGAAGCTTCAAACCCCAAATCAAACATGTTAAAAATGGTTTTACTGTTTCTCATCCTGGACTTCAGCTACATACCCCATCACACATTGATACAGCTCCTCTCTCTTGCTTTGTGTCACAAAGAAACACAGTACTGAACAGTTTGGGTGCCACATGCTCCATGCAGGGGAGATGGGGCCACACTGACCTTTTCAGTATTCTGTATTGTGACTTGCTATAGTCCTTTTACTCATTCCACTGTTTTACAGCTCCAGTGAGAGACAGAGCAGGGTGGAATGGCCATCCCAATCAAAATACAAAATGATGAAAGGTCAGAATAGTAAAGCACCCTGGAATATTTCAGGGAATACATTTGGGTATTAAAATGTAGCTGCAGTGTCTGTGCCAAAGCCTGTAATGAGAAAAGAAAATGGAAGCCTGTGGCTTCATCTCATGGAGGAGCCAGGAATTATTTCTCAGGCAGATATGCACATGCTTCTAAGGGAAATGCAGAGAGCTGACACAAACTTGAATGCATGCCTGCAAAACACATGCAAGTGTGTCACACCACTCACAGACAATGGAGTTTATAAAGTAGAATCACAGAATGGTTAGGGCTGGAAGGTACCCCAAAGATTATCAAGTCCTAACCCTCTGCCATGGACAGGAACATCTCCAGGCTGCTCAAGGCTTCATCCAACCTGACCTTGAACACTTCCAAGGAGGGAGCAGCCACCACCTCCCTGGGCACCCTGTGCTAGTGCCTCACCACCTTCACAGCAAAGAATTTCTTCCTAGTATCCAACCTAAATCTACTCCCTTCCAATTTAAAACCATTCCACCCCTCATCCTGTCACTCCAGGCCCTCCTAAAAAGTCCCTTCCTGGCTTTCTTGTTGGCCCCTTCAGGGACTGGAAGGTGCTAAAAGGTCTCCCCGGAGCCTGAGAGAGCTGGCTATGGGCGTCACACACAGCACCCTGACTCCATTTGGGCTTCTGGGTACTGTTGCTTTGCAAATTAATAACAAGAGAACTGATATTTACCAGAAATATTCTTCAATAACTTAAGCAAGCTAATACCAGAGCTCAAGATGAGCTTGTGAACTGATGCATAAAAAAAGAATCTAATCTTGGCAAATTAGATCATTAAGAGCAGTATTAACTATGGTTTAGGTATTGTGTTTGATAATCTGCGTTCAGAATGACTGCTTTAGCCTGATACAAGTTTGCCTTCTTACAAATATCCCTGTTGAAACAATCACAGGTGAGAGTAAATAAACAGTGGAATAACTCTGATAAGAATTTTATTGATTTGCTTTTCTCTGCAGCTGGGGTTGATGGAAACATTTCTATGTGAGGCAAACTTCTGAAGCCTTTTTGCCACGCAGCTTCAAGTTTCTTATAATTCCTGCAAATTTAATTTCAGAATCGGGGATGTTGTTGATACCAGAATATCTTATTAGCAATAAAAGTATATTACCTATAATTGAATAGCTACTCAATTAACAAGTTGGAGAGCCAGCAAAAACAACCAATTCCCTCTGATGCATCCACAGCAGGAGGCATTTGAATTACCAGTGAGTCAATTAGCGTACTTCTACCCAAATGATAAATAAGTACATAAAATGTACAAGAGTGAAATAAGGAAATATTAGCTCCATGTAAAGTGAATGCAGAAGTCTGACAAGATGGAAAAAGGGCTGTTAAATATATAATTCCTATTTGAAATACAGCCAAGGTAGATCGTAGATGCAAGTGGAGAAGACACAAAGTGTTATTCTGTAATAGAATCACAGACTGGTCTGGGTTGGGAGGGACCCCAAGGGTCACAGAGCTCCAACCCCCTGCCACAGGCAGGGACACCAACCTCAGGCCTGGAGCTACACAAGGTTGCCCAGGGCCCCATCCAACCTGGCCTGGAACACCCCCAGGGATGGGGCATCCACCCCCTCTCTGGGCAGCCCCTTCCAGCCCCCCACCACTCTCTCTGTAAAAAATTTCCCCCTAATATCTGATTTAAACCTTCCCTCCTTTAGCTTTAATCCATCCCCCTTGTCCTGCCATAGTCTACCCTTTTAAAAAGCTGATTCCCCCTCCTGTTTCTCTGCTCCCTTCAGGCACTGGCAGGCTGCAATGAGGTCCCCCTGAATACTTGGAAGCCTGATTGTGTTAGGAGCTTACAAAGGATGCGCAGCACAGCAGTGACTGAGAGGAACTGACCTTCTCCCGCTGAACCCCTGGCCAGCAGTGAAGGACCAGATCTCAATACATCTGAAAGAAAAAAACACCTTGTCTTTATTTTTCAGCAGGCCTTCATCAAATCAAATTCTGCCCTAGGGAATTTGCCCTGAAATTAATAACATTACTGAGCTGTTGAGGTACAGGGAGTGAGAACTAATCCTGAGATACTTGTGTTTTGTTTGTACAGATTGCTTGCACGATATTAACTCCTGAGGGTTTATTATTTGAAGAAATATATCTCTGGCATTTAAGAAGTCAGCTTTCATCTGTTGGAGCTAAATATGCGTGGTGTTTTCATGAGTGGTGTGTAATTGGGTAATTCTAATTGCAAATAAGAATCTTTTCCTTCTCGGAAAACAGGTTTAAGTTTGTATAAGGTAATGAAGCAGGGGTCTGAAGATCAGTCATGGAACAAATTGCATTAAGTGAAATCAGGCAGTTGTCTGTTCTGATTTCTTTTCCTTGAAAAAAAGCTTTGTGCCACCCAGTCCCCATTGCTGATGGACTGTTATTATCTATCTTGTTCCATGAAGAGACAAAAATTAAGCGATTAAGGAAAAAAAATATTACAATCAACTTCCATTCATTCATCGTTCAAAAAGTGACAGTACTTCATCCCAATTTTGAAGTCCCTTTCGATAAATAACATGGAAACAGAAATGGGAAGGTTGTTGCTATGTAACTTACAGTATTGAAATGTATGAGGCACGGTGACCTTTGCCTCTGGAGATGATGTGCAAACTATTTATATGTACAGCTGTACAAATTGCCAGAGTTTAATGTTAAATTCCATGGAAAATCATCTTTGCTGCTCTGCTTTTGAGGAAAGGACAGGGTTTAAATATTTAATAGGCTTTCTCACTGTGCAAGCAGATTTGACGTTACATAAGCAAGCAGCGCAGATCTCTTTCAAGGCTCTGGCTTCAAGCATTTGGCAAGCTCTCCTCTAACAAGAGTGAGAATGATGGTGGTTCATCAAATCATAAGCAGCAGCAGGTAACAAGGAGCAAGGTGCAGCAGAACCCCTTCCTATTGCATGCTTTTCACAGGACAGCTTCCAGCAGTCCGCCCTCCTTCCACTGCCTGCTCCAAATGACTGCTGAATGGAGTTTACCTTTCCCCCCCTCTAAGGAACAAAGTGATAATTAGATTTTCAGTTTTACAGAAAAGCCTTCAGAACTCCCAGGAAATGTTTTCAGCATGCTGATAAGCTCAGCATCTCTTCCTTCTCACTCTAGCTTGACAAACATCAGTGCAGGTCTGCTCAGCACTGGACAGTGCAAACAGGACTAATCCAGTGCTCACAACCACCCCCTAAAAGTGACAGGAGATCGTGACTTTGAACTGTGACTGAGAGTTTAAAATCTTTCCAAATAACAGCAACACAAGTGAAATAAAAAATTCATAGTTCTGTGAAGCTCAAGGTGTTCTGCAGCAGAGTTAAATGCTTTTTATTTTACCATTTTATAGCCAGAACAGCTTGGAAAGGCAAAGCAAGCTGTACAGCAGACCAGTGGCAGAGCTCAGCGTTAGAGCTGGGATATGCAGGGATTTATTTCAGGACTTCCCCATTGCAAAACTCTCTGTCTAGAAAGCAGATCACAGAGGTAGGATCCAGCAAGAGTCATCCTGACTGAAAGAAAAGACCAAATCCATACAAGAATAGTCTCTGTGGCGCAGCAGCCACATGCTCCAACAAAATTAAACACCCTGCCACTTCGACTTTTGGTTTCTCAACTCTGCAGGAACCACATCAACAACTATTAAAGGACTATCAGAGCCTATAAGCTATTCACACCACAAGTGTACTGAAGTTATGCATAAACACTCATTTACCTTCTTTCCTTTGGGGCCTTTAGATGTATATCCCAAATATTAATTTGTTGCATGTACTACTTCATTATTGTCCACAAAGTCAACAGAACACAAGCTGAGGAAGCATTGGATAAACAAAGATAATGGCTTTTGCTTGAGACTTAAGACAAGATCATGGAAAAAATGAAAATAACTAGCTAGAGGGTTAATGAGCCCCCTTTTCTGCAGGCTACACAGTGCTGGCATTTCAGCAGTGTCCGGGTGTGTGAGTGCAATAATCAACACTGGTAGATAGGTAATAAGATCTGTGGTTTCCTTTTGTTGTTTTGTCTTCAATTAAGAGTATGTTGCAGAGGTTGGATGATGTGAAAATTGCTGCATGTAGAAATACACACCTCATCTCAGTTATAGTTAAATAATAAAGTCTGGGGAAGTTTTGGTTTGGGGTTGGGTTTTTTTTTTTTTTAGAATGCTTTCTGACTATTTAGAAATCAAAAGAATGTTTAAATCCAATTTTTAAATGTTACCATTTTTTTCTGGGTTGAGAATTCAATTCCCCTTTGTTTCAGGATGAAAGGATAGCTCATTGCAACACCACGTGTCAGCAGCGGTCAGGCTGAGTTATTGTGATTTGGTTACTGATGCAGAGTCCCTGAGAGCACTGGCAGGGGCTGACAGCCCTGGAAGTGCAGCTTTTTTTCCCCTGGGAAACAAACCAATAAATTCTTTGGGGTACCTTCTGGACTAGAGACCCAAAAAAATAACAACTTGCCTTTTTTTTTCCCACCCTCCCAACTTGCAATCCAAGAGAAATCGTATTAGATCAGCACTACTCCCAAGAAAGCCTGAGGCTGCAGGAAGCAGTATGGGTGAACCTGTCAGTGGCAATTGGACTTTTGAGTCAGCATTCTATCAATTACCAAGCATGATTTTATGGTTTGATGGACCATAAAGCTTCAGGCAACAAATCTGGGGTATGATCTTGATCACATGAGGTCATTAAAGATCCCAAAGCACTAGTAGTTTGCATCAGGCTATTCATCTTGTTGTCTTGGATCAATTTTAGTTCAGGTCTTTCAAGGTAAGATTCCCCCTATGCAGTTTCTGACACTCTATTCTTCATGTCCTGTATTGAGCTGTGTGGGAACAGGATGTTTAAAACACTGCAGTGTCACCCCAAAAGTAGCTTTCTTCCATTAGCTTGCAAAAATACTACAAAATTCTTATTGAATCTCCTCAATAAAGGGATATATTTAACCTAGAAAACTGGTTGTTTGGGTTTATGATGTAATATAGACATGAAGATGAGTGGTCACTTATTTTTTAAATTTCAACAGACCCTTTCCTGCCTGAGTTTCCATGTAAAAGAAAAAGCCATTTTATGCTGACAAAGTTTTGAATAACGATTTCAGGCAGCTAGAATTAAAACAAGAAAGCCCTCAGCATATCATGGATCTTTATGTGCTATTGAAGCCTTCCGTAAGATTTAAAAATAGGCCATAAGTTATAGATAATTCTTTACTTAGGTCCTTGCAAGTGGACGTTGATTTATATCAGCTGAATATTTGACCTGAGACAATGTTCTTGGAAAAACAGGTGAAGATTTAATCCTCAAATCAAGAAGCATACCACACAAGCTACAATACTTTGATTATTGTAAGGCTGGTCTAAATAAAACTTATAATACATATCATACCAAGCACACCAGAAAGAGGGGAAACCCTTAAAAGCTTGCTTTTAATTTGCATACCCAGAGATATTCCATATATGAGAGAAATAATTCAGAGCTACAGGCACTGTGCAGAATACTTCATAGAAAGAGAAGGATATTTATTACCAGTGCTGACAGATATAAAGTTATTTGAAAGGTAGAGACTTCATTCTTTTTTTTTTTCCAGGCAATAGGGATTTATATTGCTTTTATAGTCTCAAAGTCAGGACAGATGAATCATTTTGGGGAAAAACATTTAAATGATTCAGCATTACTGGTTCTAATGTGTAGTGAAGAGGAGTTGGGGGATTTCACCCGACACTCTTCGAAACATATGGGAATATAATGAGTAGCAAAGTGTTTCAGATTTTTTTGTAATCACACACATTTGCTGGCTGCTATACCTCCACATTGGCTAAACAAGAATTTTTTTGAAGTGTAGTGGTTGCATTATGAGCAGTAAGTTCAATTTTCATAAGCCAATGGGCATTTAATATACATCCTGCTGATTTTTAGCAGGGTTTAAACTATCAAATCACATAAACACTTTTAAAATTTCCCATGTTTAAGCTCTTGAGAGCTTGTGTTACAACTTGGGCTTTCATGAGTTGGATTTTTAACTGTAATTAGACAATTAGACTCACAGACTAATGGAATTCTCTGAAGTTTTAAAGAACATTATTTTTTCTTGATTCAACAAACACAAAGTCCTGACACCTGCCATAGATCAGCATTAAACTGGTCAAGAAAAACACTAATATAATTCCCAAAAGCACAATAAACAAAAAAAAAACCCCACAAGAAATAGGAAACAATGTGAAAACAGGAGCTAGGGAGATGGAAGCAAGTGACAAGAAGCAGTTAAGACCAAAATTCAGGCAGTGTGGGACTTCCCCCAGCTTTCTAGCTATGCAATGCATGTTTGTCTGTCCTGCTTTGTTTATCATTGCAAAGCAAACCAAATATTTTCACAAAGCAAGTGAAAATAAATGAAACTCCAGCTTGTTACAGCAAGCAAGCTCTAAGTGTCTGCAGAAGGGGGCAGTTCTGTGCAGCTCAAACCCACATATAAGTCAAACTAAGAGCTTGTTGGACAAATACACCCTAGGTGTAGGTATAGGTTTTATCCTATAGGGAATAAGTTTTGTCAGAATTGATCCACTCTTCTGCAAGGGGAAAAAAGAAAAGGAAATGGATTTAATGGAATCTACAATTTCCTGACCCATTTTGGCAAAAAAATTTGCAGTTGACTCCACCCACCTGCACAGCAGTGAGGTTCCTCACACAGCAAAGCAGCGTGGCAGAATTTGGCCAGTGGGAACTCTTCCCACTAGGAACACTTCACAAGGATTTGAGTGATTCACCATCACTGAGGCACATCATTCGTGACACCCATGATCAGCATTCCTGATCAGATGGATTTCCAGGACCGTTACACCTCATCTGATCAAGTAGTAACAATTTTACAGCACTGTTACGCTGGATCTGATGGTTGATATTTGACCCACGTCCTTAGCTACAAATAAAATCAGAGAGGCTTATTTAACTGCAGGGTTGCTACCTCAGGTGGCATATCTGCAGCACTCTTTCAAAGTAGTATCTCAGCTGGAGAAAGCTGCATGTTTTGGGCATCTGATGGCTTCCAAAATGGTAGAGTTGAATCCAATAGTTGCCTTTATGCCTTATATGAAACATCTGGTCTCAGGTCAGGTATCAGTGGGCATCAGACAGGTAAGCCACGAGGTGATGGTGTGGGGAAGTGAAACTACTACTAAATTAATACAATGTACAGCCCATTATGGATCCACTGTTGTCCTTTTTGTCCAAACCAAATGAAGTTTCCAGGATGGAAAATTCGATACTGAGCTCCCCATCATTTAAACATGTTCCCTTCACAACCCACTCACAGTGACAACACCTTCTATCGAACACACCTTAATGATATTACATCCTGAGGACCCAGTGCAGCTGAAACACTAACTTCATTAGCTCTGCAACACTACCTGTCAGGTTTCCTGGCTGCAGCCCAACATAAGGTGGTCATGTGTGAAGAAACAAGGTTAAACCCAAGCCACAGCATGGAGGGAAGTCGTGGAAGCCAGAAGTTGTTCCATATATATATATATATGTGTGAGATAAAAGTAGGCATTGCTAGTTCGCATGTGTCAGGGTTTATATGAGCTTTTTTATGTTTGTTGGGAATGGAAAACAGCAGAGGGGAGCGTGGATGGAAACCACATTCCTAGCACAAAAGGAAGAAGAGAAGGGAGCAGCCCTTCCTGACCCTGACAACAAAGATCCAGAGCTAATAACGTTTTTGCAAAGCTTTGACAAGTTGATCAGAAACCCTGTGTTTGTGGAAAGGTTATGAAGAGGCCTGCCAGGCCCAAAGCAATCACACAATGCCAAGGCCTGATCAGATTAATCTCCTTGCTGCAAGGCATCGAGCTCGTGGGGCTGATTCCACTCATATGTTTTGCACTGACATCTCACATGCAGGTGTTTCTGGGTTTGTGGAATAGCAAAAACCCAATCCTGACCTGCTCTGAGAGCTCTGTCCAGATAAAATCCCTCAGCACGTGCTAGATCCTTCAGCAAACACACACAATCTTCAGTACAGGGAAAGTGCTCTTGAGCAATTTCAAAGAGATGAATAGAGGGGTTCTGTCCATGATTATTGACAACATGCAATTCCTGCATGGCAAAAACGTTTTTCTTTTCTCCTTGCATAATTTCCAGAGCAGTTGTGGTTGGAGGATTGAACAAAAGGAGTACATCTAAGGAGGACTGTAGCTAATCAAATCTAACCATAGAGAAAGGAATTAAGTGGAAATACTCTGATAATCAGCTAAGTATATACTTACTTTTCTCAGAGTACCTTCAGAACAAAGTGTTTTTCACCAGTCTAATAACTTGAAGAACTAAACCACATCATTGCTTTGGAAAAGTCGGATGAGAACTACCAGACTTGCCCACTTCGTTCTGAGACATATCATCTTCCATCCCTCTCCCTTTTGCTTCCCATTAGTCACTAGTCCTTTAGTTCACATTGAACATTCCAAGCCTTACTGGAAAAAAAAAGCAAACCCAAAGAATCAATTTAATTCTAGAGTTAATTCATGGTCGTATTTTATCTCAGCAGCATTCCTTGAACATAACAGCCCCATCTGTGAAAAATACAGGCAGTGCAAATAAACGCAAGCTGTGATCCTACAGTACTTTGGGTCCTGTCTCTACAAAGCTATTGCAGCACAGGGAAAGAGATCTACAACAAATTTGTATATGCAAATAAGAATTTAAAAATGGACATCAAGGCCCTAGTTGAGAAAAATTTCCTTACTCAAGAAAGTACCACGAGTAAGTCACACGTGTGTATTGCATAAGCAAACCACCACCATGGTACAGTCCTTTTTTAGAAACAGCATCTTCTATGGTTTGTTTTTCTCTTCATAGCTTCCAAGCACTGGGGGAAGTTAGCTTCCTTAAACAAATGCTCTTAGTTTTTCCATCAGAGTTTCTTGTTTGATACTTTCTGGCTCCTATTCCACGAACATGCCAGATGTTGTAATTTGCACCTGTTTGGTTAGTGTTTCAAAAGCCTAGTTATTTTTAGGTTAACAGAAGGAAACGTCTTTAGTGCCTTTGATGGATTTCATGAACTTTCCCCACCTATGAACTCTTGCAGCTGGTTGTTACTGAGAAGCAGAAACCCATCAATGACAGAGTAGGTCAAAGCAGAGGCAGGGAGTGTTGTAGCAAAATGGTGTTTAGCCAGTTCACACCAGCTATTCGACACAGTCCGAATTCAGCACCTTAACCCTCCAAAGACTCCTTGGCATGCTGTCACCTCCCAGACCAGGACACAGAAAGTGACACATGGCTTTCATTAGACATTTTCCCTATCAACGCACAAATGAAGTCCTTCCCTCAAGCAACAGCCATAGGTAAGAAATCAGGTCTTTTTCTTTTGACTACAGCAGCAGAGATTAAAATAAGCCTTTTCCTGAGGGAGGAGCTCCTACCAATTGCTTCACTGTTCTGGAAGGTGGAGCAGTACAGATGAACTGGTATAATTACACCCTTTCCTCAAAGCAGAGGAGATGCTTTGAGCTGGTGATTTAGAAGAGTTATCACACCTCTGCCCAGGTTAGCAGCTCACAATCTAACCTTCTTTGCTCTGCTGCTTTGCTGGGCTAATGTAAAAAAAATCCTCCTTTGAGCTACTGCTAAAAGTCACAATGTGGAAGCAGAAGCCATACGTAAGGAGCTGGGTTATTTATGGGAAACAAATAGCTAAATGACCTTGGGCTGGAACCCTCGTAGGCATAACACAGACCCCCGTCCTGCCTAGGCATTTAAGCTTGGCCACACAGCCACATCTGCTTTCAAGATGTCTTTTCGTATCACCAAGAATGAACTGGAACAAGTTATCACATGGTGAAATCAATCCGATGCTAACAAGTGCCACTACATTGCTTAAATAGAAGAGGAGAATTCAGCAACTATCTCCCAAGGAGAAAGCAAAGTAAGAGGCTGTCTTAGGCTTCAAGAAATGCTCATCAGCAAAGCCTTTTCTTCAAGCCTGCCCAGTTTCCTAATGGTGTTTAATGTCAGCTCATCCTGTGGCTCACATTTGGTAGCTTCATACAGTTGTATCTTCTCAGGGATAGGACCTTGTCCTTTCTGGGATTCAGAACTGGGTGTTGGGGCTTTTTAATGTGCAAAACTGGTGACTTTTCAGGAGGTGGGAGTGTTGCTCCTATGGCATTTGCCCAGACAGTAGAGAGATTAACAGGAGAGAGAGAGAGAAAATGAATCTGCTGCTGGGCTCTGAATAGGAAATGATCTGTGAGTAAATTGAACAAGCTGGGATGCAGTAAATAGGCAATTAACATTCCTTTTGGCAAACCTGCACCTGTCAGAGCTGAAATGCTAAAAAAAGGAAACAAAGGGGAAACATCTCTTAAATGAGGTCAGAGACAAAGAGGACCCATTGTACGTTCCTCTTACTGACTTTATCAGCCTCCTGGCTGCATGTCAGCAGAAAGAATTATTATTTATGGAGGCCTGCAAATGTACCTGTCATGCAAAATCTGTGGAAGATATTAAAACATAAACCAAGCCTGATCTCCATTTATACCACATCTGAACCTAACTCTGGTGAGTTGTCCCTATGATGATGCTGGTGACACCTGACCAGAGCAGCACCAAGTTCAGAATCTGGCAGCCCTGCTTTTTGTGAGTTATTCAAGGACTGATTGACAGAACATCTGAACTCCCACAAATTCTGCTGACCTCTCTCACAGTGTAAGATGAACATGAAAGCTTTCCTCACAGCCTCTACACATTAGAAATGCAAAACCTAATTATAACTGAGAGACTGCTGCCACCAGTTCCTATACGCTTTGCATCAGGTCTGTAACAGTAAACAGGGAAACTATTAAGATAAATGCCTTGTAAGGAGGGCCCTCTGTAAAAAACTTCCCCCTAAAATCTAATCTAACCCTTCTCTCCTTTAGCATCAATCCATTCCCCTTTGTCCTGCTATTGTCTACCCCTTTATCAAGCTGATTCACCTCCTGTTCCTCTGCTCCCTTCAGGGACTGGAAGGCTGCAGTGAGGTCCCCCCGCAGCCTTCTCTTCTCCAGGCTGACCCAGCCCAGCTCCCTCAGCCTCTCTTGGTAGGGGAGCTGCTCCAGCCCTCTGAGCATCTCCGTGGCTCCTCTGACCCCTCTCCAGTTCTACATCTTGTACCGCGGCCCCAGCTCTGGACACAGGACTCAAGAGCAGAGTTGAGAGGGACAATCCCCTCCCTGTCCCTGCTGTCACCTCTCTTCTTCATCACTTAAAAGTGTCTCATTTCCTAAGCTAACCTGCTGTGTCAGAGACAGGAATGTTCATCTTCCCTCTTGGACTGGGGTGAGAGAAAAGCTGAGCAATGAGAAATTTCAGTTTTAAGTGGAGCAGGGAAGTGCAAAGCAGCAGAGGGGTGGGGATAGGGAACACAATGATCGTAACCTGTCTTCCCCTTAATGTTTTCCAATTAAAGTGATTTTTCTTAGAGGAAAGCCTTCTCCCTGGAACACATTCATTTCTTCACAGTATTCTGGGAAGGAAAATTGCCAACCTGCACAGTAAAATTTCCCTTCACGGTCAAATTACAACCAATTTTTCCCCCTACAAAAGTAACAAAACAGTCACTCTCCTATTTCCAAATCAATTTTCCTTTCACTTCTACTGAGATATGTAGTAAAGTTCTTCATCTGTGGGGCTCCCTCCCCAAAGATTTCTACTTAAACGTGGCCAGCTCTTCACTGAATGATGTCATTTCTGTTTCTTGGTAGCAAATATTAAATCCCTTATCAAAATACCCCCTAATTGTCAGATAGAATGGATCAACTCAATGTTTCCTGAAAGCTCCTTGAAAACAAAATCCTGCTTTACCACCATGCATTGCACACAGGTTGCCCACAGGGCAGGGAGATTTCTCCTCGTGATGGATCTTACCCTGTCTCTGATCATCTATTTCACAAGCACAAAGACAGGAGCTAAAGCAGAGGGAAAGCTGGTGCATTTACAGGACCATCTTGCCTTTTCCCAGCTAAGTTCCCTCCTCTTCCCCTGTGCTTGGGCATTAAGTCTGATAACAGTAAAAGGAAATTTTTTTGTGAATTAGTGTGAATCATTCTGTCAGAATAGTCTAACTGCCAGTAATTTTCAGATCAATTTACATGACATTTTATGCAGTGCCATGTTGCTGTTCCACTTGACTGCATTCATTACGTATGTCCTTAAAATTGAAAGTTTTCATCTCCATGAAGATCATATTTCCTGGGGTGTTATATGGCAATACCTCCTTCTCATCAGCTGCTTTCACTGTTCACTTGCATCTCATTCTTAGCTACCACAAAAACTGCCCAAAAGGATCTGATTGATCCTGGAAACCCATCTCCTTCAGCAGTAGGAGCTTATATTCACCTTTCCAGGTGTTATCAGGACTTTTAAAACCAAACCACCTCTGTATTTCCCAGCCACGGTTGTCATGATTACAGCCACACAAAGAGAGAAGCTAGAAAAATTAAATCCAGGTTTCTCACATTCTGGCCTGTTTTCTTCAGCATGAGCCCACCTTTCCCACCCCTTCCACTGCACCATCCTCCCACTCCCTACAGATGAATTAATGTTTCCAAGGCTACAGAGCAAATCAAGGACTGAAGTGGAATTAGAACCTGTGATTACTAGTTTGTACTTGAAAGTCTTAGTTTCAAGCCCATGCAAACAGCTTCTGAACAGAAGCTTGACTAATACCATGTAGAAACTTAATTAACTGACAGCACCCATCTACTGGCTACACAGCCATGCAGCAGCATTTCTGCTGCTAACTCATTGGAGGTGTACAATTCCAGCTGGGGAACTTAAAAAGCAGAGTAAAGCCACTGGCTGAATTCAGGGATGTGTCAATCTAGTGTATTTACATGCTCAAATAGCCTTTTTCTGCAGAACTGAGAACTTTCTGCCCAGCACAATTCATGGTGCCAAATGTAAGTGCCTTGGGAACTCCAGTTCAGCACAATAGCATCTTGCTTCTTTTCCTAACCTGCTTCAGCACTGCCACACACTGCTCACCAGCTGCACTATTCCTTCCAAAGGACAGTGGCACTTAAAGAGCTCAGTGTTGAATGCTACACAGTTTATAAGCCTGTGTTTACCTGTCACCCTCATTAATATTAATTGGAAAGGGTCATACCTGAGGTTCCCTCTTGCATTCTAAGATGAGAGTAGAGCCCCAGTAGCTGCCAGCTTGCATGTGCCCAGCTCACCCTAACTGGGAAGCCCACTTGCTGGAAGCCACTGTCAGTTTCGACCTAGGTTTCAGTGTGTTATGATAGAAGATGGCTCAAAACCTAGATATGGACCAGGTTATAATTAAGCTGGGCTGGTAGAACTTTGACTAGCTGGAGTCTATTTGACCTGGCTACAGAGGAAGTGTTTAGCTGTTTGGACAGCAGTCTCTGTGAGCACATGCCTCCCTTCTCCCTCAAGGGAAGGCTACAAGACCAGATGTGTGTCCTCAACTGGATATGTGAGCTTTTTTAATGACTCTTGCACTTAGAATGCCTTCCTACAGACCCCTGTAGCCTGAAGGCATGTACTTTATCTATCTGAATTTTAAAAAGCCTCCTAACTCTAGCAAAAGCCCACAAACATGTCCAAAACCACACGCTTACCACAGTGAGATTTTAATCTAGCAGAGAGCTCTATGTAGATGAAGTTTCATTGCAGGATAAGGGGCAGGTCAGCATTATCATCCAGACAGATGCAAGAGTAAAGAAGCTAATGGACTTGTTTGCCTATACCAACTCACCCACAGTATCAGTGGCACTTCTGAGAGTATCAGCCAAGTGTCAGTCACAAGGTAGAGACAAGAGCACAGGAAGAACATTTGCTCTTTTCCAGGCACACTTTACAGAAGTATAAACTTTACTGAGTGAAATGGAGTTACTCTCAGTTTCACATGCTTCTTTTCGAAGTAGGGAAAGATTAAAGCTTGATTCATACACATTGAAGCAGAAATAAATTAGTTTTCCCATGCCAGGCGCTATTAAAAATTGAAATAAACTACTAAGGACACCAGGGAATTCTCCATCTCTTGATGCTTTTAGTCTAGATCAGATACATACCCTGAGATACATCAAGTTAAACACAAGCTATCGGGACTTTGTAGAAGCATTAAGTACATGAAAAATATTATGTTCTTCTAGAGAAAGAAGATGATATCAACATTCCCCTACACCTTCCAGGCTCATAATAAACCCACAGAAAATACCACCTCAGGAACAATGACAGTGTAAAATGCTCTTCCCATAGTGGTATTAAGCAGCAGCAGAAGGAAGATATTTTCCTCACTCCTTGTTTCCAAGTGAATCGTTCATCCAGAAAATCAAAACACACCCTGCCAAAGCGGAATGCTTTTCCTGGTAGAAAGCACCAAGCCCAACAGTCACCTGGCATCACACGCTCCCCAAGTCTGCAGACAGGGGACAAGACACACTGAGGATGTCAGGAGGAGAGAACAAAATTAGCACAGAGGAAAAACAAACAGGAGCTACTCATTATGAATTGCTAATAGCCTGTTTACTGCCAAACCTGTCACAGAAAACAGAAGTGCGTCTGCTAAGTCAATTTATTTCAGGCCATAGAATTTGAAAGATAGTTAAATAATAGTGGGAAAATGAAAGTACAGTTGAATTCATGATGCTTGTGGCAGCTTCTATGGGGGGATTCTGCAATAAAAAACAAGAAAAAAAGATCTACACAATCCCAGAACAGCAAAGCAGGCAAAGACTATTGGCAAGTTATCCTTTAATAACGGGTGAGAGAATTCAGAGTAATCTGAATCTGCTGCCAAAAAAGTCCTGGCTAGAGCCATGCCATCAAATCAATTCAAACAAACAATCTACGTATCACTTAGGTCCCAAGTTACACACTTCATAACTCAGTTTATTTTTAGTAACTTATTTGCAGAGGTACAAATAAACCCCTGGTGTTTGGATAGTTGAAGAGGGAATTTATCTTACAAACTACTGTCAGAATCTTTCTCTTTGCCTCTACCTCAACTTTGAAAGCAAATATTGACTTGGAAGTGCTCAGCTTCGAGAGAGCCCAGAGCTGCTTTCTGCCACTGGATTTTGCAGGGAGGAAGGAAAGGGCCAAGTGTTTAGCCAGAGCCAGCTAAGTAAGCAGCAGGATGGGGGAGCCCAGCAGGTGTCAGAAGCCAACCATCAAACTTCAAAAGTTTGCTGACATCTATTAGTGTGAAATATGTACTGGGGGCTCATCCTCTGTTAGAAGCCCAAAGCATCCACGCTGTCTGCTTTCCAGAGTTAGGCAAGGGCTGGGCTATGTTCTGCATGGGGAGAGAGTTCCCAGCTGGGCTGCACATCCAGCCAGCACCTAGCCTGGGGAAGCAGGCACTTCAGGTTTCTGAAGGGAAATCTCAGAGGGAGCGGTTTGATCTGGGTGTAAAACTAACTCCACATCACCCTTTCAGCACACAGTTCAAGTGACATCAGAAAGCATTACATGATCTTACATGGGAATTGTTTTAGTGACACCATGCACAACACCCAGGAGCAGGATTCAGACACAGCTCGTTACAACACCCCATTCACCTCAAGGTGAAAGCATCCACAGAGTGATACTTCCTTTTTTTAAACCTTTAAAATTCTTTAAACCCTGGAAGCATGGGTTTTCATGCTAAGCATTCTGTGTATCATGGTTTCCCTACATGCCACTCATGTGCATGCCTCTATGTACCATACTCTGAGCAATCTGTGTGTAAACAGCATGTATATTACAGCCTCAATCTACACATTAATCTGTACACATACTTAGTGTGTGGCAGTTTTATGTCAGATACATATTGCCCTTTTACACGAAGCTTTCAGCTCTCTGCAACACACAGCATTCAAAACTTCAGCAATATTATGGGTGTCAGAACTGTCACCATGATTAACAATAGGTATTTGAAAAGAAAACAGGAGGTATTTAAGACCTGTTCCCAGAACATGATTTATGGGGGATTTTTATGACAGAACCATGACTTTGAGACAAAACCTGCATACACTCAGAAATCTGAACAAGTGAGTGTTTGGCCAACCAGACTGGGTTTTACTACAAGATTCTACCCTTTTATTTTGCATTTTATTTGGTTAAAGTCAGTAAGGAGCAATAAAGAATATTGTCCTCTTAAAAACAAGGAACATCATGGGAGACACCCCCCCACATACACCCCACAGTATTTCAGCCTACTTCTACTAAAGCACAATATGTGATTTCTAGCATTAAGTGATGACCTGTAATCAAGTATATCAGGGTGTTTATGCTGAAAAGGAATTAGGGAACCTGGATAGGACATTCAAATCGCCGCCCTTATCCCATTTCTGGGCTGCTACAAGTCATGCAAGACACATCCCCCCAAGCCTGGAGCATTCTAGATTTCACATCTCCTACAATTTCATGTACAAGTAGCAGGTTAAACACATTTAGAATATCTTTGGTGTGCTTATTAGTGAGAGCAGCCAGCCAAGATATGGTTGGTGCATTTGTCAAAAGAGTTATTTATTTTCCAGAAGGCAGAGGAATGCAGTTTGTATAGAGAGCCCTAGTGAGGGGTCAGGTACTGTCAGGAATGTAATATAAATACATCCCTACACATCTTCTATTTTAAGAGAAGCTTGAAAGACAGAAGCAGATATACCTTTATGTGTCAGTTCTGTGAGGTTTTCCTTTGGCTCTTATCCATAGCCAAAGACCAGCTCATGTTAACACCCTGCCTCCTTGTTTATGCTGCTGAAGTTGAGCAGACATAAGAATCTCTGACAAAGAATCTTTTGGTTTCAGCCCTTCTGGCAATGAACTCTCACCATAATTATAACTACAGCCACCAAATCAAGTAATTGTTACAATAATTGGATTGGGAAGATGACATTTCAATGATTTCCCCCCCCTTCTGTCACACAAACAGCAGGTGGATTAGATTAGTTGCTCTAAAGCAAAAAAAATCAAGCAAAAAAAGGAGACATAGAAGCATCCTCACAGGACATTCCTACATGTTACTGAAATGACTTTTACTTTCTTAGATTCAAGAGAAATTCATGCCCCACAAGATCCCTGGCAACGCCTAGGTTACATCAGTGTGCTTGGAAAGATACACAAATGTGGCAAAGTAGTACCAGGGATCAGACAAGGGAGCTCAGACCAGCAGCACCCTGCAGTGCCTTTTTTTGGCTCTAACTGAACTACAGTGCAACAGCCAAATTGAGGGGAAAGGCTGTAGATCTGAGAGGGAATTAAGGTATTTGACTTTGGGCATTACTCAGAGTCTTAAAACTTCCCTGCCTGCTACTAAACAACAGTATTTGATAAGAGTATAGACCCAGAGTTTTCCTTAAGTGGACACAAAGTATTGCCAAGAGATCAGCAAATCAATGATTTGTTCAGCTTCTGCAAGAAATCTATAGCCCAGGTAAGACTTCCACCTGTGGAAATATTTTCCTTCTCAATTGATGCAAACAAGTTGGTTTTTTGACTCCTCTCCCCCTCCCCCCCCCAAAAAAAAAATCAATGTAGTTATTTAGGTGTAAGTGTGAAATTAGTGAGATCAGAATCAGCTCATATCATGTGTTATATTGACCTAAGCTACGAACATCACTTCCTTCACTGCACAAACCACACTTTCCCTTTTTAGAAGTGTCACCTCAGGTCACAGCCAAACTAAGGGTTTTGCTTCATCCTCATTCAGTCAGGAAATCTCTTAAATCCCCGTGAGATCAGAGATTGCAGAAGAGTCAGTCCTGACTCCATTGTAAAGGCTAAATGCTTACATCACACAGACTCTTACACATGTGAGTACAGCCTTCCTGGGCATAACTCCTTAACTAAAGGAGCACCACTGCACAAGAATTGATTCACAGTGACCATGTGTCCTTCCTGCAACACCTAGAGACTCCAGTGGAACCGGTTCCTGCCTTGGGCCTTTCTAAGGTGTACTTTCTATTGATTGTCAAGTAACAGCCAAAGGCATCCCCACTCAACAAGAAAACCCTGCAAGATGTTTCTGGAATTAGCTTTAATCCTTAACCATTATCTGCTTTATTACACACTTCTGCCTGCGCTTCTACGTGCCAAAAGCTCTGGGATATCTGGAGTGTCATTTACACCCTAATGGGAGGTGTAAAAAAGAAAGCAGCAATATAAGGGATTGTGTTGCTTGCGAATGCTGCTCCCCAACTGAGACGTAACTACTCAGTGGTAGTCAGAGGGCCACATATGTTGAACAGAACAAGACAACAGTTGTTTGGGCAATTTCCCTCATTTTTATTTTGTTAAACATTAAAAGTATGAATGAAAGGAAGCAACCTCTGTCCCTAAAACCCCAGGGGATTTTAGGAACAGTCTGATATAACTGACTAAAGCAGTTGTGAAAACTTTGACCCTTACTGAATCTATGTTGTCCTGTTCTTTGTAGCTGTTGTCCCAAAGCAGTGTATTGCAGGGCTTTATTGTGTACCAGCAAGTGAGCCAAATGTACTGGTCTTACATCGCTCTTAAACTTGGAGTAGGATTGTAAACACCATGAGTATCTGTTCATTCTCAAGCAGCAGTCAGTTACATTTGATAAGCAAACATTATCATTTGCTGCCTGTTGGTCTGCAACGACTGTATCTGGGTGTGAAACACTTGCTCAAGTCAAAGAGGACAAAGGGCTAACAGCAACTGTGTATTGCCTCATCCTTAGCATGTTGACAAGGGGTAAAATACCCCAAGCCTTTGGGGCATCTACATTAGGTAAAGCAAGGGAGAATGACTTGGAATAGCATTTCAACAAGCAGCACTCCACTTACACCAGCACAGCACTGTGCCTAACCAAACTGTTCCCATATACAGCATCCTACTGGTGTCTACACAACACCCTCACTGAGAGTAGGGGTCTGCTGCAATACAGTTGGTTGAGTTGCAGAGGTGTTACTCTGGCCTCATTTGGAAGGTTTTCAGATTGCCAGAGGCCAAGAGCACATCGTGTTTCAGTGATTTCCCCCAGTTCACACAGGGAACCACTCAAGCTTCCCTCCTCATGCCATTCTCCTCCATATTTTTGCTTCACATACTGCATTTGCCAGCTTTTAGCTGGATATCTTACCCAAGCTCTCAGCTCTTCATTTCTTATGTCTCTCCACCCTTCATCACTTAATGCTGACACATAATGCACATTCTATAGTCTTGCTTTCACTGTTTGCCTCTCCTGCTTTCCATTCTCCTGCCCACTCCCCATCATCCTTCTCCTCTTCCTGAACCTGTCATATCTGCATCAGGAGTGCAATTGGAAAGGGGATCTCAGTGGAGCTACCTGTCAGATATGTCTACTTGGAGATCAGCTCTGCTGCTTAAATGCAGAAAGGAATGATTCCTGGGAGGAAATATTGCTACACTGCTGTTAAGCATAGTAACTTTATCCAGCTGGTGAATATGACAGAGATCTATCAAAATAAATAAGAAATAAATATTAAGCCATCAAACCTTACTAGACCACTTGGGTAGCAAGGGAGAATAAGGCTCAGAATATAAAGGAGATCTATTTTTTAACAGATAGAGAGCATCTGTGTGTGAAAAAAACCTCAGAGAAGCTTTCAGGAATTGATCCTGAAATACCTGTGTGTTCTGAAGGCACCTCCAGATAAAAAACAAGTAGAAATTAATATGCTTTTCAACTACAACCCAAATATAATTACAGTTTTAGGTCACTAAGTGATAGACAAGTATATCACAATATTACACCCTGGAGCATCCAGAAAAAGTCATCTGCACTTGCTGTCATTTAAATGCATGATCTCCATGAATGATGGCTTACTGCCTTGTTTATCTATGGCAGCCCAGGCACATCTCTGCAATGGCTATACATTTTAACTCCCATTAGAGAGATTAGCTTTCCTGTGGGCTCCCTTTAATCCACAATCTTTGGACAAATACCTTCTGGTAGCTCCAGAAAAACCATTAGTTAGTACAGCATTTCACAAAGGAAACAATCATGAGCTTACAAACGAACACTTGGAGCTTTCCAGCAAGTCTTCCCCAGTACAGTACTAAAATTATTGTTGGTGTCTTGACTTTCCCTCTATGCTGCTAAACATGGTCTAGCCTACATGCCCTTGTCTTTTGGAGCTCTGTACAAGAGATTTCTGCAGAGGTACAGAGACGCTGCAGATGTTCATCTGCAGTGTGTATCTGACTCTAGAAGCCAGCCAAACATCCAGCCAGATGCCCCTAAGAGAAAGAAGAACATGGAACAAATGCTTGATCGCTTCAAGTGGAGAAAATGTCACTTCCTGCACCAAGAATGTAAGAAAAAAGCAACAACCTGCAAGAGAAAACATGCTGGAGAATAGGGAGAATGGGGAAAAAACATAAAATCTTTCTTTGGTCAGTAAACAAACCTAGAGAGAATAGGTTTTCAGTGTGTTGACAGTGTTCTGGCAGTTCATTAATCCCAGCAAAATCTCTCCAAAGTTACTGATGCATGGATTCCATTTTCAAATTTCTCATTAGTTCCTCTTTATGGATTAAATGCTGATGTTCACGAATGAATGCACACAGCTTCAGCTGATGGATGTAATTGGGTTGTAATGGATTTTAGCTGCTGTTCCTTCTGATCTAGCCAATTTGAAATGCAGTATCAATGTATTCTCCCCATCTCTCTGTAGGGAATGAGAAATTGAAACCTACAAGATGAAATTTATCAACTTCCATAAAGTCCACTCCAACCATCATAAAACTGTTAAACTTCTCATTACCATTCTACCACAGTTATTTCCCCAACTCTGGTCAGGCAGTCAAAATATTAAAGTGCATTTGAAATAAGTAGAGTTGATCCTTCAATATTCTGTATGTCCTCAACATTGATTTAGGTGCTGTAAATATTACCAACCCCGGATGACATTAACATAGCAAAAGCTTAACAGCAGGAACATAAAGTGATATGAAAGGATTTAAAGGTTGCAGAACCTCCTTCCAATTTTTAATATATCCGTATCTTGATAGATGATTTGCTATCACTATGGGGCCAGTGTGCAAAACACAGCTTTACAGTTCCTCCCCCCTCCATAAACAGCATCCTCCTTGCTCTCAACTTAGCCAAGGCTGGGTTAAATCAGTCAAGCTGAAGAAATATGGAACAGAGTGTGTGTGGTTTCCATAAGGGACAGTGGGATACCAAACACATTGAAAGATGAAGCTCTGAAAAGGGAAGGGTTTTTACAAAACAAGGAGCATGGCATCTCAAGGTTGGGGGAGAAACTGGGTTTGGCTGGGGGTTTTGGAGTTTGTTGGGTTTTTTTTAATATATACTTAATTTAAAATATGGGCTAGAGTGAGACTTTGAGAAACCTCAGTCCAACTGGCATGGATGGAATAGAAGTCTTGAGCAAGGTTCCTATAGTCATGTAACAGCTATAGGCCAGTAAACTGACAATAGGCTTGGCTCCTGCAAGACAGTAATTCAGATTCTTCTATTGCTTTTTAACCAGCAACAGTTCAACAACAGGCTGAAGAGAGAATATGCCCCAGGGTAGAAGTTCTTCCCAGCCACCCAGAGGTGGTCTCTGCAATACCCAACAGGAAGAATATTGACAGACTGGAAGTAAATTCACTCTGACATTTGGAGGATTTTAAAAGATATTGAACGCACTGACATGAATTTTCAGGAATCTGAAAGCCACAGTAACCCTGGGCATGTGGGGGCTCTGAAAAGTTGGAAACTGGGATGTCAAACCCCATCAGTGCAATAAATCACTTAAAGAAATGCCTAACTTCCCTCATGCTCTTAGGGGAAGGGAGCAGGGAGAGGGATTTAAGTTGCTTCAGCACTAGTCACCGAAAACAAGTGTCAGTCATCTAACTCAAGGCTTTTGGAAATTTCACTTCACAAAGTGTTATTAACTAATTCTCTTTCATTTTCATATAGACAGAGGGATACATCTTGGATAGTGTCAGCCACCACTACCTACATCATCTATCCTGTGATAGTGAACTGCAAGGAAGCCAAAGGCTGAGGCCAACCAAAGCTGGTAAGAGGGCAAACAGCACTGCTGAAAGTTCTCTCAAACCAGCCCCTCACAGCAGGGGAACATCTCACTGCAGGGTAATTTCCCTAAAAGCTGAAGGCACATAATGTTTCATAAAAACAGAATCAGATTTTAGGTTCCAGAAACACCACCATACAGGCATTTGAAAACATCACACTCACACAGAGCTCCACAGTTCTATCTGTATGGGAGCACTTTTGCAGAACAGCTTCAGAATGGTTTTTCAAAGTTTGGCCAGCCACAGGATCTGAACTGCCTTCAAAATCTCATTACTGGTCAGAATTGTAAGGCTCTGCATACACCACCAGCTCCAGGCAACACTTGCATGCTCCTTAAATTTGACATCAGTAACAAAACCTGTGAGCAAGATCAAGCATGAAAACAGACCCCTCAACCCCTGAGCCGAAGCCGTTTCATTTTTATTGACTCCAATTGCCTTTGCATCAGGCCCTATCAGCTGAACTCATTACAGCTTGCCAACTTGCCAACCACCTTCCCCTATCAGCTGCTGCTATGACCAAAGCCCATCCTGTCTGCAGCCTTCTCTTTCCCTTTCAGATTCCAGGCCAAATTCAATAACGGTTTAAGTGAAAACTTAATTATTGACTTCAGCAGGGCTGCTCGTGCTTGGAACGGGGATGAATTTGACCTGCTCTGCCCATTACCAGCCACAGAATCCCAAACTAATTACAAAAGCCCAGTAAGACAGATTTTAAATTTCTTAGGTTTACTACTGTTGTTAGACTATTCATTTCCATTCTACAAGGTATTTAAAGACTGGCATCTCAACTACATTATACATCTAGGGCATGTTAGAATAAACTCTCCTTGCTCTGTCAGCTAATACTCACCTGTCACTATCTTGCATCCAGGTAGCATACCTGGCTTGCTGGGCTTAGTTAAAACAAACTTCCTGATTACAGTTTTAATGAGACCCTCTATAAAACCACTCAGAAAGTCAGATGTGGATCACATAAGCTGTTGAACTCAAGACTGTCAGGCTCTCAAACATGCTCCTCCCCTTACCATTCCTAAGGAGAGGACTGACAAAAGTGTCATTATGCCAAAAATCAGACAGTTCCCTATTAGGATGAACTGAACAGCTGGAACACCCACCTGCACAGAAGATCCCCATACAAGCTCCATTCCCTATGCTCTCTGTGCAGGAGCATCAAGTTTGAACTTTAGAGAGAGCAGCGAAGTCTCACTGTGCTGGTGGCTTGGGCAGCACTAAGCCTGATGTTGTGTGAGGAACCCTCCTCAACTGCTATTTGAACACAAAGGCCTTCTCATTCATTATCACTAATACTCCTCTTCCAAAAAACTCCTATATACATTAATTAAATGATTGCAAGTCCTTTTGTAGATTATGCATAAATCTTCATTTGTTTTCTTTATTAGCATTCGATCTGGTTTTGTTAATTGCATAAATGTTCCCCTCAGGCAGAAAAGCAATATAGTTCAAATGAAGCAGGGCTTTTTGTTAAGGATAGTCAATCTGATTAACATCACTGTCAATATGATGAATGAAAATTCCCTCAAATGAGTCACCCAATACCTTGAAATCGTCACTGGAATATTCATGTCATTAGGACACAAATGAAATATTTAATTTGGAATCATGTTGGCTTGCCCAAAGTGTCCCTTAATTTTGGGAAATGTAGGTGCTTTGTCTTCAACACTTTTTAATCAGGATCTCAAATCTTTTTATATCCCTGTCTGACACACAAGTCTTAGTATCTCTGTCTCTCATTTGCCAAATTACTTTGCCTCAGTTTCCATCAAATTGCTGCCATGACTGAAGAGAGCTCACAAATCCTGAAGCTTGATGCTTCTGTCCTCATTTTTCTGCTCAATTCAGGAACCTACACTTGTATTATGAATAGGAATAAAATAATAAATTACTATTTCCATTTCTTCCTTCAACGTGAAGCATATTCCTAAGGATATCTTCAGCCACTTTGGCAAATAAGTATCAAGAAGGAGGTAGAATAACAGGTCAAGTTTAGAACAGAAAACAGCTCCCAGGAGCTTTAGACATTCTTTGAAGTGTTCAACTATTGCCACTTTGAAAGAGCAGAGACAAAACCACTGAGAAAAGAGGAAGGAGGGGTGTGGGGAAAGGTGGCAGCTCTTGCACTTTCCTAGAGTAATGTTGTATTACTTTCAGTGAGACATTGCATATAATTAACAACCAAGTAAAGAGATCTTCCTCCCTTTTTCTTCCTCTTTTGTCTTTTTAATTAAATATCTCACAGTGTGAGTAATACCACCATTATTTTACACAATGTGTGTTCATTAGAAATGCATTTACACTTATCATATCTTGATTTATCAGCTCTTGCCCTCATTTCCATACTCCAGATTAATATGCCTTGTGATAGAACATATTGGACAAGTTCAGAAGAGCCTGGGAGAGGAGATAACATTAATAACCCCAAATGGGATCTATCAAAGAGAGTATCTGTGCATGTGTATAATAGATACATACACAGCAAAAGTTGACTGAAGTCCTGGGTGGTGGATTGGCCTCAAGTTACTTAACTAACCAGTTCTGTAGACAACAAACCTCTAACCTCCTGCACAAGGATTCAGTACTAGTACTTAACTAGAGTTTTTCTGCCTCCTGCAGCATACAGCCTATTACTCAGACAAAACCAGGGGAGCATACCAGATAGAAACATGACATCAGTAGAAATGTAATTACATTTAAGCCTTAGAGGCTGCACCTCAACTTCTAGACAAGCCCAGAAAAGGGTTAGATACAGACAAAAAGCAGCAATTTTGATTCTGTCATCATGTGCTTCCCAGTACAGTGTTACGCAGCCAGTTAATCAGTTCTCTTGATTTCATCCTTTTCTGATGTTCTGAGACTAGCAGATGTTCTGTGCTATCCACTGTGTTTCTGAGAATACACTACAGCAAACTACCAGAGAGAATGCAACCTGAAAGTCCTTGCTGACGAGACTGACAGTTTACCTTTTCCAGGTATCTGAAGTCTATGCAGCATTTTCTGGGGAGTAATTTAATTCTGCAAGCAATTCAGTAGTTGTTTGGATATTTCTACTAAGCTGCAGCCTGACATCAAATTGCAGTACAGACACAGCCTAACAACTAAAGTAACTCCTCAGTGGCAAGCAGATGTTCCTTTAAAATTCCCACTGGGTCACTGACATGGGCAGAGAAATAAGAACTTTTAACACCAGAGCAAGCAAAGAGGCTCCTGTAGCAAGATACAGAGTTTTATTCCCCAAATTCCATGTAAATTTGAAGTTTGAAAGTATAATTTTATTAGAGCAGTGTAGGATGGACTTTTCCTTTGCAAGGAAAGACATTCACACAAGACACTTCTCCATTTTAAGGTGAAACACATCTGGGATATTACAGCCACAACAGAACCTACCTTACACATCCTGCCCCAGAGGTAGATTCAGACAACCCAAGGTCTCTCCACCCTTCTGGAAATATTTCATGCACTATCTACAGCTCTTTTTGGCTGTTAACTTAGTTTTGGTGAAGGTGAATGACTACTGAACCTGTTGTATAGGTCTACAGTAGAAATCTCACCCTGTACAGAGTCCTTCGCATGGAGGGTGCTGGGCAGGACTAGCTTCACATCAGCTTCACTCTCCAAACACAGCAAGGTTTCAGTGGAGAATCAACAGAGAACTCCAACTGCCTTTCAGCCTGCCTATGAGCAGAGCTGTAAGAAATTAATATTAGGCAGAGGAGTGGGGAAGATGATGAACATCCTGTTTGGAAATGGGTGCGATGCGGAAGTGCCAGGATCCCTCCAAGACCCTATCCCAGACAGACAGGCTCCCTGCACCTCACAGCCAGTCTGACACGGGTACACAGCCTTGAAATCAATTGACAGAGCAGGGAAGAACATTATTAGGCATCCACAACCTCCAGACGCTCTGCAGCGACAAGATTTGTTGGAGGGCAGAAATGACAGCTATGTAACAACAATATCTTATTGATATGGGCTTCCTGAGCAGTGATGGAAGAAAGGGTGAATGCTTCTGACAGCAAGTGACTGCAGCGTATGTTAGAGGCTTGATGGAGCAAGCAAGGCTACAAATGAAGTGGTACAAGAAGAGACATGGACATGGCACATCGCAGATAAAGATGTAAGTAGGTCAAGCATCACTATCTCAGGATGGTAGTGACATTTTGGCCTATACAAAGCAAAAGTCATTTGTTATTATTTTGTTTAAGCCCATTAAGCACACTGGCTGCCTGCTAGCAAAGCCATTTGTATTAAGATCATACTGATGCTTCCATTGCTGAATGCTGCATTTGCTCTACAAGGTTATTAATTATGCAACCAAATTGACAAAGATAATAGCATTCACCTGGCTGCAAGGGTATTAGAAGACTGTAGAATTACTCAGCCACAGCTGCTTGTGTTAGGAAGATCAAGCACACAGGGGCTGTTTGTTTTAAATACATTAACAACAAGCATATAAAAGCCACACACAATAGTGAATAGCAGTAAAAAACAGATAGTGCACTTCTAGGCACCCTCCCACAAAACCCAAAACCAGAGGATGTTAAGTAGTAAATTAAGAAATGCAATTAGTCTTGTGCAATCATTCTTACAGCATGTTAGAATACAGACACTAAGTAAAGGTGATGGTGTTCACACAGCCAGCAAAAACTGCAGTGACTTGCAGCAACTGCAAAGCTTTAGGTAACCCCAGAATGTTTAACAAGCATTTTCAAAGAAGTCCACCTGCCCAAGGTGCTCAGTTCTGGCTTTCAACCTTTTCAGGGGGTCAGAACATTAACAGTGACTAGAAATCCATCTCACTGCAGCCACAGATAAAGGATGCTTAAGTGTCTTGTAAAAGATTTGCTAGCACACCCAGATTGAGATCAATGGCATATCAGTGTCTAGCATCCTTTTAAGTCAACAGAAACCTGACACTCATACTTTAAAGGAGACATGATTATGACAGACCGGAAAAAAATACTGTTTGCTTTTGAAAATAGGTCCAGTATTTCAGCGTTTACATTTTTATTAGCTTCACTAAAGCTACTGATAAACCAAGCAGAATTCAAAATACACAGCCAAACGTCATTACTTCATTGCTTCTAGACCAAGGGCCTCTTTTTATAGGTGCTTAATTTATTTGGAGTCCAAAGTTTATATAACTTGAGTTATTGATTTAATTCTAAAGAGATGTAACACCTTTCTGGGCAGAAATCTGAGATGACTAGGATAAATCAATTGAGGATATTTTTTCTGCAAGTCACAAGGCCATTTTGCATTCCATACAGTCCCAGGGTGGTATTGTCCAAACAGATTATTCTTTGCATGAGTCTTCTATCAAAGGCAGACAAACAAGATGACTTTTCCCTCAAGTAAAATGCTTAAAATACTGTAGGTAGAAACATTAAATCAGAGCCTATTGTCCTCACTAATTAGCTTATTAAAGTAAATAAGCTAGAGGGGAAAAAATCAGTTTATTAATAAACAAACTTACTTCCTCCTCTATGTTAACTCTTTCAAGGTTGAAGTATCTAGATGCCTGAATACCCTGGAGATATCTGTTTTCTCAAGGTAAATGGACTATGTCAACAGCAACAGAGGGATCATCATGCTAAAGTGGGCTGTTTCAGTAAATGTGCTGTTAAGTTTTGGTATGACACCAACACACACTGTAAGCAAAACCATGTCAACATACACTGTAAAACTTTGAAGATTAAGCAGCTTCCTTGTCAATTAGCTAAATACAGTACCCAGGAAC
Organism: Laterallus jamaicensis coturniculus; assembly: GCA_022605575.1. NCBI lineage: Eukaryota > Metazoa > Chordata > Aves > Gruiformes > Rallidae > Laterallus > Laterallus jamaicensis. Next base: position 2,386,082 of record JAKCOX010000049.1, on the reverse strand, counting down.
TTGCAGACTTACTTTTCTAGTTGTCTTCTGTCCCAGCACTGTCCTTTCCATGAACAGAGGTGTTTTTCATCTGTAGGCTTGTTCAGCAAGAGTCATTTACTTTTTCCTGTATTCCTCTGAACTGGTCTGGTGCCGATAGAGGAGATCTGCAATGAATAAAGTGAGATGCTCTGAATTCCCAGCATCACACAAAGATATTCACATTGGATGTTAAGTTGCATGCTTTGGAGTAGTCAGTGAAACACACACTGATAACCAAAGGCTGTTTGCAAAGTGCAGAGAACTTATATCCTTTCTGTATTTGTTTGAAATGTTATAGCTAGAAGATAAAAGCTACATGGATCTGTTTTTATATGTTTACACTTTCTACTAACATCAGAATGAAAAGCTTAAGCAGCTCCCTTGTAGCTTAGTAAAGTTAGACCACAGGGCTAGACCCTCAGGTCCTACAAATCTGCAGGCTTTCATGAGATCAGTGGGGCTTGCTTCTTTACATCAACTGCTCTGGCCTTGGGTTTCATCTCATAACTATATACATCACTGAGAGTCATTTATACTGACTTGCAGAGTTTCCTATGAAAAAGTGTAATGATGAATCAAAGTGTATTTATAGAGAAAAGCCCAAGTGCTTTGAAGATGAGGTTAAGCTTTGCTCTTTAGAGCAAGGTTGTTTTGACATTACCACACTGAAGTACGGCAGAACCTTGGAAAGGACCATTGCATTAGCGATGGCATCAAGAGTATTGAAAACCTCTATTTGCTGGCCATACTCCTCCCCAGACCTTCATTACTTGCTCAGGGCAAAGGAGCTGGAAATCCAAAGCATTGTTGAGGAAATCCAATCATTATAATTTAATGCATGCCCATTTAATCAAGGGATAAATTTTCTAAGCAACGTGTTGGTTTCTAATGAATACATATGGCATATAGACAAGTAAAACCCCTTCCTACCAAAGCCAGGATCATCAGATTTTGGAAACAGAATTTATGTAAAACCCCTCCTTTCCCAGGGCTCTCTTTCCCCATGGGCATGACAAATAGGTGGTCCTTTTGCTAACAGAACTGCTGAAAGGACCTGGCACCACAACAATGAAGCTTTCATCAGCTCAAGTTTAAATAGTGACTGAAATAATTCCAAAAGCAGATTGCTCAGAATTTAAAGGACATGGACAACATTTGTCCATCAAAAATACAGGCACTGTCATCAGTAAATAGTAACAACGATGTGTACAAGTAAAATGCTGTGTCAGGAAAGAGATGGCTTTCTACTGTTATCTGAGGGTGTCACTACAAGCACCACAGTTCAGTGAGTTAAGGAAAAGAACACTTTTACCTTTCTATTAGAAATCTGAGGGTTATAGTTCATAAAGAAACCACTATTTTTAAACAGTCACCAGTTGAAGCAGTTTTATTTTTAAAGTTGATTATTCAATTGAAGTTGATTTTCAGAGTGACCTCATTGCAGTCTGAAAAGATTTACAGTGGAGCTGTGCACAATCACTGGGGGACTGATGACTTAATACAACTGCAGACATCAATTTTCTTATGCCCAAAGAACTTCAAAATCCTTCTGCATCCCCTATCTGAAACAGGACACCATCTCAAAAACAAACATGCATGATTGCTGTAGATACCAGCAGAAATTGCTTCAAGATTCTATTGCTTTTTTTTTTAGGGGGGGGGGGGGGGGATTAATTAATGGATTTAGCCCAATATAAGCAAAATCAAGACCTGGCTCCATGACATTTCATCAGCATTTCTTTTCTAGCACGACAGAGACAGATGAGCTTTTTTTGGGAAAGGTTTTTTAGAGAAGAGAAAAATACAATTGACCCAAGTTTTACAAGGAAGTGTCAGGCAAAGATTAGAAAAGAGAAAGACAAACATGTATGAAAAGGAAACTCTTCTTAGCCTATGCTACCTGTCAGATTAAGAACTTCAATTTACAGATCTCTGTAGCAGCTGAAAGTCCACACTCAGCTACTCTAAGTGGGGAAAGATGCTCGTGTTTTGGCTAGAGCACCTATTAATGCACTGACACATAACTATGGGGTTTACACCTGAAGACAGTATGCTACCAAAGTCTGTTCCTTGGCAAAAAATACAGCTCATCTGCAAGAGGATTTTTTTCAGCTTTAACATGACTACTTTGGTTTAGCTGCCTCTAAACCAAAGCCTTCCCTGCCATAAGGACACAGGGACAGGGTGTCATCAGAGCCCTTAGAAAGGTCGCTGCCCACTACACTAGGATTTGCCAGCTCTGTGTTGCTCAGTGTGAGTGGTAATCCTTCCTCTCCACTAAATCCCTCGCCTCTCAAGTCCCCTCAGGAACATCAATATGATCGTTACCAATTATGTAACATCAAAGAAAAGAGATTAATAATTCAGACTTAAGATATCATTAAGATTTATCACCTTGTATGTATAGTCTCCAGACAGCATTGGGAAGCTGTCACGGAGAGACACTAAGAGGTGGAAACTAGAGCTCTGTACTGATTACAAAACAGTTTTTCTTCATCAACGAGCAAAACCAACTTGTGCTTGGAAATATTCCTGGGTGTTTTCCTCTGTCAAAAACAGAGCAGCCTCTAATGCACAGAAATGAGGCATTTATTACATTAATTCTTGGGTTTGCTGACCCCAGAAGGACTAAAAGTACCACATACCTGCAACAACATTCCTAAGGAAGAGCCTTCCTCAAGTTCCAGGGGAGATGCTGGGCTAAGTGGAAGCTAGAGACCAGCCTGGCAGGGTTCAGACCTGAAGCTGGAGAAGCATGTAAAAGGAAACCTGCATCTCCTACTCCTGGCATGCAGTGAGGGGTTCCAGTGAATAGGGCTTTTGATCTAAAACCATAACTGTTCGGCTCATTTTAGGAGAGAATGATAAACGTGAGATTAAACACAGGAATTAGGGGAAATTAATATTTCAATGGCTCACAGCAGAACTAAATAACAGCACGTTCAGCTCAAAGAGCTATGTACTGAGACAGCTTTAATAAGCTATTGTGCCATTAAAAGTGAAGGGTAAAGAGAAAAGCTATCAAGAAAATGCCACAAAATTTGTTCGTGGTGCACCACTTTAATGTGCACGAGCTGGGAAGCAGCAGAGTGATCATGATACACAAGGGTAAAAGAGGGATGTGATCCTTCTTTTCTATTCATAGCTGAGTATGCTCCTTGCTGACCTTCACTGTGGTTATCGCTGTTGCCAACATCGTAACCAGCTTGCTGGGCACTAGAATGTGTGTTTCACACATGGAACTATGTTCCTTTTACTTCTTACAGGATAATTTTGGGAGGAAAGATGCATTGTTATTTTTACATTTATTTACAGATCATGTCTTAAGGCAAGGGGGGGGAGAACCCAAATGATCTCCCCTAGCACAGCCAGGCAGCGACTGTATCAGAACAGTCCTGGAAGCTGATTACACCTGGTGCTTGCTCCACAAGGGCTAACACACTTGGGCAAAGATTTTTCTCTCATAAAATAAAGGTTTTACAGAATTTCACATAATTCCGATTTGGGACAATTTTTAAAGACCCCTAAACCCAAGGGCCAGTTCCTGGTTTCATTCCTAACAAGAAACAACTCTGAAAAGAAATGGGGGGTTGTGCATTTTAGCTAAGCCCCCCCAACAATCTGACAACAGTCAACTCACCCTGAATTACAACTGCATTGTTTACATAATAGCATCCTTCTTTCAGTCAGCCACCAAGAACCTCTCTCTCTCTATATATATATAATCATCCATGGAAAAAACCTTGCACATTTCTGTATGTTTTTCTTGCAATGCCAGTACACTTATTTACCACAAACCCCAAAGACACTATAACCTTGCTGAAAAAGGCTCCTTCTGTAGTTGTGGAAGAAAACCCTTTACAGCTCCACCACAAACCTTTATTTTAAACATATTTAGCATTACAAGTCATACGTTATTCAAGGTTTATTTATCGAGTGGCTTCAAGGAAACAGCTTTGATTAGTTGGCAAGACATTCACTTGGGAAAAAACCTCTCAATTTCTGCTTTAAATTCCACCCTGTGCATGCCACCCCGAAGGAAACGAGCTCACACACTGCATCTCTGATTCAGGCAGGAGGTGGGATTAAGAGTAAGACTCCCCATTCTTGAAGATGAATGGGATTCTGTTTATTAGCTAAGGACTTTGGATCGAGCTCCTTATTGCCTATGGTGTCCATGAGGGGGGACTTTCTGCAGACTCACTTGTTCAAATAACCCTGCTTTATGCAGTGAAACTTCCCAGTGAAGCTTCTAATCCTCCAGTCAGCCTGGCAGGCTCTATTAAAAGCCTCATTTCCTAGTCTCTGCCTCCCCAGCCTCAGGTTCAGCTTTCTCATTTCATTGCACAACTTCCCAAAAGGACAAAGATGACAAGATGACTGAGCCAGACTTCTCAGCAGTGGCCAGTGACAGTACAAGAGGTAGCAGGCACAACTCCAAGGAATTCCACTTAAAACATAAGGCAAAACTTTTTTTCCTTTGTTTTTTTTTACTGTGAGGTTGCTCAAGCACCAGACAGGTTCCCCAGACAGGTTTTGGAGTCCTCATTGTTGGGGATGTTCAAGCTTGGCTGGACACAGCTCATTATAAGCTGCTCTAGCTGGTCCCAAAACATCCAGGGGATGTTTCAAGCAAGGGGATAAAAGATTTCCAGAGATCCCTTCAAATTCAACTGCACTGTGAGCTGTGATAGGAATTACCTGACCCAGTGCACCACTGTTGTGTCTGCAGAAGGAAGGAGAGACCTCAGTCACACCAATGACACAGTGAATAATTAAACCAGTTCCACTTTGAATGTATTTGTGTCTTTGAATGTATTTGTTTGTCCTCTTTAAACAAAATATTTTGGCCTCAAATAAACTAACTTTATCCTTTCACTACTGCTCTCAAATGTTAAGAGATAAATCCCAAAGAACTCTGCAGTTTCTCAGTGGTTCAACATCTCTGGAACAGAAATTGCTCCAAAATAACATAAGGGATGAATTAATTTGACAACGACTTTCTTTTAAGTCTAATTAAAGGTTGGATGAATTGCTGAAGGATGAGTTCACCTCCAGGGTGGCACTGGTTGAATATTTCATTAATCTTACCTGGAGTAAGTGTGGCCCATAATGAAAAAGACAGCTTACTCCCAAAAAATCGTTATTTTTATCTATGAAAAATAACTTTCTGCCCTTTCTTCCCTTTTGTGGCTTTAACATGTTAAGAATCAAATTGCAGAGAGAATTACTGTGACCATTTTAAGGCCATTTCAGCTGGCTGACACACCAGGGTCCATTCAATCGCATTGTGCTGCCAGACCACTTAACACATGTAGCTACTTTAGACTCCCACAGAGATGCTAAATGGAAGGGGCCAGATCCCGGGGTAGATTGACTCAGTGTGCCCATGCTGATTTATGCCATTTGAAGATGTGGATTTCATGCATTGCAAAGCTGTTGTGAAAATTAAGAAGCACTTGGAAGGCAGGTTTAACTCTTCAGTATAGTGCAGCCTTGTCAATAACTGTCTCTGTTTTCACTGAAATGACAATTATTGTTTTCCTTAGATGAACAAGTCATGAGTATCTATACATTAACTTATCTTTGAGTGCTCTGGCCTTCCTTCACAGCAGTTTAAACAGAACAGCATCCTGAGTATATGAAAACTGCTCCATTTCCAGTAATTAGAGAAACTAATGAACACCAACATACTGGGCTGGGAGCTGTAGAAGAATTGTGCTGCTGTGAAATACTTCACATGAAAGAGGAGGTACCTCAGGAAGCCATCCAAGCCTGTGCCTTACATAAATCATACATCACCTCTTGAGTTAACATAGGATAACAGTACTTTAACCACATCACTCCATCACATACACGCTGGAAAAAGAATGCATTGAGACTGAATTCATAATGGACCAGTCTCACATGTCTACACCACCAGTTCAGTCCACAAAGTACATTAAATTCTACAAACCAGCTTTTGAACTGTTTTTAAAGGAAAGCACTTAGGAATATGTTGTGAGGTTGAACAGATTATGCACGTGCTTGAAGTTAACCCTGGCATTCAACACGTGGCTGAGTAAGCTCCAAGCACTGTATTTGGGAGGGCTAATGAGAAACAAGTGATATAACCACACAGAACTGATCTAAGGGAAGAGGGAGGGAGGCACGAGGTAGCACCGTGATAGAAGCTACTTTGGTTTTCATGTCAATGCTATCAACCAGTGCGTATCATGAAAGCAGAATGAACCCCTTCAGGCAGGGACAAATCCTGCCTCAAGAGCTACATGATCCTGATGATGATGTACTCAGAACAAACTCCTAGTGTACCAAGTCAGCCCAGCTAGCTCTGCATTCTCTGCCAGCAGCCACTGACAGATGCTTAGGAAGGATGCAAGAAAGACAACCAGAGGAGCACACACCATCTCCTAATACACCCCATAAAAAGGAGGCTTGACATTGACTCTGGTAAACATCTACTAAATAACTTCTAAGATCCTTTTCTAAGAGTTTATCAAGCTCAGGAGTGAAAAATCCATCAAACAAAGAGGCAAGCTGCAGAGGTAAAACTCTAGTTGCTAAGGCAGGGTTTTTCCCCCCAGATTTGGAAGCCCCTGGTTGGAAAGACACAGGATATAACTTGACCTCAGAGGAGCAGAACATAACTAACTTCTCCAACATGTCAAGTGGACATTTAATTTACAATTTGGTTTAATTATTCATTGCATCTAATACACTTTAACATTTCAATAATTAACTTCTACAGCAAGAGGGGGGGAAATCTGATTTATCTGTTTACCACTTCTTTAGCTCCTTAATTAGCCATACTGTCCTCTGCTCTATAATCTCTTTGCACAGACAAAAATATTGAGACAACTACATGACCAAATTCTTTTGTGAAGAGTGCATGGGCCTGAGAGAAAAAGCTCCCTGTTGGGACAGAGACAAGGTAGTTTTCCTCAGGGTAGGGTTCTACCTGTTTTCCAAAGAGGCATCTGATACTGCTGGGAACAGAGTGATCTGGGAATGAATGGCCAAGGAAAGACATGAACAGAGTTTTAAAAATATAAGCTGCTCCCTAGCTTGTTGACTATCAACATATAACCTAGACATGCTGTCCAGCTCTTCCTACCATCCTGAATTCTCTCCAGGTGTTATTTCTTCTCAGGTTTTTCAGACTCAGAGCTAATTCCTAGCACTTCACACAACATACAGACTTCAGCTAGGTAAACAGGCTAAAGAGTTTTATTCCTTGAGCCCTTGTAAAAGACATGGGTGCACTGGGGGTGTGCACCCATCATAAATAGATGCAAACATTCCACTTGTGGCAACTCATTTTCAGAAACAAATTCGTTACCTGCTCACCACATGCAAAGTCACCCCCCTCTCCCTATGCATCCCACTGCCATACTATACAGGGTAATAAGTAGAAAAGCTGCACGTTATTAAAACCCTATATTGGGGAAATAATCTATTCATAGCTCATTCCTCCCTTACCATTCCCTTAGAAACAGCTCTTCTCCACAGTAAATAAAGTTAGAAAGTCTTATCATTAATTCTATTTAGGCCTAATATGTCATAAAGCAAGGAAAGCAGGCCATTTTCCTCTCTGCTGGGGCACAAAACATGTATTAACTATTCCAACCAGAGCTGTGAATGATTTATTAATTCAATTTTGGAGTGTGTGACTGTCAGATCATATAAGTTTGTTATAAAAAGAGTCCCTCTAAGGACTCTTTTACTCTTTTTAAACTAACTGACATTTCACATGCTTCACAACTGTGGCCATCTATCTCCTTGCTGCCTGTTCTCAGTGTCACACAGAGGTGACATAATTTGTCCACACTAAAGCCTTTGTGCCCGATGAGGTAGAGCACTGGTAGCTGGTGATCTGTGGCAGTTGTGTTCCAGCTTTGTGCTTGAATCTCAGTACTGGTGGCGCTCTGGGGGGAACTGGGCTGTCAGCTCTGCTTGCTCAGAATGAGAGTGGTTGAAGTTGGAAGGATGTCACCTTATCCAACCCTCCTGGCACAAGCTTGGCCACCTAGAGCCAGCTGCCCAAGACAATGGCCAGGGGTCTAGTTTTGTTTGGCATTGTTTTGGGGGTGGTTTGGTTATTTTTAATATCTCCCAATTCAGGAGACTCCACAACCTCTCAGAGCAACATGTTTCCACAGGGAATTCTCTACCAGCCTCCTTTGCTAGGGAATTGGGGACATGCCTTGTTCAAAACCCACTAGGTCTGTTCAGATGTCCCCAGATGGTGGAGTGCTCCCATTTGGGGCTCACTGAAAGCCAAAGTCCTGTGCAAACAGACACATCTCCCTGTGCCAATCAGCTGCTAAAGTGTCCTCCCAGAAAACAGATGCCAAAGGGTTTCTCCTGCATCTGGATTAATACCAATACTGATTCTTGCCTTCATTTCTAACCTGTCAGAAACAGAACTAGAGAAATGCTTCCTCCTGGGAAGGATGAGGGGCTGCACCAGGGATGCTGCTGCTGTACTTGTACAATATAATTCCTGTTCTGCATGAGGTAACCATGTCTAGCACCCTTGCTCTATTTGCTGGTCCCCACTAAGAGTGATGATGAGTTCCAACACCTCTTTCATTTCTTCCTGTGTCTGTAAAATCCTTGTTCCTATGAATTTGAAAAAAGAAGCGTTGTGTGTAACCAGCATTTCTCCTGGTTGCTAACAAGGCCAAGTTTTTATGTAGAACCTTTTCATGTTTCCTTCAAAATTTGTTCATGTAAAAAGCCACTGAGGCATTTCTGTTAAATGAATATCAATAAAATATAAAACATCTTAGAAAAATGCTCTCTGCAAGGAGTTCTTCAATTAAGAAAATTTCAGACCTAGTAACACCAGCTTATCCAGCTAAGGACTAACAACTTGTAATCAGAAAAGCAAGACAGGTATCCTTAGAGAGTGTAATACCAGGGAGAAACACAAACAGTTTAGTTTGATCTCCCACATTTAGCACAGACCATTACGTTTTATTTATTTACTTCTGGAACAAACCCAATTTTGACTAAAACATGCTTCCAAAAGGAGTCCTGTCTCACTTCCCCTGGTAGTTTGCTCCACTGGCAACCAACCACACCGTTCCATTCAATTTGCATCTATCTTGCTTTAGCTTATTCCACTAATTCTTGCCATGCCTTTCTTTAGAAGATGAAGGAACCCTTTCATCCCCACTGTGAAGCAAGAATAGGAGCCTACTCTCAATTCCCCCTGAAACCACCTTGTTTCATTTTTAGATCTAAGAACTCGGTCTCCTTTCAAAATAAAAATAAATAAAGAGCATTCTAAAGGATAGAAACATGAATAGTAAAGTAAATGCTCTCTCTCATTTGCAGTAATAGCTGTGAAATGCTACTTTGGGACTGGAAAGTATCTCAATTCTGTAATTACACGTTCATCATCTCAGTTCCATTTGCAGTCCCCGAGGCAGTATTTTACAGCTACAGCCCTCCAAGGCAGCCATACTTATCTGTAATCGGTCATATATTTTCAAAGCAGACGACAGGGTCAGTTCTTTTAGAGGGCTCTGGCTCCAGCCAGACTGACACTTCACTGGATTACGGTTGTATAAAGGTCCAGGAAGGGAAGCAGTGAGGGTATGAATCACCTCGACTCATTTGTACAGGTTAGGTAAAAAGGAGTCTCTGCACGGTGTCTGTGTCACTGATTTACCATTCAGAACCCCCTGGGCAACTGAAAAATGAGGTCTAGAGGGCACGGGTGCAACAGGAAGAGATAATTCTATAGGCTTTCCCAGGCTAGCAAGGTACTGAAACCCTCCTCCTCTTCAGTGGTTGCTGGGTTCGCAGGGTTAGGGATGGAGGCATCACAGGATGTTAGATTAGCTAGTGAGGATTGTTTGTGATGTGGCCCTTTACCTCCTGAGATACGTAGCCAAAAATTAAGAGATAGGAGAAAAAACAGTGCAATGTAAGCCACACAAATAAAGATTAGCTGCTTCTTCACTAATGGTCTATGCAACAGCATTCTACAGAGGCAGGGAAAAGCACAGGCTCCTCGCTGCAAGCTCTGCCCCCACCAAACAGCAATGGGAGATGGATGGGGGGCAACGACTTAAACTCACACAACATTTGCTAGAGATCTTCTGTTACAAAGGTAAATCTTGCCACACTTTTTAGCTTTACAATTTCCTATAAATTCAGAGTGGTCCCAGTAATCAACTCCAGACATATTCCTTTCCATCCTGCTTGCTAATTAAATGGATGTTTCTGATGTGATGCTGTATTTATACTGGTCTCCACAGTGTGAATTAATTCTGTATCTCCACAGATCCCCCCCACTGAACAAGGAAATAGAAAAAATTTCCTTTTATCTGGTCCTATTGTACATGGTTCTAAGTTACAATATTTATCTCAACCATGCAATATCACACTAGGAATGGAGGGATACATAGCTTTAAAAATATATATATCAAAATTGTGGCAGTTTATTCCCACTTTGCAAAGGGATAAATGGATGTAGAAGGGTTTTGAAACAGTTTTGGAGAAGTAAACGGACTTTAGAGGGGTGAGCCAGCAGCTGTGATACTGCAAGAATATAAAAGTGATTTAGCAATGATAAAAACAGTCTTAGCTTTGACTACACAATACACTTCACACCAACTGAGCTATTCTAACAGCCTCCAGACGCTGCTGGTCCACAGCAAATACAAGGGCTGCAGCTTAACACCTTGTCTGGGGGATCTGTCACAGACTAAAAGCAGACACCATTATTGCAGGCCAACTGATGTGCACATTAATATCAGGTTACTGTTGTGTCACCACAACTTTATCATGTTTGAGCTTTAAAGGTCTTAGCAAAGCACCAAAGTAGCATCCCTACTCTCTTTCACTCTGTATAATTGACCAAATTATTTCAAACTGCAGCCTGAAGTACAGAAAAGGAGAAGGAATGGTATTTGCAGAAGGATTGTATCTTGGGTTCCTCCTTGCCATGAAGTACTTCAGGGTTGTGAAGCCAGGGACCAACAGTCCAGCCTGAAGTGCCTCTAGATCAGCAGGGTTGAGACCTTTTCCATCTATTTTACCAGACTTGTAGAGGCTGGGATGAGACCACTGAAGACAGTGGAATATCCAGGACTTTCTTCTGAACTGCTTTTCCCCCAGCACAGATCGAGCTCTATGGCAACACCACAGGCAGGCCTGGTTTACAGCTGAGTAAAGATGATTTTGCCATCTCTTGTCCAAAGTTTCTTGTCATTCACAAGTTTCAGTAAAGCATAATTATTTCAAATGGTATTTCCCCCAGCAAAATCACCAATGCATAATTAGTATAATTAGTTCCTTGCACAGGCACTACAGAAATAAGCAGATTAGCAGGTACAGCCATGTCTTACCATTGCCCTCCCAGGGAAGCATTGCTGCAGGCCAGCACTTTGATAAGCTTCAATACGTGGATCACCATTAACCTTTGCAAAACAAGGAGCTGCAAAAATCACAGCAACTGATTCCCAAAGTTAGGAACAAACCCCATCCTTCATCAAACTATGACATGAAGTGAACTTTGTCCTCCGAAGATGAGCATTTATCCCCTCACAGGTCAGCTTTTCTCCTAAATATTCAGTTTAAAGCTTTTCCCGTTGTCCTGACTCTAATGCCCTCATATAGGTAAGGTAGAAACTAAGCATAAAGAGAACTTATACTGTCTGGACTTTCATACACCTCATCTGCACTCTTGCATTCCCAAAACATGGTCTTCCATGGCTTAAACACTCACCACACACAGGCAAAGTCAGACTGCAGAGGAGGACTCTGATTTGTCAGTGTTACATCACCAGTAACCTGTCCAAAGACCCCTGGGTGACCAGTGAGGTGGGAGATGGTTGTTCGTCATGTTTCTCTCCTTGCAAGAAAAAGTGACCTTAATAAACAGAACTGTCACAGAGCATGGGGGGAGTGATGCTCTGTGCACACTCTAGTTTCTTTTGCTACTACACACCTTGCAATAAAATAACCCCTCCAGAAAGAGGGTTTATTGCACCTGGCCATACAGTGCCCAAGCTGCTGGTCACCCTATGCAGATACAGTGGAGATACGACCACAGGCCTTCTCTCCACTTACCCCTTGGCTTCTGGTTGCTAGAAGAGGAACTACTTTCTATTTTGTAGGGCATACTTCTGTTGATGATCCACATGAACCACAGCACACTGAAGTCCCACTAAGAGCCTGCTTTTTGTCCTTAACCAGGATGCTATGCTCACACCCCTTGCTCATCATAAGCTGATAGCTCATCTTACCATACCAGAGATTTACAGCTGAGATGATACATCCTTCCCACTGTTACTTCCAAGAGACTATTTGCATATGCAACCAATCACAAGGTATCCACGGCAAACAACAGTTCTTGGTAAGAGATTTTGAACTTAAGTATTCATTTGCCATTCAAGGTCACTTCACAGCAGCTTAAGAGCAGTGGGTGCTAAGGCCCTCTGAGGTTCTATGACACGTTAAACGCTGGAGAGTAAGAGGAAAAGGAAAGAACTAAAGGAAGACTGATACAGAAATTATGATGGCTTATAATTTGTTTTGTTCTCACATTTATTCCCAAGGAATCAAAATACAGGAAAAGCTAAGTATCAGGAGTGCCAAAAGATGAAAAGCTGCGAAAGACAGGCTAATTATAGCCACCATTTAACAGATGGAAAAATCCAGACCACGACAGGCCAGCAAGTATAAAATGGGGCTCTATAAAGACCAGGGGAAAGTTGTATCAATGCATCTCGTCAATCTTCCTTCTCATTTAGTTCTGAAGCACAACTGAAACACAATTTCAAATTTTTCCCTAGAAGTAAAAGCGATTTTGCCTGCTAAAAATAATGGACAGATAATAAGTAATAGAAATCTAAATCATCTCCTGTTCAGACTGAGAACCTTGGCTGCTTTAGCAAATCCCCCAGACATGGTGTGTTGTTCCAGAAAGCTCAGAGACCAGGCTGTTTTCAGACACAAAAAAGTTACCGTACAAAATACTAACAATGAACAATTGGACCTTTAGTGAAATTAGTCTTTTCCCAGAAAGGTTTCCAGAGCTGCCTGCTGTAAAAGTCTTGATAGGAATTTTAAAAGTTGCTCTAAAATTCCCAAACTACTCTGCTTTTCAATTTGGAAGGACCAGCCTCAAAAGACAAGCCTCCAGTAACTGGATTTTAATCATGTCTATGAGAACAAACATTAACCCTTCTTTTACTATAAAATACTTAGGAATGAGCACCCCAGAGACCCCATTCTGTGTTTTTAGGGAGAATGAGCATTGACAGAGTCAGTCCATCTCCAGTTTCCACCAGAGTTTAGGGACTCAGTTCATGAAGTGTTGACACTATCTTGCAGTGCTAGAGGTAATCATGATCCAGTTCCAGCTCCTCAGTTATTCCAGTTCTGTAGTGCTACTGATGTCAAGAGCCAAATTACTTCACAGCAGGAAAGGGGCAGACTCCAAAGATTGTTTAGATGAGAAACTTACACAAAACCAAACAGAACAGTCCATTTAAACTATTTTTGTTTCTACTTTTTAGTAGTAAATTCCTAGTCAACAAACAAGCAAGAAACCATCAGTTCCACTAATTTTCTACATTACTTAGTAGGAAGGGTCAAAACCATTATTTTGGAGTTATTTGGGAGGTCACTTTAAGGGGAAAGATGGGAAAATTTTCCCAAATGCTCGGCCTTCATGATTAATGAGTATGTGCTGAAGACAAACCCACATGCCTTTCAGGAACAGATGGGCTTGTTTTGCCTTAGTTATCACCAAAAAGTATTTTTTATTATTTTTAGACTAAAACCAGTTCTTTCTCCCAAGTACTTAATTCTCAGCACGAAGAGAAGGGGAAAGTGTAGGAGCAGAAGAAGACACCTCCTGATTCTAGGAAGCAAGACAGACACAGAAGAGGAAGAAAGAGATGGAGGCAGATTGCCCATGAGTAGGGCATCCCTCCATTCATGGAACAGCAACATCCCTACTGCAGAGACACCTCAGAGGCAGAGTAAAGGTACTACAACCCACACGTGCTGCCAGGGAACATGCTACCCCTGGCTACATGTGGGCCTGGAGAGTGTCACCTGCTGCAGGTGGTACAGGAGCCTGCTTAGGAAAGGAGTTGGTTCGGTGTTTACTTCAGTTTACCTTCCTTGCTCATGATGATAATGAGAGTTCTCATTGTTACAGAGTGAGACTATTGAATCAGGACTGGAAAGAATTAAGATTTTCCTCTTTTCCCTAGTTTATTGGCTTCCCTACTCTGCTTACAGAATGAGAGCAGAGCACACTGAGGAGCTGCAGCAAATTCCCCTCATGAGTAATTTAACTGTTAGACAAAGCCAGGCTTGGCTTTGTCAAGTAGAGTGGCTTCTCAGCCTGTTTTTAAAAGGCAGAAAATACACCCTGTGCTGCCAAGATGCCAAATCAGATTTCAGCAGAAGGACATGGTAAACTGAAAAAGAGCCACAGCTCAAGCTGAGGTTTGCTTTGGTCTCCACGCCTCAACCTTTGACACAAACATCCATGTCATCTAAACATCAGTTGAATCTCAGGGCATTTACTGAAATCCAAAGGGTGAGGCTGGTGTTTCTCCTTCCCTTGCTCCTGCAGCTCATCAGCTATCCATCTCTGCTGAGACAAGAGCAGTAAGACCAGCAAGGGGAAGCAAAGCAAGCAGGTAGGCACACAGGGGAGGCAGCACCAGGATTTAGATGTTCAAGTTGCTCTTCAGATGCAAAGGGACAAGTTTGCAACACAGCAAACAATGGTGTGTGAGGGTATCCATCCCCACACACAACCCACCACAGGATTGCTCTCTGTGGGAAGCATGTGGACAGAAGCAAATCGCATTGCAGATCCCCCAGCTAGCAGGAGACTTTCTGCTGCTGCTCCCCACCATGCTTTTAAGCACAGTTGGACTGATGAGAAGCATAGAGCAAAAAGCCTCATAAAGCCACTCTGTGCTCTCAGAATGGTATAAAATGTGCTCTTAAAAGCAAACTGGAAATCAGCTTGAGCCTGTTGCTGCCATCATTGAGCCAGGACACAGCTCAAGAGGAAGAGTATCCTATTCCTCTGGTTGACAGTTTGAGGATGAAACCTTATTGTGCCCCAATTTTTATTTTGTAATGCAAGCATAGCATCTCCCTCCTCTTGCAGGCACTCTGTAAAGGGATGCAGGAAATATGGGAAGCAGTTCTGGCTGCTGTACAGCTGCATTATGAAAACAACAAAAGACCCCAGCCAAGGCCAGGGAAAGCCACAGGAAGAGCATGGGCCTTGAAGTGAAACAGGAACGGCAGTAAATTGGTTCTGTAGATAAGAAGTGCTGCACATATCCATAGCAACAGTCCCAGCCAGGTATCTGGTCTGTAAGCTCTTCAAGCTGACAAAAAGAGGTGGCAGAGGCTGGCAGGGTTCCCAACAGCAAAGAAGAGAATGGAAGAGGGATCGTTCTGGTCTTTTAGAATAAGATGCTGCTGCCCTACCCGTGCACTCTGCAGTCGCTCACAGAATGGAGCATCATCTTTGCCCACCAAGTTTGGGCCATTTTCCTTTTGTGCTGGCAGTGGGACAGCAGCAATACTCTGTACCTTGCAGCAGGCTTGGGGGATTTCTAAGGAGCTACAAGCATGTGGCAGACTCGCTTGAGAAAGACTTCGATGCCATTGTACTTTCAGCCTTGATACTCTCATTGCACATTTCATTCACAGACAGATGTGGGTGACAATTTTAAACTTTTTTCAATCAAAATGCAGATGACATTTAGGTTTTTCATAGAAATTGAAAACAGAATAGTGTCAAGAGACATCAAGTACCTTGTTTTCATTTCACTAGTTAAAATATATTATATATAAATACATAATCTAATATTTAATACATTCTGTGATGTTTCAGAACTAGAAAAAATAATCTTTGATGGCTCATAACACTTTTTAAAATCAACTTGTACCCTGGCAAAAGAACTTAAATTCATTTTTTGTCAGCTCTGCCCATTTCTCTGTATTTTATTTCTGCTGCACTTGTTGCTTTTAGCAAGCTGGCACATCAAGAAAAGAAAGTTCTTATCCTTACACAGAACATTCAATGCAAAGCTTTCTTTAAGCAAAGAGAACATCTGTGTGTTAAGTAACCTGGGTAAAAATCTATTACAGGAAGCATTTCAGCAGAGAAGCTATGCTCTCCAGCAGGAGACTGAGCAGGAAGCCTCAGCAGTTTAGCCTAAGTTTGAATGCAAGTTATTTTAACACTAAGACATGAAGACAGAGACACTGAAGTGTCCACAGAAGTCAGCAGAAGGTCTTCTTACCTCTACAGCCTCCCCAGTCTCTCTAGTGACAACCCTTAAGGCTGGCTGCTCCTCAGGGCAGACACTGAGGGGAGAACTCATTAATTGCTTTCCAAGGATACCCTGACCATAACGAAGCCCTTGTGCTCTTTACACAATCACAGATGTCACGATCAATCTGGAACACAGCACTCCAGCAGCCACACTGGATCCCAGGTCAGAAAAGCAGTTAAGGAAGTGCCTAAATCCCTATTCACAAGAGCCAGTCATTAAAGTTAAATACATCCTTAGTTCAGCCATGGACTGAGGACAGCAAAAGAATCCAAGAGCTAAGGTACAAAGAAGGACCAGACCATCACTTGGTTATTTTCAATAATTAGCATCATTATTGTTCCTTATGTTACAGGAGTGCCTCTTTTCCCTTAAAACTTTCTTACTCTCGTTATGCAGCAGTGCAGTGCATTTAACCACAAGCTGAGAAAACCCTTTCCTCTCTCCCCTTTCTTAGTCCTTGAATCTCAGGCTTTTAAAATCTAATTTGAGATGCCAGGGATTCATGTTTAGCTGCCATCCCTGAAGATGGAGTACAGGCAATAGAAGACACCCAGCCCATTAGACAACATTGTACTTCGCTCCCTGAAGACTGTGCTCAAAAAAAGAAAGCATAGACTTTTAAGGCTAATTGCTTCCAAAATATACTCCCCATTCTCTCTCATTATAGCCCCTCTAGGGATAAATTCAGTAAAATAACTAGTGATATTTAGGTAGCTGACGTTTAGCAGACTATGCAGTGAGACTGGGGAAAATAGTCCCCAGGCATTTTTGTCACCCAGCTGTTCGAACGTGCCAGTTCCATAAAAATGCACCTCCCTGGCAGCCTCTCAGGCTGTCTTTGTCCTCTCAAGCTTCATGACCCATTTCTGGACCTGTAGTCACTTACCACTACTACAGAAAGCTCCTTCCAAGCTCCTTCTGCCGTTTGATAATCTACCAGACAGCACATTGAGTTATCCACATCACAGCATTTTTCTCAACTCCAGTTCAAGGATTCCCACCAGGCACAGGCTCCAGCTCCACAACTGAGAGTTTAAAATCAATACTATTTGGGGAAAATAGCTTTGATAGATAAATAAGGTATTTTGAACCAAAATGAGATTCTAGGCTGGAGAGACAGAACTTACCCCATCACCAGCAACAGCCAGTACTGCCCTGGAAAACCATTCCTAATATAGCACTGTCAGAGTTACTACGTGGGATCTATGATAATCAGAGTTCTACTTATAGTCCAAACTCACAACTTGTAGCAGAAAATTTTGTTTGAGGACAAGTTCATGAAAGCTGGGTCTTTCAGTTAAAAAGCTAAAGCAAGAAAATCAAGGTTTCCCTCTCTTACAGACCAGCTTGAAACTAGACAACCCCATAGAAAAAAAACAATAAAAACCTTCTACCCCTTCAAATTTTATTTACAAAAATCTGCATTTCTTCCAGCAAGATCATGGCTGTTTGAGGATGATTGATTTTAAAAATCTTTGGCCAGGCAAGACATTTGTAGTACCACTGCTATTAGTTTGACAGCCCTGCTTTCCTTTTTTGAAAGGGTATGTCTGACCACTCTTGCTTCTGCTGCTTTTAGCCTGTTAAACTCCAAGATACTCAGATCAGCAAGCTATTACTGCAATTCTGGCTGTGTGTTTCACTACAGCAGAGAGGGAGGGAGAAAGGGGCATGTTAAGTAGAGACATGGTGTTTTAAGACTTGTGTTTATACACAGTAATTGGGATTAGCCTAACATTTACTCTCCTTATGGCTCAAAGCCTATTGTTAAGGAACACATGTCAAGTTCTTCTGGAAAAATAACTAGGCTAGGAAGTGAATTGCTTGCACTTTTTGCCTGAAAAGCTTGTTATTTTGAAGCGAAACCCCTCACATTACCTAGCTTATGACATTCATTGTCCTAAAAGAAAACAGAACCAAAAAGCTTACTATAGAGAGCAGATTGATCAAAGGACAATGTGCTATTGGAACAGTCTGACAGTGGGGAGAACCAGGGAAAGGTCTGAGAAGTAGTCCTTCAAAAGGCAGTGGGCTGCAGTACACCAGCACATGCCCAAGGAAGTTCCAGAGCAGATATTAGTCTTAATTCAGTGATGAAGACTCTGGTGGTGCTTGCTGAATTCTTCAAGTAAAAAGAACTGCCCAGACATTTCACTGGGATTTGGGCACTGTGTGCCTAGCAAGTACAGCCCCTGGCACTAACCCCCCCCAATTCCTTCACATGGTGTTCCATACCTAACAGGGCACCTGACATCCCTAAGTGCTTTGCTTTCAAGAGGAGGCAGCTTTCAGTTCTCTAATTAGCTATATCATATCTATTAGCCTGAAAACCGCCTCACTTAACATCTTCAGCCACTACCGGGACTTGCAATGGAGTTTTCCCAGCTTTGATACCTGTGACAGGGCTAATTACTACTCTTCCTGTGTGACACACTGCAGATGGTGCTGACAGCACTTTATTTAAAAATAAAGAAAAATGGCCACAGCTCCAAGTCAGTCAGTGTAAGCAGACAAACAGGAAGGGAACGACTTGTGAGTGGAAGTAGTCTGGCATCTCCTAACTGAGCTTGAGGGCCCTTGTACAATGAACCTAATGAGACTATCTTATTGTCTATCAGAAGCCTCACCCTCCTTTTCTTAGCTGACACTTTCAAAGCATAAAAGGATGCTGAAGAGATCTAAACAATGCAGTTTCCCAAAGGCCAGGTGCTGGCCTAAGGCTGCTTCTATTATAACATGCACCACAGAGCCTGGCAAAACACTGGAGTTCTCCAGAAACAGGAGTGTTTGGGAATGGGAGAGAGCACATGCCTACCCTATTCACTTCCCCCCAGCACTTCAAAAAGAACAGATTAAGGCAGAGATACCACATGCAAAGATATCATTCTACTTACACACAAACAAAAAAAAAAAATAGCCCCAAGTTTTCAAGCACTGTGAGAAAACACTGTTGTCTTTAAATGTAAAGGTAAATTGGTCTCTGCAAATCACCTTCATCCTGAGCTTGCAAAGTCAGCTTAAAAATTTGTCACTGATGTGACAATTTAGTTGTCACTTTTTCCCCCCCTCTCCTTATTCAATTCAGCCACTCCCCAGGCATTGGCATCCACCCACATCCTTGCAGCTGCAGGACAGACAAGCAATGTTGGTCGGCCGGGGGTTTATTTAAGTGATGCTGTCAGCAAAGGAGAGCTTGGTCTCAGCTCCTCTACACAACATGCTTTCCACTTTGACATGCTGCCCCCCCATTCCCACCCACCCTACGGGGAGCACATCTGCCCTGCCATACACAGGTGGGCTTTCCATTGAGACTGAGATCATCCATGAATCAAAGGCTCAGAAATCAGTTGCAGTCTCCCCAGCTCTTTCTGGTGGCCATTCTGCATCACACAGCAAGAAGAGCAAATCCCAGCAGCAGCATGCCTTTCCCAACCCCCTATTCTTTTTAATCTGCATTGAAAATGCCATTTGCAATTCTTCACAACTCACTAATGAATCATGTACTTCCCAATGAAAGATCACTAAGACCCTCTGTCAAAATACTGTTTAACTAATATTTCATGCAACAATTCCCCTCCAGTGCTGACCTATTTGCTTGGTGTAGACTCAGGATGCTATCCCTGACAACTAGGGCTTGCCATTTAAAAGTGTAATCAGTGATGACATTATTAGGAACATGAAGCCTAAGTGTCATTAATTGTTAATGAGGGAAGTTTAGCTTTCAGGTGCTGTAGCTAGCAAGAAAAAAGTCTTTGAGCAGCTATTTGCTGTATGTGGCAAATTCTGTTCTTGGAAAAAGTACCACCAAGGCTTTGAGGCCCCCAAAGCATGTCCTAATTTACTTTTTTTAAAATACTAAAGGGAAAAAAACCACTTCCATCTTTAGAAAAAAAAAAACCAACAGTGGAGGAATATACTATTGGAGAAGATTAAAGGGTAACCTCAAGGTAGTCTGAAAAGCCTGCAAAAGCAGCTCTGCACTCCCCCAGCTGGCTGGCTCGCAGGCAGTAGTTAACCAGCTAACATCAGCTCTACTCCTTCCTTCCCCGATTGTTAAACTCCTAGGTGAGGCTGGATGAAGTAAGCACAGTTTATCTGGCCATTCCCTTCAGAAATCACCTTCTTGCTAACATCACCCTTCTGATGAAAAGGCAGTAATATCTGCTGGTACCACACTGACAATAAGGCACCAGCACGCAGAGTACTGGAGAGATCAACCCTTCCCCAACAGCTTACAGATCACATAAGCAAATCACAGAATCGAAGGGGTTGGAAGGGACCTCAAGAGATCATTGGGTCCAACCCCCCTGCCAAAGCAGCTCCCTAGGGCAGGACGTGTGAAATCCAAGCCAAGCCTCAAGCTCCTCAGTTACACAGCTTGCAGCTAAACCACTACAGTCCCTTCAGCTGAAGTTTCCACAGTATGTCTAAATAAGAAATCTTCAAGTTTAATGCCCAAGTGAAATGGAAGGCTGAAGGGCAAACCTTAGAAGGGGCATTTTTGTTTCTGCAGCTTGGAGTTTGTGTCCAAGGCTCAGCAAGGAAAGACTGGACTTGATGACTGAAGTCATGGCTTCTGCTCTCCTCTTCATTGGGGGTTTCCAGGGACAGCAAAGTTAATTTAGTGCTCAAACCCTCCCTCCTGAGGGTTGCTGCAGATTAACAGAAGCAGCAGCAACTATTTTCCTTCGATTCTCCTGTGAGGCTGGATACCAGCAGCACAGGTGGAGAGCAGTGTGAGAACACATTCACCTTTGTCTGATGTGCTGCGGTAGCAAATCCTGCTATATGCACAAGGGCCTCCAGAGAGGACAGGCCAGACTCTTCTCATCCTTTGTGTCAACCACTTCCAGTAACGTTTTGGTTATATATTGGTATCAACCAGTACTGTAACAGTTTTGTTTCCCAGCTTTGTGAGGAAATAAAAACCATGTTCCCTCATCTACTGCTCTCCATCATGGGAAAATAAACCTTGTGAAGGACAAAAGAACAGATGACACCAGTGCAAATGTTTTAAGGGAGAAGAACAAGTTTTTCCAGTGTCCAAATTTGTCCAGCTCTATATCTAATTATCACCTAAACTCAGGAAATTTCTAGTGAGGTTAAATAACCTGGTGGTTCTAGCAGAGTTTGATACTTTAACAGGGCCCATATAAGCTAGAGGGGGAAGAAAAATCAATCCATTTCTTCAGCCTTAAAATCTTCAGGAGGTTTTTATTTTCCTGGCTCCAGCCTGAGTCCCCAGACAACTACTGCCAGTGGAGATGAAGAAACACATTTTTGGGTTTTGTTTGTCTCAAAGCAGCAGATGATTATGAATCACAGTCACATTCTGTAAAGCTAATGAGTGTAACTGATACGTGTCAGTCCTTCTTTCAGATGGCAGAAATTGTGGGAGGGGAAAGAGCATTCACTATGAGGTACAAAGCAAATTGTCATGCCAGCTGAATCCAGACAGACTGAAAGCAGGACTTAAATAACTGGTATACATGTCAGATGCTCGTGTTCATCTGGTTAACACTTTGGAGTAGGCATGTTATTTTTAAACCACAAAGAAATCATGTGTGACATGTACCATGTCTGCCAGATAGTCCAGTTTATTAGCTAACACCAGTCTGGGCTCATTTAACCTGGCAGGTGAGAGATGAAGTGCACAGGAATAGCTAACTCTGACAAGGAGAGGACACTTCCTCACTTCCAGGTGAGTTTTACTAAACCTAGCAGTTAAATCTACGTAAAAATGGATCATGCAGCATTCCCTTAAGCTGTGCCTTAAACAGACCACAGGAGACCAGAAGCCTACCTGAAGTGCAAACTTAAATTTAACCAGGTTATTGGCTTTGATTCCATCATTCCTGTAGCTCTGCGTGCTGAAAGAAATCTCTGCCAAATTACCACATGACTACATGCCAAATACTCTTGTGAGAATGGTTTCTTAGTAGAGTTTTCTAAGTCCTTTTCTGCTTAGATCATCTGATAAGGACAGACATCTCCACAGATAGTTTCCTATTATCAGTCTGCCTAGACACTGAAAAGATGCAACGTCTAAACAATCCATCTTTTCTGCTTTGGTTTGAACGTTCTTGCATAAATATTAAGTGGTCAAACCTAAGCCCTAATCACACTGATGCCTACAATTTGTTTGTGTCTCAGTTCAGCATTACATTAGGCAGCTATCCTGAAGTTCTGTGGCATAATCCTCGTTATTTACTTTCTGGTTTCCTCCCCAAATCCAGACTTATTTTTCCCTTACAAGTTACTTGCTTTTTTTAATTTTGCAATTCATTCTCAACAGCTGCAAAAGATTGCCCTGAATATAAAGTAACTGCCTCTAAAGTTATCCACAAAGCCATAAACATCTTAGCTGGGATGCAAATAACTTATGCTTCCTGGCTGCATCTTGTTTGGAGAGAAATGTCAGGTTGAGGTCACAGCCTTTTTTCCTCCAACAAGTGTGGTTTTAGGCACCCCAGGGCAGGGGAAGGACAACATGGGGCAGAACCCTGCAACAGGGCAGTATTTACAAAGCAGACTTTGCACATTTTTCTTGCTGTACCAGACACTTGACCCAGTGTCCTCTTGAATCACCTTCAGCAGGTTCTGGCTTTGGTCCCAGGAACCTAAAAAGAATGAACAGTGTTCTTGCAAATGTGAAGGTTGATTTTGCAAGCTCATGAGGCGTGGCTGGTTTAGATTGGCTTTGGAAGAGGAATTGAACATTATCTGAACTAAACCTGAGCCAAGTAACTAAAGCATTAGGCAGGATAAGAAGCAAATCATGGGCCTTAGGAATTGTAACCATTTAAAAACAAGTTCAAACTATCCAAATAAAGATTGGCATGAAATCTTGATCTGAAGACAATTACAGAGAAGTTTGGTACCAAAGACTTCAGGTTCTAGTAAGTGAAACAAGACAACCCTTCACACACACTGCAAACTGCACCCAAATACTCAGAGATTGAAAAATATACACCCCATGCTCCACTCGAGCCTAGCTGCCTCCTTATACTAGACTTGTCCCTCTTAGCACTTGGGGGGCACCGAAGCATTAGTGTGCCAATGTTTTCAAAAGAAAAAAAGAGGGAAGACTAGACCCTCCCAGGACTATGAAAATAGCTACTGGGTATATATGTGCACTTTTCCTAAGACTGCCAGAAGAGGCTCAAATATCCACAACCATTGGTTCTGAAAGACAGTCAAGTGCTACAACCCAAACTCTGAAGAACTCCTTAACCTTAAAAACTTGAGGTGCTGGCTAGGGGCTCTTCTGCAAGCCAAGCCTGCCCCTACATTCTGTCAAAACCTCACTTTGCCCACCTGCTAGAGAGCCTCACTAAGGGGCATCACTCAGGGCCCTGTTTTTGCCCAGCATTGTTGCAGCAGGCTCTGTGTGCATGTATGAGCACACAGTGATATATGAGACCGAGGCGCATAATCGGAGCAACAGTTCAGTCTGTTGATATATTAGTGTAATACTCTGGATGATGCAGGAGTATCAGAACAGGCCCATCTGATAACATGTACAAGTAATTCATCACCAGAATGAGTTGCTTCAATGATGTATTACTCAGGCAAAAAGAATGCACCATCTAAGGGGGGAAAATGGGTCCAGCAAGAGAGGAAGCTGTTTATTTCTAGGGTGAAATATTCACACTACCTAAAGAGCTTCCTTGTCGCCCAAACATTGGAGCTATGCAAGAACACATGATGTACATCCCCTCTCTTCATTCCCACCCCCAGGTACAAATCCAGTTAGTCGGCAACTGGGAACAAAAGAAACTCAATTTCATATGCACTAGAACCACAACCCTGAGTGCTGCATTCCAAATTCATATTGAGAATCCCCTCGGATTTCTCCGGAGTGTGGGATCTGCAGTTTAAGCACTTTACAACTTTGCAGATTAAAATAAATTCAATGAAGTGATTTTTAATTTCTTATTCTGTATTGATTTACCTCTTTCTTTTGGCTTTTTGAGCCTATTTAATTTAGTCCGAACTAATCCAGTTGGCTAGTGGGAGGAACGGAAGGGAGGAGAGAAGAGGGTCTTCCCTAATAAATCCGGAGTGGCTTGCATTCTCTGATATCTGCTGTATATAAGCTCTTTGTATCTGCAGAGATGATAGTACAGTGTAATGAGAAATGATTTTGAAGTAGTAATTTAAACCCTATACAATAATGACACCAAGAGATAAATAATTAATGCTCCACATTTTTTCAGTGCTTTTCATTTCCAGGAGTCTCCAGACTCCTTGAAGTCTTCATAATTGATAAGAATCAATTCTCCCAGTGTTCACATTCATCCATCTAAACAGAACACAGACACTTCTAAAGAACATGCTAAGCACAGCAGAAAAAGCCTGGACTGGAAGTGAAGACTTTCACAGCAGAGGCGGCTTCAGGGACACAGAAAGTTGTGGTCAAACTGGAATGTGACAGGAGCTCTGGGTTTATCACCTGCACAGTCATAAAGGGTGCCACTGAGTAGTTTTAAATCCATCAGGTTTGTCTTACTACTCACCTGACATAGGTAAACTGGTAAAGCAAGTAGATGCATCTCAGGAGGTCAAATGAGGTGACTCGCATCACTCACTGAAAACAGCTACTACTCTTATAGGTTTCTTGTAGGAGCTGAGCACTTGCTGCTCTTAAGCTACCTGCTGGAACTAATATTCAGTATATCGCTTAATACAAGCCTTCTTCCTTAAGTCATCCTTCTAGAAATACAAGAATCTCTTCTGAAGACCGCCTTACACAGTGTATCTCCCACTCAACTAAGCAAAGGTAAGCCTGACATTGCATACATCTACAGAACAGCTCACCTATTGCAACAGCATTAGCAACCATTCTCTTTGTGAACCAGTCCACAAGGAACAAACACACCAAGTTACACACACAACAAAGCAGGAAGACTTGTTTTTAAAGTGATTGCCATAAAGCATTTTATGCTTCCCCCCACCACCACCTTTATTCATGCTTTGAGAGGCAATAATTTCATTAAGTGATTAAGTGCTTTTATTCCTCTGACTCATAGTTCATAAGACATATGAGCATGAATTTCAATTAGTGTTTCTTACAGTGAAAATAAGATAAGGGAAAACATTCCTAGGCAATGTAGAAAGGGTGAGCTAAACTGTCCTTAGTACCCTGGTGTAAATCAACAGCAATTCTATTGAACTAGCTGGAGTATTTGGATGTAAAACTAGTACAATGCCAGAACACAACTCAGCACATCCAACCTCCCATTGCTCAAGCAGCTTTACTGAAAGCCAAAGTTGACAGCTTGTGTCAGAACCAAACCTACACTCCAGGTGAGTTCTAGTGCAGGCATTTAGCTACGTGCTTACTTCTGAAGGAAACTGTCCTGATGAGCTAAGCAGCACCCTGACCCCAGCAGCTGGTTACTTAGCTCCTGCGGCCTTTGCATTGACACTACCTCAGGGTGCTGCTTCCCAACAACCCTTTCTCATTAAGGCCAGAAGAGATGCTCTTAAGAGCAATAATCCTGCAGCTATGAGAACAGTCAGAAGCCCAGCTTCTCTTAAAACCCCCTTCTTTCCACTGATCAAGTTCTTCCCAAGAATACTCTCCTATCTCACCCTACTCAGCAATCTGTGTATGCTTGCATACAGTAGTTAATCTTACCTTATTTTCATAACCTTTTTTCCCCCCCAGCCCAGGGTATTTTCAGTTCTTAGTTTCAAAAGCTATGCTAGTATCTTCAGAGTTAAATATGCACCTTGTATCTACTGCTACAAAGTGGAAACAGCCAGTTACCTTCCTGGAAAATGCACAGCTTCCAGGAAATAAACAAGATGCAGCCTCTGGATTGTAAAAAAGAAAAAGCACATCTTTGTTCTGTAGAATTCAAAACAGGGACTTGAAGGAAGTTGATGAATTTATATGCCATCACCTGTTACTGGGCATGGGCACACATGGAAGTGCACAGTGGGCTTTTCTCCTGAGCTTTATACTCATAATCTAGATCAAACAGTTTGAGAAGGTTAAAGGAGGAGGGGCAAGTGCTCAGAGCCATCATTTGAGCACCATATACTGTATTTGTGATGCCTGCCTTGCCTCCAAGTCAATGCCTTTGGGGATGTAGTTGTAATAAATAAACAACATCTATTTCACTCCCTAAAATGCCTGTCCAATTTCTGGAAGAAACCCTCTCTCGGTGGAACTAAAACTGTTCTACCAGGCACAAAGAAATAAGCCCTTGGTCAGCTTTGGCTGCCAGAGCCCCACAGGAGTCAGGAAATATTCCAATTACACTCCTGAAGTTCTGGCTCCAAATGACAAAGCAGCATGGGAGTTGCAACAGTTTCATTTAAGTCCACAGTTAAATGAAAATCAGCTCCTAACCACACAGGTCCTTGTGTTATACTGAGGCAAGAGCCGGCTGTAGATTTTTCTGTCACTGTACCAGACTACAGTCTTAACCATAAGGCCACCCTCCAGTGAAAGGTCACGTAATAGCAAGGAGAAAAACAGTTTGTGAGAACAGATGGTGTAGCAAAAGAGATTCAGAAAAGGACACTTGTGTCAGAGGAGAGCCAGAAAAGAGACTGCTCGGCTGCAGCAGAGTTTACTGACTAGGTAAACTCCTGAGGATACCTATTTCTTCTGTGTCTACGAGCAGGAGGAGCTGCAGAGGGGAAAAATAAATACACACAGACCCATCACTAGTAGCTGTTTCAAGCATGCAATGGATGGAAACAGACCAGCTTCTTAAGTGACAGCAGAGAAAGTTTTGTCTTTTAATTAAGTGTTTGTCAGATGGTTTAAAGTCGCTTTGTTAACTGTTCAACCCAGGGGACCCTTACAACCAGTGAAGTACACCGTTTAGCCTCCTTGCTGTTGTCTCAGCACTAACTCAGGTCTGTTTTCAACAGTCAAGACTGGTACAAAACCCAAGAGTTCCCTCAAATCAATTTAACTTTTTTCTGTATTTCAGTGAGTTTTGAGCTGGGAACCGTGAAGCAGAGAGAGTGCATTAAGGCTTCTCCAAACAGCCACCAGCTACTGACACTGACCTGCTTCCACACTTGCAATATAGTAGAATAGAATCAATTTTACCATCTCAGTTGAGACTCTTGACCACGGACAGCAGTCTCCAAGCCCACTCTCTGACAAGAGGTTTTACATAATGTAAAAAGATGAGCTTTAGCAGAACCCAAAGGGGAGTAGATCAGACCCTCCCAACGCTAAGACTAGCCTAGCTGTGGATCCACACAATTCTGCCTTCCAGTGAGGCTCAAGTTCCTTCAGGACAGAGAAGTCAGCCAGACAATAATTACATCTCCAGTGGGGGACACTCATTCCTCAGTTTGATCTGTTGTCTGTTCACTTTTCCTTTTATCACTTGTGAATGAGAACAGCGTGGGTGATGGCCACTGCTATCGAGTGCCACTGGTTCATTTTCATCCCTGGGTAGATTTCATATTGATCAGCGAGCTGTCAGAGTTATTCAAATTCTGTTTCAGTAAAACTAGCCCTAATGCTTCTGTTCTGAGGTTTCAGAAGAACGCAGATCTCCTCTTGCGACTTCTTTGCCCTGCCCAGTGAAGCTTGTATTGATTTCCTAAGGCTGATCCAAACCCTTCCCAAGGGCCCTGTCACGCCACTGTACAAAAACAGGAGCAGCAAAGGAGTTCAGAATGAAAGCCATGGTCAAACAAGATAAATATTAACTCTCAAGTCAGATTTAGGAACATTATCCCTGTCTTCCATATGCAGGATGGAAAAATTAAGGTTCTTTGCCTTTTTGCATTGATAAAGAGATGCCATATTCTAGACTTAAACCCTATTGCCTAGTCCAATGTCTTGAACAAAAGGAACTGCTTTCCATTGACAGAGATGCACAGCATACACAGTCTCTCAAAGACTCTGCCCAGGAAGATTGTTACAGTGGCTTGACACGAACAGCTCTGGTTAAAACACAGCTTCCCCCTCTCTCCTTCCCCAGGCAGAACCAGTGAGAGCTGCTCTTTGGGGGTTCATCTGCCAGAAGTGACAATTCTTCTCTTCCAGGGCAGGGAGGGTTAGCTGTTTTCTGACTAAGCCAGGAGTTGAACGTGCCATGATAAATATTCCTCAGTTGTCCAGAGTAATTATTGTGATAAAGGCCAAATATGTGATTCTGAAGAGGATGTCCTACCAAGTTTATGTGGCCTGTGAAACTGCCAGGGCAAGCGCCTTTCTACATTTTCATACTTCAAGCTGAACTAACAAGTCAAGTAATTATCCAGGGAATTAGCTTGGATAACTATTGACAATGACCCTGACCACTGGACAGACCTTCCTCTATTCACAGCACTGCTTAACAGTTCTTCTCAGGCTTTCTCCAGTAAATGCAAAGGCAGAGTTAACTCTAGAATCTGTGATACATAGAGGTGGTGAGCTGAGTACAAGTAAGGTGCTGAGGCCCCTCTGCTGCTCCAGTAAAAGCAGCATTAGGGAAATAAAGTGTAAGAGCTTTGGAATACAGTTCTCAGGAAGGCACCAGATTGACAGCCTAGAGACTGATGGCCATGGCTTGTTCTCAGAACTGTGACAGTACAGGCTCTGGCAATAAATCGCTCTGCCTCTACCACCTCTTCTTCTGAAAACATACACCTCCAGCCAAATCCCAGCCTGCCTGTCCCAGCCAGAGCTGAAAGGAAACAGATCATGCAGCTGGTTCGTTGGTAGACCAACACATTTGTTAAAACCACTAGTATAACAGAACAAAGACACCCTTCAAGTCAAAGGAGGTCTTGATAGCTACCAAAAATTATTCACATCAATCACAATAGTCATATGGAAACCACACTTAGTCTTTACTGACCTGGGCTAAGCTGACAACAGCATTAAATGGAGTCAGTTTTGCAGTATCCCAGCATGAGCCAAGAATAGCAGGAGGGGAAAATAACATTTTCTGCCTTTTCTAGAAAGAGGCGAATGCAATATACCTGTGCCTGTTTATTACCTGCAGTCTGTTACACCAGCAATAATTCAAGGTAATATAGCTAGGACCTTTTATTATGCAGTCTGAGTAGCCAGGAACAGTTCAGGGTTAACAGGTTATGGACCAGTATCTGTTTATTATGCAGTCTGTTGTATTACAGATTAAATTGCCTTTTCTTTCTATGTACAAAAGGACAGGGATTTTACCTCTTCAATCCAAATACCACATCTTTCAGAAAAACTTCATCTCCTCTTGGGCTGTCCCCTGCTTTTTCCAACACTTTCATTCTTCACATCAGACCGGCCTGCTAACTCCTTCTTCTGAAGGAAGAGCTCCACGTAGCTGTGGTCTCCTTTCTGACAGCTCTGTGGTTTAGCTGGCTTGAAGCAACATCATGTCTTCTTGTATCACACTATCACAATCAAAATGCAGACATGGAATGAATATTTGATGCTATGAGGCAGCAAAGGACCAGCAACACAAAGCTCCCTATTTCAAAGGAAGCATCTTCGTGCAAAGGATGTTTCAGCTCCAGCTCCTTTCCTCCTGCTCCGTGTTGTTACAGGTTTATCACACAACTTTCAAAGTCCAGTGCAACAGTGGAATGAACTGAATGTGTGAGAATAACACATTGCAAAGAAATCTGAGGACCTGGCACATGCCAGCAAGAAACAGAAATGAATGGTCAGCAAACCTTTCACAGTCATCTGCTGGATTGGATATGTTCAGAGAGCTATCTGAAGCAGTGTCTCAAATCACAACTGCTCTGCCCAGTTAACTGCCAGAAAGGGACAAACTCACTTGTAATATGGAGTAACCCTGGTAGTCTTGTACTCTGCCACTGTGGCAACCTAGGGACTGCAGCTTCTGCTTTTCCATACATTTAGACAGCCAGACTTGAAAGGGAATATAACCTCAGCAAGTCCACTGTGTTATTAACCCCTACACAAAAGGCTATGAAACAGAAACCCTCAAAATTACTTCAGTGGACTTATGTAAGACTTCAAAGGTAGACTGCCACTGTACTAAATCTGAAGGGTAAGTTTTGCTTCTCAAGATAAGAGATGGGAGCATCAGTACCCACTGCTATGTATCCTAAAAACTCCCAGCTGAACTCCACCCGTAGACTCCAGGGGTATCTCACTAATAGTAACTTCCATCAAAGCAAGCTCATTCCAGCAACATCAAATAGGTACAAAATTAGTACAAGAAGGAAGGGGAGAAAATCAATTTGGAATAATTCTCCTTTTACATGATTGTACTTAATTTTTTTCTACCCGTTATTGCATATTCAATTCAAAGTTTTCACAGCCATAAAGAAACTGGTGCTGGAAGGGATTAACTTCTC
This sequence comes from Laterallus jamaicensis coturniculus, assembly GCA_022605575.1. Lineage (NCBI taxonomy): Eukaryota > Metazoa > Chordata > Aves > Gruiformes > Rallidae > Laterallus > Laterallus jamaicensis. The sequence continues at coordinate 2,355,423 of JAKCOX010000049.1, read as the reverse complement.
CTTGTTCTGCTAATAGAGCAATTTTCCACTTGTCACTAAAAATCTCAAGGTAGGAGGTGTTTGTAGCAAGGGTTACATATGAAGAAAGGGAATTTGGCACAGGCTGCAGGACATAGTATTTATCAGAGATGTCAAAAATTCACAAAAGAGCTGTCATCCTTGTTTTACAGGCAAAAGAGCCTGTGGTAAAGCAATTCACTTACAGGTCTCCCACTATGCTAGGGATAGAAACAAAAGTTGGGAAATCCCAGTTATTGTGGAAACTCTAACTTCAAGGGATGCTAGAGTACCACCTTCATTGGATAGGGTGGGCTAATGCAGAACTTTATCACTTCCACAACCAGAAAAGGGTACCTCTCCTCTCCCTTCTGTTCCTGCTGCTCATTCCCACCAGCCTCAAACTCAAGTGGCTTCTCTGTAAGTCCCGTCACATCATTAGTGTCAGAAGACTGGCCCAGAAAGAAAAGGAAGAAGAATGAGCAGCCTGACAGGTTTTTGCCCAAGCCACTACAGGAGAGAATGAATGAAGCCTTGTGCCTAGAAGCAGAGGAAGGAACAGCAAGACCTCTTATCCCCAAAGCTGCTATGAATCATAGAATCATTTAGGTTGAAAAGACCCTTAAACTCATTGAGGCCAATCATAAGCCTCACACTACCAAGCCCACCAAGTTGCTATATGCTGGAAGAAGAGATGATCAGGATCAACAGGCTCCAAAACTACAATTCCACATGTCTATGCCACACAGCAAGCCCAGAAGTTACACTGCTGTCTGCCACAGGTTAGAACTGCCCTTGATTTTTTTCAGACTATACAGTGTTAAACAGTTTTGGAAGGCAGCATCTTTCACACAGTACTTTAAGGGGAAGATCCATCTCTCTTTTGGCAGCACCTGTTTGTCTCAGGCAAGGATATATATTCTTGGCTTGCTCAAAGCATGTTAGGGATCCTTAAGCCCCTTACAATGCTGTAAAGCTACATCTCTGCCTCAGTTCCCTTCCCTTTGAAGCAGATAGCAGCATCCTCTCTATTATGCATCCAACTGTCAAAAGGCAGGACCGAGTGTAAAGGAACTACAGTTATTAGTCTAATACAAGTAAAACACTGTGCAACTACAGACCAATGCCAGGTAAACTCATTCCAGACACCATATCCTCTCCAAATGCCTCACCTCCACACTCTCCCTGGCCTGTGTTGTAGCTAGTCCTTTTAAAAACAATCAGCCTTGGTGAACTCCTCTGCCTCCTCAGGAATGCAGCAGGGTTATAAGCAAGCAGTTCTATCTATATGGAAATGCAGATTTCAAATATATCCATCCTAGTAATCAAATCCAGAGGAAACAATCCCCTAATATGGAGCTAATAAAAGTTGATTTTAAGTCAGCCTGAAGCTGTAAGCAATAAGAAGCAGATTTATAATGGTGGCTTTCATTACTGCTGTTTTTGTTCTTTATAGTCTACACCAGCATAAAGCTATTGGTCAGCTTGCTGCTGACTTTACCTGTATTCCCTGGCCTCACTTAGCTCAAAACCATGTTTCTTCTTCCATTCAACAGACTCTAAATCTGTCTGCCTACACACAGAGGCTGGGTAAATCATGGTAGCTTAACTGACTTCACTAATTAGACTGATAAGCAGCAAGGTATCAAGTCCTTTTTCCACATGCTTGCAAACACACATGCCTGGTGCTGCTAGAAGAGGGCAGCACTGCCTCTCAAGTTATTGATCAGTCATTGAAATCCTGTTTTAGGTAGAGATGAGACTATTAACTTCAGGGTGAAAAACAGGCTGTGTAACAAGAGGACAACATGAAAAGCCCTGTGACTTAATATGGTCAAGTGAAATTTCCCCCTCCCCCTCCTCCTTCCTCACATGAACCTTTTCCCATCAAAAGCAGCAAAAAGGAACTGTACATCATTAGAAACTAAGAATCAATCTCTTCACTGGTGCAGGGAGATGCTTCCACAGGAACAGAGGACAATGCTCAGTGCAACAGACCTGATGGCTGGCAAGGCGAAGCAGCTTACCAAGTTGGAAGCAGAATCCAGCTGAGGAACACAGTACATATTTTTAAAAAGAGACATGGAGAAATCAATCCAGATCACCCCCAGTGGAATCAGTCTGGTGCAGTATGCAAGAAACAAGCATCCTTCCACCTCAGTAATCTCCAGAGGATTAAGTCATCTTTATTAAATCCTTTTTGGGCCAGTTTTATCCCTGGTAAACACACCATTTAAAATAAAAGAGTCACCACAAATTATTTTGACCTTTTATGAAAAAGACACTGCTGCTGCAATGTGACTGCTGTATGATTACACTCTAATATCAGCACCTACCATCTATCCACATAAGCATTACCCATAAAATTCACTACATGACTGAAAACAATTAGTGTCAATCATTAGTATGCTTGGATTCCAAGAGAATCATTTTCAAGACCAAAGAGCACAAGTCAGTACATCAGTTAAGCTTCTAGCGATATAAATTAACAATATTTTCCTGTAGCAAAACAAAACTCAAGTCACAACTATAAGCTTATTTTAATCAAGACAGATCACCTCCTGGGACCCTAAATATCAAACCAGTCTAGGTCCTTCCTCATTTCAATCAGCTTGCAGCAGTGAAGAGCAACGAAGCATTTCCTTAGAGCTTATAGAGATTTAGCATTGGATGTGTAGGTGTGTGAGCCTCAAAAGCTCTAGAGCTTGTGCAGACACAGTTAAAACCAGGTCCTTTCTCTTTAACCCCCATCACAGAGGCACCTGGCACTGCAGAGGACCAGATCTGTTGCATCCATGTCTATCTGGGTCCTTCAGTTCTACTTAGAAGACTAGCAACATCCTGATGGACAGGACCTTGAGCATATCGTAGGTGTATCCCCAGAGAAATTTAGAACCAGTTCAGGATAGGAGGGTTGTATTCATTGCAGCAGCAGTACAATCAGCCCATCTCCAACGCTGCCAATCTTCTTTCATTGCCCTTTAACATACTTAATGGGAACTCCCCAGAAGATATTAGACTATCCAAAGTTTCAGCCTGCTCTAAAATAAAGGCAGGTTGCAATTACTAACCTATCAGACATGCTTCTCAACAAAATCTCTTCCCTTTTCCCAGCAGCATAACCAGCACAAACCACCACTTGGAACAAAGCTGAAGTTCAACCCCTCCCAAAACTTGGAGCAAGTCATTCATCATTACCAAATAGGCCAGCAGCTAGCAATCCATGTATTATGCTGTGTGAACATAAAGCTATAAAAATAAAAACCTTTGCAAAAATCTTCATTTTTTGTGATAAATGAAAATCAGCTCCTCTGTCTGTCAGCTGTGGCTGAAGAGATTTTTCACTGATATTATGAAATACCAAAATAGAAGAGGCCATATCCTGCATTGTAATTGGCAATTTAAGAAAAATAAAGCGGTGATTTCAAGGCTCACATTGTAATACCAATGATTAGAGGAGACTGGATAGGAACCCAAGACTAACTGCAGCAAGAGAAGAACTCACTTGATTTCCAAGAACAGCTCAAAATGCAAATTAGGCACCCAAGAGGATAGGAGTCAGGCCTGGCCTATTGGGACAGCTTCAAGAAAGTTTGCCTTTTTACCAGCTGGATCTGATCAAGAGCTGGGAATAAAACAGGGCTACAATGAAGGGAAATAATTTGGTGGCATTCTAAAAGACAGTCTTTTAAGAGCTATTTAGAGGCAGAATAAAGTCTTCACTGGTTACTAGCAGTATCAAAGGGCTGAATGAATGCCAGAACTCCCACGTGGGCTCGTTGGGATACTCTGTTCAAAGCTCTGATTATTTATATATATTTCCCCCAGGGGCTACTTTTATCAAAGGTTCAGTGACATGGTTTTATAAAGGTTTTTGAGAAAGAATTAAAAAAACCTCACTTTAAGTGTTATTATTCCATCTTAACACACAAAAGGCTTTTCTTTAAAAAGAAATTATCGTTATGGAGTTCACTTCAGAGCTGAAGTCAAAGAACTTTAAACCCATCTAAGATGTCTGGACCACTCAAAATCTGAAGGACTTTAAGGTCTATGCAGTTTTGCCTTTTTCAAGCCCAGAGCTGCTCTGCAAATAAACCAAGCTTGCCATCAGTTTCAGGAATGTCTGACTTGTGTGGCTAGGCCTGAGGTTGTGTTGTTCAGTGAATGGATCTTTCATCTGTCCAAATACATCCCTTATGCAGGTTTGAGCATTGGCATCACACACAAACCATCATGGAGCAGTCCTAAGTAGCCTGTTAAAGTTAGAGCACACAGGTACACTTATCCCAGCAGGTTTCAGGGATACTGAACCCAACAGAAGTCTTCTGCACTCAGTAGAGCCACACACCTTAATTACCCACCCAGCTGTAGCCCTGTTTTTCCAAAGTCCTAAAGATAAATGGCATTAGGCTAGACTTCTAACTTTTTGCCAGGTCAGTATGTTAAGTTTCCCTAATTATGATCAACAAGGCAGCAGTTTTGACACACAAAGTACACAAAACTATGCCAGGCATATAGAGGACAGGAGTATTTTTTATCTCTGGATAGACAGGAATTGATCCCTACTTTGTCTAAAGTTATTTTATACCTCTCTAGATGCAGTAAGAGCCTTAAATTGACTGTAAGCAATTTTTTCCCCTCAAACTAATGTAGCAGAGTAACTAATCAAAGCGAGAATCGGGACTAGAATTCAACATGGGCTTTGCACAGCTTGAAAAGTCCAGTGCCACACTGGAGCCAAAGTTTACAGGTACCAAAACCAATAGCTGGCAGACTCAAGTCTTTAGTCCAACATCAGCACAACAACTGGTACAAGCATTCTGTGGAACATTGTAGAACAGATATTCATATGTCCAAAATGTACTCTTGTGCCTAAGTGTATTACTCTGTGTTACTAATTGTCACAGACTGGGCTGGGAATAACCCAGACTCTTGACATCATTTCCAGCAGCCAGTTCTTCAGGCAAGCCCAGGTCCCCTGCAAGTGCTTTACCATAGAGGCAAATGTCTCCTGCACCAAGCAGCTCAAACATTCAGCAAGTCATTTGTGAGAAAATGGGCACCCCTGACACTTCTTGGAAAAGCATTTGTATGAGCTTTGTTGGTTCATTTAAACCTTTTGGTGTTGCACATAAATTCTGAGGGGAAAGAAACATTCATGCTCCACATGTGTCTGTTCCTCTGCTGGTGTTCAGCTTTTAGCAGAAAGGCAGCATCACGCACGCTGGAGGAGCAGCACAGCAGAGAAACACCAGAAAGCCTCCTCCAACCATTCATTTCAGACCCAGATTCTACTTTTATATCTTACTGACTTCTTCTGGGAAGATGAACAAGTTGTTTCCCTGCTGCAGCCTTTCTAAAACGTTGAGTAAAGCTTTATATAATTTATAATAGGCACATGAGGCTTTGTTATAACGAAAAAGCTCAAAGGGCTTTTCCATTTGTGATTACTTAATACATCCATAAAACCAACAGTGTGCAAAGTGCCTTAGACCCTAATTAAGACAAGTTGAATCCAGAGACAATACCACGCTGACATTAAGGTTAGCAATGCAATCAGTTGGCAGAAGACAGCCATGGCAGCCAGGGTGGGGGGTATTAAATGCTTTACTGAGGATTGGTGTGTGTTGCAGAACAATATCCCAGCACAGTATTGTTCAAATTGGCCTTTGGACAACTGCCTCCTTTGGCAAAGGGTCTCAAATCTTGGCTACCCATTTATCTTTCACACATGCTGCTTGATTGTACATCCATGATCACAGCAGACCGTAATGACCAGCTTTCTCAGACAGACACAGGGATGCAAACCCCAAATAGCATGCCACGAGTCAGTCTTAGTCACAGCTCAAGTTCAGCTTAGTTTCCCCACAAGCACAAATATCCCTCCCCACATACACTCTCATTGACTTGGATATTCTTAGTAACAGCACAGACTATGGGACTGTGGCTTCCAGACACAGCCCTTCCCTGAAAATCTCCAGGTCCCTGGATTCTTCTCCCTTGCAGCTATTTCTGCAACAGAGAAAGCAACAGCTTTACAGTGATGGTGTTTATCATTCTCCGATTGTACAGAGCGAGCGGTACATTCTCAAGAGTTTGTGTGAGTGGAAACATACTTTATTTGCTTCTAATATTTCTGGATGCTGCACAACCCTGCAGGGTTTACCCCTGGGAACCAAACAGCTAGATATATTTCAGAAACATCAGGCTCCCCAGGGAATAGCACCTCTCTCTGGCAAATCTTAAAACAGTATTTTCTTTTGGCAGCACCTGTTAAGGGCAAGCTTATCCACAGTATCAACAGGTGAGCTTCTGTGCATGACTCCTTGTGTGATGCTCCAAGAGATACAGAACAAGAAGCTCCTGTGATTACTGATGTCAGTAACCACTATGATTTTTCAGAGGGATGAGGCAAACAGGATTACAACAGCCATTTATTTTTAAGTGTAGAGCAGTTACCCAAACTCCTAGATGCAGTTATGTCAGAGTTAGAGTTTACCATGCAGAAAAGCCAACAGCAGCCTGCACATTAAGCTTCCAGCCAACATCCCTTATCAAGCATTTATTCTAGATACCTGCTGGCAACGTTCTTAATCTTACCTCCTCACTAAAATGGCTACTTACTCCCCAGACACATACATAGTTAGAAACCCAGGTTAGAGAGCAGTACAGACACATAATTTTTTTTGTTTACAGAGCTTTGGTCTCCAGTGCTTGAAAGGCTAAAATTTGCCTGTAATAATAGCTATCAAGAAAGCTCTTTGGGTAATTAACAAAGCTGACACGACAGACAAACCCAAAGAGGCAATTCCCCCAGCCCCAACATGAAATTAATGTATTATTTCTGCCCTTTCAACACAGCAGTCAGAAAAATCCTGTAAGTCAGGGCAGTCAGGTCACCTCCATGACTTCATCGCAGGCAGATCATCAATAAGCTATTTGCTGCACAAGGTATGTTTATTTTGTCAGTGTGCCGGTTCCTGTTTTGCCAAGGAGTTTCAAATCAATACCCAACCATTGAGACTTCCAACCTGCTTCAATCTCATGATTATGTCTGTCTTGTGGCAAAAAAAATAGCAGTGGCAATAAAGTGCTAGACCACTCTCCCTCCTGTCTTAGCTCAGGATAAATATCAAGGAGGTGGAAGGAGTCTCTTTAGAGATAGGATCTCACACAACAGAGAGCACTACCTTTGATACCTTTAGCACTCAAGCTACTCCTGTAGCAGTGTCCTACAATCTCAGGGTCACACCCAACTCAGGAAACCTTGGGATTTTTGCAAGTCAGTTGGCAAGACATATTCTAGCCCTGAGGGCTACCCCAGGACTAAATGCAGGCTGGATGGAGCCAGGATATAGGTTCTTAAAAATCACAATTCAGTATTAACTTCTGCCAAACCCTAGAGTAAGATGACCCCCTTACCTTCACAGGTACCCACATCTTTGATAGCAGAGTTAAATGCATCGAGTTCTCCCAGTGTAAGAAGAGCCACTTGTGCCAACACAATTTGGAACTCAAGACTCACAGATTGAGAAGAACAAGTGTCCCTTTCTGTCCTCTTCAACATTTTAGTCACCAGGTTTTCAGGTTAGCCACTGTTTTCTTTTCTAGATTGCTTTTTTTAAATCATTGTCAAACAGGACACTGACCCAACCTAGTACAGGTGCCCTTCTAGCCTCTAACCATGTATCTTTAAAGCATGCAACAGGCAAACCCTGACTTTGCATATGAGCACTGCAAACAGATTCATATTCTGTGACTGCTCATTTAAGACAGGGTAATAAAAGCTTGTTGACTTAGAGCAAGGCAAGCCATACTTCATGAGGGGGCAAAAATTAAAAAGCACACTTCCTTTAAAGCTCTTCATTACAGATACGAGTTGGTTTCCAAACCCCAAAGCTTTCAGTCAAAGAAGCTGGCAGGATGAGTAAATAAGGGATACATTTGAATAGGGGATTTGTCAGCATGACCCCTCTTTTACAAAATAGACATGACAAAAGACAACATTCTGCCCACCCCTTACTGCAAGTCTAGTGCATTTCAGAAGAGGAATGATTCCTTACCAAACTGACACAGCTTCAAATAAATCAATCTCCTATCACAGCCAGGAGAGGAGGAATGATAGACAGAATAAGACAGCATCTAGCCTGATTGCTTGTATACTCATTTAAGATAAGGTTTCCTAGCAACCTCAGGGATTTGTAATTAACATTGGGCTTTGAGAAAGACTGCTTTCTACAACCCTGGTTCTACCTTTAAGTATGTACTAACATAATCTAAAACCAATGTTCTAACTATAAGATGAGCATCTTCAAGAAGTTAGACACTATAATACTAACAGACACTCCTTCAGGTGGCAAACTGACTCTTAAAAATGAGATCCTAATTTCCTCCACTCTTTCATCACAGTTAAACCTTGATGGGCTGGTTCACATACACCAGCATGATTTAGATAGGCCAGGGAGATTTGAACAGTACAAATCTCAGATACCAACACAGTTTCAGCAGTGTAAGAGTCAAAATTACTTTTTTTTTTGTAATAACTAGAAGATCTGAGACAAAAACATTCCTCTTTTCCTAGACACTAGCATTACAGCTTTTGCTGTTTCCTGCTTTGCTCTACCAATAACAATGAAGTAAAATATTCATGTGCTAACATTATTCTAATGCCTACAAGGGCAGGAGATGCAGTTACTAGCCATCATGCTGCTTGAAGGAGCCAAAAGTTTATCAGTACCATTGCTCAGCTTGGTTTTACGATTATTGACATTGGTGGCATTAAATCCTAACTAGTCAGCTACAAAACCTATGGTGAAAAGCATGAAACACCCATAAGCGTCGTCCTCGAGGTAAATCTATGTTACATGCACAGAACTAAAACCTTACTAAATAAGACAAATGGCCCCACCAGCATCTGAACAGCTAACTGCATTAAGGAAATATAAAACTGTCTCTAACCATGACAAATTCCTCACATAGCTTCAGCTACACAGCTGGAGCCCCTGTCTTCCCAACTCCTTTTCCTGGCCAACGCTAAAAGGAACAAGCCAGTTGTAATGCCAGGACAAGTCAAGAGCTGGTCACAGAAGGAAAGAAGGAGAGTAATATATTGGCTACAAGAAAACACAGGGGAAAAAATCTCAGCTCAACAAAGCACATTACTTAATAGTAGTTGAAGACTGCGGTTCTAGTTACAAGCCAACAGCAAGCCCCCTGTACCACAGCTTTGTTCCTCTTGCTCGGACAGGCAGACACAGCTTTGGATGAAGGGAGATGCCATTTAGCTTACAGCAGAAGGGAGACTGTCCAAGCGTGAGGCACCCATTGCTGGCAGAGGGCACAAGACAGAGGGGCCCAGGACACAGCCACCCTGACTGGAAACAGCAAAGAGTTTCTAATAGACATCAAACTGTGCAATTCCATCCAATCCTAAGGGCAGCAGCACTAGATCAGCTTTAATCTACTGTTACCACTGAAGTCGCAGCAATGGCTTAATTACAAGTTTTTTTATTAACAAATTAGACACAAAGAAATCCTGAATCTCTACAGTCTGACCATTTGTTCTTGTACACTGAGCACACCCCCTCCCCACACATAAGCACCAACACCTGGATGCTCCATGCTTTGGTCACAAGTCCAGCCCTGCAAACAAGACAATTCCTTGCCATCTCACTTCATCTGAAAGCCATTCACAGCTGATCCATCCCCCCACCTTACATCCAAACTTGCTCTAGCTCACCAGAAACCCATCTACTTCAGACAAGACACACATCTATTCAGTGCAAGTAAGAAGAAACAAAACAAGACACTCTGCCAGAGTTATGCTTTGATGTCAAGTTAAGGAGCTACTCTGAGCCTCTCTTCTTTGCATCCTCTAAGCAGGCAGCACTGTTATGATAAGAGCATTAACCAGGAACAGCTGGGAGTGTTTCACACCTGAGCATTTCACCTGACTGAAGAGGTGCTTGGGCACAAGTAAATGCTAAAGGAATGCCTTGCTTTGCCTCAGTATCACAATGTAAAGGTTTTGTTAAGTTCTGAAACATCTGGGAACAGTTTTTGTAGCATTACAGTGATATTGACATACAAGCCAAGTTCATATACAAAACACTCTTACTGCAATAAAAATATTGTCATTTAGCCAGAAAGACACCTTAAGTGGTTTTCCTAGTGAGAACTTTGAGGTGAACTTTCAAGTGAACTAAGAACCAGGAGATGGGAAACCATGCAGATAAAATCCCCCTACAAGCAACAGCTGCAGATTGGCTTTCCTTCATTTTTAAGTACTTTAGGGTTCTCATTTCAGAGTTCTCCTCCCTTTAAACTTGGAGATTTCCACACATCACAATGATGGAAGTCTTTCCCCAGCCAACCCTGCTGCAGATTTTGCTGCTTTAAATCGCCTCTCCGGAGGCTGAGGTGGCAAAACCCAGTAGTAATCAAACCCTTTTTTCCCCTCCTTTCAAGAGCTGCTATAGACTCTGGGCCAATTAGGACTACCAAAAAAACCAAACAGAAAACAAACCAAAAAAACAGGTAAAAATTGAAGTGACAAAGTCAAGCTTGGAACCATATTAAAGCATGAAATAAAGCTCAGATGTGACATGATTTTTAGACTAAATAACCTGCTCATCTGAGAGCTCTTCCACATCTTTAGCTTCATCTTTGCTCTTCATATAGAGCACGCTGCAAAGGTCAGGAAATATCAGATAGAGAAATGAGCTCTTACAATCTTTACTATTCCCAAGACAGAGGGAAAAGGAAGCATCTTTCTGCAGTCTTTGGCACAACAAGCTTTTCAATAGTCAGCTTAGACATTTGAGGAACTCGAAGTCCCTGTTGCATAGCCTTTGAGTTGCATAACCTTTGTATTGACAGTAGATTCTCAAGGTTGTTCTGAGAGGTTTTATTCCTTCGCCCCTCCGCACAAGCCTCCAGCATGGCTTCATTGCTAAAAGGTTGCCAACAGAACTCGGGTTTAGAAATTGAGACAGCAAAAGCCACCACTTCTTTTCATATAAGAGCAGGGGGGAATTACTTTTTTTGCTCAGAAGGAAAAAAATAAAAGCTTTGAGCAAGACTCAAGGCACAGGCAGAGCCCCCTTGGCCTCATTTAGCACCCTGAGAACTCCAGGATTAAACATGCCCTGGAGCACAGTACCTCAGCCATAACACAGCACATTCATTATGCCTATTTTAATAGCATTCAGATACTGTACTTTTTAAAGCAGGAACCCGGTTTTAAGCCAGCAGAGAGCCCTCAGTTCCCAAACCCCTTATTTCTGTCGCTACTCACTGAACCATCTAGAAGCTTAGGCAGGAACAGAGCCGAGCGCCAAAGAGCACTCCCAAAACCACTAACACCTTCCCTTTCTGCACCCAAAACCCACTTCACAACCCTCTACAGACCAGGCAAGCCTCCTACAACAGGCACCTTGTAAGTTACACGAGCAGGAGCAGCTTTTGGGCTTCAGCACCTCCTTCTTTTCTGTCAGTTTCACTACCCCCCTTCCCCAGGGCCAGTTTAAAGGCTCCTGGAAAGCCGCTTGTCAGAGGCTGCGGGCCCACTGAGCCCTCAGACTTACTCCTCACTAGGACGCCTTCCCTCCGGGCCAGAGACTGCTCCCACAGCACTACACGCTAAATAAAACAACTTTAAAAGCCTCCACTAGCTAGGCACAAGCCTCCTCAGAAAACACCACCCTCAGAGCCAACTCACCTCAGCCCCCACACCACCAGCGCTTACCTGAGGCGAGGGCAGCTTCCCCCGGCAGCCATGTCCAGCACCGAAGCAGCTCTCCCCCTAAAGCAATTCCTCCCTCACAAAAGCACTCCTTTTCGCCCCTTCCTGCTTTTCTTTGTTCTGCCACCTCCCTCCACAGGTGGGGCTGAAGAAACCAACCCGAACCAGCCCCACCCTCGGCCTCCATCGTCGCGGATGCCTCAGCCCACCTGGGTCTGGAAACGCCCATCCCAGCCCGGCTACAAAAGGGCACCCTGCCTGCCTGGAGTAGCTACACCATCTTCTTCCTCACCTGCTTGGCTGGCTATGCTGCTGGAGTTGTGCTGACTGTTTCTCCTTCTCCTCACTCTCCTTGCTTACAGGTGCCCATAACTTTTCTTAACTGAGCAGTAGGGCTGTTGGTCCCTCTAGCTTCCTCCTTGCTGTTAAGGTTCAAGTAGCAGCTGCTTTTATCTCAGCTCTGCAGTGCTGGGGCATGCTGTGAGCCAAAGCTTAGTTAATTGATGCAGGCAGAGGCTGTGCCCAGGTCTGCTCCCTGAAGGGCCTTAGGCTCAGCCTGGTCCAAAGCTGAGGGTCTGGGAGGGGATGCTGTGGCTTTATCCTTAGCAGTGCTTAAGCCTGAATTGCTGTGCTTTATCTCTGGGCTATAGCCCTTTTTTGACCTTGCCTGCTGCTCCCATGCAGTCAAAGGAAGGAGCCAAGCTTAATGGTTTGGGCTCCTCTTGGGCTGGGCTCTCCGGTTTCCCCTAAGAGCCCAGAGGGCACAGAGAAGGGGGGAGGAAATCCCTTAGGCTTTCAAAAAGTGTCATTTTCTTGCCCTTTGGGCCCTTCTAATGTATGATTTTATCTTATTTGCTGTTTTTATCATGCTGTAACCTGGTATGCTTCTCAGCATCAAAGAACATAGCTTTATTGTGACATTTTCAAATGAAAACTACATGGCAGTAATAGCTTTCCAAAGAGTGTTCATTTAGCTTGGCAACACTTCTGTGTGGCAGGGAGAAGGGGGGGGAAACACCAACTCTACACAAAACTGTTGCTTTGAGCAAAACTCTATGATGATTATTTAGTGAACAAGCTCCTCTATTAGAATGGCAGAGAGGAAGATTGCATATCCAGGCTAAATTACACTTTACAGGGAGATGGCACAGAATGGCTTTCTGCTGAGGTTATGCTTAAATTATAGCTGTTGCTAAAGCAAACAGCTCACAGTTTAGATGTGAATTTGAATTATGCATCCAGGAGGCAGTGTGTTGGGGAAGGGAGGGGGGAGTCAAGTCAATAGATTGCTAAATTGCAACCACATTTGTAAAGGACAAAAACAACTGTAGTAGCAGGGCATCAAAAATGAGCCACAAACATGCATTACTCACTCTTGTCCAGCACTCTTAAGGGAAACTATTTGACTTTTAAACACCCCAGGAATCATTGCCAGTGATGGAATTGTAACTATGTAAGTTTTCAAGTCTTGTGATGGTTTAATGTTTCATTTGGGACCTCATGTGCCTTAAAGTTGCTCAGTGCTTTGGTGAAACATGTTCATAACTGTCTAGAGTGGTTTAGGATGTCTTGTGGGGGTGTTACTGTAGTAAGACTTGTTCTTTTGTCTCATTGTTTCTAAACCAAATGATTCTATGATCAAGTTGTGTGAATAACCAGTGTTTGGAGGTAGAAGTTGTTACTTCTATTGCCTGGTCTGGAGGCAATGTTTCCAAAACAGGTTAGATAATTTGGAAACACTGGTCCATAAAGTGTAGTTGGGCACCTCTGGGCCCTAATGCACGCAGGCACTAACTTTTTTGATGTTACGGTGTAGGAAGCATTAAGAGTTTACTATGATTTGACTTCAGATAGGACAGCTGGGTCAGTTTTTCCTCCATCTGTGTGCTCCACCTATCTGCATAGGTTGTGAACTGAATAGCAAGGAAAGCTCAGCCCCTGGTCTGTCAGTGTATGCAATCAAATATTAGCAAATATGAACTGGGGCTGAGGAATTGTACCTCAGTTTTGCTCTTCTGGTCAACTGTTTAACTCCCTGGGGGAGACTTTCCCTTCACAACTGGACTGGTTGTGGGTCCAGTGTGAAGGGAAAGTCCCCCCCCCAGGGAGTTAGTGGCTGAGCCAGCACCTCCTGGGAGATGGGTCCTTGCTCTGCAGTGAAATTGCTGTTTGGAGTTCCAGCACAGAGAGCACATGCTGAGCGATGCTTCGTTAAGTTCCTAATGCCTGAGTGTTATGGTGGATGTAAAGGTAAACCTCAGCAGGGCATCTCTTTTTTTTTCAAACCATTTGCTTGTTTTTTAGTGTTGTTTCTCTTGCTGCCTTTTAATAAAACTGGGCAATTGTTTTTTCTGTTCCAAGAAAACTCTATTTGTTAGTTTTCCACTGTTATTAATGTGAGTGGAGCATATAAAGTCTCTAATGAAGATGAAAATAATATTATTCTAGTTGTTTTATCACTGAACAGAGAGGTGTGAAAGACAAACAAGGCAGAGGCTTCCTCTGCTTGTTGGAGAGGAATTGTGTTGAGTCCTAGAAGAGATCATGGATGTTCATGTACCATATATTTGCTGTGCTTTGTCTAATTGCTCTTAATTGGAATTACAAGCCTTAAATTTGTGATCCAATCAGAGTAATGTTAGGATTGTCAGGACATTCTCCTCACCAGCTTTTTTATTAGAACTGAAGTAAAAAGATAATGCAAGGTTCAGTCAAGCATTTTCTCTGTAACATTTCAAGCTGTCACCTGAAATGTACAAACACTCCTGAGCAGGGGAGACTTCTTTCCTACTCCCACCCTTCTATTCCTTTGTGCGAACTCCTCTAATGGTCCCTTGGACAGGTAAACACAGCTTTTGACTTGTGATAGAGGTCACAAGAGAGCTCAGCCAGTTCCTCCCCTTGTCATGCTCTTCCTCCTCCTTTGTTCTGCAATCCCAGCCTTGTGAAAGTCAAATCTAATGCTCCCCTGGTAAGACACCGGCTAGCAGATAACTGCTTAGTTATCCTACCGTTTAGTTAATAGTGGAAGGAACCGTTTTAACTTGGGGGGGGAGTGGAAGACTGAAAATTGCATAGGAAAACTGTATCCTGCAAGCCAAAATGTGAAGGGATGAGGCTGTAGCTGGTGTATGATGGAAACAGTGACATGTACTGCAAGACTGCAGAGCTTCTGGATAGCTAAAAATGTCAGAAGGTGCATCTTGGTACTTTGAAAAGCTGATAATTACAGAGCTTTTATTTATTTTTATTGTATATATATTTTAAGCTCATTAACACAAACTCCTTTTAAAGGACTTGAGGAAATGGGGCATTAAGGTATTTTAAATAGATCTTTAATCTTGCACATTAAGTTATCAGCCTTGAAAGTAAGGGCAAGGCATAGAAGATGGAAGCTGCCATGTATATTTTCCTTTACTGAACTGTAACAAGTCAACTTTGAATTCTCAGAGAGGCATGTAGATATGTTGTACCAGGTATCTTTTCCAGTCTGTAAGGACCAGCTTCATATAAAGGACTAGAGAGCAAGAGGAATTGCAGCTGCTTATGAAAGGCTTGTGGAAAATTGAGGCAGATGCTCACAAATGGAGAAGCAAGAACCAGAGGCAGGAGGAGGAAAATAGAGAGCGTATGTAAAATGTAAAGGGTGGTACCGTGTAATTGGTGTAATGGTAGAAATTGAAATGCATTAGGTCTCTTGAGCATGTGGATATGTAAGGTGCTTGCCTAAATCCTTGAGCACTGAGTTTCTCTTCATTAAAAAGTGATGAAGAGAAGCCAAATAAAAGAGGAAGAATAGTGGGGGGAAATGGATGAGTCATTACTGCTGCTGTGCCTGAAGGAAGTCTTTTCCCTCCTGCTTAGACACACATTATTTACATCCTTATGAAGCTCAAAGGTCCTCTGGTTTATTCTACTACACATCCAAGTGATACAAATGGAACTCCATGGAGCATCTGCCAGTAGTTGTGGCATTTGTGTGCTGAAAAGATCTGTTGAAAGCTCTGTTACACACTTGCCTTTCTAAAGGTAGTGGAGGTAAGAGGAGCTTGTATTCAGCATCACTAAAGCTCCTCCAAAGATCTGGAGAGTGGGAACACTTGACCACGGGCTACACCAGAGTAGAGGTTTCCTGAACTCTTACATCTTAATTAGCTCACGATACAATGCCAGAGAATAGGTCAGAGGGATGGAGCTATTTGTCAAAGTTATTACTAACACAGGGCAGGTTTAGTGTGTAGTCCTCCTGGGGAGGAAACATGTTCGTATTGAGTGTGGGAGAGAGCAAATAGATGGAGTTGGGCAGTAAATCTAGAGATAAATGACTCCTGAAGATGGAAGCATCCCATAACTTGTCCATGCATAACAGAGAAAGGTTGAGATAAATAAGGGGAATTTTTTTTAAAGGAAAAGATGAAAAGGAGTGAAGTAAGTGGGGGAGATGTAGGCTGGCATCTCAGTGGGCTGTGACAAAGGGGTAGTTAGTGCAACTAAGCATTAACAATACCTGGAAGTGGAGATTAATCCTCTGTTGTGGCATTTTGCTGGTGTATTGAGCTATAAACAGCCAAATGAGTGTGTTTGGAGGTAAGGTTCTGATCATGGGATATGTAGTTTGTTGAAATGATCAGGTGCTGGGTGTAGTTCCTGGGTTTTCTGCAGGTCTGGGTCAGCTGGGGAAACACAGGAGCACTTGGGGTCTCCCAAGTTCCCTGTATACAGTTTCCTCTCCTTAGTTTGATTTCCTGAAGAAACAAGAATTCTGCGGTCCCTCTGCATGGATGTAGCACTAGAGTTTATAAAGAATGAAATTAGCTCCTTAATTTTCTTGTTTTACTTAAGAAGCTGCCTGTCACTGTATTACCAGTGAGGAATTAACTCAAGGTGCTTATTGCCTAAGCCAATTAAATGCTTCAAGGTGCAGTCATGGTATGATTCATAACCTCTTGGTCCTGATGTTGTGGAGTAACTGATATGCTTTCATTAAGCAAATACACAGATGTGTAGCTTGCTGAACAATGTGTGAGCAAATGTGTGTATGCCTGGGCACAATTGCTGCTGGGAACTGCCCAAAAATGCTGCATTAAGATACACATCTTTTACTATAGTTTCCAGAAACTTCTCCTGGAAAGCTGCTATCAAAATGCTTAGAAATGAGTTCAGAATAGCAATCAATCAGTTTTAATGTACAGCACCAAATGCAAAACATTTTTGGCCTTTTAGATTCTAATGTAATCCAACCAATCAAAGCAAATAATCTAATCATTCACTTCCCTTTCCTTTTTGAGAGAGGAAAAATATCAACATGAAGAGGAGGGGCTGGGGGAGGGAGGAAGTAGGGGAGGACCCGTAATTGTTTTAAAGAAGCTATTAAAATGTGCTATTAAAATAAGCTTAATGAATATATATTAATATCTGGTTAGGGCTGCTCTGACCTCCTGTCTTACAGGGCCCATTTATGTCTTGTTTGATGAAAGTTCTCTGAGACTGCAAAGCAAAAGGGCAAACTGATTTATGAACAAGACTTATTGTTGCACTGGCAGATTTGTATAATGAGAAATATATTAAATCTAATGAAGGGAAAGCGTGCCTTTCCAAGGCAGTAACTTTCCACTCTGATGAAGTTATTCAATATCCCTCAGTGGATTAATTTAGACAATGCAGGAAGGCATGCAGCCCCCATTGCAGCCTCTTGCACTAATGGCAAATGCTAAGCAATGGTGAGTAGTTCCCTATTTTAAGTTGTGGTGAGAGCAAGAAGAGGGTCACAAAGTGATAAGTGAAGTCCCCCAGTGCCTTTGTCCCCAGTGATTGTGTTGGAAGAAGATGCAGCAGGACCTCTGTCACTTCATACAGGAGGATGTCATGGCTTATTCCTTTTGACAGGGATTGACTGTAGGCTGTATTTTTTCAGTCACCAGCCTCAACAGATTAAAACTCTGCCTTCAGCCCATTAGTCATGTGTTCATAGTCCTTCATGTTTAGGCTTAGGGTGGGAAGGCAGGGTGAGAGTTGCTGCTGGCAGTATATTATGGTAAGAAATGTGTGAGAAGCAGAATTCAGAGCCAATGTTTCCAGAGCAGACATCTCCTTATCTAGGAACAACTCCCCTCAGGCTGGAGACTTTTTCCTTTCTGAACAGGCATGTACAACCTTATCTCTATGAGCTCTATAAATCAGTGTAGCTCCATTACCTTCAGATTCAATCTAGTGCTACATTGGCTTGAGCTCTGTATGGTCTGAACTTGCCTGACTTGTTCAGAGCCCTCTGCCTGGAAACATAATGCCCATGGAGGACCTGGTGCTCTAAACTGAGGAGATAAGTGGAGAAGATGAAGCTGCCTCAAAGTGTATGGCCAGCATCAAGAGGATCTGTCTTCATGTGAGGTTTGGGCTTTGCTGTATCTGTTCTGGGTTGGTTGGATGCCTGGACTTGTGTCTGAACTAATGCAGCTGCCTTTGTGCTCTAAGAAATGGCCAAGCTCACTGTAGATATGCCTTTAGTGTTACAAGCTTATCCTTGAAATCTTGCTGTCCTGTCTTAGTGAAGCACCAGGGGCTGCAAGCATATCCCTACATCTCTCTGCTTTGAAATCTTGACCAGATTTATGTCAAGAGAAGAAAAATGGAAAAGCAGGATACAGTGAGGAAAGGTATCCCCTCTGACCCCACTAAAGAGACTGATTTGAACAAAGAAAAACCTGGGGAAGATGGTGGGGGAAGAAGGCCAAAACACCCAAACATTGATAAACTTAATTAAATTTCTAATGAAAACAGAGGCAGCCTGTGGTGATTACTCTGTGTAACTGAGACTAATACACCAATTAGGCTAATTCATCCCTTGGTGCTCTACACACAGTTATAAACTTAATCCATACTTCTCACATGTCAACAATTGATTCCTTTAGTTTTGGAAGCTCCTGGTTTGGATGTGGAAGCAGCAGATAGTTCTTCACTAGGGAGATGTATATAGGAACAGATAAGGTCCTACTGGCTGTGCGTTGTCCTCTAAGGATTCTCTTTTCTTCCTTAATCTTTCCCAGGAACCCTAATCTGTGCTGAATGCTTAACGAGCCTAGTTCAAGGTATTAATTAGCAAATTCACCACTTACAAACATTATCTATACTAGAACAAATGCACAATGGATGGAGGAATTCCTGATGTCTTTGGGATGAGTGAAGCTCATACTAGTTCTGCTGGGCTTATGTTTTTTGGGGCTTGATATTACAAATCTGCCCAAAAGCATCAGGCTCATACAAAGCAATTTGCACTGGAACTGAGTTTCTGCCTAATGTGTGATAGAAAATAAGGGAGGGTTGAAATGATCTCACTCCTGCTCTATTTATAAGCTGTCTGCTGATTGTAGCAACTGAAGCCCAACTGTTTGCAGAGATGCAGAGGTTCTGAGTGGCAGGACCAGGTTGTGTGCTTGTGACTGTGCCAGGCAGACCTGAGTGCTGTGTTAATCCCCCTTTTTAAACATGGAACTTTTAAAAGGTGTCTTAGCTTTTGACATCTCTGCCCACAGAAATTCCATTACATATGGGAATTAGCCAGCAGAAAGGTCAGAGGCTGCTTGGATGCCTATTCTGTGTATTCTGGAAACAAACCCTAGGTGAAACAGAAGGAAGAACAATCATTTAGCAGCTTTGGCTCAGTTGCTTGTTGATAATGTAAACTTAGATCAGCTAGTTAGATACAGTGGCTGTACCAAATAAATGCTGTCTCTGGCAATTAGCAACACTTAATTTTGAAAATGAGCTAATATAATCAATTATGTCTTTTAATTTGCCAGACAGTATTTTACAGGGTTTAATTTTCTGCTACTACACCTTTCAAATTATCTTCAGGTGCTGTTTTGAATGTCATCATTGATGCTTGTTCTAATACTATTAGCACTGAAGGTGCCCCCCACATATCCAGCCTCCTCCAGCCACCCACAAAATATGTCAGTGATCCGTGGGATAGAAGGTGGCAGATGATGCCTTGGCCCGTAATGGGAACCAACCTTTCCTCTGTGTCATCAAAACTTCTTGGTTTCCAGATCACTGGGTGTGAATCTGTTCTGCTGCTCTCCAAAGCACGTGTCTGGCGTGTTGTATTTTATCTCAACCTGCTGCAGGATAACACTCTTTCAGGAGGTTTTACATGAGTAGATTAGAATTATTACCAGCAGGAGGATATGCAGTATGCAGATTGTGAATGGCATAGAGAGTGTGTGTGTGTGTGCATGTATTGCTTTCCCTCCCTCTCTCTGGATCAGATAAGCTGTGCCTTGGCTTTGCACAGAATTTGGAATCAAAAGTTTAAGGAGGAAGTTTAAGGAGCTGCTTTTTCAATAAGAATTATGTACTTGGGTAAACTATTGACCTACTGGCCTATTTTCTTCATAGCTGTGGCTAGTAGTAAATGGCAAATGTTAGTCACAGCTTTCTCAGCTGTGTTTGCTGAAGCAGGTGTCACACTGCTGGTCAGTCAGCAGAAGGGAGGGCTGGAGAATGGCTGTTTTCACAGTGATCCAGCTGGGGAGAGGTGTTGTGCATCCAGGCTCTGTGGTTTTAGTTGCAGCTGATGAATCTTACTGGAGTGGAGCAACTTAAACTTATGCTGTCTGTGTGCTTAGGCTTAAGTGTTTGCTTGGTATGAATTCTTTGCTAGGTAAGATTGGGGGGGGTGAAGGATGCAGTTGGCATAGACTGTAGCCTGTCTCTTCGGATGATCCCCACTTTCTCTTTTCCAGTTACCTTCCCTACTCTGATTTCCTCCATCTCCTCTTTAAATATTCCCTTTGAGCCAAAGGGCATTGCTTCTCTGCTTGGTCTCTTATCTTCTCTCCAGTGCAGCCTTCTTGCCATGTCGTGCTGTCCACTGTTCTGCACTGAGACAGGCAGGACTCAGGGTATGCCACCTACTCAGCAAACAGCTCTTGAGAGTAGATTACCTCTGAATTTATTGGGAAAATTTCTTAAGATCATATTTCTGAGTTACTAAAAAGGTGGCAAAGAAGCTGCCTTCGTAGCTGGAGGGACAGAGCGTGGCTCAGTGGTCTTATATCTGTCATACACAGTATCCTATTCCTCTTCTGTGTGCTTCCTTATCAAGTTACTAAGTATTTGGGGATGGCATGAAACAGAACAGTGTTTTATTCATTCTTACACAGTTTGGACTTGAGAAATACATAGTGTTCTCCTTGGTGCTTGTCTCACCAGAAGGCTCTGTTCATGCCTGGCCTAGGCAGGAAACAATGCATTCAAATCAAAGCAATTATGTTTATGCAAATACAGTGGATGTGCTTTTCATCTTTCATTTGCTGTGAGTGCTAGGACTGCAGAGAAAGCCATGGTTGAATAAAGGGCCAGGAGGCATTTCATGTGCTCCCCTTGAAAGGAAAACATCCTTTAGAGCAAGATGGTCAAGTTATGGCCATATATGTGGGGTCATTTCATCGAGGATCTCCTCCATCTCCTCTTTATATCAGCTGTGCTCAGCAGCAGACCCAAGCATAAATCCAGAGTCTACAGCAGACTTGCTCCATGTTCCCAGGCTTCCTGTTCTGCTGGGTAGCAACAGCCACTCTGAGCAATCCAGGCTTTGTAAGGACTTTCCTTATACCACACAAACCTTCCTTCAGAAACTTCTAAACATAAATCAGTCAGCAGCAATTCGAGTACTTTGAACTACTTCACAAGTAGCTGCTGAGGTCAGAAGCTCAGATTTGAATGTAATAATAATTTTAGTCAATTTACAGAAATAATGTGATTCTCTAAAACATGGGAATTAGCAAGTCAAGCCCAGAGAATTAAAATTGCCCAGAGGCTCAGATGCTCTGAAAGAATTCAGTAAAACTCCATCTGAAGTCAGTAAGAAACAGAACACTGCATCTATTTTTATTATGACATCCTTAAGGTCAGGCCAGTGATGGGGAGGGGAAGACATTAAAAGGTGGTTTGTCTGAAGACACGATTTTACAACACTTCTTGCTTGTAGCTTGTTCATTTTCACAGCAGAGTCGCCTTGGGATGTGAATTAAAGAAACAGATGAAAAAAAAGAAGCCTGGTGCTTCTAACTGTACTGAAGGCCCTATGCATACTCCTGTGCCTTTGATGAGAAACATTAAACATTTTTAATTTAGCACATCAATTTGGAAATCTAATTTTTTGGACTGCTTTGTAGCAGCAGACGCTTTGCACGGGGCTGTCACGACCACACAAGAATTATGAGAAACTTGAACCGCGAAAAGTAAATTAGAAAAATCTCATTTCAGTTCCTCTAAAAAGAGGGGAAATTAGATTTTGATTAAAATCACTCACACATACAATTTTAGGTAAACTAATTTAGCAAGACTGACTATATAATTTTTTTTTTCTTGCTTGCTTCTGAGTCCTTTTAATAGCAGCTGCAGTGGCCTTGTACTAGCATCTTCCCTACCAGGCAGTGGGAGGGGAAGAGCTGGTAAGTGTGGTCTTTGCCTCCACCAGTTCTTGCAAGGCTATGGGAATGGGCTCCTTGTTTAATTTGTCAATGAGAAGCCAATAATTAAAGCAAATAGTTAAAATTTGTCATTGACATGTGCCATATTGGAGATCTTATTTTCCTTATCAGTTTGCTTAATTAACTGTAAGAACAATCACAGTTAATTTGAGCTTGCTAGGAGTTCTGGTACCATTGGAAGGAGTTTAACATTATGACTTTGGGGACAAGTGAGTGATTTCCAGGAGGCACTCTGGGTTTTTTCTCTCATTCCTGTGGATTCATGAATTCTCTCATTGAATACAGTGTGATTTATTTTTTTTCTGAAATGTATGTGTCACTTTCAACTACTGACTGTATAATGACAGCATCTAACTTTTGACCTCCCATTTGTGTGAAGGGTTCTTATTGAGAGCTGCATTTGATTTCTTTTTAATGCATTCTGTGATTTTAGTTTTGAGATGGGATGTCAATTGTAGAGCTTTGGGTTTTATCTTCTCCAGTGTTGGCAGAGTCATTAAGAGACAGGTTTCCAGTGCAACTATTCACAATGTTTGCAAAAAGCTTTTGTGGTGGTGTTTTATTGTTTCTGTTCTACTTGTGTGGTTCCCACACTTCTTGGTGGTTAATCTTCCCAAGTGCTTTGTAAAATAGATAATTGAGTTATAAAAGGATGTGGGAGTAGGGAGAGCTATTAAGGCTGTGGATCTGTCCCACAGGTCTCTGCAGCAGAGGATGAGATGCTGGAATCCCAAGCCCCATGTTTCCACTAACTATTCCCTCATGTGTGAAGGAACTGGCTGTTTGCTGTTGTGGTTTCCCATGCAAGAAAGTGAGAGAGGAAGAACCCTTAGGGGTACAGTGCTTATGGAATATCTCTTCAGTGACTCCAGCTCCTTTCAGAGAAGTGGAACATAATTGTAGACTCATCCTGTGTCTTCCATTCCACACATCCTGTGATGGAGTTGGACTTGATGATCATTATGGGTCCCTTCCAGCTCAGGATATTCCCTGATTCTGTGTAACTGCACCTCTGCATTTCTGCCTGGTAGAACCAGGAAACATTCCACTGAAAAATAAGTCAAGTGTTTTACATTTGACAGCTTGCTTTTGACAAGTTCTGTGCAGTCAGTAGTTTCCTAAGGCACTGTTCTTAACACCTGGACAAGCCTCGCTGGGACTGGAGGGATAGATTGCATTGGACAATCACACTGGGATGAACGTGGTGCTGTGGAGCCATCCTACTTTGTGTTCTGTTTCCCTTCATCAGTAACCCAGATGCAGTAATAAAATATGTACTTTTTCCCTGGATGGCTGGATCAACTCAAGTCAGCTGGCTTTTATCTCTTTTGCTTTGATTTAATTTGAATATCCTTATAGCAGAAATGCCATGATCAAAGATGAAATGCAGCAAGTGCTAAATGAATTGATTTGGTCCTAATATGTATGAGCTGTTTGTATGGTGCTTAAACTCCAAACCTGAACATTGGTGGGAATAGACAAATGATGACTTGTAATTTTATTTTAGGCACCTACAAGGAGACTGAGACACATGTCCCTGATGAGATGTGGGGAGCTGAGAACTGGTTCCACTGGTGCAAAGTGGGAAGAGCTCGCAGCGGTAAGATTACATGCTCTCTGCACCAGCATGCACAATTACACCAAACAGAACAGTGTTGGGACTGAGCAATAGTACAAAGCATCACAGGGGGAGAAAGCAATATGCTAAACAAAGAGTCATAAAGATGCTGCAGGAGAAGCTTTCATACCAAAATGTGACCTTAAAGGTGGTAAGGCTGATTGACTCTGCATCCCAAGCCAGTTTCCCTCACCACCCTGAGCTTCTGAGCTCTAAAGAAGTATGAGAAATATTAGTCTGGCTTTTTTAGTCACTTCTATTAAACTCTGCTTTGTTCATTCACATCTGAGGGAGCAACACAATCTCCCTCCAGGTAAATTTTCAGCTGGTTCAACTCAGCTCAGCACCAGGATCTTCAATAGCAGTATGTAATTTGTACCCATGGTGAACCTGCCCCACGAGTGTGATGCCCAAGGATTTTTATTGCTCTAGCTCTTCAACTGTGGATTGCTGGCATTGTTTTTTTCCCCTCCTTCACAATATGCTTCCTTTTTATTAGCTTGTTCTAGCCTTTTTAGTATATGATTAAACTATTTGGTAGTTTTATTGCAAGATCCATAAAATAAGTAATTTACAAATCAGTTTTATTTCAATAATAACTATTTCCAGTGTAATGGTTCTGGTGTAGTTGGGAGTCAAGTGAGAAAACTGACCTCTCTGAAGAATACCTGTGACACTTGAGCCCATCTTTACTCTGACTGGGTAAATGGCCTGAGCACATTGGCAATGGCTGAAGTTTTGGTAGTTGATAATTCAAAATGATTTAATTTTGGCAAGGGAGCCACATGACCCTGTGAGAGGCTTTATTTAAGAATGGTCTCTCTTCCTATTTCCATGTGGAAGAAGATATGAATGCATATCCTTAAACTTCCACAATATCTAATTTAAACCTAAATTAGGTATTAGGGGGAAGCTCTTTGCAGAGAGAGTGGTGAGGGGCTGGAACAGGCTGCCCAGAGAGGGGGTGGGTGCCCCGTCCCTGGGGGTGTTCAAGGCCAGGTTGGATGGGGCCCTGGGCAACCTTGTGTAGCTCCAGGCCTGAGGTTGGTGTCCCTGCCTGTGGCAGGGGGGTTGGAGCTCTGTGACCCTTGGGGTCCCTTCCAACCCAGACCAGTCTATGATTCATTCTTGGACCCTTGTGTGGCAAAAATCAAGTGCTTGGCTTTAAGCTGGTGTACCACATCCAGAGTTTGAAGCAGCAGTTACTAGTGAGTACCTGTTACTAAGTATTGCTGAATTAGGGCTGAAAGAAGGAAGAGGCTCTTAGGTATAGTCTTGCTCCTGAAAGGAGAGAGGAAAGATGAAATTTCAACTGGCATGTAGGTTTTGTATGGGCCTTCCGCACTGGGAAAAAGAAATCACCTGTGTGTATTACACTCTCAGATACAACTGATGATGTATTCCCAATTTCCAGCCAGTAATTGGGCATGAGATTCACTTGCTTGCTGGAGGGACCAGTTGCTAACTGCTGAGTGGGCTGTACTGATCAGCAATAAAAAGGCAGTGAAGGCAGCAGGTGTCTCTGTCTCTAATGGAAGCTAACTGGTGCAGTGCTGAGGTGACCACAGGAGCTTCTCCCTGCTGTTAGGAGCGGGCTGGTAGCCAGCACACACCAGCCCTTGTGACACTGAGGGTCACTTCATTACAGCAGGAGGTCCCTGTTGCAGCCACAGGGGAAGAATTCGTGTCAAAAAAGTTTGCAGGAGGAAATAGAAGTTGGAAGGTGCCTGAATAGAAGCCAGTGAAAGAGGTAACATCTAGGCTCTGATGGGTAAATGATTGCTCTGTGTGGCTTTAAAGCTGCAATAGCTACTCACCAGTGTCAGCAAGAGAAAGCTGTGATTTAGTGTTAAGGCCAAAGTTTGGAGATCTGGCATCCTTGGTTCAGTATATTGCTGCTGCTTTTCTGTACTGTGCCCAGGGAGAAATCACCATGTCCTAGCAAATACTGTGCACTGGAGAAGGTCAGAAAAATTATAGCTGTTATGTGGCAAATAACTTAAAGGGAATAACTAGTTTTCTATTTTTCCTATGGGAATTTTCCCTGGAAGGAAAAAATACTATTTCTTCTCTTTTATCTTTCACTTGTTTTATCTCATTTTTATAACTGGGAAAAGGGATAGATGCCACAGTGGAAAACAGGGAGTTCTGCTTTCTATAGAAACCAGAAAAAATAGGGGGCAACAAGTTAAAATGGGGGAATTTTATTCAAAAAGGCTTTGTTTTTCCCAGAAACAGGACTCCTAGTAGGTTTTCCAGTTATTTTGGTTAAGTGCTCTTGGTCACTTTGTTGTCTAAGTGTAAAGAATCCTAAGCAAGTCAATGTTTTTATGTGGAAAACAATCCTGTGGGCTCTTGCCTAGAGGAGACAATGAATCAGGCATTGGAAAGCACTGGGAAAGATGATGCTTTACATTTTTTACATTGAAATTATTTCTTAAGCTTCCAAAAATCTAGAAGAGAATGCTTTTTCCAGAGCATGGCCTAGAGTACTAGTGGTAAATGCATGCATCCTGCTGCAGGGTGGGTTTTGGGGCACAGCCCAGCTGTTGTGGGGGACCTGGAAGTCTATTCCTGATGCTTGGTTTGGAGCAACTGTAGTGCCTGTTCCCTCACTGCAGTGGGGCAGGATCTGGTTTGGCTGTTCCTAGGGATGGTGTGATGCAGGACACTGACAAAAGCATCTCCATCTGGTTTTTATACTGCCTCAGTAGGAGTTTTCTTTCACTGGGCTGTCCTGAGGATTTAAATTATAAATTAATCTGAATACCATACACATTGAATCTTTCTCTGTAAGCAAATGCTGGCAGTTGGAGACCATCAGTGTCCCATTATTACAGGAGGATGATCTGAGTTGTCTGTGGCTTTGCCAAGGCTGATATTTATTGCCTTCCTTTGGTGTGTGTTTGGCCAGGAGAGCACAGGAGCCTGTACCCTTTTCTTTCTGCCCTGCAGCCTTTTTCCAGAGCAGTGAATCACACTCACATGGGGGTGCAGCCAAGCACATGTCTACAAGTCATGTGTTTGGCAGCTCCTTATGCAGACAGGAGCTTATTAATGCTGGCTGAATCCATGGTGATAGGAAGTGAATGTGGCAATGCTACCCATGGAAACCACAGAGCTGCCTACAGTTGCTGCCTACATCCTGCCCTTGGATGCTGGAGAGTTCACTGGAAGTCTAAGGAGAGGATGTACCTTCCTCCCTGAGTTGCATTTAAACAGAGGTCCTGAACACAGGATAAGAGATTTCAGTAATTACTGACGAGAGAATTAAACTGCCAGGCATCTTGGCTATATAGCTGACTGATAGGAGTAGTAGGCTTTATGTTGTCATTTATCTTAGCTTTGCTCCCATGTACACCTTCCTAAGTCTGGAGTAAGCCTGCTTGACTTGATGAGATCCAGAAAGTGTTAAAAGGAATTGGAGCCAGAGGTCTGTTGCCCTCAAGGAATGACCAGCACACACTGCCTCTTGCTCTACAGGAACATTAATGTAGCTCCCTGACAGTGTAATTGCAAGCAGGCTGCTCTCAGGAGATCAAGGAAGGGCTGATTTCTGCTGTGTCCCTGCAGAGGAGCAGAGGAATATTTAAATGATATAGCTGGGAGTATGGCAGCAGCTCAGTGACTAAATCTGTGCAGCCAGGTCCTAGTGACCCCATGGGGATGGGTTAGGTGCTGAACACAGGGAGGATACTCATGTGCATTGCTCAGTAAGTGAAAAGGTGGGTTAGTTTGTCCATTATTGTTGGACAAAGACTAGAAGGGCAAAGATTTATGAAGTTAGGTGATGCTGTGTCCCTCTGTCACTTTCCTACTTGTCTATTCCATGTTCCCATTCCCACAGAAAGCTCCAAGTTAAAGAGGAAGGTCTGTGTTGCTTAGTATCTTTGTTTTCATGGGGATGTCCTTAAGACAAACTTCTTTTTGCTGGTGCTCTTGCTGAAACATAGGCACAAAAAGCTTGTGTGACCACCTATAGATTGTTCTGCTTAGCCCAGGTTGTTGAAGGTGCATTTAAAGCCAGGGGGTTTCAATGCTTTGTTACTGGTATGCCCTGCACACACAAATGTGTATACATCCCATAATATGTGTAATCAGAGAGCCACAGACTGGTTTGAGTTGGAAAGGGACCTTTAAAGCTCATCCAGCCCAACCCCCTGCTATGGGCAGGGACCTCTGCATCCAAATTGGGATGCTCAGTCCCATCCAACCTGACCTTGAACATTTCTATGGATGAGGCATCTACCCCCTGTCTGGGCTATACCTGTGTGTGCTTCTCCAGTTTCTCTGAACTAAACCACTCTGAGATTTTGTTCCTAACTGAAATGAGTATCAAAAGAACTACTCAGCTGAGTTCAGATCTTTACCTGCCATCTTTGAATGAGCATCCATCCAGGGTTCCAATGTTCCCTTCCCTGGTCTAACACCTATTCCTCTCTTGCATAGTCAGCTTCTGTTTCTGGTATCTCAGCTTGGACATGCTCCAAACCTGGGAGGAATGCAGGACTGGAAATGCTCTCTACAGATGAATTTTCTCCATGTTCTTGGGTTTAAAAAGTATAATCAGTAAAAATTAATTTCCAGTACTTCCTGGCAGTAGGTCAGTGGTAGCTTTCCTAAGGACAGACTAGCAGGAGTCTGGAGATGATTGAACAGGAAGAACCAGACTGTTTAATACCAAAACAGATGGTAAAACTGTATTGTGTTACTACTAGCTGTAGTAGTAATAGTGGGAAAAGTCATACTGATAGCTGACATGAAAAATCTGAAATGTAAAGCTGCTAATTGCACTCAGCACTGTTAATCTAGCTAGGAAATCCTTCAGCTGGCATCCGCAGCTATCAGCTTTTGGTCTTTCTGGCCATCACTGGTTGGGGCAGGCAGTAACTAAATCTTTCTGGACTCTTGTGCTCTCCCTCAGAGGTAATTCAAGGAGCAACAGCTGGATTCTGAGACAGATGTGGGGAGCAGAATCAGTGAGAGCGCTGTGATTAGTGTGATGAGCAGCAATCACAGCACACCAGCTGCCTTGTCACTTCCAAGGGCTTTGCAACATGGTGTAGCTTCTGCAGTGCCTCAGCCTAGGAAAGTCCCCAACATCTGTGTGCTGAGCTCAGGCTGCTCTTGCAGCAGAATCAGAGCTCATCTGTGTGAAACTTTACGAGATGCTCTTCAGTGAGCCCTGCAGCTGCTGCCTGCCAACCTGAGCTACTTCTGCCTCCCCTTCTGTGAGGTGAATGCAGTCCAGAGCTTAATGGGATTTTTGAGGCCTCTTCTCAGTCCCTGGTGACCCATTTCTCCACTGTTCTTTCTGAACTCTCTCCTCACCTGCATGCTGAGGCATCCTTTCAATCTAAAGGCAGCTGCCACTTTCCCCTGATGCCAGATTCCTATGATGTTGTAATGTGACCTGACAGAGGTGTCAGCAGGATGCATCCGTCTGGCCTTTCTTGGTTGGATAAAGTGGTAATGAACTGAGACCCCAGTTACCCTCAGAACACCAAGGCACACATGGGCACCCTCTGTGCACCCATGAGGGTCTGCTGCTCTTCAGAAACACCTGATCAATAATTCCCTACCCCTGGGGTGATGGAAAGGACCTCTCTATCCTAGATAAGCTGTGCCCACAGTTTATTTAGCTGTGGCTGTACTCTGGCTAGCAAGGCAGTGCAGTTAAGGCACTGAAGGCTCATGAGTGTGAATAGGTGCAGTTCTTATAACCAGAGACTTTTACTGGATTTGAGATTAAGTGCTGAAGGTGTAACTATGCTACTGGTTTTGTTGGGCCCCTTTAGCAATTGTATGTGCCTGGTAGAAGAACTGGGGAAGCATCAAATGGCACCAAATGCTCTGGAAACAGGAGTAACACCAAGAGATGTTCACTGCCAGAATGACAGAGGCAGCTTAAAATGTTACTGCCTTGCCTTGGTTACTGCTAGCCTTCCAGTAGGATGGGATGTAGGAATGCTCCAAAGCAGGACAGGTCTGGTGACTGAGCTCAGAGTACCTACTGCAGCTGCCAGAACTAAGCCAGACTTTTCACTAAAGTGCATGAAGAGAGTTCATGTGCTCTGTTTTACCTGCAGAGCTTTAAGGGGAGTAACTTTTGTCAGCAGAACAACCACTTAAACCATTGCAGCTATTTTGATAGTGAATCTCTTCTATAGCCTAAGAGCTGGTTTGTTCCCTGATGCAATGACACACTAAAAGCATATGGTACATGAAGGGGGAAAGCAGGGTTGTTATTTCTGTTTTACAGGTGGGAAATGTGAAGCATGAGGGAGCTGATGTGATTGTGTTCCCCAAGCTTTGCAGGACCTGATAGAACCCACCAGACTTCAATGCAGGTGTAACTGTTTTACAGTTGTATTATAGGAGGTAAAAGCTGCTTGTGGCTGCAACTGCAGGGTCATGTTCTGGTTTCAGAATTCCTTGTTTGCTGTTGGATGGAGAGAACTGGATGGAGGCAGTGGTGCTGCTGAGGGGGCTATGTTCAACGTGCCCATGTAATTACAGGCCAGGCTAAGGTGATGTTGGGAGCTTATAGTTTTCCAGCACATTTAATAAAGGTTTCTTTCTTGATGCAGCAGCTAGGGCTAATAAAATGGTGTTTGTGAATCCTTGGTGTTTAACCTGAGACACTCCTAATGCCTCTCACCTAGTGTCTGCCTGCTCAGAGGGTCAGAAGGCTGCAGAGCAAAGTCAGCTTACACCTCCCCCCCCTTAGAAAAGCTCCTTGCATTGTGCTCACCTTGATGGTCTCAATGCTAGCAGCATGGATATAAACACAGATGACTTTGCATATGGGAAAATACATCAGGAGAGGAAGGGGAGGGGGTGCAAACCTCCCTCCTGAGAGGCATAAATTATCTGCTGAAGAGCTAGGCTGTGGCCATCACCATTACCTGAATTATAGGTGTTCAGTCTGAATGGCTTCAAAGCAAGCTATGTCTTTGTGTATTACACCTTCAACCCTCAGTATTTACAAGATTAAAGGAATGATTTTCCAGCACTGATGGGGGAA
This sequence comes from Laterallus jamaicensis coturniculus, assembly GCA_022605575.1. Taxonomy (NCBI): domain Eukaryota; kingdom Metazoa; phylum Chordata; class Aves; order Gruiformes; family Rallidae; genus Laterallus; species Laterallus jamaicensis. The sequence goes on along the minus strand of JAKCOX010000049.1, from coordinate 2,324,545 downwards.
CTTAGGCAGGAACAGAACGTTCTGGTTCTTCCTGTGTAGACACAAGATACCTTGAGGTAGAAACTATGAGCACAACTGCAGGGGAACGGTCACTTGTAATGGTTTGTGGGAGATGCCTGGGAATACAGCTTACCTATGTGTATTCTCACCAATTCAGGCTGAAAGCAGGACATGCCAGCAGGCCTGTTGACCTAAGATTTTCAGCTGGTTTTGTTAGATAAGGCTGAAGTCAAAGCTGCTGAAAGCTACCTAAAAGCAATGAATGGAGTGAGTTTATAACTCATTAATAATTGCAAAATACTACCCTTGACTTCTTCAGAAGGAAATGCCTGGTAACAACAGCAATAACCCCCTGTTTTGGGGGCTCTCCTGTAGACCAGAAAGCAGCTCATGTGAGGCATAACAACTGTGTACGATGCCAGGGAGAAATGAGAGCTAATAAAGTGCAGGATATACATCACCCCTTTACATTTATTGCACATTAAACCTCGGCACACACAAAAGATAATGACAGATGCAAATTGAGAGCACTCAAACAGTCTATCTGTTGATGGGGAATGGGCACAGAGCCAGAGAACTGTTTTCTGTGACTGCATGTTTTGAGGGAAGGGTCAGGGAGGAACCAAGCTGCAATGCAGGGTCTGTTAGACTGGGGATTAACCCCACTAGGGAAGTTGCCACCACCTTTCCTTCTGTTTTGCATCCCCAGTCACTGCAATTAATTATTTATTTTCAGTGGTTGGTCTGAAGCTGAAGCCACAATGCCACTTTGGCAAGCTTAAAGTTCTGAGCCAGGCAGCCAGGCTTGGGCTCATCTGACTCTTGGTTTGTACTAGGACAGCAGCTAGGAACCCCAGCTGAGGTCAGACCAGTATGAATGTATAGAAGGCAGTCTCTTGCTGGAAGAATTTGATATAAATAGACCATTCAGACAAAGGAGTTGGCATCCCCTGTCACTAAGGTGGCACACACACAGATCCTGTGTGGTATGTGTGGTAGAGCTGGAAATTGCCTTCCAATGTCCTGTCCTCCTGCCAGTGCATTAATTACAAGGCAAACTTTAATCTGCTCTGCAGAGGAGCTAGCTAGTTCATTCTTGCTGCTTATTCTTTGTATTCAAACTGTTTACTCTTTTTAGACCACACTTAGTCAATCAGCACAAGAGTCTCCTCTAATGCAGGAACTCCCCTTTTGGATGGGAACAGAGGAGCAAGATGTGAGTTTCTGCACAGCTGGAGCATAGCTACAGTACTGGAGAAACATCTGGATCTGGTTGGACTAGATAATCTTTCAAGGTCCCTTCGAACTCCTAATGTTTGTGACTCTGATCCAGCACAAAGTGGTTCCTATAGCCAAGTGAGCTGACAGGTCTCTATCAAAACAGCTTCCTGGGCAGTAAAAGCTGATCCTTGCTCAAGTATTTATTTGTGAGAAACAGCACTGCTGCTGAAGAATGTGTTTGCCTTCAGCCTTTCTGTCTCTCCTGCTCCTCCTGGGTGCAGATTGCTGGGAGAACACTTTACAGCATCCTTTGCTTCTGCTGTGCCAAAGATAAACAGCCCGTCAGCACGATGCTGAAAAGGAACAGAGAAAGGGGGCTGGAAGTACTTTAATTACTCAGAGTGCTTGTTTTGTGTATGGTGTGATTGCTTCCTATGATACAGTAACTTCTCTTCCCCTGTGCAAGCATGGTGCTTCTATTTATCAGGATGAAACCGAAGCAGCAAATTAGAGGGAGAAGGAGCAACTGTATTGCTCTATGTGTAAGCAAAACTGGCAGCCTGTGTGTGGAAGAGCAGCAGTTTGGTGGAAGCCTGTTAGGGATTTTCTCCCTGCAGAATTCCAACCTTTTTGGCCCTTCCTTGCACTTCCTGCTCTTAGAGTTTAAGATTGCCCCAGTTCTTGGCAACTTGGAGTTGAATATTCTTTTTCTCACTTCACAGAGGGAGGGAACTAAGATAAAGAGCAGCTTTTATCTGTGAACGTTGGTAGTTGCTGGTTTCTAATACCAGAAATATATTGAAGCTTGGAAAATCAGATACAGTGGACTGTGTATCAGCAAAGCTGCCTCTGCCCTGGCTTCTTGCAGGGAGCTTCCTCAGTTGGGTCTGGAGCTGTCACGAGAGGTGTCATGGGCTTTACACCAGAAAACCTGTCTCAACCCAATGCAACAGCCTGGAAAAATGCTATCTACCCAGTGGGTTCATCTGCAGATTCATGTGCAGCATTGGGGTCTCTGCTGGCAGTGGAGGGAAGGGTTCTGTTTACATTAGGTACCATTTCTTTAATCACCTTTTCCATTTAATTTTCTGTGCTTTGTGCTGCCTGCTAGGGATCGTTAAGCAATCCTCTAGTTATCGCTGCAGATCACTTAGTGTGCTTTGCTCTAATAAGCTTTGGTAAATAAAACCCAGGGAGATGAAAAGGCCAAAGCCTGATTATGAGCTACCAATTTTGTCTCATTAAGTTCTTATAAGGGGGGTGTGTGTGCAAAAAAAGTAAATAGAATCTTTATCAATCTCATACACTTCCAGTGCTGAAGAGAGCTTTCCACATTCATTAAGGAGGATGCTGAGGATGGAGATGTGTTTCCAGGTGCTTCTGGGTTATGAAACTGTTAAGGGATATTCTACTGATGATCAGCTTTTGTTTTCATCAGAAGATGGGAAGGTAAAGATGGAACCTAAGGAATCGTAAAATATTTATAGGCAGAGGTTGGAAGGGGCCAATACACAATGGTATGCCGTTTTCCCTCTCCAAATGTGTATATTGGCAGTATTATGGGTACTAAAAGAGAAGAATAGCTTTCCTGCTGGAACCTGCTGCATTTCCATTTTGGTAGCTGTTTACATGGGATTAGCAGTAAATGTGGGAAATTATAATGCAGGACTTGTCCATAGTTAGGTTGAGTTGCCTGTTGATCAGCAGGACCTGGCCTGTCACTTTGTATTTACTTTCTACATCTACAAAAAAAAAAAAACCCCAAATAACCCAGAATAGATGCCATTTATCTCTTTCCACCCTTTATCACCCATACTTTTTTGCATGTGTTAATCAGTTTAAAGACAGGTTGCTGTTGTGGTCATCTGGCTATTCCAGTAAAAACATCCATAAAGTTCCCAAAGCAAAACTTAAACTCAGCTTCAACTCTAACTAGATAAACCCCATTACATGGAAAGCTGCCTTATTGCAGGTATTTCCCTCAAATTTGGTGTCACATTTACTCTAAAATCTGCAATTGGAAAATGCTGGCCAACTAAGAGCAGGTCCCAGAATTGAGAATCCTGAAGGATTCCCTCAGGGGCAAGGCACACACAGTAGTCTCTGTGTAGCATCCTTGCATTGTTAGTTACATGTTGTTCAGTTTTGTCTAATGCATTGAACACACAAAATCCCTCGTTCTTGTCCATCTTCTATTTTACAGCCCCCTTCCATCTCCTTGTGCTTCCATACTTCAGCTTCACTGTCCTTGTTTCCTTCCCTTCATGAAGACAAGCAATTCATTCATCAGATGAATTCTTGAAATAGATGAGTAGAGATGGCTTAGTCAGCTAATTTCTTGTGGGTGTCACAGCACAAGTAGATGATTTAAAAACTGTAATAGCATTTTCTTTTGGAGGAGACAGGGTGGAGTTTCTCTCTTCACTTTTCCTGTTCCTCAGGTTCAATTTACTCCCTTTTCACCCAGTTTTCACAGCCTTGACCTCTATCATTTCTGCTCATGCCTCCTTTCATCCTGTTTAGGAACAAGAACAATCTTCCCTGATACAGGGAGCTTAACCTTTGCCCCTTCCTTTAAATACCAAACCAAAATCAGCCATTAACATTAGCTGAATGATACCTGCACTCCCTAAACCTGCTTGCCATTAGAATATTGACATCCCTGACCTCTGTTGATATTTGCAGCCTGACTGTTTTTCTGGTGTGCTGATCTCTGAGAGCTGCTCTGATGCATTGCAGTGAGGTGATCTTTAGTCCTAGGTGGCTCAGGAGCTGGGGACACCAGAGAAGCATTAAGTAACCATCCAGTTTGAAGACTGGGCACTTTGCTTTCCTTGTGCTGGTGGCTGGGTTGGATTTCTCATTCATGGATGGTGGCGTCATGCCCTGGCTGGCTGGCTGGCTGCTCACACTACATATTGCTGTTGTAACTGCAGCTTCTTCTCACTTTAAGAGCCTTCTGTGCTGTTCTCATTCTGTCCATGGGCTCAGATGGTGCTGAGCTCTCAGCCATTGCAGACTGTTAGGCTGCAGCCTCCATGAAGCTGCTGCTGCAGAAGCATGGAAAGGGGGGTTGAACCAATGCACCTTGGGTTCTCCTGCCACTCCTAGCTACTCGGGGTGTGCAAGGGGGTCTGGAGGGCCTGTCCTTCCAGTGCTTCCATCTCTGTTCAAGCTTTGCTAAGGCTGTTGAAGCAGGGGTGCCATGCACCACTCAATCCCTCCAGCTAAAGGCAAGTGCAGCAGCAGGAGGAATGCAGATGCTCCAGACGTGTTAATGGCAAAGGCATACATGCAGGTGTCAGACTTAAATATGGCTTTTGAAGTTAAACAATACACAGTTTTAATCTACAGGCAACTTGATTTAACGTTTTCTTTATCAAAAAAAAGGGTGTTTGTCGGGAGTGTTTTGCCCTTAACAGTAAATGCAAGAGCACCACCTTTGGGTCCTGGAAGGAAAGGCACTGTGAGTAGCAGCTACTTTCCCTGTTTTTCTGGGCAGCTGACTTATCTACTGCATTGATGAAGATTTAATATGAATAGTAAAACTGGGGAGGGGGGAGGAACTGCTGCAGTATTGAAGTAGCCTATCACAGGGTAGAAGCAATGTCAGGTCCATAGCTATCGTATACATGATGTCTTGATGCTGGTAGTCAGATGGTAAGCACACAATGCAGGGACAAACTCAGACTTTGTAGGCAGTCCTAGGGCCCAGAGACAGGCTAGGGTAGGTTTTCCCACCTCTGATTCTTATATCTGCACCTGGCAATAATTCATGTTAATGCTATGCGTTTGACCAGAAGCATTTTAATTAGGAAGATTGGCTCTGTGAACAGCAAGCCAGGCTGTTGGTTTTTTCCTTGGGAAAGAATCATAGAATCCTAGAATTGTAGGGGTTGGAAGGGACCTTGAGAGCTCATGGGGTCCAACCCCCCTGCCAAAGCAGCTCCCCAGGACATATCACTCAGATAGGTGTCCAGATGGGGCTGGAATCTCTCCAGAGAAGGAGACTCCACACCCCCTGGGCAGCCTGTCCCAGGGCTCCTTCACCCTCACTGGGGAAAAGTTCTTCCCCAGGTTGCTGTGGAACTCCCTGTGCTCCAACTTGCAGCCATTGCCCCTTGTCCTGTCCCCACAGACACTGAAAAGGGGCTGGGCATTCCCCCTGCATCCCCTGCTTCAGATAATTATAGACTTTAATTAGGTCCCCCCTCAGTCATCTTAAGACTGAAGAGTCCCGACTTACTCAGCCTTTCCTCATAGGGGAGATGCTCCAGGCCCCTAATCATCTTCGTAGCCCTTCTCTGGACTCTCTCCAGGAGATCCCTGTCCTTTTTAAACCAAGGAGCCCAGAACTGGACACAACACTCCAGGTGGGGCCTGACCAGGGCAGAGCAGAGGGGGAGGATCCCCTCCTTTAAGAAGGCTTTGAACCTTTCACTGTTGCTCACAGAAGGTGCCTGTCTGCCTGAAGCTGCATCAGATGGGCACGTGTGGCTGTGCACACACAGGAACAGGGATCTATGTGGTGGCTGAGCACATGCTCCCCTGGGCAGTGAGAGGTCTGCACAAGCAAGTGGTGGTGTGAACATGTATTGATGCAGCTTTCATGCTGGGGGTGCGTGTGGTTGTATGCTCCCACTGACGTGCTGATGTCTTACTGTGCATGCACAGACATTTCTCTGGTCCCTGGCTAGCTGTGTGTGTTGTGGTATTTACACACATACCAGTGAAGTTAAAAAAATCAATAGAAGATGCATTTATTGTTGTCAGGGCATTCAGAAAGTGAGATTCATGACCAGAATAACTCCCCTCCCAATCCCCCCCTTAAACAACCCAAAAAAGTCCCAGAGAACCAAGTAACTGGAGTAAAAATGCTGTTGCTTTTATACATGGAAGGTGAAATCTGAACCTGGTTAGCCCTTGCTCTTTCACATGGTCTAAGCAACTGGAAACTGGCTAATCACAGGGAGATAAACCAGAGAAGTGTTGCTAACAAGCCTTCAAACTGACAGCAGGGTTTGGCAGGGTTGCTGTACTGCTATGTTGAAGGTCTTTAAACTTTAGGGGTCATAATCCTCTGACCCTAGAAGCAGCCCTACCAGATCTCCACACGCACTGGCTGCACCATTCTCACTCCTAATTGGGTCTGCAGTGTGCTGAGGAGTGCCTGACACTGCTTGGGGGACTCTCTGCATAGTTTTCACGTCTCCACTTTGCACCTTTACAGAACAAGAGAACAGCTTGTGCTGCGCCTGCCCAAGATGGTCATCAGCCTCGTACCAAACTCTGGATGCCAGTCAAAAAGCTCCCCTGGGCTCCAGCAGGCTTTAAGCCAGGTCTGGCCAAATCCTTTGCTTTTGTGGGTATTTGTGTGTGAGTGGAAATATGACCCCAAACTTGATCCTCTGCACTTGATGTTCCCAGGACCTGCAGAGTTTAGCAACCCGTAAAATGCCTCTGTATTTCATGTTCATTTCAAATTGGCCCCTTCTCATTTGGGCTTGATATTCTTGGGGGTACAGCCCTTCAGCCCTACTATCCTTCAGCCTGCCTAGCTTTTCAACAAGGTCATTTCCTCACCTTTCTTATGCCTGCTGTCATTACCTCTTCCTATACTTGCTTTGATGCAATTGATTTCACTGCTGTTTCTCAGCTCCCCAAAGGGCTTTTCTCAGATCCTGCCAAACATGCTGCAGTCACACCCCCCTTAGCAGTTCCTAGCTGGGCTCCTGGTTAAGACCCTTTAATTGAAAAGCTTCCTAAGAGGTAGCACTGTATGCATGTGTCATTTGAAGAGCTTGGGGATTCTCTCCTCATAGTTCACTCACTTATAATGCTCAAAGGAAGGAAATCAGTGAAGTGGGATTTGGCTTATTCATCTCCTGCTCTTTATTCCCTCCCCTGACTCTGAGGTGATGGTAAAACTCTGAGGATGTGCCCATCCACAGGCACCAAAGGAGATCAGCTCCCTTGGGTGGAAAGGACAAAGCCCACACTTCTAGTGGTTCATCTTCTGTTACCACTGCTCTATGCACACTTCCCATGGGTTCTGACACCAGAAGACTGAGCCACAGCACTGACTCCACAAAAACTTGCCTGATCTACTCTGTGGTCTCATCCACGTGCTGTCAGACCCCTCTGAGGCTCTTTTGGAGGCAGGCAGAGTACTTCTAACCACACACAGCTCTTCTCAGAACAAGCTGCACGTGCAGAGCAGAATTTGAGATCAGGCCCCTGAGATCCCTTGTTCTTAGGAAGGTCTCTGGGGCCACGGGTGCTCGGAGGTCAGGAGAAGCCATGCACCTTTACAGCTGAGCACAAAGTACCATGCAGATTTATAGCACTGTGCTGATGATTTTAAATCCCTGTGAAAAATAATTGATAGCAGCATTGACCTGATCCTGCCATGACTTCCCTGGAGAGGGGGATACAGCCAACCCTCTCTGACCTTGGTGCTAGAGATGATGTTGTGCCTTTTGGAGAGGCATCCAGGTACCTTATCTAGATGAGGTACTTCATTAGCAGGGCTTAGATTACACCCATTAGAACCAGTCATGGGCTGAATTGCTGCTAAAGGGCAGTGTGGGGACAGCAATGGGTGAGCTAACAAGCAGATGTGTCTCATGAGGGCTCCCTCAGAAAGGGAAGGGAGGTAGGAGCAAGCAAACATTGCTGCTTCCATAACATTTCTTTAGGGGGGAAGAAAAGAAAGCAAATCAGTGGAATAAAAGCTGCAGAAAGGAACACCCCTGACAGTTTGCTTCTGAATGGAGTTCTTCATTTAGAAGGAAGGGGGTGGTTCGTAATGGGAGCAGGATGAGGGGTATGCCAGTGTAGGTGCCATCCTAGGGAGACTTCAAATAATATCTTGAATTGGAAGTATTTGTGCAATTAGCTGGAATTACAGAGAGATGCACAACCTTGGCAAAATGGCATACAGCAACAAAGAATGAAAAAAAAAACACAACCCTAGTGCTTCACAGTGTCTGATGCTATTTTGTCTTTTGATGTTTGTTTTCTGTACAGTGCCAGCAATTTCTGTCATCTCTGGTGCATGTTGCCAAGTCTATTATTTGGGATGATTCCTGCTTTAAATATTTTTAGCAGCAGCGGATCTTTAATCATGGGGAAATTGTTTTCAGGAGGGATTATTTTTATGTGCATCCAAAAGCAAATCTGAAGGTCTAATCCAAAAGTGTTTGCGATCGTCTTGTAGCCAAGGGACAAAGTAGGAAGGATGGGACAAACTCGAGGGCTGTTAAGGAGAAGGATGTTTCATTTGGATGGAACAACTGATCTCTGCCCTCTGCTGAATCCATAGGGTGCTTTTGACTGGTAATGATAAATTCAATCTGTGACCAGAGAAAGCAGGCTGCCCTCTGATATCCATAGCACTGGAAATTAAGTATTTATCTGCAGCATGTTAGTGAGGAGTTAAGTAAATCATAACTATAGAAATGACATTTTAATGCACCAGTATAGCCATTGATTTTTTTTTTTAAAAAGAGAAGCAATGATTTTAATGCTTGAGAGTTAGATACCCAGCTGGTCTCTGTCTACATAGCTCCTCTGACTTCACTGAGGAAATGGCAGACTGGAGAGCAGAAATATAAAATCAAGCTTGCTTTTTATTATTTAAATCCTAAGATCCTGGAATAAACCAGTCCAATTTTGAGAATTCCTATTAAGAATTGAAGAACTGTGGCTTTGGAGCTGAGTCATTGACCTTCAATTTGTCTCCCCATGAGGTAAATCTCACCTGGGACACGCTGGTATTTGAGTACAAATCTTCCCTGAGTTTTACTGCTGTGTTTCTGTGTGTGTGCTAAATACCTTTAACAATGTTTCCTCAGTATCAGAGGCTTGAAGGTTCAGATAAGCATTTAAACTCTCAGATGTTTATCTGAATCAATTTTGGAATGTAAAATTAATATAAAAACTTAATGAGAGCACAGTTTTTCTAACACCCTAGCTGTGTGATTGCTATTGATTATTGCTTGCAATAAGGAAGCACCTGTAGTTACCTACTGAAATTAAAGGCAGGCGTTTTTATACTCATTATTAAAATCCATAGCCAGGCCTTACAAACTCTGAGATGTGCCACAACTTGTGTTCATGGGGATTTCTGTGCCACTGCTGAAGCATCAGAGACATGAAGAGCTTCTATGGGCAGGTTGACACACACAAACTAATGCAACTCAGCTTTCCAAGTAGACTAATTACATGTCCTTAAATTGTGGTGTGGATGACCTTGGTCAAAAACTGAAGGAAGTGTAATTCAGTTGGTGTGGGGTTGGAAGAGGCTGAGATCCATGATGGCTTTTCCCTTCTATCGCCTGTCAGCTGTGATGCAGTGATGGCACAAACCCTCACCCTGGCCCAGCTCTAGAGCAAAATCCCAGGAAAGCTGCAGTTAGGGTGGGCTGAAGAGCACACCCACAGCCTGATGAAGTTACAAAGGCATGGTTTGATGGCTCTCAATGACACCCCTTCTCTCTAGACAGAATTAAAGTTGCTTCAGTTATGAATGTGTGTCCCCAATAGGCTGAATGTGCTTTAACTAAATTGTTCTAAATTCATATCATTAATTAGGATCAACTTTTCTTTTAGTACTGTAAGCAGGTCATTAGCCAGCACTGTCTCTTCTGGCATTGCAACTCAGTATTTCCCCACAGTAGACTTTGATATTTTGCTGAGGGTCCTTCTCTGGGCCAGTTGGTAGGAACAGACTCTAAACTGAGGAACTACACAAGAAAACCCTGTAGAATATTTGAGCCTTTCCACACAAAGCTGTGGTTCAAGGTCCCACCTGGGTACTGTGTAGACACACTAGCTGGATCTTATTTTAGCCCAGGCTTTGTGGTTCACCTCTGGATTCAGAGGCTTGCTGTCTAGGCTGCACCACTATTTCTGACTGTCCCTGAGCTGTCACCTCTGAGCGCTCAGCCCCGAGCGATGTGACACTGGGATGCTGCCAGTCCCATTATGCCATGCGCGTGTGGAGCGCTCTCTGGGATGGTAACTCAGGCAACGTGTGGTCCCACTGCTGTGACAATCCAGAGAGCATCCTCAGAGCTGTCCCTTTAACGGGGGGGGAGTCTGTCCTAGCTAAAATGCTGTCTGCTTGGAGCAGGCAGTTTTCCCTCCCTAGAAAATTACAGCAGCTGACAGGGCCACATTAGTTACAGTAAATTAGCTTTGGTAACACTCTTAAAGAAACAAGTGTGCAAAGCAGTCTCTAAAGGAGTTTAGCTGCTGCTTGCTGACTAAATCAGGATGGGATGGTGCCTGGATTCCCCTCCTTCTGTACAGGAACAAAGAGCTTGCTTTGAACTCAGGGCAGTGCTTGGGCTGAGCCAGGTGGTGTTACTGGGGATGGGGGTTTACAGTGCAGTTGGTTTGGTGATTTTTGAAGAAAAGGAACTGAAACCAGAAGTCATTCCTTGTCTCTTTTGCACAAAGGTGTAGGAGTCAGTCCATTCTGAGTTATTACAATGCAAGTCAGTCAAGAGGTGTGCAGGACGAGCTAAAATAGTACTTACAGCAACCAATCTCCCACCACCAAGAGCAGATAGCTATGTAAAATTTACTGAGCAAATACTTCTTGGATTGCAAGCTTTTAAGGATAGGCAGGAGTTATTCAAAGTCTCCAAAGGGATTTATAATGTTGCCAGTTTTTGTGATTCCATCAGTACAAGTCTCTCAATATTTACTGTTTGTTCTTAAGGCTGCATTTGTTGCAGAGATGTGATTACACGTGAGTCTCAGCGTTACCCACTTGTTTCCTTATGAAAAGGAATGTTTCCAACCCTTGCAGATTTAGAAGAGAAATAGATGTGCCTTGCCTATACCCTGGGGCAAGCAAAGAAATCTAAGCTTGAACTTTAAAGATATTCTGTAAATTTAATCAGACTCTTGCATTTTGAGCTATGCCTTTGACACACAGTAGCCTTAGTTGAGCTGTACGCTGCCTCTGTGTCTCAGTTTCCCTGTCTATCCCAGTGCCTGAGGCAGATTGGTGCCTTCATAGTACTGGGCCCACTCCAGAGGCAAAGTTTTGTTTGTTATTAGAAGTCACTCAGATGTAAATTCCTATTTCCTTATGTATGCTCATAAATCTATAGGAGGAGAACATGCTTCTGAATCTCTGTGACTCATTGTTAGTCTCTAAAGTGTGATGGGACAGGGATGCAGCACAGCAGTTCTAGCAGTTTCCGTTCCTGCCAGAGCCAGAAGGGCACGTGTAGGGAAGTTGTTTTGAGATGTGCTCCTTTAGTCTGTATTTCTACTGCCTTACAGCTGAAGCAGGTCCATCTCCTGGCTGCTGCTACCCAGCCTAGCACTGCACTAAGCCACAGATCTTCTTTTACCCTCTGGCAGTCTAACTAGCTTCTCTAATGTAATTAAAATGGTAATTATTCCCTGTCCAGAATATTTCTCTTACTTATAGTCTGTGGAAGTATTAAAGTTGATTAAACACATATGCTGCTGGTAGATAGCTCCTCCAATCACATATGGAGTGATAAAGGGTTAGCTAAGGGAGAACAAAATATAATGCTGTACTCTGCTAATGCCAAAGAAAGGGCAACTGAAAAAAGCAGAGTCAAACAGTGGGAAGGCTTGCATTCAGCTAAAAAACCCCTTTGTGTAGGAAAGAGCCAAAGCATGGAGGGAAAACAAGGCTATGGAAGTTCTGAGGGCATTTCTTACCTCTTTACCTGGTGGAGGCTGACTATCTGCACTGCCAAAGCTGGACATTCAGCTGGGTGAGGATCCTCCTCCTCTGCCCTCACCAGGCATCAGTGTAATTGCTTCACATGGTTTCAGTTTGAGGTGCTCATCTTTGACTGAAGGGCAAATGTAGAGAGATGGTGCATATAGACAGGTGGACAGATATAGTCTATGTATCTATATGTCTAGCCAGCCTCTTATTCCTATGTTTATATGCTCTTTTCTTAAATAAACCTTCTCTCAATCCTGAGAGAACAGAAGGAGCCTCAGGGCTGAAAGCAGCCTGATGTTGGTACCAAGGGCTCCCCCACTGAGATGCTTTTCCCCTCAGGAATGGGCAGTGGGTACAAGAGCACTGCACCCAGCTTGGGTACTGTGTTATCCCAAGCATCCACACGTTATGAATGACAACAGTGGAAACCCATGGCAGTTTCAGACCTGAAGGATGCTGTGGAGGAAAGTTTGCAGGCAAGAAATTCCGTTTCCAAGGCGCTCTCAAAGAATTTTGTTTAACTAATATGAAAATTAATCTGAAGCAAAGCTGTCCCTTCAGCCCCTGACCTCATAGACTAGATGCAAACTGCTGAAGGTGGCTATCTTCCTCCCCACAAACAAGCATATCTTTATGTATCTTAAAAGCATTAGTAAGTCTGTGAGGTGAAAGGGATGGAAATAGCACTTGCTTTCACAGTGTAATTGCCTATATTCTGTCTGGGGCAGAAATGTGCGTTTTCTCATTTGCAGAACTCACAATCTAAAATGCTTTAAAAATAACCCTTTTTTTCCCCCTCTCCTTTCCTATTTTCCTCCTATGGAAAAAGTGCTGAGGTAGACTTTTCTTTCCCTGTAAACAGGAGGTGTTTTATCATTGTGGTAGGTGCACTGCAAACACTTACAAAGAAGAAGAGCAGGGAAGTCAGAGGGGGAGAGAGGGTGACAAAAGCTTCACAGATTGAATCTGTTCCCCTGTATGCTAGAGGGAAAGAAAGGTGCATGTTGGTATGGAATGAGGTCTTTGATTGTACAAAGAAGCAGAGGAAGCTGCAGAGGGTAGGGACAAATTTTGAATAACTAATAACTCACAGAAATGGCTTGGTGCATGCTCTTTGCTGGGAGCTTATTCCTTTCCAATTACTCCCTCTGACTACTTGCTTTTCTTCTGTGGTCAGCAAAGTTTCACAGAAGACCCAGGTTCCTTTTTCCTACTTCTCCAGTGACAAGGCTGTGTTACTTGAGCTGTGTGTTTTACAAGGCTGAAGCACAGGTTTACATTCACCCACCTTCTTCACCCACATGTTTTCTGCCCCATGTAACCTTCTATTAATCTGGCCAAACTTCAGGACTGTTTATTTTTTGAATATACATCTGCTTGGTACCCTAGTACAAGGGTTGGGTCCAGAGTCTATAACTGCAGTGGTAAATAACAGAAACTGTCAGGAAATAGCCTGCCCTGAGGATTCCCTTCTGCAAGACTTCCTTTCCCCTTCTAGAAAGGCATGGAGGATGTTTTCCCCTTAGGGATGCTGTGGCCACCCATGGGAAGCTCACAGGTGAGGATCCAGCCTGTGACTTGTTTGTACCCCCAAGATCTTCAAGCCTGAGCTGTAGCTCAGATGACACTGTGCCTCTGAGCCCATTCTGCATGCTCCTGCCCTCCCCACTACTTTGCCCATCAGTGGCTACAAATTAGTGCCCCCCACCCTGAGAGGGGCCTGTGCAGGGTGTGTGATGCAGCTGGCTGAGTCAGCCTTGGGATAAATGGAAAGCTCTTCATGACCATCTATCTTGCTCTGGAGCATGAATGGATGATGAGTAGGTCCTGTTCTTGTTCATCCTCTGCCCATCCATCATCCATCCTGCCACCTGCTGTCCCCCTAATGAAGGGAACAGACAGATGAGAGCTAGACAGACAAATGGACAAAGACCAACAAAGGGCTGCGCTCCTGCCTTTAGCACCCTCAGCATCAGAGGAATAAGGGACCCATGGAGCTAACTGAACTACATCCCCTTGATGGAAACTGTTCTATTTGGGGTTTTTTCCCCAAATTTCTCTCTCTTAGACATTTGCAGATAACACAGTTGATCTGGTAACAGCATCTGCACACAGATGTGTGTAAAGCAGGAATCCTTAACCAGAAGAGATTGGTGGGAACAACTCATTCCACAGAGCACTACTGTACTCTGTGGTTTAACTTGCTACAACATGGTGCACAAAGAAAGGGTGATGTCTCTCTACATGTAGGAGGACCCTTTAGCTTCATGCCACACTCCTGTATTTGTAAGGAACCTAACAGAACAGGACTGATACCTGCACAAGACTGCGGTGTCCTTTGGATCAAGCTTAAACTCAGAGTACAGCATCTACAGCATTCATGGTTCTCAGGACTTTGATGGCAAATAGATCTTAAAGCAGTTTGTAAAAGGAGGTACTCTCTAGTACGTTCTCATGCTGTGTTGGTGTGTCACTCTAAGTTCCAGTCATGCAAGGGAGGTAATGAAAGCGATCTCTCTGGCAGCCTCCTTGTTTATGATCTTAGATTATGCTGCCTACAAGGAGGAGCTCTCCTCTTCTATTTGACTGTTGTCAGAGAAACAGTGACAGAGCACTAGTTTCCTGACAGCCTTATCTCTTCCAGAGAAACCACTACAAGGTTTCTTCTCACCCAAAGATTTGCTCCAGTGTCAAGAGAAGGTGTAAGAGGACATGTAAGGGCACCATCTGGAGCCCCCTGCTGCAGTGGTATTAGCAGAGACATCCAAAGGAAATGACTTGCAATCAAAGTGCCATTTGGCTTGAGATGGGGAAATGGAAATGCCTTATCCTAGGGGAGGGGGAGGTGATGCTACCACGTTCCTGCCCCAGATGCCAGTGTCAGCAAGCAGCCCCACAAGCTGTGAGTAGAAGTTCCCAAACATCAACATTGATTCCACAGGTTGTGGTAAGAAAGCTGCCTTGTCTCCATCCTGTGGTGTCTGGCTTTCTCTTCTCCAGTGGAGTTATTTCAGGTCAGCTCATGCTGAGAGTTCCCTGCTAAAGACTACTGCTGCCTTCATCATTGCTAATGCATATTGACATACTGGAGAATCTGCACCTTCATTTAACTTGACAGAAAACATTACACTGTTATAAGCACTGTTGATGCAAAGAGTTATGTGTGTAAGCTCACCTGTCACCTTCCAAGGGCTGAAAAGGATGCAGCCTCTGAAGCCTCTTTGCCTAATGGGTTTTTGAATGAGGCAGAAGAAAATTCTGTTGGTATCTCTTTTTGTTGCTGTTTTTCTCTTAATGCAAACTGATTTGGTGTCAGAAACCAAAAGAATGCATGCTTACCTTCCTGATCTATACCCATTTCTTGGGAATACCCTGGAATGAAAACCTCCTGTCCCAGCCTCACCTAGGATTTGCATTCCTCTCCCCATAACCTAATGAGAGATCACACCAGCTGTATGCAGGACTGTCTCAGTCACCACCTTGTTCTTATTGCCAAAGGGACTTAGTAACAAGCATGGATGCTCAGGTATTTGAGGGAACAATCCAGTAAGGAGGCAGACAGCCTCACTGGTGCACATCCAGCTCGGCTGCAGAATGCCAGCACTCTGCTTCCAAACAAACACTGCCCATTGCCCTCAGCAGCTTGCTCTCTGGGATGGAGATGTGGTCAAGGCATAACAGAAAAGCTGTAAAAATCTGTTCCAACCTGCTGAGCCACCTGCAGATTGCAAAGTGTGGCTGATTATATATAAACCCAGCCCTGATGAGAAGCTATTGCAGTCAAGTTGTGCTGTGTCCTTTAGAGACGAGTACCTGCCTCCCTGGGTGGAAGCAAATACCTGATTGACTCTGGCAGGGTGTTTGGCAGATCCACAGGGCCCTGGGAAAGAAGTGACAGCCAGAGAGGGATCCATGATCAATAATTAATTGCCATACTCAGTGCTCTACTGAGACATGATTACACTGTTCCAAAACTGCCTTTTCTCTTCCTCCTCTTCCTAAAGCTTTCTCTGTCTATCAAATCCTTTCTGGAGTGAGTATCATTGCCATGACTCCCTTTGCAGTCCTGACTGGGTACCAATGCTGTAATGAACAGGAATATCTTCCAGCCCTCTGATTGCATCCAGTATGAACGCCACATGAACACTAATTGTCTCCCTGTGTACTACTTCTGGATGCTGTACACAGGCTGTGATGAACTTACCAGCTTGTTTGGCACCATCCAGATGAAGCAAGTGCACTGCCAGCTATGCCTCTACACCTCCTCTGCCAGCAGATAATTAGACCTGCACAAGGTGGTCCTGGCAAATGATGTGATACCTGATTTAGCAGGAGATACAGGTGATGGTTTTCTGTGAGATTTATGAACTCTTCAACCTCTGCTCATCCTCTCCCCTCTTCCATGAGGATAATGTCTGAACATCTCACTGGCATGAATGCTTTGCTCTATCCGTGCTTCCACTCACTAAACGAGGATAATTCCCATTTTATAGGAAGAGAACTGCATCACAGATGGATCAAAAGACTTATCACAGGGAGTGGACAGTGGGACCAGGAAATGAATGTAGTTCTGATGTCTATCAACTATTTTGATTAAGCTCTCTGAATCCAGCTGCACGTGGCTATTGGTGAGCTTTTAGGGGCTTTGCCTCAAAATCAAGAGGAACTGGCAATTTTTCATCGTTTCAAGGTAAAATCAGATGCTATTTGTCATTAGGCCCCTTTATTTAGTTGCACAATAAGACTTTTTCAGCATTTAAGGACAACAAATTCCTTTCACATAATGTGCCACAAGTACAGAGGGTAGAGACAGGCAAGTCTCCCACTGCCTGGAAGTGAATCTCTGCCTACCCATCTTGCAGCACCAGGATGTTTGCAGAGAACTGGAAGCTTTCTAAGATAATGGGAGCCAAGCACAGACAGGGGCAGGGAGGGCTGCAGTGATTTTATGATCATGTTATGAAGGAAAGGGAAAGGTGCCTTTCTGCTTCAGGTGGTGGTGGGGGACGGACAGGTGAAGGCAGCACTCTCCTTAAACCCATCTGCAACACTTCCAGTTTGAACCCAAATAATATCTGTGGTTTGTGACTCAGCAGCAAACTAGCTTTGAGTCCTTAATCCCAGAGCCTGATGTTTGGGGGTGTTGGGATTTGGAGCTAATTAATTCAGCCACCTGTAATTTTTGCTCAGATGTGCTGTCTGCCTTTTCCTTAGATATATCATATGGTTTGGAAGGCTCCAGACAATGCTGGCCTGAATCCTAATCCTCCATATTGCCTCTTTTTTTAAACAAAACCAAAGAAACCCTTATTCTAGGGGTTTTTTTCATGGTTTTTCTTATTTCTTCTTGTTTTCTACCAACTTTCTCCTGCTGCTGTCTCCCTCTTCTGGTTCCTTACTCAAAAACAACCACATGAAAAAAAAATAACTGGACATTCAGCAAGTGATTCAGCTCTGCATGAATGGAATGGGCTTGTTCCCTTCAGGGCCATCTGTGGAAGGATGCTCTCAGTGCCTGTCCCCATCTTCCTGGCTGGTTTCATCTAAGCACAAAAGATTCTGTGCTGCCTGTTCCTGTTGGGAATGAGGTTTCAGGTGATAAATATTGCAGGATCTAGATAAACCCAGGAGTCCCGTCCTGATTCCTTTCCCTTGGCAGTGAAAGGATGGAAGAAGAATGAGAAGATAATTAGTTTGGAGTTTTCAGAAATGAAGTGGAAAAGGTTAGTTCATTCCCTTCTAAAGCCAAGTGAAAGCTTGGGCTTAAACTCTCCAGGCTGCAGGGTTCTGCAGCCAGCAAACGTGTCTGCTCGCTTGGTCACAAAACACCCTCTGCTCTTTCTGTTCCTGTAGAAATAATGCCTTGCAATAGCTAAAGCTGGAGTCACTTTCCACACATCTGTAGAGCCTGGAGCTGTTATTTTTTTTTATGACTGTTTTTCATATTACATTAGTGCCAAGCAAGCCTGGGAGCCTGATTCTACTGGGTGCTGCTCACACAGGCGGCGGGGAGGCAGCTGCAGCCCCAGCAGCTTGCAGCCTGAGCAGCTTGCAGCCTGAGGCCTCAGTCCAGAAATGAGCTCTCTGCAGCAGTTCTGGGCGCTCATGCAGAGGCTTAATGGCTTCAGTGGGAGCACCATGCTGAACAAGGGTCTCCCTTCAGATCTTATGCAGGCCTGGAGGCTATGGGGTACATGAAAAAATGAAGAGGGATGGAATATGTCAGAGCTAGCAGGAACCAGACTGTATTGTTGCATTGGCTACCTTTACATCCAGCTTTTAGGTGCCTAATATAGATGCATTAAACCAGCAGTACAACACTCACCTCATCCTCTGCCCAGCCAGTTTCAGCAGGATGGCGAGTTTCTGAGCTAATCTGTTTGAATTTCCAAATCCCCACAAGATTTACCTTGGTTTTGCAAGGGAAAATGATGAGTTTTTGCAAGATTTCCCTGTTTTCCCAGCCTGTTAAGGATGGCTGGTGATAAAACCTCCCCTAAGCCACATTTGTCACTTTGCTTTACACAAATTGGGAGCAAACTTGAGGCAATCCCACAGCTGCAAGCCTTTCACAGGGCTTGGAGTCTCTCTTGCAAATATGTCCTTATTGCTCCTGCCTGCTTTTAGATGTGCCTGGCAGATTGAGGTGTTTGAAAACCCTTCTTTGTCTCCTGCTACCTTAGCATCAGCTTATATTCTTGTCTCATGCAATCAGGCAGCAGAGCAATAGTTTCTGGTGCTGGCAGCTGTTCATTAATATTGTCATCCATGCTTGGATCTGTCTTGAGGACTCGGGTGGAGCACTTTGATACTGCTGTAGTCAGACTGCTAATGCATGCTGCTGCTGTTTCTCTTGCAGAAATCTTTCTTTTGAAGGTACAGAGAGGCCACCCAGGTTCTTTGGGTTGAAGGTCAGGGGACATCTGCGGTGGTAGCAACAAATAGGCCAAAAGGACCCTGGAGCTCATGGGCCATTGCTGTTTGAATGAGATAAAGTTATTGCTATTTAACATTCCTGGGTGTGAAATTAGAACGATCACATAATCTCCTTAGTCTCTGACTACAGGTCCAGCATGGGAATATGAATCTTAATTGGTATTTTCTTATCAATACACTCAAGTTGAGGGATTAAGGATAAGATTCTTAATAGAACCTGAATTTTTGGAAGATGTGTCTGATTTTTAGTGTGATCAAAGAAGCAGCATTGGTGCAGAGAGGGCCTGGGGAGGAGGAGGAGTGTGGGAACATGAAGGTCTGTTCTCAAGGTGCACATACTCTGCGTACATGATCCCACCCATGCTGTTCTTCCCCTGCCTGCCTAATCTCCAGGCTGTGCAAAATGTCTCAAAGAATCCACAACACAGACAGGTAAGAAATGCAAATACATTGTCTGCTGGTCTCAAGGTAGATTTTTAGGTGTTTTATTGGTATGATCGTGCTTTAAACGATGTTCCATAAAAAAAGCTCTGTGACCATAGGAATGAATACCCAAAAGACTCCTGTTGATTGCTTTTTTTTTATTTGGCATTTAAAGGTAAGGCATGGGTAAAAACTTTGCTGCACAGTGAGGATAAGATGAATCCCCTAAATGCCTACCAAAAGAGGCATTACAACCACACGTAGCCTCTCCTCTGTCTTCTCCTAAGTACAGCATCATGAATCACTGCGTTAATGCAAAACTCTTGCTGTCCTAACAAATGAAGAGTGGCAGGTATAATATACTATCAACCCAGTCCCAGAGCACCAGCTGCTGGCTTTGTCAGGGTGACCTGGAGCAACAACAGGATGTGTGGATTGGTGTGTTTTCCTCCAATTAAGTGCAAACTCAGGGCTCCTCAGAGTACATTAGTGTGCAGGAATGCCCTCTGTGTGAGCCTGCCTGCCAGCACGCATCCCTGTCCATCTTCATTTGCAGTGCAAGGCTGAGGTTTGTCCCTTCTGTGGTAGTAAATGGGCAAATGCGACTGCAATAACCAAATCTGCAATTCTCTTCTGTTGTGGAAGCTCTTCCTATTTGTTCCCTCCCTGTCAGCTCCAAGTTGCATTTCTCTCTTCATTATGTCAGCTATAACTATATATCTCACCCCTCCTTCCTTGCTCCCTAGAGCTTTGCCCGTGAAGTTCTTGTATTTCATTCTTTCTTAACTGCAGTTATGTCCTCTGCCTGACCATCAACCTTAGAAGTTGAATGGCTACAAGGAAATACTGCTGTACAGGGGGATATTTCCATCCCCTTGCTCTCCCAGATGTCTGGATGCAAAGCACGTCTCCTCAGACTCCTCTTATAGTCCTGAGACAAATTCCTCTCGTGAGCAATTCAGAGCCAGACCTAGCTTAGGAGCAGAAGCAGCTTGGAGTGAGGAGGAGCTGAGCATATCACTTTAATAATCATCCCTTTGCCAAAGAGAACTCCTGCCCTGAGTGCAGAGCTGATAGATAAGGCAAGCACCCCCACTTGTTTCCATGTTTCACTGCTGCCAAGCAGGAAGATCACAAGATTTGGCCGTTGTATTGTAGCCTGTGGATGTGCTGGGCTGTATCTTCTCTTCACAGCATTCAGGGCTGAAGGCAGTTAGAGAATGGCAGAACCACAGCCCAATCAGTGGCCTCATCCAGCCTGTGACCTGCACTGCATTAGTGTGCATCACTGGATCTGAAATCCACATCACTGGATTTCAAAAGTATTTACAATTGTGTATTCCTGCCTTGTAACCAGCAAGAGAGTTGTACTTTCTTTGCTTAGCTTTGGTGGCTGAAAGGTTAGAAAGTGAGGGGGATGTTTTATCCTTAGGATTCAGGGCATTTACCTACTCCATGCTTCTCCTGTGCTGGCAGTGCTCTAAAATCAGGTATCTCACACTAAGGTGTCACCAGGCTCCTGGTTCAGGAGTTTGATGCTATATCCCACAGAGAAGAAAGTAAATTTAGGGTTGGGTGGGCTAACTCTCTCAGCCTGTCTTCATAGGAGAGGTGCTCCAGCCCTCTGATCATCTTCATGGTCTCCTCTGGACCCGTTCCAACAGGTCCATGTCCGCCTCTTTCAGTCTGGAACTGCCTCACATCTGCCCGTAGCTGACCCTATAGATCATAGAATGAATCATAGAATGGCAAGGGTTGGAAGGGACCCCAAGGATCAAAGCTCCAACCCCCCTGCCACAGGCAGGGACACCAACCTCAGGCCTGGAGCTACACAAGGTTGCCCAGGGCCCCATCCAACCTGGCCTTGAACACCCCCAGACACGGGGCACCCACCCCCTCTCTGGGCAGCCCCTTCCAGCCCCTCACCACTCTCTCTGTAAAAAACTTCCCCCTAATATCCAATCTAAACGTTCCCTCCTTCACCTTTAAACCATTCCCCCTTGTCCTGCTATTGTCTGCCCTGTTAAAAAGTTGATTCCCCTCCTGTTTGTATGCTCCCTTCAGGTACTGGAAGGCTACTCCTTTGAATCCAACACTTGCATGTTCTTACACTGGGTGAGATTCATCCTCATGCAGAGAAATTACTGCCCAACTCCAGTCCCTAAAGCCAGAAGCTGGTTCCAAAGAGTTAAAAGCATCTCCAGAAAACTTTGGGTGGTCTGAGATGCACAGGCTCGTGGTATGTGGAATAGCTCAGGAGACTGCACTTAATTAGAACTGCAAAATGGGACAATTAGCTGAGGCTGAAAACTTCCTACAGCCTCAGCTGAGTGTAACCAGTGTTCTCTAATCTCTATTTATCTTCTGTTAATCTGTAGCTATCAATTAAAATAATTCTGCAAACTCTGATGGGTCCATTTGGAAACAACTCAGGTGATAATAGAATCATTTACCTTTTCTGGGAGCTAAATATGCCTCCACTTTCATAGTGGCAAGCACTGAAAAGAAAGGGACTTTGTGCTCTGATCTCAGCCCTGCCATGTGATGGAGGAGGCAACTGGGGTGCCAGCACTGGCTAGACTGGCAGAAAGGGCAGAAGTACCATTGTGGGCAGTTTTTAGGTGCTGTAGTAACTCCCAGTTGTGCTGATAGTTTTAGGCAGTTGAGGAAAAACATGCAGCAGCGTCTCGGGCCAGGAAAAGGCAGTTGAGGTATTATGGAGCCTTTTGAAGTCTGAAAATTGATTTTCTTCTCAAGGAAAAAAGCTTCCTATCAGCTCACTCTCCTGGGCAGTGGTGGCTTTTTCCTGTAGCCACAGTTCAAATCCAAACCAAGAGTTAAAGAATAGATAGTGTGTAATGCTTAGTCAGTCACAAGGCATTACTGGAGGTCCTTTTTCTGCTAGTCAGGCTGGGGGCATCTAATTGAATTGGCACTGGAGAGAAGCTGTATTGCCAGTTCAGGGTGTCACAAACCTCTGCTGATGGGAGAGGGCACGGGGCAGTCATTCCATGCCAGCACACAGCTGCTGCTCCCACCTCTCCCCATCACCGTGTCCTAGGCTGCCTTGCTGGGGGCTCTCAGGCTTGGGGAAGGTTTAAATCACACTGTTCCATCCTGGATAGCTCTGCTTGCATCACACCAGGCCTGCTGCTTCGTTTCATCCAAGGCAGAGGCTGTTCTTTCAGGCTGTGTCACGCAGGTTGCTGGGCTGGCAGAAAGAAGCTGTGCTGCCTGAGCCTGGGGCAGTGCTCAGAGCTGCAGGGCAGGGGCAGCAGCAACCCCTCCCTGTCCCCCCCCCTCCAGTGCAGCCCTCCGATTCCACCTTAGCATTTGATTCAATAACCATGAATAAACTGTGGGAAGAGCTGACCTTTGCAGTGACCCTTCCCACCCAAAGCTCATGTTCTAGCTGAGAGCTGCATTTTTGTTTTTAGCCTGAGTTTTAAGCACTCTTAATTAAATCAGGGACCCGGTTTAATAATCCTGGTTGGCTCGGGCAGCTGAGACAATTGGTTCACAGTTGCTTTATTAATGCAGCAGTAATCTCCAGGTTGTGAGTTCACCTCTTTATTCATTCATCCAATTCTTTGGGAATGGTTTTTAAAGCAGCACATGCTCCGGCTAGGAAGGCCCAGCCTGTGGAATTAAACACTGGCCCAAAGAGGGCTGAGAAGGATGGGGAACAGGGAAAACCACACTGACAGTTTTCCATCAGGCTTTCTCATTACACTCTTTTGTATTTCCACAGCATCCCACGTAGTTCAGGTCTGTTAAGTATCTCATCAAAGCGCCTGGGCACCCACTACAATTAATAAATCTATTGTCACCTGTCTGTGGCTTAGAGCAAGCCTAACAAAACCCTGGCTGGGTTTTTGAGCTGAAAATCATATTGTTCTGTAAGTCATAAGTATGTGGCTTTGACTGTTGAGCTTCCTGTATGTGGCTTGGATTAGAATTTATTCTGGTATCCTCCCTGTAAACCTGATCTATTCATCCAATGTCTGATGCTGTTTGCACTCACTGGGGTGTAAACCAGCAGCAGCTCGATTCAAATTGACAGCTACACCACATAAAAATTGGCATGAGCAAGAGGAGAATCAGTCCTCTGTGTATTTTCAAGGTGTAGAATGAAATGCCTTTCAAAACGCTGCATAATATACAGCCCAGCGAGTCTGTGGGATGGCTGGATGTGTCTTGGGTCTCCAAAATATGTAAGGAGATAGAGATATAAAAAGAGAAAAATATGCATTGCTCAATACATGGAAACTATATCACAAAGCAGCTCTCAGGCTGAGAGATTTTCTTAGATGACACCAGTTTCTTAGTGAAATATCCAGCATCTCCACTGCTGTAAATCACCATTGCCGTGCTGACACGCAAGTGAAGCTGCACTGATTTACACCCACCAATGATCTGTCCTTTATTCATTATTATGGCCTGAAATTAATCCCTCTGGAGAAGACCAGAGAAGTTTGGAAAGTTGGGCTGGTTCATTGTGTGTGTGTGTGCATTCAGCCAAGACAACTTCCAGAAACTCAGATAAAGAAAAACATCCAACCAAAGCAAAGCTGAGTAATTGAGGATCACAACTGTGATTATAAGGTATAATTACAATTAGCTGCACAAGAGTGTTAATCATGAAAATCATTACGTGTCAGCTGTTTCCAAAAGAAAAGGGAACGTAATTAACTGGCCCAAATGGGTGACAAAAACAAGGCATGGGAGTGACAGAGATGGTGTTGGCAGAAGGGGAACAAGTGTGTTCAGTGGCAGAGTCCACTGGGTATTTGCTATTGCCTCAGGACTTCCCAAACAAAGAGAAGCAGGGAATCGAGCTCTTAGCTCTCAAAATGGCTGTTTGGGTTGATTGAGCCCATTTTAATCCCACTAGCAAATAAGAAGAGGAACCTCAGCTACAGGGCTTCTAATCTTTGTTAGGTTAGGGCAGGGCTGTCTTTATTCCTTTTGCAGTGGGATTAAGATCAGCCCAGTCCTCCAGTCACCTCTCCTCTACTAGACTCCACTACCAACTGAAGCTTCTTGTTTTGTCCACAAAGTAAAGCTTGAGGCAGCCACCTGGTTCTCAGAAGATATTTATACAGAAATTCTCTTTTATTTCTCCTGGGCTTGTTTCATCTGGCTGTACTGGGACCTTGCTTTTGGTCCTTTCCCTCTTTTTCCTTAGACAGCTACTTCTTGTTCCAGCTGGTGTTGGGTGAATCAAATATTGCAGCCTCCAGAGCAGGTCACTGTGCCACAGGATATCTGTCAGAAAACCCAACCGTCCATTCCCTTACACACACACTGTGAATTATAAAAAGCTCTCTTCAGGGAGTGAGGGTGGCAGGGTCCTGTAATTTATCTTGCATGAAATGAGCTTGTTTGAATGGACTGGAAAAGCCAAGCCATTAATTTAGAATAGCTTCTGGACTCTGCAGAGCTGCAATGCCATTCTACATATCCACTGCCATAAAAGTTATGGGATTTTAATACCCTGTCCTTTTATTTTTTTTCCCTTTTTTTTCCCCCTTTTTTTGTCCTGCTGCAGACTCAGTGCTGGCTGCTCTGGTTGCACGGTTCTGAATGCTTCTTCACCTCACCAGTCGTGTGTGAACAATTGAGTAAGTTTGCTCAGTGTAAATCCTCCTCTTCAAACTCATTAAAGAGTGCCAAGCCTCTCCAAGAGCCATTTGACAAACTCCCCTGAGTAGCAAAGTGGTGTTTATTATGATTATTATTACTATTATTATTTTTCTCTCAGCTCCATCTGTAATGTAAACACCATTATGTTTTAATTATCTGTTTGAAAAGGAGATTTAAAAGTGAATCCCACAGGAACCTGGCCAGCATACACAATAGCAATCCCCTTAAGAGTCACTCCTCTAGGTGCAGCCTGACATTGGAGGCATCAAAATGCACTGGAAGGGACAGGGCTGAGCATCACAGCCATCCCATACCCATAACACCTTTTGTCCTGTGGAAGTGGGCTGGAACGCTGATGGATCCCCTTCCTCCAAGAGGGTGTTTTTCCAGGTTTGTCCTCTGCTACATGGTGGTAGCTGGGGGGTGCTGGCACCCATTCAGCAGAGAAGGGACTTGGGAAGTAAGAGGATCACCCTGAGAGAGGGGAATGAAGCTGCAATGGTTGCCATGGTGCCTCATCTCAGACAGGATGATAGTAACAAGTATGAGAGCACACAGACAGCGTGCCTCTGCAGACCCCACACCCATCACCAGCCAGAGATTGGGTATTCTTGGCCAGCTCTTGAGATCCCTCTTATCTCTCCCTTGCTCCTTAGCCAGCTCTGCCCTCTCCCCTGTCGTGCCCTGCAGATGGAATTAGGGGTCTCAGTTCTTTGCTGGTTTTCTTCCCCTTTCTCACACTTAGGACTGTGTTTTAACCTGGGGGATTTTGCAGGGGACACTTGGATGCACCCAAGTGAAGGAAATAGGAAGGGTAAGTCACCAGGACAGGTGACCACATGGCATGCAAATGGATTAATGAATTGTAAAGGCTGCCAAAAGGAACAGCACACTGAGGGAGTGATGTCAGAGCAGAACCAAGACAGGAATGAATTGTTGCAAAAACCTGAAAAACATCACCCTCCTCTTAAGCTCGAAGTACACTCAGCTTGGTGACCCCTTTTTCACACCCTTGCACTGGGACTAATCTGTGTGCCAGCCCTCCTCCACAGTGTAATCACTGCACTGTTTAATGTTCTGCATTTTCCATTATCACTAATCTCCTCAAATGAAAGGCAGGGACCCAGCCTGCTCCTCCGCCCCTGCCAGAGCCCAAGAGCTCAGCGCAGCCCTCCTGCCTGCCAGGACTGTGGGAGGTGGATGTCCTCCCACACACTCTATTCCTGACCATCTCCTGTGCTGACCACAGGGAAAACACCCACAGGGAGGATGGGCACTGATACACAGCGGGCTTCTGGGCTGCAAGGCTCTTTATCCCCTTTCCTGCACCCCACCAGAAGGTCCTGTAACAGCATGGTTACACACCACCCTAACACCTTAACACTAACAGGCTCCCCAAAACTTGGAAGAGGCCCTCCTGCGTCTTGCAGACCCACAAAGCTTTGAGTTCCCCTGGGAGGGATGACACTGGAGATGTGAGATGTGAGTATTAACACCCCCAGGGTTACCAAATCAAAAAAAAATTGATTTTTAATAACTCTAACCATCTCTTCAGCTTTCATTAGTCTCCTCTTTGGCTTTATAGTGCTAGGCATGAAGAACATGAGGATTTGAAGAATTAACTGAATTAATGAGGGCTGATTATTAATGTTCAGAGCTCAATAAAAAAGGGAGAGAGAGAAATAAAACACCAAAAAAATGAGCTGAAAATAAGGGTAATCTTTCATTCCCCCAAAATGAGATACATTGAATTATTGCTATACTTAAAATTGAAGCACCAAAGGAATGGAAATAAATACCTCCCATTAGCTACTGGAAGACCTGTGAAATTTGCTGCTAGCAAATATCCAAGTGAGAGGAAGAGGATGGTGATGAGGAAACG
Organism: Laterallus jamaicensis coturniculus; assembly: GCA_022605575.1. Classification (NCBI taxonomy): domain Eukaryota; kingdom Metazoa; phylum Chordata; class Aves; order Gruiformes; family Rallidae; genus Laterallus; species Laterallus jamaicensis. Next base: position 2,297,711 of record JAKCOX010000049.1, on the reverse strand, counting down.
GTTCCAAAGGCAGCAGCTGAGGCTTCAGCTGCTCCTTTTGGGCCAGCCCTTAAAAACCACTCAGCCTCTGCACTGTGGCCAGATCCCCAGAGAACTCAGGTGCCATTCCTGCCCTGCCCAAGGATCCTGGAGTTGGGACAACCTGGTCTGTAATCAGAAGCTGTTTAGGGCTTCAACTCCTCGGAAGGTCTTAGGGGTCAGTCTTGTAAAACTCCTGCTCTGTTGTGCCTACAAACATCTGACCATTGATTCCTCATCTCCAGCAGCTGTACAGACTGATCCCTTTGTGCTCCCACAGGTTGCAAAGCCTTCAGGAGAAGGGTTGGCTGTGGAAGTCTCAACTTAGTCCGGGCACAAGTGTAGCACCGCAGATGGTACCAAGAGTAATCCCTGCCTCCCCTCCACCCCAGTGTCCCAACCAGCCTCACCCTTACCAGCAACGCAAAGCACTTAATTATCTGCATAGAAAGAAACCCAGAATTGACTGCCATTGCTCCTTCTCCATGGGTGGGATCATCCAGGATTGTCAGGGCTAATGGTAATTGATGTTTCCTTTCACACCTGCTCTCTTTCCTGCTTTATTAAGCCTCTGCAAACACTGCTGTCTCTGGGGAAACAGTGGGAGTGGAGGAGGAAGCCTGTGGAAGAGAACAATTCCGGTTGTTGGGCGCAGTGCTTGGCTAAATTGCATTCAGCCTCTTTTGCAGAGTAATAAAGTGTTGTCTGAAAGGCAGCGTGGAGCTTTAATTTGCTCATTGTCAATGGATGCTGTAATCACGTCATTAACAAAGTGCGGGAGACAGGCGTTTAAAGCAAGCCCAGAGAGCCAGGGCATGAAGCAGATGCTTGGGGGAGTGGAACAACTTTTATTTGAGCTGTTCGAGACCTGGAGACCTTTTTACTACTTGAAAGATGGAGGAATTGTGGTTGGGTAAAGGAAGCCTGAAGGGAGGCTGTAGAGAGGTGGGTGATGGTCTCTTCAGCCAGGGGACAGGAGATGGGACAAGGGGCAATGAGCTCAAGCTGCCCCAGGGCAGGGGCAGAGCAGATGGGAGGGAAAAGTTCTTCCCTAAAAGAGCTGTCAGGGCCTGGCACAGGCTGCCCAGGGAGGGGCTGAGTCACCCACCCTGGGTGTGTTTGAAAAAAGGGGAGATGAGGTGCTCAGGGATCTGGTTTAGCACAGGATGGGGATGGTTGGACTTGATGATCTTAAAGGTCTTTTCCAACCTTGTGATTCTGGGTGGATAAGGAGGGCTGTGCTTTGGTTTGCTGTTTTAACCCTGTACTTAACTTAAAAATTTAAGGCTTAAGTTTTCCCCTGCGCTGCCCCAGTCTGAGAGTCTGGGTACTGGCAGGGGTAAACCCTAGGATCTGATCCATGGGCTGCAGGGTACACTGATCTCTGTGGTCCCACTGCCTCAAATCCCACACTGCTGCTTATCTCCTGCAACATCAAGCTTTCCCCCTACCCCACCAATCTTCACTCTGTCTATATTTTCACAGCCACTGTGCTCCAACCAAAGTCTATTCCAGGTTGGACTGGAGCCCTGGCTGCTTTCTATCACGACACCACCACTGTTTCTCCTGCCGTGGTTCTGTGCTTCTCTCAGAAGCCTGCAAAGGACTTTTTTGGACCAAATAGCAGCAGTGCCTCCACCTCCTGATGGAGCTGGGAGGGTGTTGGGGTTGTCATGGCACCCGCACAGCCACAGCCTACGTGTGTCATAGCAGAGTAATCAGCAATCTTTGGAGAGTCGGCAGGCGGTGGTGGGGAACCAGGAGCTGCTGGTGCCTTTCTCAAAGTAGCTCTAATAACCCTGCACACAGAGCGTGGCTACAAACGTGGCAGCTGCATCCTGACAGCTCCTGTTCACAGACCCACAGCCTGTTTTGCAGAGGGCAATGGCTCCAGTGCCTCAGCCCTGGATTTTCTAGAGCTGAAGAGCCCAGCAAGCGTGATGGTCCCTCCTCCAGTGATGGTCCCTCCTCCATCCTTCACCAGCTCACAGGTGGCTTTGGCAAGCACCAAGACCACTCGAGTATTTCACTGCAAATGCTGCCTGCTCCTTGCTGTGCAAACAGCCTCGGGCTACTCCAGTGCAGGGTGCCTGCTGCTCTGCTGTGCTGATGCTGAGTTTGGAGCAGGTCTTGCAGCTGCTGAGGACCAGACCAGATCTGTCACCATGTCTCATCTCTGTGGTGCCTCTTCCTCAGTGTGGGCTGAGGACTGGAGAGGACCAGACCACAGGGTGCCCAGGAGCCTACATAAAGCATCATCTCCTTAACCTCCCTCTCTCCATTCATTTGTAGGTATTTTATGGGAAGAAATGTAATCTATCTGCAGGGAAAACTTTCTTCCTCGGTGGCTATTGACCAAAGGAAGCAACTGTCTGGAGGAAGGAGAAGAGCAGTGCTATTTTCTATGCAGGAAATGCCTCCCTGAGTCTGAGAACCCAGTAAACAATTACAGCAATGGAAGGATCCTGGAGATTTAGAGATGCAAGAGTGCTGACAAAGGCTAAGCTTGACCCATTTATCTCTCAGCCCCTTTCAGCATATTTAGCAGCAGCTAAGAAGCACCTTGCAAAATTGAAAGTGGTGAATTTAAATGATAGCCTCTTCTGTTCTGGCTTTTTAATTTCACATCCCCTGGATGCTCCCCTCCCCACTTTGAAATGTGGAGTCCTCTTCGTCTCCAGTGATATATGACGTGTCTGTCCCCACCTCCACGCAGCTCAACTGGAAATTGTTCACAGAATGGACATTACAGGTCTGCTGGCTTTAATTAGGAGGAGGAAGCAGCTTACAGGTTGCAGGCAGAGGCTGCAGGCTTTGGGAGGAGGTGGAGTCTTGTGGACCAAAGTGAGCTCAAGGAAGCACTGCAGATAAGGGTCACAGTGTTACTGCAGATAAGGGTCACAGTGTTCCTCCAGATGTTTGCTGCCATGAAGATCCTATAATTATCAGACCCCTCTTAAAGTACTTGTTTGCTTTATACCTCATTAAATGAGAAAGAAATCACCCAAAAGAGCCCATAATTTTGTGCTCATGGCCTGTGGATGCTCTGTACTTCGATGGCTTTGAAGAAAACATCAACATTTGTAGTAGTATTTATAGTGTAACAGTGTTTACCAGCCCCAGCTGAGAATAAACCCTACAGTACGAGGGCTCATACATCCATACATAGTGAGAAATGTGTGAGGTATGAGCTTATGGGCTTAAAAGCTGAGGGAGCAGGATTGCAGGACTCCCCATCCCATCACCACATCTCTGCTAAATTGATGCCAGATTCGTACTCAAGCACAAACACACTGGCTCAGTGGAGTGACTCCTGGTTCGTGTGGGAGTAACTAAAAGGGATGTTATTTCTGGGCTCCCTGCACGCAATCCCTGTCAAGATATTCCTCAGGACTGTCACTGTTTGCAGGCACCCTTCCAGATGGGACTACAGGAAACCTTGCTGGTAGCTACAGGGCTAGCAGCAAGTGCAGGACTTGTCTCATCTGCACGTCAGCGCTCGCACAGCCCGCAGCCACCCACAACAGTCATTATTCACAGCTCTTTACCTTCTTTTTGTACTGCTCCACTGCAATTTTAAATCACTCCATCAGTTGTGACAGCTTATGAGAGCTGATGTGGCTCATCCTCTGGAACAGACGAGCAGGCACAGGAGTGATTATTCCATGAACTCCATTTTATTTTTCACCCTGTGTCTTCCCTGATCCTTAAGCCATTCAATACCAGCTGCTTTCTGCTTGCCTTTTTTTTTTTTTATTAGTATTATTATTATTTTTCTTTCTCCTTTGAGCAAATCTTGGCAGCAGGGCTGGAGCCCAAGTTATTTTTTCCCTAACACCCCGGTGTGTTCACAGCTCCACCACTCCCCTACAAATGATGGGTTCTGTACTGTGCCAGGGGAAGGGGAATTGTTAAGTGCATTTACTTCTGTTAACACAATAGTTGACGCAGAGCAGGCGCCTGTTTGAGCTGCCAGGCATCCCTGTGATTTTTAAGCAGCTGTCACTAAGCTACCTTGGAAGGAGAAACTCTGCTCTGAAAAGTCAAAGGTACAGGGAGAGGTATGTGCTTATCACAGAACTAAAGAGTTGTAGGGGTGGGAAGGGACCTCCAGACCTCCTCAGGTCCAACCCCCTGCCAAAGCAGGGTCCCTAGGACAGGGCACACAGGTCGGTGTCCAGATGGGGCTGGAATCTCTCCAGAGAAGGAGACTCCACACCCCTTGGGCAGCCTGTCCCAGGGCTCCCTCACCCTCACTGGGGAAAAGTTCTTCCACATAGAACTCCCTGTGCTCCAACTTGAGGCCGTTAGGTAGCTCCTGTAAATTGCAGAGCCCTATTAATTACTCACTCCCTTTCCAGGACAGGTGTCAGTCAGCTGAGAGCCCATCAGCAGACGTGGGAGCACGAGTCTCACACAGGAGCCGTGCTGGCAGCAGCAGGAAACAGGGTGAAGAGAAGAAGGAGAATGCCAAGGGATGACAGCATCACATCCTGCTGGTGTCTTAGACCACAGTTAAGCTGACCAAGGCCTGTCAGGTAAACTCTGACATCTCTCCTTACCTTCCCCACTGTGCTGTGTAACAGGAACAGCCCATAGCAGGCTGTGCCCACGTGAAGGTCACTGAAACCTAGAATTTTAAAATGCTTTGGGGCACCTCTGCCATTCAGCAGTTGTTGGACACCTAAAATCCTTTGCATACAGCAGGTCTGGCTGAGTGGCAGTGAGGAAAGATGCCTGTTGGGAGCACCAGCAGCTAGTCTGAGATGAAAACGTAAGCCAGAACCAGGGCATGGTTGGAGGTGACCCTGTTGGGTTCTTGTGATGTTACCCCACAGTGGTCCCAGCCTTGCTGTACAAGGCAAGACTGTTCTTCAGACAAAGGGGCACGTTCAGACATGAGACTTGAGCAATAAATTGTTTCCAAATGCACAGCTAGGTCAAGGGAAGGAGTCAGCAATCCCTGGGCAGTTTTATGATCTAATTTAATTTCTCAAGTGTATCAGTCTGCGGTTCATATAGTCCCTGACACATGTACTTGGCCAAAACCTAGGAATAGGAATATGTGGGTGGCAGAATAACTCTGGACAAGACAGGAATATAGACTCTTATCAGCAGAATTAAATCATCAACTCTTTATTGGCTTGAGTCACTTACCTTCACTCTCCTACCGAGTCAGAGCTCAAGCTGATATGTATCAGCTGAGGATCTTCTTCATGGCAGCATTATCAGGAGAGAAGAAAGTCCTTAGAAATTGGAATTAATCATGTAGAAGGAAGCATTTGCATCTCCACACACAGCTGGATGTTGCCTTGAGGTCTGTCAGTTTGTCTCCATTTAAAAATGGGAGCGCAGCTGAAGGCAGGATCCATCCCAGCATGGTTTGGAGCAGCAAACCAGACCAAGGTGTAACGGTGAGCAGGGGCCTCTCTTCTCACATCCCTTTACAAAACTGGCCAAGGTGAGCCTGCATTCTCAGGCTACAGCCCCCTTCTCCTCCAGCAAACAGCTGTATGAGGCCACCCAAGTATCAGAGGAGAAGAATTAAGCTGCACCGTGGCTGGTGAGGTCATGTAACACCATGAAAGCTGTGATTTTCCTGCAATTGACTTCCTAAAGACAACTTGTGGTCTGTGTGCAGTGAAATCTAATTTAAACAAGAAAGATGAGTCTTTCCAACACACCTTGATTGGCAATTGTGATAAATTCCCATAATTACTATTGACTCCACAGAGGGTTTTTGTTTGTTAAAGGTGTCGCTGAAATGACAGCCCAGAGATGGAATAGAACAGGCAGAGGGGAAAGTTGCATGAAACATCTGGGTTTGCAGAGTTTCCCAAGTACATCTGTGATGAGCCACCAGTTTTCTTTCTCTCTCTCACCGGCATCTCACTTCTCACAGTCAGATAATGCACGCTGAAGTTGGTTTGTTCTGATTTCTGGCCAGGTGACAGGGTCACTCATTACTCAGTCCTTGTACTGGAACATGGAGCAACATGTGCTTGAATCACATGGGGTTTAGTCAAAGGAATGAAATCTTTACAAATATGAACTATTTCACAAGTCTCTATGGTGGCTACCAAGCATTGAGAAATTAGGAGTAGCATCCAGACATATTTTGAGCTCTTTTTTCAAAGTCATAAGTTTAACACTGTTATAACACATGTGACACCTTCATCTTCTGACTCCTGATGCTTCAAGTCGTTCTTGCTTCATGTTTTCAAGCTTTTGTCATTCCCCCTCTCCTTTGGTAAGGAAAATGGAAATTGTGATGTTCTTGCCATGATTCAGCCACTAAAATGGTAAGAAAAACTAGAGCTGAGACCCACAATAAAATACCAAAGCCAGGCAATGTTGCATCACCCCCCCTCATCCCCCAAATTAATCAGGAGGTTTGCAAAGCCCTGATCTCTAAGGAGTCATTCCAGATCTGTTTGGAAGTTGATCTTGCCTCACAGCTTCCAGGACAAAAAGAACAAGAGCAAATGAAAACTCCAGATGGACTCTGTTAAATCAGCAGTGGCTGGGAGGCATCCCAGGCTCCAGGACCTCAGTGAGATTTGGAAGGAGCCCAGGAGTAAAGGAGCTCTGGAGCTGGTTTGCTTACTTTAAGGAATGAAGGTTCCAGGAAGCCAGGTCACTCAAGAGCTCACAGAGGATACTGAGTGCTTTTAACAGACCACAGGTCTGCTAGCTCATTGCTCCCTTCCCTGCTCTTTGGAGGCATCCCAGAGCCTGTGCTGGTTTGTAACCTCATGAATTAAGAAACAGTCCTGGAGCTGCTAAGAATTCTGGTCTGTGTGACCAGCCCCAAAGGAGACAGATATTTTCCTTCTGAAAAGAAAACTCTATGTTTACAGAATCACAGAGCTGTAGGGGTTGGAAGGGCCCCCCAGAGCCCATGGGGTCCAACCCCCTGCCAAAGCAGGGTCCCTAGGACAGGGCACACAGGTCGGTGTCCAGATGGGGCTGGAATCTCTCCAGAGAAGGAGACTCCACACCCCCTGGGCAGCCTGTCCCAGGGCTCCCTCACCCTCACTGGGGAAAAGTTCTTCCCCAGGTTGGTGTGGAACTCCCTGTGCTCCAACTTGCAGCCATTGCCCCTTGTCCTGTCCCCACAGCCACTGAAAAGGGGCTGGCCATTCCCCCTGCATCCCATCCTTCAGATATTGATAAACATTAATAAGGTCCCCCCGAGTCTTCTTTTCTCCAGGCTGAACAGTCCCTATTTGTTTCCAAAAGAAAAGCAGTTTCCAAACCACAGCCAGAGGCAGCGTGTTCTATGGGAGACACTCAGAAGCAAGCAGGAGTCTCAGTGGCCCCACAGAAACCTGCCTCTCTCCATTATCAATCCTCATGCCTTGAATTTGGCCGATTGTGTGGGTGGGGAAGGCTCAGCCAGGAGCCCTGCTCCTTGCAGCGAAGGAGTGAGTGAACACAAAGCAGCAGAAAGGGGAAAGAACAGCAGGTAAAATGAGTGCCTTGTAGGAGTCCTCCACTCATTACTGCAATGATGATTTGACTCCTGCACTTTTGCTTTTGGGCTTTCTCCCTCCTTGGAGACGGAGCACTTAATGATAAAATACCACCTTTGTTAAAGCAGAACTAATATTTAACAGCTGCAAAGCAAGCAGTTCGTGCTGGAGCTGGCTTTGTCAGGGGAGAAGGAAAGGGGAAATGTCAAGGGCACAGCAGGTGCTGCAGCTCCCTCCCAGCCTGCTCGGGTCTGTGTTTCAGGTGGGTTTATGGATTGCTCATGCCCAGGTCCATGGGCAAACTGCTGATCCAGCACTGCACGTGTGTGTGTGGGTCTGAGACACGTGTGGGTCACAGCTGCCAATGCACTCGGCCACCTCAAGACATGGTGTTACCTCTGTCTTCAGCTGGAGCCAGAGCAGATGTGACTCCCACAGCTCTGTGTCTGTAAGTGCCACCAGACACACGGACACACCTTATTACACACATCGATATGCTGCTACACAGGCTCACACAGGACAGTCCAGCATCACCAGGTTGGAAAAGACCTTTGAGATCATCAAGTCCAACTAATCCCATCCTAAGCTAAACCAGATCCCTGAGCACCTCATCTCCCCATTCTTTAAACACATCCAGGGAAGGTGACTCAACCACATCCCTGGGCAGCCTGGACTGCAGCCACCTCAGCAGTGTGTGGTCCTGCTCCCAGCCACAGAGGGGTCTGAGCTTGGCTTCCCATCCCAAAGATGCTGGGAGCTCAAACCACAAGCAGCTGCAGCCCGTCCAGCCGCTCCAAGAGCTTGTGAAAGAAGCTGGCAGAGACCACTCACAGGAGAACTTCATGGGAACAAGCAGTCCTGGCTTAGCCCTGTGACAAATTGCAGCCCGTGGGATATTTGCACTGGAGGAGAAGGTCAGAGCGAGCTGCCTGCACACACGGAGCATATCACAGAGCCAACAGAGGAAAGGACAATGCAAACCCTTCCTCCAGGGACAGGCTGGGGAAAAACTCAGGCAGATAAGTCAGTGAAGTTTTGTGTTCTGTAAGAACTTTGTGGGCAGAGAAAGAGCAAGCTGCTGGCACTGACGTGTCTGTATTGGCTCTTCCAGCAACTGCTGAGACCATGCTGGAAAGCCCAGCACAGGACTTCCCCAGATAGAGCCTTCCCAACAACTGGGTTACTGTTCTCAGCAAGGGTCTGCGTTCAACTCGAAGCCCCCTCTGTTGAAAAGGAGGGAGAAACTTCCTGTATCTCCCCAAATCTGTGTTTGTGGGCCCAGTTGTCTCCAGATTCTCGCTGGGTTTTGTGGGAATCTGGTAAACATGAGGAGGGAAGGCCAGAATCAGGACTTGGAACTCGCTTTGCCCTCCAGTGAGAGAAGAAACATGCTGTGTTCCTTATCCCACCTTTCAGAAAGGTGTCTTGACTACACTTGCCAAGTGGGGACCTTATTTTCACTGAGGAAGCTGCTGTGGGCTCAGTCCCACCAAAATATCTCAGCAATAAAGCTGAGAGAGCTCCCAAGTACAGATCTGTGTCCCAACACAAGAGGTGTACATGGGAAACAGCATCCTGCATCTGCTGTGGGGAAAGACAGGAGTTCCTCACCTACAGTTTGCCATTGTTTCCTGTGAGCTGCATCATCCAAAATCATCCCCTTTCCTCTTCTTTCTCACCCCTCTCCATACTGACACAGCCCATCAGTTCCCAGCAGATTTACTTTGTAGTTATGCTGTGTCAGTGAACGGCTGAACTTGACCTGTCTGGTTGCTGACACAGCACTTTCCTCTCCTTCCCCCCCATCCCTAGGTAACTGCAATAGCTCTGCATCATTGCAAGAGAGACATTATTGGCTTAATTCTCCTCCTCCTCTGGAATTCCTGGAGTATGTCCACCCACTCCAAAGCTCAGCGACTGCAGTACGTGTATCACACCAGTTGCTGCTCCAGCAGGAGTAATTTGGGGGAGGAGGGAGGTGAGGGAGCAGGAAAAGAAAGAGCTTCTCCAAATCCTCCAGCTCTTCACTTGGACATTGTGAATGAGATATTTAAATATGTTGCCATGGAAACAATCAAAGAGGGGGTCTTTGTGTGTGTGTGTGTGTGTGTGAGTGTGTGTGTTTTAGTAATCCCAAAGGGGGTAGTTAATTGGAATCAACCACAGCTTTTTAACTGTGTTTTAAATTGGAGAGAAAGGAGAAGAAGAAGCTGCCAGAAAAGGAACATTAAATAGAAAGAAAAGGGAAAGAAAAAAAAAATTAAAAAAGCAAACCCACATGAAACAAGACTGGGGGGAGAAAGGGAAATCAAAAGAATAAATTTACTGTAACTGGCAAAGAATTCATTAGGGTTACAACAAAGCTCAGTTCAATTTCCCTCCTATTGACATTAACGAGTTTGATGTAGGTCCAGCCTGAAAGGCAGCAGGAACATCTTTCTCCTTCCCCCTCCCTGCCTGGTCCCAGGGGATCAAGCAGCTGTCTGTAAATTGCTCCACTCAGGGGAATAAGGTTTCATAGAATCATAGACTGGCCTGGGTTGGGACCCCAAGGGTCACAGAGCTCCAACCCCCTGCCACAGGCAGGGACACCAACCTCAGGCCTGGAGCTACACAAGGTTGCCCAGGGCCCCATCCAACCTGGCCTTGGACACCCCCAGACATGGGGCACCCACCCCCTCTCTGGGCAGCCCCTTCCAGCCCTTCACCACTCTCTCTGCACAGAACTTCCCCCCAATCTCTCCTCTAACCCTTCCCTCCTTTAGCTTTAATCCATCCCCCTTGTCCTGCCATTGTCTATCCCTTTAAAAAGTTGGATCCCCTCCTGCTTATAAGCTCCCTTCAGGGACTGGCAGGCTGCAATGAAGGTTTCTTTTCTTTCCTCCTGATGTTTTCCTTTGTCCAGCCCCACCAGCGTTGAGTGGTGCCCTAGGAGCCTCCCTCACTGCTTTCCACTCCTCCCAGCATCTCTCCTCCCTCCCAGACACTGGGACAAGTCATTTTATTGCTGATGAACCTGAGAGGTTATTTATTACTATCCTGCAGCTTGAATACATTGAGCTTACCAGGCTTATTTCTGGTCCTGACAACAGCCTCTCTGGGCTCGTAATTAACTATTATTATTGTTAATGTTAGTATTGAAGTTGCTATTTAAGCTAAAGGACACCAGTAGTAAAAGAGCAACCTTGCTGTGAGTAAACTTTAGGCTGGAAATTAGAGATTTCTATGCATTGGAAAGACTGATCCTGACCTAAGGAGCAGCAGGAGAGGAAGCCTAACCATTATAAGAGAAAATTTGGTAGGGGATGAATGAGATTTTTATCTCAAAGAGCTGAACTTCATGGTCCAGAAGGTCTTTTCCAATCTCTTGCTCCTATGTTTCATGCTTTTTGTATTAAAATGAGATGTCAAAGGGCCTGAATTACAATGCAGTGTGTACTCAGCCACGCACACACTGAGTAGGAGCCAGTTCCTGACCCTTGTGTAAAAAGACAAGATTACATTTGAGATGAATTCTGCATGGACAGAGGTGCCAGTATGTGCACGTGAAGGAAGGGGCATTGATCCCAGATGCCAGGCTCAGGCTCTGATGCTCTGCTGCAGAGAGAGCCAGCACAAAATTAGCACACAAGATAGACAGGAGCTGGGAGGAGTCCAGAGTCACAGCACAAGGAAGGAACTTATTCAAGGTCCAGTTTTTGTGTTATTTTTAGATACAGCCCATTTTCACCGTCCTCTGGAGAGGAAATGGGAGAATGCTGCTCGGTCTGACCGCCTTTGTAAAAGACTTGGAGCTCAGACAACAGAAGTTAGGCAGTTTTGTCTTTAATAATCACCTCTTGGACTCCTAAGTGAAGGTTTAAGTGGCTGGGGATGCCCAGGGAGGTGAAGAAATCAAAGCTCGACCAGGACCAAGCTCCTTCAGCCTCAGCCTTGCATAACCTTGCAGCCTGGCTCTGTGACATTGAGAGCTGCGTGAAGGGGCTGGGACTGTGACAGCAGTGCTCTGTGCTTGGTCCTGTCCCAAGGCACAGGGAAAGCAGTCTGTCAGAGATAAGCCTCAGAGACCCTGGCATGCTGTCAGGAGCAGCTTTACCTCGTGGACCAGAAATTAGGCCAAGCTGAGCTGCCCTGAGCTGCAGTCATTAGGTTTTGGCAATATTCTCCCTTCCTCCTTGGCCATTCCTTGCCTGGATCTTCCAATTTTCAACCAAGACAGCTCCAAGCCCCAGATCAAGTGCAGACACCTCCCCTTGCTTCCCCCTCCTTTTCCCCATAAACCAAACTCCTCCTGCCAGCCTTCCCCCAGCTCTCCCCCCACCCTGCACCCAGCACCTTCCTTGAAGAAGAACAGCAAGAAAGAAGATGTATAGCTGTAATAGATCTCCCCCACTGGAGTGTACATTAAATTTAAGGCTTTGCTCTGGACACTGAATGGTTGGTCATTAACGCACCTCGAACCAGCAGCATAAAACAATCCTCCTAAGTGCTGCCATGAAAAATGGTGGCAGAGATCAGAAGTGATCAGAATGCAGATGGGAGCTGCAGCTCTCGGTGTAGAAATGATTAATGAAAAATCCCCAGCATCCTTTCTTCTCTTTGCAAGGGAGGGGAAGCAAGAGAACTTGACAAGAGCAACGGCTCCTCGTGTGAGGAGGATAATAGCAGGAATGATACGTCTCCAGGAGATTCCCAAGGCCTTGTGCTCACATAATAAATTGCCCTTGTCACTTTTGGGAAGCTTATGAAGAAAGATTGCCAAAGCCAGCAGAAGCAGTGAGGGGAAAGAACAAAAGGTTCATCCCAAAAGAGCCCAGCCTTGCCCGGGAGATGCACCTGCTCTGCTCACCCCTTGCCTCCGTTTGCTCAGCAAAGTGATTTTGAAGTGAACAGAAGGAGTTGGGTCCCCAGGCTCATGAAATATCTGTCAGTGTATGACAGCAGGAAAGCCAAGAAGGGACTGAGCTGCAGATCACAGAATCACAGGGGTGGGAAGGGACCTCCAGAGCCCATCGGGTCCAACCCCCCTGCCAAAGCAGCTCCCCAGCTCATACTGCACAGGTCGGTGTCCAGATGGGGCTGGAATCTCTCCAGAGAAGGAGACTCCACCCCCCCTGGGCAGCCTGTCCCAGGGCTCCCTCACCCTCACTGGGGAAAAGTTCCTCCCCAGGTTGCTGTGGAACTCCCTGCGCTCCAACTTGCAGCCATTGCCCCTTGTCCTGTCCCCACAGACACTGAAAAGGGGCTGGCCATTCCCCCTGCATCCCATGCTTAAGGTATTGATAGACATTAATAAGGTCCCCCCTGAGTCTTCTTCTCTCCAGGCTGAACAGCCCCAGCTCTCTCAGCCTTTCCTCCCAGGGGAGATGCTCCAGGCCCTTCAGCATCTCCTCAGCCTCCTCTGGTCCTAGGGAGCTGCTTTGGCAGGGGGGTTGGACCCCATGATCTCTCGAGGTCCCTTCCAACCCCTACAATTCTATGATTCTATGAAAGGCAGTTTAACAGAGCAGGGCTCTGCAGGCACTGACTCAGGAGTTGAGGTGCTCTCCCTCTGTGAGTCACCTGGCAAGACTTAGGACCTTGCAAATGATCTTTGTGGATTTTTTCCTCCCATGTCTCTTTGCCACTCTCTGTATTTTAATGATGGGGCTGGCAGCAAGTGCTGTTATCCCTCCTTCCCGTGGGCATTGGAACACCTGCTGCAGGTGGCTCATCCTCCCTTGCTAAAGCACCATCAGCCTCAGCTATGAGAGCGTTTCCATGAATGCCTGCCAGGTGTGTGGAGAAGATAAAAGCAGGTCCTGCAGCGATGGCTGCTCCTTGGATTTCTGCCACAGCTCCAGGATGGGCTGTGAAAGGAGGGCTGGATGGCGGTAGGTAAAAGTACCCCTTGGCACAACAGGGATGACCATGGTGAAACAGATGCCACTAATTCTGCAGTTATTCCACTGAGAAGAATAGAGAATAATGGGGGGTTTTGCTCCAGCACCAGCTTGCTCAGGTCTGCATGGGGAGATAACAGCTCACTGAGGCCAGGGTAGCACTGTTGTTGGTGAGAAACCCACCGAGCAGTTGGAGCTTCATTCCACCTTCCACCTCTGGGCAATATAAATCATCCAAGAGCTGCTGCACAGCAGTGGCTCCCCTCACAAATTTGGCCTCACCTGGACACGCTTGTTTACCTGCTGTCGTATCCCATTAGTCCCAGTGCTTTACACAAGGTGGGCTCTGGCCTCCTAGGCTCTGCTGAGCTCTTTCAAGGTATTTGCCTTCCTCTGCTCAGTGCTGGAATAATAGTGGCCAGTAGCAGGGTCATTTATTTGGCCTTTCATCCTCCAGCATGATGGATGAGGATACTGGTAAATAGCTGCCTCTATGAGAAAGCCTGGCTTTGGTCCTCAGCTCTCCAATGTGGCTGTATGAATTGTCTCACCTGCTTCATCAACTTCTGCATCTCTGAGTGCTGGGTCCAGGGGTAAAGCTGGGCCTGAGGATGAGGGCTGGGGATTTTCTGCTCCCTTCCTGCAAATGAAAGCAAGTTTCTCTGTGCTCACAGAGCTGCTTTGGCAGGGGGGTTGGTCCCTTCCCATGGGGTGGTCTCCCCAAGGATGCCCCACAGGCATCCCTGGGGCTGCATCAAACCTTCCTGGATTTCACAGCCCGTTAGGTGTCCCATCCCTCAGTGTTTCCCAGCTCTGAAGGAGCTCTGTTCCTGAGGGACTGGTAGCTGCTGCAACTTCCAGGCCAAGGAATCATACCAGCATATCCCCTGGGAGAAAGGCAAGGGGAAAACATCCTCATCAGCTACAGAAAAGCTAGGAAAAGGAAAGCAACAGCATGGGAGTGGTGTGCAGGAGGCTTCGGTTCAGGGCTGGTTTTGCTTCAGCACCCTGCCTGCCTTTGCAGCAGGAAGCATTCAGAAGTATATGCTTTAATTTTCTCTCCTGTTTCTCAGCATATTTTCTATTATTTTTCTGCCTTGTCTATGCAAGACAGACCTCAGGATAGATTTAGATACCTGCATTCTGTGACTGTACGTCTCCTAGTGCCATGGGACACTGATTTCATTTGGATTTCTAATTTATTTCACAATACTGTGGAATAATTAGAATTATTAAAGCCAAAATGTTCTTTGCTGCCTGTTTCTATTAGGCAAAGCAGCTCAGACTGTCAAGTCTTTGGGGAGGGAGGAGGAGGTTTGTGTTTTTTACCCCTTCCCAATCTTTTGTCCTTCATGACCTTTACTTCTTTTGCTAAAATTAACATTCTCTCCAAAAAAAAAAAACCCAACCAGAGGTGGGAAAAGCAGTCCTTCTTCCCATTGCCCCAAGCATTCCTGCAGAGGAAAGGTCATTCTTTTCATAGCTGTGCTACAGGGCATATGGGATGATAGGATCTGCCCTTTCTGAGGCTAAATCATCAGCTCTGATATGTTTTCCTCCTTCCACTATTACTATCCTCTCCTCAGAACACGAGTACTTTCCATGGTGACTGTAGCATTACTGTCTCTGCTGGTAGCAGATGGAAAGCCAAGCTGGAGGTACAAGTCATGTTCCCATTACAAGCCAGCAGCAAAACGTACTGGTTCCTAATGTAACCCTTCAAGGGGTTGACAGAGCTGTTTCTCAAAAGAAGGAGGAAGAAAACCCCAGCCCTGAGGCACAGCTTGAGTGTACTGGTGAAATCCTGTCTTGAAGATGTTGAGAGTTTTACAGCTGGCTTTGATGGAGCTGGGAATTTTTAGCTTGTTGTTGTTGTTGGAATCAATCAATCCATCAATCAATCAAGCCAGAGCTTTCCTGGGCATGAGGAAGAAAGAATTCCCATCCTATGAAATCAAGCAGCCACGTTTTCAAGAGGAGGACTGTTCCTCCCAATCTAATTGGAAACATTGGGTTGGGGGCTGATCAGCAGAAGCAAATCAAGCCCATGTCATCTTCAGAGCTTGCAATGCAGATGTAGAACCTCTGGCTGCTGGGGAGAGCCAGTGTCCCAGTGTTTGTTCTGTGAACAGCAGAGAAATGGCAAAACATTTGGTTGCAGTTTGTTATTGTTAATTTTGGGTCAGCCAGGTGTCATTTCCCCCCTCCCTACCCCACTGCTATTTATTTCATCATGAGCTAAAGGTTCCTAGGCAGGTATGATGTTCAGGTTGTGGGTTCTGGTCTTGGTTGGGCTGGTTTGGTTTCGTTGACCCTGGGGACATCCTGCTTGTTCACTTGCATAGGTGATGTGAGGATTGCAGCTGGACTGTGCTCCTGTAGCTGAGGCAGGAGGGTGGTTAAGGCATCCTGCTGGAGACCCGGGCTGCCTGGGTCCCTGCTTTGCTTCAGATGGGCTCTGGAGGCACATCGCCCCTGACAGGGCTGTGAACAGCAGCTGGCCTAGGGCATGCTGGAAAGGCTGTGTGTCTGCCCCAGCCATGGGTATTGAAGGGATATCTTTGGAGATTGAAGTTAATATCCCTTAACTCTTGACGTGCTGCAGCCTCTGCAAGTAAAGCATCAGTGCTGGGATCATTCCTGCCCAGTTTAGAGGTGCTTCCCAATCCTGAAGAGCCAGCTGCCCTTACAGAGCAAACCCTAAACTTGGAAGGAATGAGAGGAGCTGATTTTTGACTCATTTCACTTGCAAATTCAATGCCTTGCCATCGTTACATCTTCAGGAGCCCTACAGCCAGTAGGGGATTTGAAAAGCTCTCTGTATTCACCATCTCTCCCTTGTCCTGTTCCCTGCTCCCCCCCAAAGTCTCCTCATTCCCTATTCAAGGAGCCACGATGAGCCTTTGTGCTCCCAACGCCCAGCAGCCTCCGTTCATCAACAAAGAAACCTTATCTTCTGAGGGACACATCCAGCACATTCTCTGTGACATTTAAATCTCCCTTTGTAGCCAACTCAGATATTTTTGCTGTTAAAAGAAGACCGTAGAGCAGGGTGATTTCATTACTGCAAATGTTATTACAGTGAAAGCCTGTTTAAGACATAATGTCACTGAAGGGAAAATAGGATCTAGCAGCAAGTGTGGCCTGATGGAGGGTGCTGGGATTCATCACAGGCTGAAAGAAACCTCTCAAACATCAGACCTGCTAATGGAGCAGCTTTTTTCTTCATCAAATCAAACCAGCCACTTCCTCAAAGCCCTAAGGCTAGGAATTAGAAAGAAGATTGAAAGGAATTAGGCACCCAACTCTCACTGACTTTATATTTGAGCTCCTAAGCTGTGCTTGCTGCTTTAGAAATTACAGCAGGGCTGCTGGGGTGCTTAGTGCCATAGACACGGTGAATGGAAATGCATTGTGTTAACAGCAGCCACAGGCCTCAAAGAGACACTGCTGCTCTGTGTCCACGGTCATGATGATTTGTTCTTGGTCCAAGAACACTCAAGAGGAGAAATAATCACCGACAGGTCCCAGGCTCCCTGAAGTCAGGGTGGATTTGTAAGGACCTGGCCCCAGTTTCCACCCTGGCACAGATGATATTCCTTTTTTTTCTTTTTTTTTTCTTTCTCCAAAACACATTTCCCTGAGGATTTTGGATTTGCAAGAGTGAAATTTGAGCTTCTAGAGTCAGAGGTGTCAGGCAGGCTGAGCAGTGCTTGGCTCAGCTCTGGCTGTGCACACGTGGGTTTGGGCTGCACTGGGCAGATGTGGTTTGGGATGGAGCAGAGCCACCCAGACAGACCTACACCATGCTCCCAACCCTCTGCCTTTGATGTACTGGCTCCTAGTGTTGATGGGCTCTGTTTTGAAGATCATTTTGCTATGCAAGATAGGTGTGACCTTCATCTCAGCCTTTAAAAAGCCTGAGCAGCTCAGGCTCCTCACCAGTGGGGATCATGAGTGTCTCAGCATCGCTCCCTCCCAGGGCAGCGTGGGGAGGTCTCTCCCCTTCCCTCTTCCCAAACATTGAAACTCAATGAGCATCAGGTCAACAGCAAACCTCCCACCAGCTTGGGGAAGGTTTGGACTGTGCCCCAGCCTGCTCTGCTAACAGGATGTGACAGGCTGAAGAGAACAGTTGGACAGAAAGCATCAGGATTTCACAGCACATTTTGCCAGCAACTTCCTGGGTTTTCAGCTGAGTTTCTTTTTTTTTTCTTTAATTTTTTCCCCCCTCCTTTTGCACTCTAGCAACCCCAATCCATCCCAAGCTGCTTCTGACATTAACAAGACAGTGCATGACAGGCAAAATGTGTCCACCAGCAATTCAGAGTCTCCCTGCTAAGTAATCATAAACACTGCAAGTTTGCAACAAAGCCAGCAGCTGTCTTTCTCCCTCTGGACAAGGGCTGCTTCCTCACAAATTGAGGCTCTGCAGGTTTTACAGCTGTTGGACAATGAGTCTGGTGCCTGTTATTTCCTCCTCTTCTTATTTTTCTTTTTTTTTTTTCCTTTTTTTTTTTTTTCCTTTCTTTTAATGGAAAATATCTCAGTGTTGCCAGGACTCAAGTGGCCCCCTCCAGCAGTGGATCAATACAGCCAAGTGATGAGGCTTTAACTTTCTGGCTGATGCTCCTGGAATGGGCATGGAGGGGTTGTGTTACTTGCACATCCTCTCTTCCAAGGGTTTATTACCTTCGATCTCATTTCTTAGAGGGAAGCAGATATATATATATATATATATTTGGGGGTTGGGAGAGGATTTACTGCACACAGCTTCTGTCCCAGAAGTGCTGAGGGTGGGCTGGACTTGAGGAGAGCCCCCAGCACAAGGGTCACCTGGAGCTTTGCCATTTCCTTCTGGACTGCTGGAGCATGTATGGCTGGAGCCCCCCCCCCCGAAATCTTTATCCCTGACCTAAGTGTAGGCAAGGAGGGAGTGAAGATGACTCTTTATTACTTCATTGCTTTGATGGAGAGTCGATCCTACCCTGGATTGACTGGCCACATGACCTTAGCCTTTCCAGATCTATTTTCTGTGGTGCATCCTGAGGCCAGCCCCAGTGCACCCACTGCTACAACACTCTGTGGGGCAGGCAGAGCAGAGCCTGTGCCACAGTGTGAGTGGTGGGCTCCCTGCTGAGGGGACAGCTCCTCCTGAGTGCTTTCTGTGCCAAGCAAATCACCTTTGTTCAACCCCACACACACTTCAGTATGGTGCTGTGATGCTGCTCTGCATCCTGCACATCCCTGTCCAACCCCACCACCTCCTCACCCTGAGTGCTAACTTAGAGGAGGCTGAATTGTCCCTCCTGATGCTCTGGCTGCCTGTGCCCTCTGGCTGCCACCCTCCTCTGCAGCAGGTCCATCCAATAGCACATGCTGGGTGGAATGCATACATTCCCTCTGTTTGTGATTGAGCATAATAGATCCTGGCTCCTGTGCCTTCCAGGTGGCTTGTGGACACGCAGTGTTTAGTGTGTCCATGTGATTGATCTCTGATCTCTCAGCTAGAGCTGTGAAGACCACGGTGGATTTGCATGTGTGGGGAGTCTGAAGCCCAGGGAGCAGCAGCCCTGAAACTCTCTAACCCCTGCCCTTCATTTCCTTGTGCTGAGCTCTCCCTGTCTGGCAGCACACAGTGATTTATGTATAACCAGAGCAGCCTCCAGTGGTTAGAGCTGTGAAGTTTTCCGGGCAGCCCTTTACCTTGGATCACTTGTGGGGGTGGGGGCGTTTGCAGACCCCAGCCCTGATTCCTCCCTGCTCCAAGCTCAGCCCAGGAGAAGTGTGTGTTGAGGGTGGAGGGGGTGGGAGGAGAGAGCTGGGAGCAGTGGGTGGCCTGATTATTCTGCTGGGAGCCGATTTCATCCCTAATTGGGCTGAAAGCAGCTGCTCCATACTCGCTGTGCACAGCAGGTTTGGACAATAGCTGAGAGACAGGGATGGCAGAGCTGCCTGTGCCAGCATCCCACCCCTGGGGTAACCACAGCACCTACCCCCTGCAGCAGCCAAGTCTGCCACTCAGGGGATGCAGGAGATCTCTGCCAGTGTTATACATTAAGGTACCTGTCCCTATAGGTACTCTGAGGTGATGCCCATGACTGGGGCAGGCTCTGCCTCTCCCTGTCTCCATAGCTGTGCTCCCACTTAGTCTGCCAAGGAGGCATCCTTCTCTTAGTGGGCTCAGGCATTGTGGAGTGACCAGGCTCCCAGGGGGTTGAGGCTGCAGGGCACTGTTGTGCCCTGTCCTGCAGCTGGATGCTCTGAGAGAACCACTGCCAGGAGGAGAGAGAGGTTTTGGGGTTGCCTGTTAAAGGCTCTCCCCATGTCTTGGCGATTGGTTAGGAGTCATTTTTGGTGATTTTTGCTTCTTGGGGGCCCTTCAGGGCAAAATGTCTGTGAGAGATGGGACTCTGACCTGGGGGTGATCAGAAGGAGGTGGGGAAACTGAGCAAGGTGGGTGTGAAAGTCACATCCACCCCCCCAGATGGTGTTTGTGCCCTCACTGAGCCTGCAGACCAGTTCCAGGGCTCTGAGGGGCCTCTTGGCTTCAAGGACAGGAGCTTCAGCAGCTGATAAATCCTACCAGGGAGCAAGAAGCATCTTGGTCTCCACTACAGCACTGATGTTTATGGAAAACAAGGAGAGGAGGTGAGGCAAAGAGGTCTGGTTTGTGTCTAAGGAGCTTCCCTTATAAAAAGAGAGATGGCTGACACTTTTCCTAGAGGCAGCTGCCCAGGCATTTCAAAGCATCTGAGATTTCATTATCTAAGAAGCAGTCACTGGCATTGTTGGGGACTTCTGGCTGCTTTACAAAGCAATTCCAGTATTATTATTGGAATAAAAACCTAACAACTGCTAATCCTCAGTTTAAATGACCGGTAAGTTCCCTGCAGGCAATGCTCTGCCAAAGCATTTATCCACCTAATTTTATTTCATGTAAGGGTTTTTTCTTGAAAACCTGGGTTTAACCTTTTGTGCTGGGGGTTCTGAGCATGCCTGGGTTACCTTTTACAGACTACTGGGAACAGAGTTCCTTGCTCCAGGGGAGGGAGAGAGCCTCTGCTTGTCCTCCTTAGGGGTGCCTCAGGGAGCTGTCAAAGCACACATTGCCTTGGAGGTCGTTTGAACCCCCACTTTTTTTTGGAGGAGCACTCAAAAGCTCAACTTTTCTGCAGGCCAGTGGAACCAAACCCCTTATTCAGGGCGTAGGACAGGCTCCTCACAGGTTTCCAGCATCCCACAGCAGTGAAATACTGTTAGCTGAGGGAGGACAGTGAAGCCAGCCCTCACCCAGGGCCTCCTGGGTGCTCCTGGGAGCCTGGGCATGGAGCAGCTGCAGCAAAACCATGGAGGAAGGGGATAAATCAGGTCTCTGGCTGCTGCTTCTCATGTGTTGAACAGGAGCCAAAGGGTGGGACCAGCAACTGCTCCTGGCTCCCTGGTGGCAGGGCAGGATTTCTTGAGGGCAGGAGCTTTTGGAGGCAGGAACTTTAGGAGACTGTGCCAGGGGCTGTACCAAGCAGCTCTGCCTCTCTATGCCTGGAGCTGGTGGCAACCTGACATGTCCCATCTGCTGGCTGAGGGACAGGGAGCGAGCCTGGGCTGGGCACAGTCACCCCAGGGGTGACAAACAGCAGAACTGTTTGTTAAAGAGTGTTTGGGATGGATGGAGCTGGAACCTCTGGTCCCTGAGAAGCAGGTGAGTGCAGCTGGTGGGAAGGCTTATGGGGACACCCCCCTCCCCCCAAGATGTGCAGCTGTCTTAGTCTTGCCTGTGGGTCTCTCCTGAGACTTGTTAGCCCTGGGCAGGTGTTTCTGTGAGTGCAGAGGGACTGGGACAGACAAAGCCCAGCATCCCTGGTACCCAGCTGCTGCAGCAGCCAGCAGTCACTGCTTGGGGAAAGCAACTCAGGGCAGGGAACATCCCAAATGTCTTCCTGAGCATGTCCTTCAGCTTCTGAGGCTGAAACTGTGCCCACAACTACACAGAGAAGCTGAGAGATCTGAGAGCCAAGCATGTGCAAAGTCTTTTTGAGCCTGTGCATGCTGTTACCCCCCAACACAGCTCCTGACAGCCCAGCCAGCCGGCTGTGCAGGGAAAGGGGAGGGAAAAACCAGCCCCATGATAGCTGGAAAGGTGTGTGCTGCTGTGAGGCTGCGCTCCAGGGTCCTGAGCTGTCTGGGATGGATGTTGAAGACACCCAGTTAGACGTAATGCGGTGCTGGTGGGACAGGATGGGTACCTGCTGGTGCTGGGTTCATCCTTGAAGCTCCTGAGGATGCATCCTGGGGTAACCATGAGATCAGCTGACAACAAGCCAGGCAATTTTCCTGGGGTTTAATCAAACAGGGATGGGGGAGGGAATGCTGTGAGGCTTCCTAGGATGTGTCCCTTGGCCTGGGACAGCTTGTTTCCATCCTTCCTCAGGTTGTTTCTCCCAGCACACTCCCACTTTCTGCTTTGAGTCAAACTTTTTAATTGAAAGCCAGCACTTCAAAGGCAAGAGGACAACATTCTGCCTGGGAAGCATTGAACTGAAATACTGCAGCCCTTCTGAAATGAACTGTGTCATTTAGAGAATGTCAAAACCAAACCCCTCCATCTTCTTCATCTTCTCCTCTTTTTGTTGTTTTTCTCCCCCAGAAAAAAAAAACCCAAAAGTATTCCCTGACTCTGACATGGATTTGTAAATAATTTGTTGTGCCCCCACATACACCCTCCCCCCATCCCAGCTGATTTTCTCCAGGCAGACCCCAGCAAGGGTGGGGTGGGGGGGAAGAGGACAAGGTCAACCCTAAAACAGAAATGTGGGAGCATCCTCTAGAGACAGCTGCGGGTTCATGAGATGGGTAATCATGCCATCAGCACCACTTTATCAGCTTCTCCCTTCTCTCCTGCTCTGCATGCCCATGGCTTTTGCTTTGCTGGAGGAGGAGGGAGAGAAGAGCTGCCAGGAGGGTTTTGCTGTGTTCCTGTTGCTGGTGTTTTTGCCTGCGTGGCGATGGGCACTCCTGTGTGTCTGTGTGTGAGTGTGTGTGTGCCTGTGCATGTTTGCACGCCCTCTCAGAGCTTGTGGCCGTCTCCCTGGTTCCTCCCTTACCCATCCATGCACAGCATGATCTAAACAAACCTGCCTCTGGACATGTCATGGCTTAAAATAGATGTTCATACATCAGCCTTTCTCCAGCAGCGGCGGCAGCAGCAGGAAGACATGGCCGACTGGATCTGACTACAGCACTCCCTTTGAGCCGAGAAATCACAGCTCTCCCTTCAGGTAGAGTAACAGGGTGGGCGTCTCCTCCCTCCTGCGTGTCTGTCTGTCTGTCTCTGCCGACTGTGCCGGGCTGAGCAGCCTGTGCTCATTCAGCACAGCCTCTCCCGAGCTCGCTCTGCGCACCTAAGGCAGGCTCTGGCTGTTGCTGCCCTCCCTCCCAGCCTGGCAGGGTGGGCAGGGGGGCTCTGCAGACAGCCACGAGCCTCTGAGGGGGAGCAGGGTGTGAGTCGCTGGGCTTGGCTGCCAAAAAGTGGGGGAGGGCAGGGAGGAGAGGGGGATATATACAACCAGTGCCTGTGAGGGGTTTGGGTGCCAGGAGTGCTCTGGTGTCTGTTCTGAGCTCTTGGATGTGGGGCAGTTTCTCTTCCCTGGCAGCACTTTGGGGGGGGGGGCTGGCACCGTGGTGTGTTGGGGTGGGATGCTGGGAGCCAGCTTTTGGGCCTGGGGTTTCTGGAGCTACATCCCAGGATAGGTGTGGGTTGCTCTTTTGCCAGCCTGCTGTAGCAGTACAGGGGGCTGCCATGTAGCTTGTTACAGCCTCACACTCATCATCGAGTGGTTTTTTTCAGCCCCTTCTGCTGTTTGTCTCTTAATGCTGCCCGGGGCTGGTGGCATGTGGCTGTGCTGCAGCCAAGGTCACACAAGGTCTGAGGGCCCCAGCACAGGGCTGTGCTGGATGCCTCTTCCAGGTGGGCTTTGCCAAGGCTGAATTCCCAGCGTGAAGGAGTCCAGAATTCATCAGAGCAGGGGAGATGTGGCAGGAGGAGATGTGCCAGGGTTAAGATCTGTCCCATACCCAGTGCTGGGGGAGTGTGGTGTGTGCCCAGTGCCAAGCTGAGCAGGGCAGGCAGGACCCAGCTCTGCTGTGCAGCACCCCGAGATGCCAGGCAGGGTCTGAGCTGCTCCCCTGGAACAGGGAGTGGGGAGGGAGACATCCATGAGCCTCTCCAGACTCCCTCTATGCCCCCCTCCTCTGTGCCCTTGCAATGTTTTCCTCCTCTGTACGTTGCCAAGAAATGGCTGGAGGCTTCTTCCTTCTGCACCCTTGGCTGCTGGCCGGCACCTTAGGCAAAATGTCAAAGCAGACAGACAGGCAGACAGACAGACAGACTGACTGACTGACCGATCCAGCCCAAGGTCGCTGTTTCTCCTCCCCCCAAGTCCCAGAGACTTGCAGAGCTGTTGCTGGGGAGGGGGGTGATGGGATGGGATGCTCTTTAGGCATCTTCCAAGGCAGCAGCGTGATGGTGGGAAGAAGAATTGTGTTCTCCCACCTGGGGCTTCCCAGCAGCAGGGCAGCATCCAGCGAGGGAGAGGAAGGAGGCAGCTCTGAGGAAGGTCTGGCTGCAGGGACTGGTCACTGCTCACATGGGTAAGGCTGTCCAGGGGGGGTTCTCACAGATGTGTGACAAGTATCGGCAGGATCTGAAGCCTTCAACGCAGAGCTGCATCCTAGAGGATCTGCTCTGTAAAATGAACTTTCTCATCCCCTGAAATTAACTCTTCCCACCCCAAAACCAGCCCTGGGTATTGAAATGCAGTGGCAGGACTGCTGTGTGTGGAGGGGTTAATCCTGCCTCTCCCTCCCTGCAGGCTTTTGTGCCTGGTGCACAGGAGTCTGGGTCCTGGCCAGGCTCTGCATGGTGCCATATGGAATCCTCCACCTGTTTGGGGGGTTTTTCCTCCCCAGTCCTGGTGGCTTGCCCAGACCTGGCCACCTTTCACTGCTTCTGATGGCAGGTTGGCAGCATCAGTTCTCAAGCTGGCGTTGTCCCGCTGGCAGCAAAGCCCCAGAGCCAGCGCAGAGGGAAGGTGGTCCTGTGCAGAACATCTCTTGCCAATGTGGCCTCAACCCAAAGTCGCAGGGCTGGAGTAAAACCTCAGCCTGTAGAGACTCAGCAATCTGGCTGCTTCTCTGGCATCCCTCACCAGCCCTGGCATCTACACTTCTCCCCAGCAGTATTGCTTCTTGGAAGGGAGCGTTGGTGATGCTCTGTCTCACACTGGGAACCACTGGGTAGCTGACTTAGCCCTCTCACTGGGAAGGTGACAGCTGGAGGATGCTTGGGGACAGGACTTCTACAAAAGCAATGCAGTGAGAGGTCCCCATTTATCATAGAGTCATAGACTGGCAAGGGTTGGAAGGGACCTCAAGGATCACAGAGCTCCAACCCCCTGCCACAGGCAGGGACACCAACCTCAGGCCTGGAGCTACACAAGGTTGCCCAGGGCCCCATCCAACCTGGCCTTGAACACCCCCAGGGACGGGGCACGCACCACCTAATTTCTTCTAATGGCCTCTCCACTGCTTCCATGACAGGACCGTGGGTGGCAGCAGCAGCAGAAGCGACCTCCGGGCCACTCTCCGGCCTTCACGACCCCACAGGTATGCCTTGTGGGTCTCGGCAGCTCCAATGGCTTTCCTGTCCAGGTTCTCCAGGAATGGCACCAGGTCACCGAGCCGGGGCTCGCGGGAAGAGCGCAACCACCACCCCATCCTCAGCGTCTTCGAGCTGGAAAGGCTGCTGTACACGGGGAAGACAGCCTGTAACCATGCAGATGAGGTCTGGCCAGGACTCTACCTGGGAGATCAGTATGTATCAGAAGGGGAGGAGAACTGGGAAGGGCGGGGTGGGGGTGGGGGATTTATGGGCTGGGGAATGGGGAAAACTGGGAGGGGGGAGGGTGGGAAATGAGAGGGAAAGGAGGGTGTGAAGGGTGCATATGTGGGGGTGGAGGAAGGACCACAAGGTGGAGGGTGGAGGAGGGTCACAAGGATGATTAGAGGGCTGGAGCACCTGCCCTACAACGAGAGGCTGAGGGAGCTGGGCTTGTTCAGCCTGGAGAAGAGAAGGCTGTGGGGGGACCTCATTGCAGCCTGCCAGTGCCTGAAGGGAGCAGAGGAACAGGAGGGGAATCAGCTTGTTCAAGGGCAGAGACTGGCAGGACAAGGGGGATGGATTGAAGCTGAAGGAGGGAAGGGTTAGATTGGATATTAGGGGGAAGTTTTTTACAGAGAGAGTGGTGAGGTCCTGGAACAGGCTGCCCAGAGAGGGGGTGGGTGCCCCGTGTCTGGGGGTGTTCAAGGCCAGGTTGGATGGGGCCCTGGGCAACCTTGTGTAGCTCCAGGCCTGAGGTTGGTGTCCCTGCCTGTGGCAGGGGGTTGGAGCTCTGGGACCCTTGGGGTCCCTTCCAACCCTTGCCATTCTATGATTCTATGATTCTATGATGACATCAGCATGGCTGTGCAGAGATCAGAGCGCTGCTGTGGTGAGGAAGGCAGAGGGTCCATGAAGTCAGGACCTGGGAGATGGACTTAATTCCCGAATCTGAAGAGTCTGGCTTTCTCCCTTCCACCCAGCTTTCTCAGACACCCATGTTTGTTGAGGACAGCACTTAGACTGTCCTCCAAAGCCTCTAACTAGTCTAAACTTAGGCACTCCCGTGCTGTTTCTCATTCTCCACCAGAGATATAGCGGCCAACCGGCGCGAGCTGGCTCACCTGCGCATCACCCACATCCTCAACGCCTCGCACAGCAAGTGGAGGGGGGGAGCTGAGTACTATGAGGGCACAGGCATCCGCTACCTGGGCATCGAGGCCCACGACTCGCCTTCCTTTGACATGAGCCCCTACTTTTATCCTGCAGCTGACTTCATCCACCAAGCGCTGAATGAAGGTGGGTGGGAAAGATGGCTGGGAAAAGCCCCTGGGCAGGTGGGAAGCTGTATTGACAGCCTGTTGCTAAGCATCCTAGAAAACAAAGATAGACTTATCTAGCCTGGGATGGTGTCTCCTGCACTGGATCACCTCCTCCCAAGAGGGAAAGGGCTAGATGAGAGCACCAGCTCCCCCTGGTCACAGCCCCAGCCTGTGTCCTGAGCTGGGGCTGGTCCTGTTCAGGCCATTGTGGGAAATCATGATGCACTGATACCCTTTGCCAAGGGGGGGAACCTCAGTGCATCACAATCATCCCATAACTGGGGCCATAGGGTGACCCTAGAGCCTGTGCACCCGAGCCACAGCTCCAGGATGTACCATGGCAGAGTTGTGCCATCAGTGGTTTTTTAATTGGGATGTTTGCTCTGCTGTGACACAGCCCCTGTGTTTCACCCCCAGGAAGGATCCTTGTGCACTGTGCTGTCGGGGTGAGCAGGTCAGCCACCTTGGTCCTCGCCTACCTCATGATCCGCCACCACATGCCCCTTGTAGAAGCCATAAAGACGGTCAAGGACCACCGTGGTATCATCCCCAACCGGGGTTTCTTGCGCCAGCTGGTCGCCCTGGACAATGCCCTGAGGCTGAAGAGGAGTTCATGAAGGAGGATGAGAAGGGGTAGTGCAGTGGGAGCATCACCTCCATGGTGCTCACCTGACCCCGATGCCCGCTGCGTGGCAGAGATAGGGCTTTCCTCACGGTGCAGACGCTTGGCAGCTAATGGGTTACGTGCTACTGGCCCCTGGGCCACCCCCAAGCTAAGGGGGTCCCCAGACATGCGAGCTATTCTTAGTGGTAAAGCATAGGCCCTCAACCTGCAAACTTGCCACCTAGGTAGGCTTGACTTACAGCCTCCTTCCCAGCCTGCTCGCTCCAAGATGCCTCCAGCGGGATCCAGCCCCACATTTCAGGTTACCCCTGTTGGCTCTAGGAAGCCTTCAAGGCTTCCTTCTCCCACCTGGCAGGTACATTTGCCAAGCCTTTCCTATCCCTCCCTTGAGACTGAAGCTCTGTGTGTTCCTTGTCTTGTTTCCCATTCGGTTCTGGTCCGTGTACAACGTGAATTAGGTCTGGTGTGTGGGCTCAGGCAAACAGGCCTTTTGTTGTAGTGTTTGGGTGTTCTCCATGCCTAGTGTTAACCTGTAAAAATAAAGGCAGTGCTAAGGAAAAAGCTTGGCCATCCCTTGTGTGCTTTGGGATGGATGGATAGATGGATGGATGGATGGATGGATGGATGGATGGATGGATGGAGGGATGGATGGATGGATGGATGGATGGATGGATGGATGGATGGATGGATGGATGGAGGGATGGATGGATGGATGGATGGATGGATGGATGGAGGGATGGATGGATGGATGGATGGAGGGATGGATGGATGGATGGATGGATGGATGGATGGATGGATGGACGGACGGATGGATGGATGGATGGACGGACGGACGGATGGATGGATGGATGGATGGATGGATGGATGGATGGATGGATGGATGGACTTTGTGTGGTCCAGGCTGGGATTTGTCACAGGCATCAGTGGGAGAGCATCATCCTGAGTGCTCCATGTTGAGATGGACCTGAATCCTCCCAAATCCTTGGTCCAGGGTGGAACCTGTCTGACCCTGTTGGGGGTCAGTGCCTGTGCTGGGCCCTCCCCACTGCTCTTCCTCATCAATGGGGCCAGAAAGAGGGGCTCCTGGTGGAAAGCAGAGCTGGGCTGGCAGTCACCAGGGTCACCATCCATCACGAGGTGGCCATGAGGGTCTCCCAAAGGTGGGCAGGCACCAAGCTACCCAGCCAGGCTTGCGGAAGGGCCGGCTGGCCACGGGGACCTGCGAAAGACACCTGGGCTGCTGCTGGCAGAGGGGATGGGTGAGCCACCCAGGAGGGAGGCCGGGGCTGCGAGCAGTGTTTGAGCAGAGGTCCCTACCCCTGCGTGTTTCGTGGGGACACACGTGGCAGAACCGTGTGCCACGGCCACACGTACCCCGGGGATGTGCGTGGCAGGAGCCAGGACCAGGCAGGTGGGACCAGGGGTGATGGGAGCAGCCCGCTCACAGCCCGGGGCTTCCCCCGGCCCGGGGCCGCCGTGCCCCGAGCAGCCCTGCCCCGGCTGCGGTGGGGGGGGGGGGGGGCAGCGGGACCCTCCGGATGCTCGGCGCTGCTCCCGCCGCGGGGGCGGCTCCGGGGGCGGCTCCGGGAGGGGGCCGGGGCGGGGTTTGAGGGTCGGGCCGCTCCCGGACGCCCAGCCCAGCCCAGCCCAGCCCTGCTCCGCTCCCGGCCATGGCCCGGCTCCGCTTACACGGCCCCGGCCGGGCGCAGCGGCTGCCGGATGCCCCCGTTCCAGTGGTGCAACGGTGAGAAGTGGGGTGGGGGGGGGTCCCGAGGGGGATGGGGGCGGCGGGCGGGGGCGCTGGGAAGCCCTGGGGGTGAGGGGCCGGGGGGCCGCTCCTCTCCCTCCGTCCCGGGGCGGGGGGATGCGGGAGGGAGCCTGGGGGAGAGCGGGCATCCTCCCCCCCGCCCCTCTCCCCTCTGCTTTCGCCTCCGGACGGTCCCCGGTCTCCCGGGGCGGTGCGGGGTCCCCGGGCCGGGCGGACCTTTGGCTGCTCAGAGCCCCCCCAGGTCCGGTCCGGAAGGGATGAGCCGAGGAGAAGATTTGATCCAGAGCAGCGAGCGGCTCCTGCTCAGCGCCCGGGACCCGACGCGCAGTTCCCACCCGAGTTGGCCACTCTTCCCCCCCGCGCACAAAGGCGGAACCCCCCAAAACCAGGCGGGACCCGCGCACCCCCGGCTCCTCTGCCCGCAGAAGTGGAACAAAGTCCTTGTTTAAAGCACCCCCCGGCCGAGGCCGCGGCTCCTGGCTCTCCTGTGCCCTGTAAACCCCCCCAGGAACGTGGGGCAGAGTTTGCCAGCGTGAGGGGGGGTTTGGTTGAGATGAGAAGTGGTTTATTTTTATCACCTAGAAGCTGCGCTGGGAATTCCACCCTCAAAGCCCTGCCTGAGCAACAAAGGCTTGCTTATTTTAAGTTACCAAGGGGTTAAGGCCTTTGAAGCTAAATATAACGTGAGTGGTGGCTTCCTCTCCTGTAACATGTCACCTTGTGTGTTCCTGGGCAACTTCTTGGGGGATCTGAAGCCTGTGGGCAGCCCTGGGCACGTGGTGGGTAGGTGGGTTTCCATTAAAGGGGGTGTGAGGAGATGCCCCCCCAGCAGAGGAGATGCCCCCCCAGCAATGGAGATGCCCCCCAGCAGAGGAGATGCTCCCCCAGCAGAGGAGATGCCCCCCAGCAGAGGAGATGCTCCCCCAGCAGAGGAGATGCTCCCCCAGCAGAGGAGATGCCCCCCAGCAGAGGAGATGCTCCCCCAGCAGAGGAGATGCTCCCCAGCAGAGGAGATGCTCTCCAGCAGAGGAGATGCTCCCCCAGCAGAGGAGATGCTCTCCAGCAGAGGAGATGCTCCCCAGCAGAGGAGATGCTCTCCAGCAGAGGAGATGCCCCCCCAGCAGAGGAGATGCTCCCCCAGCAGAGGAGATGCTCCCCCAGCAGAGGAGATGCTCCCCCAGCAGAGGAGATGCTCCCCCAGCAGAGGAGATGCTCCCCCAGCAGAGGAGATGCTCCCCCAGCAGAGGAGATGCTCCCCCAGCAGAGGAGATGCTCCCCCAGCAGAGGAGATGCTCCCCCAGCAGAGGAGATGCTCTCCAGCAGAGGAGATGCTCTCCAGCAGAGGAGATGCTCCCCCAGCAGAGGAGATGCTCCCCAGCAGAACAGGCAAACTTCACTGAGTTCAAGAAGCATCCCAAAGAAGAGAGGCTTTGCTTTTTAGAGGCTCTGAGCAGCCACAGCTCCTGCCAGCTTCCCAAGGCACGGGCTTTGGGAAGCACTGCAGAGAGAGCCCACCCTTGTTCTCAGGCCAAGATGTGGGGTTAGACTGGCTGTGGGCATCTGACTTGGGCGCTTTGGCTCCAAGCCCCAAGCTCACAGGTACTGGCACCCCCAGGGCCCAGCAGAGGGGCTCATCCCTGGCTGCTCAGGACCTTGGCAGAATGGGTGATCCTGACAGGCTGGAAAGATGGGCCTGGGTGAACCTAATGAGGTTCAACACTGCCAAGGGTCAGGGGTGGCACTTGGGCTGGAAGAATCCCAGACACAGATCCAGCCTGGGAGAAGAGCTCCTGGGGAGCAGCCCTGTGAGAAGGACCTGGGTGTCACAGTGGGTGAGAAACTCCCCATGAGCAGCAGTGGCTCTGGCAGCTGGGAAGGGAGATGGGATCCTGGGCTCCATCAGCAGAGGGGTGGCAGCAGGGACAGGGAGGGGATTGTCCCTCTCTGCTCTGCCCTCCTGAGGCCCCAGCTGGATCCTGTGTCCAGAGCTGGGGCCCAACCCAAGAAAGATGTGGGGCTGTTGGAGAGGGGTCAGAGGAGCCAGGGAGATGCTCAGAGGGCTGGAGCAGCTCCCCTCTGGAGAGAGGCTGAGGGAGCTGGGCTGGCTCAGCCTGGAGAAGAGAAGGCTGTGGGGGGACCTCATTGCAGCCTGCCAGTGCCTGAAGGGAGCAGAGGAACAGGAGGGGAATCAGCTTGTTCAAGGGCAGAGACTGGCAGGACAAGGGGGATGGAGTGAAGCTGGAGGAGGGAAAGGGGGAGAGGAGAGATTGGGGAGAAGTTCTTTGCAGAGAGAGTGGTGAGGGGCTGGAAGGGGCTGCCCAGAGAGGAGGTGGGTGCCCCGTATCTGGGGGTGTTCAAGGCCAGGTTGGACGGGGCCCTGAGCAACCTTGTGTAGCTCCAGGCCTGAGGTTGGTGTCCCTGCCTGTGGCAGGGGGTTGGAGCTCTGTGACCCTTGGGGTCCCTTCCAACCCAGCCCAGTCTATGATTCTATGATGGGTGCACACAGGTCTGAGACCCAGGAAAGATTCCACCTTTCCAACCTAAATAGGTGCATTTGAAGCATCTTACCAAGCAGCATATAACCATGCTACTGAGGTGCTTCAGCTCCTCTTTTGCATCCCAATTTTTCTTCCTGCTGCTCAGCTGTAGCTCAGGGAACTTCACAGTCACCCAGCATGAGCCAGGTAACGTTGTTTGGAGGGGACCTGGTTATCCCCCTGCAGAGAGCTGCTTGGCTTAGGGGCAACTTTTGCAGGAAGCCTATTCCAGCATCACAGCAGAAATTATATGGAAGCTGCATTCAATTTTCTGATGCAAAGCCCACAGCTTTTGTGTGGGAGTAGAAAGAATGGTTTTATTTAATGACCTGCTGAGTTTTCCATTTGTTTTATTGAACAAGAATCAGGATGATGGAGAAGCTCTGCTCAGCAAAAACCCCTTTGCCTGTGCTTAGGGGCAGAAACTTGTGTCTGTCCTGACCCAAAATACTGCAAACTGTTGTGTCCAGAGGGCCAAACCCCACTGGAGCACGAGGGGCTGTGTTTGCAGAGGTGTTGGCCAAGCTATTTAGTGGGGTTCTGACAGTAGAAGTCATGCTGTAGCATTTGGGGGTGGGGGACAGGGATGGTTTACCCCATTAACCAGCTCTACCAGAGGCCCCAAGGGGTTGAGCTGAAGCTTCTGCTTACAGAGTTGGGGGTGTGGTTTGTGTGGGGAAAAAAAACAACACTTTGCTGCCAAAATGAAATCGTTCTGAGCATCCTTCTCATGGTGAGAAGGGCCCAGAAAGCCAGCACGAGCCTGGAGGTGCTTTGACAGATGTCTGGGGGGTTCCCCATTCCTCATTTTCCCAACTCATGGATTGTTCTGGCACGCTGCCCTCAGGGATCCTGGTTTCAGGTACAGAACTGAGAGACTTCTCTCTCTTTTCTTTCTTTTTTTTAGCATTTCTCAATCATTTCCAGCAGGGAAATGGGAAAGGAAAGGAAAAAAAAAATAAGGAAGAGAACCTTTCCTATTGTCTTTTCCTGCACCTGGTGGTCTCCAGAGCAGAAGGCTGGGAGAGCAGGACCCAGCAAACAAACCCTCCCTTTCTCCAGCTGTAGATGAGGTGGCTGATGGATTGTGCCTGGCTATTACAGGAGGCAAAGATCAGCAAGTGGCTCAGCCCTCTGCAGCAGGAAAACCCCATTTCCTACAGTCCAGACTCTTGCCTGGTGCCTTCTCCAGCTGCACAGCAGCAAACTGCAGCGCCTGGAGCTGGTGCCTCCCTGGCCACGGTGGCTTTGGCCATCACACCTAAATTCAAAGCATATTGTGAGGCAGAGCCCTGGCACAGCACCCAGCCAGCAGCGCTGCCAGGAGTACCCCCAGCATGTGGGATGCTGAGAGATCAGCGTGTGCTGTGAACCTCTTGCTGCTCCCTCTCCCAGCCCATGGGTGCCTGTGCTGGCTGTCCCCCCCTGGTTTGAAGCTCAAGCAGAGCTCTCAACTCGCTGACACTGGAGCATTGCAAGACTTGCTCAGCCTCCTGCATCCCATGTAGATGATGCTTCATTAGACCAAAGCTGGTCCGTGCTGTCACTGGGCTGGGAAAGCGTGGGTGCCCCAGCGCTGCCCATGGGCACAGCTCCCACCCCATCGCCGTGCCGAGGCCAGGATTAGCTGGGAATTGAGTGTCCCAAAGCAGGATCTCATCCCAGAGGTGCTCAGGCTCCCCTCACTATGCAGATATCCCAGCCCCCTTTCAAGCACTGCCTGCTGCCTTCTCTCCCATCCCAGCAGGGAGGAAACCAGAGAGCCCAGACCTGGGACCCGGCTGCCTGCGTGGGGGTTGCTGCCACCTGCTCTCCTCCTGCCTCAGCTCTCCGTGGTGGAGACAGAACTCCATCCTTTCATGGGGAACAGGCAGAGGATTTCAGTGGGCTGTAATTAAGCCCAGGAGCGTTTCTGTGGGAGCTTTTTGATGGGATTGCATGGTGTGGGAGCAGAGGGGGCTGAGCGGAAGGGGTGGGGGGAGATGCTCTGTGGAGCACAGATGGGGCTCAGGGGCTGCTCGCCTTTCAAGTCCCATCTGAGTGAGATCTGATGAGAAATCAAAGCTCTGGCTCTTGTGGGGTCAGCAGGATTTCAAGACATTCGAAAAAAAACACCCCAATGCTTGTTTAGTGCCAGACTCTGACTTCCCATCAGCTCCCAGCAGAGGCAGCTGCAGTGGGTCTGGTATTTCTGTGCCACCCCCACTCCCTGGGGTGGTGGGGACCCTCCTGGGGCTCTGTGTGATGCCCTCCTCTGTGTTTCCCCGTGGTGTTGGACTTTGCAGCAAGACATGGTGGCCCAGGCAGCAGCACGTGTGCTGGCACCCATCTTTCTGCTCGGAGAGGGGATTCAGTCACTGTGGGGCTCAGCGTGCTCCTGCACAGCCCCAGCACTCCTCCCAGCACCAAGGACGAACCAGTCACTTGCTCCCCCACAGAGCAACGACAGATGCCAACTGTTGTTGTTGTTCAAGCTCTTTTTTAGCTCTGTCCTTCCCTAAATCCCCTTCCAGCCTCCCATGTGTTTCTCTGGAGATGAGAGCACGGGGCCTCCTTTTCTCCCAGCTGCCTGGGGTAGGTTGGTGCTGCTGGAGAAGGGGTTTGCGTCTGCAGCAGTGTCTGCTGCACTGAGCTGTTCTCAGGGGCTGCAGCTCTTCCTTGGGGGGGGTGTGGAATTTCCACTTCACACCACGAGATGATGTCTTGGTGTTGGTTTCTGCCCACTTTGCAAACCGGAGGGGAAAGAGTAAGCTCAGGCTCTCTCTGCTCTCACAGCACATCTTCTTCACCTCTTTTTCCTCCTCCTCCACCCTAAAATCCTGATTTTCCCTCCCCTGCCAAGGGTGCTCCTGCGGTCTGGGGCTGATTTACACCAGTAAACCCTGCAGGATGCCTCCCATCACGTTCCAGGACCTGCCACTGAACATCTACATGGTAATTTTTGGCACCGGCATCTTTGTCTTCGTGCTCAGCCTCATCTTCTGCTGCTACTTCATCAGGTGAGCCAGGGGGCCGTGGCGGTGGGCTGGCACCCCTGGGACACCCTTGGGACACCCCTGGGACAACCCCCTGCCCTTCCCAGCACCCTGTTGTTTTGTCCCAGGACAGGGGAGCTGCTCACCCCAAGGATCTGCCCCAGGAGGCAGTGCCAGCCGCCTGCCATGCTTGAGCCCAGCACGACCACGGTCCCCACGGTCCCCTGTGGCTGGAGCAGGGCAGGAAACACAGGAAGGGGCTCTTGTTTCTCAGGGCAGAGCACAGAGGGATGCATTGTGTCGGGCAGGGAAGGAGCAGAGCTGCACAGGGAGAGGATGTGCCTTTACATTACGCTCCCGGTTCAGGGAGGGTTATTTTTAAACCCAAAGCCAAGGCAGCAGCTGGTGTTCCTGCAGAGCCTGGGGGGCCTCAGTCCCTCCCTGTGGGATGCCCCGGCTCTGCTGAGGTCCTGTTGCATCTCTGGGCCATTTCTGGGACTGCATAAGCATGTCAAAGTGCTGCAGCTGGAGAAGAAGCCAGCAGCCCCCTTCACCTGTGGCTTGTGCTGGGTCTCTCTGCTGGGCAGTTTTCCTTGGTGTCCTGGCCCCAGCCAAGGACACAGCAGGGCTGGGAGCTGCTGATGGGCAAGTGCTGGAAGCAGAGCGCTTCCTGCACCACCAACAACTTCCTAAAGCAAACAATTGGGGCTGTCCAGCTCTTATCACTCCCTGCTGCTGATTCCTGCCGGCTGTGGTGCTGCTCAGCCAGGGGCACAGCCTCAGGCTGGTCCTAGAGCTGCTTATCCCTAAATCCAGGTCAGAAGGGTGCGTTCCCCTGAGTATTTTTGGCTGTATTTTGGGTGTGACCCCTGAGGATGCTGTAGAACTGACTGTGCCTCCTTCTCCCCCTCTCCAGCAAGCTGCGGCACCAGGCGCAGAGCCAGCGGTTCGGGTACAAGGAGGTAAAGTCCATGGTTGTTCCTTGCACCTACCTGCAGCGATTCGGGGCTGAGCAAGAGGTGGGCACAGGTGGGTGGGCACCAGCACTGCTCGCCCAAGCTTGGCACATCTGGAAGGAGCATGATGGGACACATGATGGCTCGCTGTGCCCAGGCTCGGTTCAGCTCCCCTTGTCAAAACCCCTCCTGGTGTTAATCCTCTGCCTCCTTTTCTCCCTCAGGTGGTTCTGAAGGGTGATGCACGGCGGCTGAACGTGCACGGGGTGAGTGGTACCACCTCTGGGTCCGGACTGAGACAACGCTCTGGGGTGCATCCTGCCTGCTGTGTGGGGTTAAGGAGGCTCACATGCAGAGCTAGGCTGGGATGGGGACATGCCAGCACCCCATGGCTGGGAATCGGGAGGAAAACACCCTCTCTGGGTGGGTGGTTTGGGAGCTGGGCTGAAATCCCAGCTGGGAACACCTGGGAAGAGCCATGGCAGCAGCAGGATTTCCCTGGCATTCCTGGTGGGAGTGGGGCATCGCACTGGGTGCTGTGTGTTCACACCCTCCCTGACCCTCCATCCGCCTCCCCCAGCAGACCTGTGCCGTGTGCCTGGAGGATTTTAAGGTGAAGGAGGAGCTGGGGGTGCTGCCGTGCCAGCACGCCTTCCACAGAAAGTGAGTATGGGCAGAGGGGTGCGGGGGAGGGGGATTTTCCCAGCAGGGATCAGCATGGACCACCTGGAGTGTTGTGTCCAGTGCTGGGCTCCCTGGGATCAAACAGCCAGGGATCTCCTGGAGAGAGTCCAGAGGAGGCTGAGGAGATGCTGAAGGGCCTGGAGCATCTCCCCTGGGAGGAAAGGCTGAGAGAGCTGGGGCTGTTCAGCCTTGAGAAGAGAAGAAGACTGAGAGGGGATCTGATCAATGTTTATCAATATCTGAAGGATGGGGTGCAGGGGAATGGCCAGCCCCTTTTCAGTGTCTGTGGGGACAGGACAAGGGGCAATGGCTGCAAGTTGGAGCACAGGAAGTTCCATACCAACATGGGGAGGAACTTTTCCCCAGTGAGGGTGAGGGAGCCCTGGGACAGGCTGCCCAGGGGGTGTGGAGTCTCCTTCTCTGGAGAGATTCCAGCCCCATCTGGACACCGACCTGTGCAGTATGAGCTGGGGAGCTGCTTTGGCAGGGGGGTTGGACCCCAGGAGCTCTCCTGGTCCCTTCCAACCCCTGTGATTCTGTGATCCCCCCATCCCTCTGTCCCGCAGGTGCCTGGTGAAGTGGCTGGAGGTGCGCTGCGTGTGCCCCATGTGCAACAAGCCCATGGCAGGACCGGCACAGCCCCGCGCCGGCATCGGCACCCTCCTGGATGAGCTGGTGTGAGCATTCCCCCTCCTCACCGGCCGGATCCTGCTGAGGGGCTCACACAGGACTGCGGCTCCCCGGAGCATCCAGCCTGCAGCATCACCCAGCCCCGTGTGTCCCGGGCTCCGGCCGCTCATCCCGAGGGATTCGGAGTTGCCGAGCTGGGGGGTTGATTTAGGGGGTGGGGGGGGGGGGAAGTGGGTTTTTTTTAATCTCACTGTGACCGTGGAGGGGTCACCCGTGGCAGGCTGAGCCCCGGGGTGCAGGTGTAGGGGCTGCATCCCCCCACCACCCCCTCCCCGTGCCCTGTAGAGGTATTTTTGTATCGTCCGCAGCTTTGTGGGACGCGGGGGTTTAACGGGCCCGGGCTGAGCTGCAGGGGCAGGGCGAGTACCCGGGGTGCAGGGCAGAGGAGGGGGGTCACCTGCCCCCCGCCCCGCTGGGTTCAGGCCTTTCCTTGGACACGTGTTAAGAGGTGACGCCGCCCGCGGCGCCGCGGACCCCGCCGGCGCTCAGAAGGGGATTGTGCCACGTCGTAACGCAGGGTGCACACGTCACGCAGGCGCGTGCCGCTCCCATTCATCATTTGCAATGAACCGGAAGGATCGTTCCAAGACCGCCGCGTCCGGGCG
Source organism: Laterallus jamaicensis coturniculus (assembly GCA_022605575.1). Classification (NCBI taxonomy): domain Eukaryota; kingdom Metazoa; phylum Chordata; class Aves; order Gruiformes; family Rallidae; genus Laterallus; species Laterallus jamaicensis. Next base: position 2,260,518 of record JAKCOX010000049.1, on the reverse strand, counting down.
TAGCGCCGCGCCCCTCACCCTGAGGTTAGGGCGAGGCGACACCCTTTTTCTCCGTTCTCCCCTTCTTACTGCCGCGCACCCTCCGCACCAAGCGGACCCGCGCTTTCAGCCTCCTTCCGGCTTTTCCAGGCCTCCACGGTGGCATCTTTCCCTCATTCCGGTGCCTTATTACCCATGCTAATTTATTCACGCGTCGCCACGCCTCCTCGCCGGCGCATTTACGGCAAAGCTGGGACTTTACGACAGCGGCGCGGTTTGCGGCGTGTGTTGTGGGGGGCAGTAGCCTCAGCTCTGGGGGGTTGTTGGGGGGGGTGTCTCTCCGTCTCGCCGCTACCTGCAGCCAGGACAGCGGCGCGCGTTTAAAGCGGCGCAGAAAGGGGCTTTATAGCCGGGGAAGTCACCCCGCGGGGTGGGAAGCCGCCCCGGCCCGCGGGTCGGGCTATGGAGCTGAGCGGCCTGGTGCAGGCCCTGAGGCGGGGGGCCGGGGCGCAGCCGGAGCGCCAGCCCCCCGCTGTCCCGCCGGCCGAGCGGGTCCTGCTCCAGATCGGGCTGCTCATCTCTGAGGGGGCGAGCGATGCCCCGAAAGCCGGCATGGTCAGAGACCTGGGTGCGCTGGTTGAGGCTGCGGAGTGCTGCTGGCTTTTCGGAGGCCTGAGCCCTGCGACGCTGGGTGCGCTGGTGGCGGCGCTGAGCAGCTATGCGGCACCCCCAGCGCAGGAGCCAGATGCCCCGGCTCTCCCCAGTAAGGACAGTGCGTATGCTGCTGCAGCCGAGAGAGCAGTGGATGTTGGCTCCGTGTTCCTGCACCTCCTTGGGAAGCTGGAAGCTGCCAAGACCCAGGAGTCCCTGGGTGTCCCCGTGGTGGGCCCGCTCCTGCGCCGTGTGGTGGGGCCCATCTACATCTTTGCTGCAACACACGTTGTGGCAAGGCCCTGGACAAACGCCAGGTCTCAGTCGGTGGCACAGGAGCTGCTGGCGTTGCTGGTTCAGGCCCAAGGCTGCGTGTCAGTGGCTGAATTCCTTCGGGGGAAGAATGAAGATGAGGAAGGAAGATTTGCAGCAGTGATGGGGCTCTTGAAGCAGGAGTTAACCAAGTGAGTAGGAAGGGGAGGGCAGCGGTGGTAGGGGTGCTGTGCTTGGTGTAGGAAATACTGGAACATTTGGGAACGGGTGAGCACAGGCATTACAAAACTCAGTGATAAATACAGGGACAAGAGCTTCACTAATGCCCGAGTAATGGAAAAGGGTGGGGAATCAGTTGGGGGCTTATTGTCAGCTGAGAGGCCCAGATGCATAGGAAAGAGCATTTCTTAGTTCCTCTGTTCACTGAGCTCACCTTTGTATCTCCAGAGACACTTGGAAGCGTAACCCTGCCACAAAGTTTGTGTTCTCCTGGACACTGCCTCACATCACCCGGCCCTGGCTTAGCAGTTCCCTGGAGCGTGTCCTCCCACCATCGCTGCTCATCTCAGATGACTACCAGGAGGAAAACAAAGTCCTGGGTGTGCGCTGCCTGCATCATATCATCCTCAACGTGGTGAGGGATTTGAGAAATTAGATCCCTTTCTGGGTGTTGTTTGAAGGAAGGGGGGGGGGAGAGAGGTTGGATACCTGTTAGGATTCCTAACTTGTGGTTCTGCTTTTAACCCAGCTGTTCTGCTCCATCTCCCGCATGCAGAAAGATGTTTAATTCTTACCTGCATTGCCACTAAGCAGAGAATTGCTTTGCCACCTTTTGAACTCTGCCAGTTCACACGTGGGGGCCTGGCAGCATTTTGTAGGGCAGGGTATTGAAGTGATGCCAGTGGAGCTGCGAAAGAGCAGCTGGCAGTGGGTACTCCCATGCCTGCTGGGGCTTAACCTGTGTTTATTATGCCACCTGCTCCCACTTTCTTGTAAGCAGCACTCCTCTCGTGCAGCATGTGCCAGGCTTTGTGAAGGTTCTTCTCCTTTATTAGGTTAAGTGGGTGCTGAGTGTGAATAATATTTGGTTCTTTCTTGTTGCAGCCAGCTGCTGATCTGTGCCAGTTCAACAGGGCTCAGGTTGTGTACCATGCCCTTTACAACCATCTCTATTCACGTGAGGCCCCTCTCATCCAGGTAGGGCAGGAGGAGTTTTTGTTTTAATCTGTCTTGTGGTATTGTGTATCAGCCCCAGCCAGGTTAAGGCATGAGGAGGCAGAACCTGTCTCCTCACAGACTGTCAGGCTGTTCCTAGCTGATGCTTGTAGCCAAGAGAGGAAGTACCTCAGTAGATTTCAGAATAGGGAAGTGGAGGGAAGACCTCTTGCTTTCTGTCCCCTTCCAGCCTCACTGAAGAGGGCTGGTCACAGGGGGTAGCAGGAATTTCAGGTCTGCCAGGGGGCTGCAGCAGCTGGGGCTGGTCAAGGGTTTAGAAGCTCCTGGTGTTTGGAGAGAACACCCAAAAAAAAGACTTCCTGGGTTTGCTGTCTCACACCACACCAGGCAGTGCTGCTGTGCCTGCTGGACTTGCTGCCAATCCTGGAGAGAGCCCAGCGGCAGCAGAAACAGGCCAGACCAACCACCCCCTGGGATGAGGTGCTGCAGCTGGTGCTGACACACATGGAGGCAGAGCACCGCCTCGCCCTGCGGCGGGTGTACGCCAGGACCCTGCCTGCCTTCGTACAGAGGTGAGACCAGCAACTGCAGCCCCACAGGGACTGCTGTTGGCCTTGGTGTGGCTCTCCCTCCTCAGCCTGTCTGTCTTTGTGTCAGCAGACTTGGCATCCTGATAGCGAGGCACCTGAAGAGGCTGGAGCGAGTTATCCTGGGATACCTGGAAGTCTGTGATGGCCCTGAGGAGGAATCCCGGCTGGGAATACTGGAGACTCTGCAGTGTGTCATCGAGCACGCTTGGCCCAGGTACCTGTCTGGGGGTGAAAGACTCTAGAAAGCTTATCCAGGATGCTGCTGCTCTTTCAGAGCCAAAGTTACTGTTGCTTGAGGAGAAGGCCCTGAAATCTTGAGGAATCACTGGAATTGCTGCTTTGCTGAAAAAACTGGCCCTGAAATTAAGCTGGCTTAGAGCTTTGTCTCATTTTGATCTGGTGTTCTGCCTGTTCTAGAACTTCTTCAGCCTCATTGCTCAAGCAGTTGCTCATCCCAGGCCAGCTACATTCCCACTCCACACATAAAGGGCAACTCTCAGCTCCTGCCTGAACTGCTAAGGGAGGCAGTGCTTTCCTCTGGCTTGCAAAGAGGATTTAGAGTAAGGCCCAGCTGCTGTTTCCCGTTGCAGGATGCCGTGCAGACTCCCCACACTCCTCAAAGCCCTTCTGAAGATGATCTGGGACGTACACACCGACCAAGGTTCAACGCCAGAGCCAGTAAAAGCTGCCTTACTCCAAGGGGCCACCGACTGCCTCATCCTGCTGGATCGCTGCTCTGAAGGGCAAGTAAAGGTGAGCTGGGGACCAGCACCACGTCATCTTGGATCCCATCCCCTTTAGAAGGAAGGGACAGCCAGGTGTGTGCCAGAGCCCACTTGATTGCTCAGTCCAAGAGGATTTGGGGACCATCAGTTTCCATGCACTTTGACAGCAGTACCTGATTGAGAAGGGACTTGGTGCTAATGGACAGGTGCCTGTACAGGCTTTGTAGGATTTTCTTCTGACAGACAGCTGGGTAGGGGGTTGGTAACACCATAAACCTGAACATGCACTGAAAAACTGATGCTGTTTTTGTTTCAGGTGCTGCTGGAAGGTGTGTACAGCAGCTGTGAGGAGAACCGCGTCCGGGAATGCATCAGGAAAGTGCAAGAGAACACGTGAAGCTGATCAGTGCTCACCCTGCTTTTTGTACAGTAAAGCTTTTTATTTATTTAAAGTTACTGTCTTTCTTATTCCCCCACCCCCAACAGCCCCAAAGACAACAAAACATGTGTGCCTGGCTGCCTGCTGGCTTCTCCAGCTGTACAGCACAGCAGCAGTGCTGCTCCATCCGCCTTCCTTCCCAGAGCACAGTCTGAGCTGAGTCTTGTGTGCTTGCAGCCAAGGCAGGAAGTCTTCCTCCTTTGAACTACAGCTCCTTTGTGCAGGGTCGGGACAGAAACCCTTCTTTTCTTGAAGAAAACTGTTAATTAGAATAATGAAAAAGCAGTCATTTTTGAGGGTACTGCAGAGAGTGGCGAAAGCTGGAGGGAGCTCTTGGCATGGATGTGGAGCCATTCAGTACAAAACGTGGGTCAGGAAGGAGTCAGGTTGCTTTTGTTTTGGTGGCTGGCTCTGTCTCTTCTTCATACTCTATCTTTACGTAGGGACGTTTGCTTCTGGCTGGTCCTTTCAGGGGAGTTTTCCCTTTAGATCTGGAGTGAGAGACTTTCTTCTCTACTTCCTCCTCCTCTTCCAGCTCCTCTTCACTCGTCTCCAACTTATCCATGTCCTGAGAAAGGAAAGAGTGTCGTCAAAGCAGTGTTCAGTTCCTTAAAGTGTAACTAAACCTTCTCCATCTATAAAATTCTCTCTCATGTCCCATTCTGTGTTCCAATTCCTGGCCCCCAGCTGCCTGGCCAGAGGTGTGGGGCTGTAGTGGACCCAGCGCAGTCCGACTGTATCATTCTATTCCACAAATCACATTGTGCTGGCTCTTGCCCCACCACCAGAGACACCAGGAGGGTGGAGGTTACTTCCAAACACCCACCTCAAAGTCGCTGAGGTCGCTGTCATCTCCTTCCACAAACTCTCTTCTATCTGTGTCCTGTAAGAAACAGAAGTCAGGAGCTGGTACACACACACCAAACATGATACAGACTCGCAATGGAAGGGCCATCAAGACCCCGTTCATGCTGTCCCTGAGCTCATCTGTCCTAATCTCCTCTCCTCACCCTGATATTCACACTGCAATCCCTGCATGTAGGGGAATTGGAGGTGCTGCACCGGGTCAGGGAAGGGGCTGTGGCTGAAAACATTACCTCCTCCTCATCTTCCTTCTCCGCATCGGACTCGCTCTCGCTCTCGGTATCTTGCTGCTGTAGAGCTTTGTCAAAGGCATGGATGGGGAAGTTGTAGATATCTCCATACTGAAAAGGAAAACAGGGATCTTCTGTAAGCCATGGGAGGAAGACAGCCTGTTGATGGCACGGCCTGCACAGGTGCAGTACCAAACCAGGGTGACCTCCCTAATCCTGGAGTATTCTCTTGTACAGAGAATGAGGGGCTTTGCATTTTGAGGAACCAAGTGCTCCAGCCTGTTGTAAAGCTGCTCAGGAAGGGTGGTAAGCAGCCATCCCCTACCCCTCCTACATGGGTGATGCTTCTCTTCCATACCACAGCCTGTGTCCCTCCTGGGAGAACCAGTGGGAGCCGTTCCACTGCTGTGCTGGGTCAGCAGTGATCCCTACCGTATCCTGCTTCAGTCTTTCCAGCAACTCCTTCTCGATGGCGTTATCCAGCTGAGCAGCAATCAGGGCTTTCTCCTGATGGAGCAAAGAGGAACTACATCAGTTGTCTGCAAGAGGTGTGGAGCAGAAGCAACAGACAGGAGATGACACGAAAAGAGTTGCAATACCTCTCTCCTCTTCTCTCGCCGTTCAATCTTCCTGCGTAAGGGAACGAGCTTCCTCCTGCAAGGAACAAGAGCTTGTTAGGGAATCCATCAGCATCACGTGTAGCAGAAGAGTAACCCCCCCACTCAGGGCTGCAGCCAGTAATGCTGTTAGAAAAGTGGTTGCAACTAGTTTTAAGTCCATCTATACTTGGCTGTGGTTGCAGTTAACTCCCTTTCAGCCCAGCTCCTTACAAGCCTGGCAAACCCTGAGGAAAACAGCTCCTTGTGTAGGGCTCCACATACTCCCTGAGCAGCAGCACTTGGCTGTGGCTGCAGTTAACTCCCTTTTATCCCAGCTCCTTACAAACCTGGCAAACCCTGAGGAAAACAGCTCCTTGTGTAGGGCTCTACATACTCCCTGAGCAAGCAGCATCTTTCACAGGATCCCAAGGTTGGAAAAGACCTTTAAGATCATCAAGTCCAACCATTCCCATCCTGTGCTAAACCAGATCCCTGAGCACCTCATCTACCCTTTCTTTTAAACACATCCAGGGGTGGTAGCTCAGCCCCCCCCCCCCCTCCTTGGGAAGGGAGTCACCAAGCCCAACCAACGTGGTGGCTCTTAGTCGTGTCACTCACTGTCTCTTGAGCGTCAGCTTCCGGATGCGGATGAGGTACTGGGTGATCTTGGTGAACCTCTGCTTGCACTTGTGTCTGATGAACCGTGGCCAGTAGATGAGGTTCTCATCTATCTCTTCCAGCGCCTTCTCATAGTTCCTGCTTAGCAGCACCTGGGTTTTGGAGGGGAGTAGGGGGGGAAACAAGGGGATAAGGGTTGAGCTTCTGACCAGCAATGACATGGGGGGGGGGACACTTCTGCTCCCAGGAGCAGTCCCCATCGCTGCAGAGCATGCTCGTTAGCAGCCTGCCTCATTAACTCACCCGCTCCCAGAGCCGGCGGGGAAACGCTGCCCGCTCTATTGTCTTCATGTACAGGTAACACCGGCCTGAGGAGGAGAGCAGTGTGAGCAGAGGGTGGGGGCCGAGGAGGAGAGCAGTGTGAGCAGAGGGTGGGGGCTGAGGAGGAGAGCAGTGTGAGCAGAGGGTGGGGGCTGAGGAGGAGAGCAGTGTGAGCAGAGGGTGGGGGCTGAGGAGAGCAGTGTGAGCAGAGGGTGGGGGCTGAGCGTGTCCCCCGTGGTGGGGCAGCTCTGGGGTGGGATGCCCTCAGATGGACGGTGCTCCTGTGCTGGACTCACCCTTCTCCTCCCGGATGGTGGCATACTGGCTGTTGGCCAGCGGGCAGGAGGAGCGGTTGCAGAGGCCAGTGATGTTGTATTCATTGCGACAGAAGTTCTGGGTCTTTGTCCTGGAGAGAAGAGGGAGAGGGAGAAATGGGGAGAAGGATGGGAGTACCCCCCCACCTTGCACCCACCCTGCCCCTCACACCCACCCACGCCATCCTCTGCATCCGTCACATGTGGCTGTGGTGGCCCAGGGATGAGGGGAACATGCCTGAGGGGTGCTGGAGTCTGTCCCTCCTGCTCCTCTCCCTGCTGAAGCACCCTGCGCCCACCCCCGGCAGAGCTCAGCCCAACACCCCTCCCCAAAACACTCACGTTATCTTGTAGGAGCAGAACTGCCTGTTGCCCAGCGTGTCCCAGACAACCTGCGGGGACAAACAGCAGGTGGCACGTTCCGCCTTCACCCCCCCCGGCTCCTACAGCCCCCGGTGAGGCTGTAACGGGATGGGGGGGCCGTGAAGATTGGGGTCCCCCCCTCCCCTCCCCGGGGGCTGGGCACCGGGACCTCTCCCCTCCCCGGGGGGTGGGCACCGGGACCTCTCCCCTCCCCGGGGGGTGGGCACCGGGACCTCTCCCCTCCCCGGGGCTGGGCACCGGGACCTCTCCCCCCCTCCCCTCCCCGGGGGCTGGGCACCGGGACCTCGCCCCCCCTCCCCTCCCCGGGGCCGGGCACCGGGACCTCTCCCCTCCCCGGGGCCGGGCACCGGGACCTCTTCCTTCCCCGGGGGCTGAGCACCGGGACCTCTCCCCTCCCCGGGGGGTGGGCACCGGGACCTCTCCCCTCCCCGGGGCCGGGCACCGGGACCTCTCCCCTCCCCGGGGCCGGGCACCGGGACCTCTCCCCTCCCCGGGGGCTGAGCACCGGGACCTCTCCCCCCCCGCCCCTCCCCGGGGACCGGGCACCGGGACCTCTCCCCTCCCCGGGGCTGGCCACCGAGACCTCTCCCACCTCCCCTCCCCGGGGCCGGGCACCGGGACCCCTCCCCTCCCCTCCCCGGGGCCGGGCACCGGGACCCCCCGCCCGGCCACGTGGTGGATGGGGACGCGGCGCGCCCCAGCCGGACGCCAGCGACCCGGTGGCGGAGCGGCCGCCGATTGGCTGCGGCGGGGCAGCCTGGCGGGGGCCGGACGGGACCGAGCCAGCCGGCGGACTCACGTCGTCCGAGTGCATGGTGGGACCGCCGGCTCCCGCGGCCTGGCGCGCCGGAACGGGCCGGAAGGGGCGGGGCGGGGCGCCGCCAAATCTCGCGAGAGCGGCGGAGGGGGAGAGCCCGCTGTCATGGCGGCGCTGGGCGGGGAGTGGAGCGGCGGTACGTCAGGAGGAGGGGCTGGGCCTGGCCGGTAAGGGAGCCCTGCTAAGGGTGAGGTGCTGGGGAGGCTCCACCCGCGTCCTGCTCGAGGCCTGGCTCCTGGCGAGCCCTCGGAGGCGGTTCCTCCGCGCTCTGGCGTTGAGGGGAGGCGGTGGCTGCCTCAGTGGCTCTGCACTCCCAGAGCCAGCCCCCGGCTTCAAGGCTGGGAGGGAAACGTTTGCCCTCAGCCTGGGCTTAAGGCTGGCAGCTCCAGAGCCACCCAGACCCCATCGTGCCCCAGCTCCCCGGGCCGCAGGGCGAGCCATACAGGCTAACGGGTGAGATGGCTCTTTGGAATGGCTCTCCCAGGTGTCTCTCCCAGGGGGTGGGTGAAAAAACAAGGGCCGTTTGCTCTGCAAACAAGAGGCTCTGTTAATATTATCGGTGTTGTGGGTAATTTATCAATTAGAAAGTCCAAGCTGCCAACGCCAGAGGATGGAGCCCGATGGGTCGGGATGGCAGAGCACTGTGGGGCCTGCCAAGGCCTGGCTGGGGGCATGCCAAAGGTTGGCTGGGGGCACGCCTGGCGGGAGTCAGGGGGCTCTGCTGCCTGCGTGGGGCTTGCAGCAGGGTACCAGAGCAACCGGCTGCTGGCACGCAGGTGGGATTGGCGTTAACGCTTAGCTGGGACGTGTGGAGGTGTGAATGGATCCCCGAATAGAACAGCTCAGGCTTTTTTTCCTTCCATCACAGAAAGCAAACACGTTTTTGGTTTGGTTTTTTTGGTTTTTTTTTCCCTTTTATTCTTGGCAAAGCTGGGGAAACAGGTGGAAGATAAAAATAACTGGGTTTTAAGAGCAGGCTTAGCATTAGTCACTTCCAGTCAGCCTAAGAAATATAATTTCATCTTGTATGTGCAAGGCGAGGGGCAAGGGGCCCACTGTGAGTGTGGGCTTGCCTGACAATAGCCATTTACGACCTTTGGTAATGAGTCATAAGGTCCCAAATCTTGATGAATTGTTATTATCCTCCTGTTTCCCGGCTGGCGAGCGCATCTGCGCTGTGCTGCATGGGCTGCAGAGCAGTGAATCATCTGTTCTTTTGGGCAAGTGACATGGCTGCCTGTTACACAACTGCTCGTTCCAAACAGAAAGGGCTTGACAAAAGCTGCTGGCAGTGGAGCCAGAGAAGTTACAAGTTTGAAGTTTCACTGGGAAAAAAGAAAACCTGAGATGATGGGAGTTTTTGCTGATATTTACATCATTTGGTACCTCTGTTTCTTCACTCTCCTGTACTTTATAGGCCATTATACACAATACTTATTGTTTCAGGGCAGCTGTTCTCTTTCTAAACTAGTGGCCAGGACATTGCAAAAGGGCAATTAAATCTCTCTGCCGTACTTCTCGTTGGGATGGGTTGGGGTTACAGACAGCCCCTTACCCCCTCCTGTCTGCAGGGGTGGGGGTTGTTAGAAATGCTCAGGCTTACAATCACAGGGGATCTAAAACCAGCTTCGCTGGCTGAACCTCTGTCTTAACGATTCTAAAACAGTACCCAGCCTTATTTCCACCTAAATTTTTTAGGAGTTCTTCAGATTAATTAGTTTAATGGGCGGTGGAAGGGACACACAAGCAGCCGTAAGTAGCATAGAAATAGCACAGCACGTAAAGCTATACTGAGACAGCAATGAACTGGGTTTTTTTGACTGTTCACAGGAGCGTGGAGCACGTTGGCAGCACAGAGACACCTTTATTGTCAGGCTGGCAGTGCCACAGATGGGGAGTGCCCTGCTGTTAAAGCAAGGTTTCGCGATGGGGATTAAAGCAGAGCTCTGGAGAGAGAAATCTACCAAAGCTGCTGCTGCTGATTCCATTTTCCTTCTCCACAGTGCTGTTTTCAAGAACAGTAAGTGCTTTAAAGACAGGAACAAATGTCGCTGGGCTCATCTGGGAGAGATGTTGGCATCGTGCCCTGCAGCATGGGTAGGCTGTACCTGAGACGATGTTATTCTGCAGGACACGGTGATAGGATTCTCCTCAGCTCAGTAACTTTTTATGGATGAGGTGTGGTGAGTTTGGGTAGAAACTTGCCTAAAAGTCACACAGCAAATGAGTGGCTTAGCTGCATGGACCTCTGAGTCCTGCTTCTCTACCCCCTGCAGTGGACTGCGTGGCTGAGAGACAGTCCCTGTCCATCCTGTGTCCACGGGTCTTGGGAGAGGCTGGGTTATTCTTGAGTACAAATCCATCTGTGATCCATAAACGTAGTAGAGCTTCAAACCAGGGTGTGTGTTGCATCTGTACTCTTCCTACTCCACACTTTCTGCCTCCACATCGCTGTCATCGGCGAGAGGGAACTCCCGCAGGGTGTTCTGGGTGGTGTAGCACTTAGTTTGCATGGGGCATTCCTGGCTCAGGATCGCCTGGGGAAAGGAGAGGAGAAATCCTGCTTTTAATACAAATGGTGATTAATCTGAAGAGGAGCATCACCAGTTTAGAGAAAGCCACAAACTTTTGCCAGGAAACACAAGCTGTGTGTTAGGGAAAGGACCATAGCTCTGAACTCTTGTGTTGTATCATCAGAGTTTTCAGTCCCTCTTTTCAGTGTGAAGTAGAGCCCAAAAAGGAAAACACAATCCCTGGAAAATTCCTTCTAATCCCCCCCAAAATCTCTGGATTATCAATCCACTGTGCTTTAAGGGAATATAACCCATGCTTTAACTCACAATCTTCTCCTCTTTTGCAGGAGGGTTGCGCAGGTACCAACAGAGAGGAGCATAAGCGATATTGATAACTCCAATGATGACCATCAGCCAGGGAAAGCCAATAGCTCGTACGATCGCTCCGCCTGTGGAAGGACCTGCAAATTTAAAATATTTTTTAAAAGATTAAGAGGACAAAGAGCAAAAGGTGCCTTTCCAGCTTGTGAATATACAGCAACTGAATGGCAGACTCTGTACCGACGGCAAAGCCCATGCAGAAGGCGACGTCGGCTATGGCATAGACATTGCCATAGACAGAGGTGTGGCGAAGGTCCACGAGGTAACCCATGATAGGCATCATCGAGGAGTCCACCATTCCTGCCCAAAGCAAGAGGAGCCTGATCAGTCATCGCCTTCTCCAAGGGCAGCAGAGTTGTGTTTGAGCTGCGTTGCACAGCCCGACCGCTGACATCTTACCTATGGCAAAGCCAAGGCCGCCGTTGGGGCCGATCAGCCCGTAAATATTTTTGGCCAGAGGGACCTTGGAGAGGAGGAGAGAGAGAGAAAACGCACAAGTGAGGCCAGAAGAGCTGTGTGAGGCACAAAGGTGTCATGCTGACCTGTGAAGCTGACACACATGTGTGGCCACTGGATACCTACTGACTGCCAGGGACGTAACCCAGCTTCACTACTGTCACCCACGATGCCCCAGCTGAAAGGGCTTGAGGGTATCTGGCACTACTTACACAAAGGAGACTAATTCCCACCACGGCCATGCCGATCAGGGAGCACAGCCACCTGCAACGAGGCCGCAGTTAGGAGTGTGTAACTCATGCTGAAACCATGAGGCTGGGCTGGCTCGAGCTGAAATCTCTTCATCTTCCACTTACCGGCCCATTTTGTTGGCCAGAATCCCAAAGAGATTGGTGCCGATGAGGTAGGAGATGCTGGCTGGGAGGAAAGCCATCCCTGAGAGAGAGAACACAAACCCCTGTGTCAGCAAGCAAATCCAGGGGGTTTGCAAATACACTTCACTATCTCTCTTGTTTGGAGAATATCATGAGCCGAGTGAGGCAAGCTAACATCCCACAGAGGGAGGCACAGAAAGTACGTTTGCTTATTGATGGGGGGGAAACTGAGGCACGGTGATTCACCCCCAAGATCTGGGTGAATGATCTTGTGCTAAATGTCAAATATTTTTGTCCCTTCTGCCTTAATGAACTTGTCCTCTCCTATCATAGTTCCCTCCTCTTCCGTCTTACTGCCCTTGCCTTCTGCTTTTCACTTACTAAACAGAGAGGAATAAAATAACTGCTTAAATGAAAAGCTTAGGGATGATTATGTAGTCAAAACCAAATATTTGCACTGTCCACTGATGTGCCAGTTGTTTATTTTTAATATACTCTGCTGCTGACTATAAATAAAGCTCCATTTCACTAAGACAACTTCCTTATTGATACACACTGTTTAATTTTCTCTCCTCTCTTTAGCAGCTGCAGAACACAGTTAATCCTGCAGATTTAGTCCAAGCTCTCCTTTGTTTTTTTCCCCCAGATTTATGGGAGTGGGCTAGCCAAAGCATGCAAATGCAGAAGCCCCTCGAGTTCATGATGGCTTGTGAGGTGCACGACCTGCAGTTGAACTGTGTCTAACTCCAGACTGCTCTCAAATCCCAGGTACATGAAAATCTAGTGAATATATTTGGGATTTTCACTGGTATCTCCTGACTTCTGCTTCCTGATAAGTCACCTCAAAGGTTCCCCTTGAGTTCGGTGGTGATGGGAGCAGCCCTGAGCGTGTTTCTCAGCCTGTGGGGTTACCATGCAGCTATGCTGTCCCTTCTCCCTACTGCCAGGAGCCTTGGGATGACCCTGCTCTCCCCTCCCCTGTACGTGCTCAATCACTTGCTCTCCAGAAGCGTAGTAGGCTTTTATCAGGATGCATGCTCCTGCCTGACCAGAGGATAACTGGATTAGGAGCTCTCTCAGCCCTTCTGCTCCTCGGCTGCAATTCAATTTGGGATCTGGGTGCAGCCTGGGGCGCCCCTCAGGTCATTCCTCAGCCAATTGGGTTTTCTAAACAATTAGCTTTTATCTTCCTAGCGCACACAGACAGCGTTATCTCCATATCGTGTTTTCTAGGCAGCTGGTAATTAGCACGCACCATCCTGTCCTGCCTGGGACTCTGGAAATGGCCTTGTTTTACTGTGAGCTGCCTCTGCAATACCCATCTGGCTGCCAGGATTTCAGCCCAGCAGGATACCATTATCTGCCCTGCAGAAGATGGGATTCGACAGGCTTCCTGTGCACGAAACAGCCTTTCTTCCCCTGTTATTGGTCTTGTGGGGAGTCTGATTCTATACAATTTTTGCAATAATAGAGAAAAGCACGTTGTGCAGCTACCACTGAGGACATTTCCAGCTGAAATTGGAGCAACACCCAGCCTGGGATCACTCACTCTGTGAGGGAGAGGTTATGGGTTGTCTTCTTTTTTAGAGTGATACAATCCATCTTGCAGTCCAAAGCAGGACCAGTAGCTGAACTCTTATCAAGCATCTGTTCAGGAGTGAAGGCTGCAAAGCCCAGCACCTACCTAGCTGCCATTTCGGGGAGCACATGGTTTGCATCATCCAGATGGGCAGGGTGGGCTCGAGCATGGCCACCCCCATGTTGGAGAAGCAGAGGGCTCCTGATAGGGGTGGGGAAAGGCAGAAATGATCTGGTTTAGCCACCTTCTGCTGCAGGCACAGTGATTCTCTTTAGTCAGGAAGTGCACAAAGAGGAGCTGCCTTTACCTGCAGCCACCAGGATGTAGGGGTCTCGCAGCAGGGTGAACACCGGCGTGCCCCTGGTGCTCTGCAGGATGCAAAGAGGGGTTCTGTCAGCAGAGAGTCACCTGTGAGTTCACGCTCATCCTCATGTCTGTACTCACCTCGGGGGAGATCTTGGAGGGCTGCAGTATGCAGAGCTGCAAAGCTGGGAAGAAAACACCTGTGTTAGCTTAATTCTGGAGATGGCATCGCATCAACCCATGCTTCCCTCTGGCTTTTCCTTCAGCACGACCACTTTGAGCCCCTGGGGATGCAGTGACTGTGTTTGAGGACATGGTTCAAGTTGGGGGAGGGAGAGGTGGGTCCCAACCCTGCTCCTTGAAATGAACAATTGATACTCGGAGTGTTTTGTCACCCTGTGAGGCAGTCAGATATGCAAATGCTCCCCATCAGCCTGCCAGCTGCCTGCTGGGGAGCCCCAGCTAGAGCATGACAGAAATTAGATGTGGAAAAGAATAGGATTAAAAAGAAAGTTTGGGTTGTAAGGGACCTACATTTCATTTTCCAAAAGCTCTTACACGCTTCATTAAAGATGTCTTGCATTCCATCTAGGCAAAGACTGAAACTGTGACTATAATTTAATTAGCTTAATGCCTCCCATGTCTCTGCTATCTCTGGCTTTGCTGTTACACTGAGGGCTGCATCTACACTCCTGTGGCCTGCATCTGTGATACAGCTATCGGAGAAGGAACAAGGAGCACCCTGTCTGCTGGCAAAGTCTGATTCCTCTGTGCCATAGTGAAGAGGCACCAGACAAGTGTGCCTTTCACAAAGAATTCACAGTTCAAAGAGCTTTACTGAATGTGCTGTTCAAGCCATTAAAGCAATCAAGGGGTTTATTAAGTAATGAGGGACTAATTCTTGCTCTATTGCTATGTCAATCAATCTGCTAGTAGAAAACATATGATTTAGCAATAACAGAATAACCAGTGAGGATGGTGTTACCCGTGTTGTATTAATCTGCCTCTTCCTTCCCACAAGCCCTATGAGATGTTCACAGAAATGTCTCCATTTAAAGCTTTTCCTGTGATTATTTTTTCTTTCTTTCTCTTTTTTTTTAGGGGTTGGATTAAGCCATTGGGTTTCTCACCTCCATCCAAGAGAGCGAGGAAGGCCAGGACCAGGAAGGGAGATGATTTCCCCACCAGTTGGTACATCACGCTGCCGAAGGGAGCCCCGACTGCAAGGGAAAGGCAGTGTCACACAGCAGCAGTGCTGGGCTCGTGCTGGTGTGGTGTCCTCTGAGTGCCCCAGCTGGGGTCTGGGGAAGGTGTTGGGTCCTGTGGGTGCTGCCCTTGGAGAGCGAGCAGAGGAAAGGAGGAGGACAGGCCAGCCATGCCCAGGGAATGCCATCAGGGAAGGGGCATGGCCAGGCAGGGGGAAGCTGATGGCCAGCAAGGCTCTGGAGATACCCTTCCTTTAGACCCAGTTTGGAACAAGGTTTTCTTACTCAGCACACCCAAGGCCAAGCCTCCAAGAGCGATCCCCATCGCGTTGCCCCTCTCAGTGTCGTCTGTGTACACGCTGGCCAGCATGCCCAAGCCTGGGAGCAGAGAGAAGGCAGAAGCACGTGAGGCTGGCTGGTGCCATGATGGGATGGGGGGACTCCTCTCCGCAAGCTGCCTGGGCTTTGGGGGGATTTTTCTGCTTGCTGGCTGAGCTGTGTTGGTCCCTTGTCTACACCAGCCAGGCAGGTGCAGCAAGGAGGAGGAGCTCAAAGCTGAGGAAGGCACCCAGCGTGTCCATGCTGCTGGTTGTTCCTGCGGTGCTGGTGGAACCCAGACTGATGTAGAAGGCTATGGTGTAGCTAAGACAGTTACCTGCAACTGATGAGAACGATGACCCAATGCCTTGGAGAGCTCGAGCGATGAACAGCAGGGTGTAGGTGCCTGAGAAAGCAAACACTGCAGAGGAAGGAGAGAGGTGACATCAGGCAGAACTGTGGACTGAGCATTAACACCCTGAGAGGGTAATGGCAGCTTCAGCTTGCACCAGCTTGGGTGCTGGAGGTCCTGGATGCTGCTTGTCCTTTCTTGTCACTGATTTGGGTGACCAGTTCCTCTGCTCTCACCCTCTTGCCCTACACAGAGCCAGTGGTGCAGGCACAGACCAAAGTATTTTCTCCTGTGCTGCTGTGTTTGGAGGACAGACTGAAGGACAATACTCACTGACTGTGGAGAGGAACATGATGACGAATCCGATGAACATGGGGATGTGATACCCTATCCTGCAAGGGGAGAAAAGAGGCACCATCTCAAGGAGGATTCCTCATTCCAGGATGAGGTCTGGTCTTGCTGCCCAGCCCTAACACGCACATCTCTATTCTCCTGAAGATGTGGATGTGAGATTTCATGAGCAGGTAGGAGCTGCCTGTCCCTCAGGGCTACACCCAGGTCTCTGACCTACCTGTTGGTCAGGAGCCCTACGGAGGGGTTGACCACCAGCTGTACAAGAGCCTTGGAGGCAAAGAGCAGCCCTACACGGACATTTTCCTTGGCAAGGAACTCCTCACCCTCCAGGCAGCCACTCAGTGGTGGTGGGCTGCTGGTGGGGGGCTGTGGCGGGGGGCTGCGCTCTGTCCTGTTCACCAGCTCCGAGGTGCTGGCGGAGCCTGAGACAGAGACAGTCACCGTGGTGTTGTCAAAATAGGAGAACACTGAAGAGAAAGGAGGCTTCAAGGCTGGAGGAGCCGTCTCAGTCCAGGCTGGGGCAAGAGACCTGTTGGCACCTTCATATTCTGTTGCATAAAGGAAGGTTGGGACGATTGGTACTGGAAGAAAAGCCAGAGAAGGGATTAGTTAGTGACTGTATTCAGTTTGTTGACTTGGCATGTGGCTGAACTGAATGGTGCTGGCCAGACAGCAGCAAGCTCACAGCACTCAGCCCTCCCCACAGCACAAGGACCTTGCCAGCATCACCCAGAGACCAACCAAGGGGCTGAGACCCCAAGGCAACACCCAAAGAGCACAGCAAGAGCCGCACACCGTACCCACAACCGTCAGCAGCATGTTGTCCAGCAGCAGCGCAACGAACACCACCACCAACACCAGCCTCCGTGACGCCCTGCCTGTGGCCAGCCAGCGCCAGGGCACACGCTGGGCATCCAGTGGCATGGCTGAGGACTCAGAGCTCACAGCTTGGCTCCTGGTCTTCAGGACTGAAGGTCTCCTACAGCCTTTAAAGAAAACAATCTGGGTTACAGCCTCCCCCAGCTCGCATGCCTTCTCCCTTGAGAAGGCAGCTGCTGAGGTCGCTTAGTGTCTGTGTCCTCCAAGAGCTGGAGGCTCTTCCCTGCGAGCTGGGACCACCAGCTTTGCTACCAAAGACTGTGGTTTTATCAAGCTTGCTTTTAACGTTGCAGATGGAGTGTGCTCTAACCCATTTCCATTCTCCTGAGACATCTTGTACCTGCTCCAAGGCATCATTTAAGTCTTCTTCCAAAGACTCAAAGCACAGATCAAGACAGTAGCTTATCTGTGGTAATCTCTACATCTTTTATTCCATGTTTGTTCTTTGGAGATTAAATTAGGTCTCAAAGGAAATTCATTTACCTTACATGTCTTTTCATTTGACCTAATTGAAATGTCATGGCAAGATACAGGACTTAAAAGCTGAACATAGGTGATTAAGATCAGAGCTTCAGAGGGATGGAGAGAAGATTGCTTGCTCGGCCACACTGAAAATATCAATCAGAAATTTGCACTCACCCAACCCAACAATTAGCTATTTATGTTCTTACAGCTCATAGGCACTTCAGAGACTAAGTGGCAAAATGGATGGAGCTGAGTCCAAACTATCACTCTTTCCAATACTCCTGCGGTTTCCTGAAATCCCAGCCAATTATATTTATCAATTTTTAATTAAAAAAACAAACCATCCAAGCCCTCTATCATCGAATATGAGTGCCACACAAGTCACTTCACTGGGAAACGGGTGTTTCTCCCTGTACCTCCAAGTAGCAGCAAAGACCAAATAATAGACTTAATGCAAGAGAAGATACATACATAAATGCATATATAAATTAGAGAGAATGGGTAAGGAAGCACAGGCAGCAAAGACATGGAGACTAGCCCTTACATCTCAAACCACAAACCCTGTCCCCTTCTTGATGCAAGCCTGTTGCTTGGAGCAGAGGAAAATGAACTCTTACCCTGGAGCCCATCTCGGTGCGAGGAGCCAGCTCTGCTGTGAGAGGTGGTGTGGTCTGCAGCTGCTGGTCCTGGAGCATTTATGATTGCCTTTTATCAGAAGAGGATATGAGTGTCCTTCTTCCATGGAGATTTAATTGGAACCTCAAACAAGTTCCATTCCGCCCTGCAGCTCCCTCTGCGTCAGAGCTGGATGGTGGGGTGGGCTGAGCAGGACAGGGAGGAGAGAGGCAGTTGTGTTTATCTGCAGCAGAGGCACCTACTTACCCAGCTTTCATCAAGCTTATGTCCCTCCAAGCACCTTAACTCTTCCCTGGGTCTGAGCATGCTGCCCTGGGACTGCACAGCGCTCTGCTCGGCCCCACTGTACGAGTGGCAGCAAGCGGATTCATCGCTGGAGGCAAGGCTGGCATCACTAACTGACCCTGGGAAATGCATTTATAAAATATCTAATCATCTAGGTCTCGGGCTGCTGTCCAATGACTGCTGGCTGTTCTGATGCTTCCTGAAGCTGCAGGTCCCTCATTCCAACCCTGACTCCGTGTGGCACATCCCAGGGCAGAACCACGCAGATTGCACCGCCGAGCCCTGCAGCACCCCCAGGGAGTTATGGTTATAAATCCAAAACTTGGGGAGCACAGTTTGATGAAAGAGGGACATCACATCAGTCGTTCTTCCCTGCTCCCTCTGCACGTGTTTGTGTGTCACCGTGGGCCCTACGTGCGTGTTTACCGGGTTGAGCCCACGGGTGTTGGCAGCAGGTACCGGTGCGTGGGCTGACGCCTGCGTGCACAGGGCACGTGGTGAAGGAGATGCATCAGCCAGCAAGTGAGGAAGGACTCTTTGTGTGGGTGGGAGAGGCTTCTGCAGGGTACAGAGCTGAAAAGGCAGCAGCTGGGGGTGCTTCTGAAGGGTCTGCATGGAGGCTTCTCATGGAGATCTGCATTGCTTTTCAGCCTGGGAAGGACCTGCACATCCAGCACTCCCCAGGGCAGGTGGTACCAGTCACCGCTGTTCCTGTGGGATGTGGTACAAGGAGCTTCCTTCAAAACATCCCTTCTCAGGCAGGTTTTTCTGTTAGGTGCTGAATTAGAAGGAAAATAAACTGAAAGAAAGCTCTTCAATGGAAATACGTCGCTGGGATTCAGGCTGTGGGCTGGTCCATAGGATGCTGACAGGGTCTCTGCCTAATCCACAATGTAGCTCAGCTTTCAAGGATTTCCAAGTTTGTAAGTGTGCTGATAAGCATTCATAGTGGATGGAAGTATTTTTAAGGGCACAATGCACCGATCCAGCTTGTGTTTCCTGAGAGGTACAAAGCAATCTCGTCTTTCCATGGGGTATCCACAGGTTCTGGTCCCTCTGCATCTGAGTTCTGCCCCTGCCTCCTCCCCACAGAAAGATGCTGATAGTGGGGTGCCCGTTCTCAGCCTTTCCCAACGCTGTTAAGGTCTGTTTGATCTCCAGGATCAAGGAGAGATTTCTTGGACTAACAAGGCCAGTTTCTCATAAGCAGAGCTGGATGTGAAACGATATCCATGCATGGGTGAGTTACTGCAAATCCCATTGCCAGTGTGATCTCTTTTCTTCCATCATTTTCTTAAACTTTTGACACTTTCCTCTGTGATTTCTTTTTTTTTAAACCCAAACTGATGCCATCATTCATTCAGGATACAGAGATTTACTGCAGAGAAGGAAAATAAATCCTAAACATATTCACCTTTCCTCTGTTGGCATGTAAATCTGCCACTGAGGCCATTTATCTGGCTTCAACATAGCCAAAACCTATTGCCAATAACGTGAGATGAGTACATCCTCCCAAAGAATTCCCTGTGTGTGCATTAGAGCAGAAGTTGAAGCCTTTAAATATGTTTCACGAGCTGAGAATGGAATGGCTAAGCCTGGAAATGACTTTCCAAGTATGTGCAGAGCAGGCAGGGGATGAGCAGTACAGCACTACCATCTGCTGAGGGAGCTCAGAATTGCTCGGCTCTGCCTTGGGCTCTGGAGAGAAAAGAATTCAGCTTCTCCTCCAGGTGAGGAGGGGCATGTGGAGACGGTGGTTTGGGGTTTTTTGTCATGTTTTGGTTTTTCTCTTGTGCGTGTGGCGTCCAGCAGGGAGGAACACACAATTCAATGGATGAATTTTAAGTGAAGCCAGGAAGCCAGCCAGCCATTTTATGAGGTGCAATCACCCAGTTTCTAGACCTTTCTTACTGCAAACTGTTCACACCATATTGATTGGTTAGTGATTATAACGAGCTCTGATAAACCTATCTGATAGCTAAACATCCTTAGTTTACCTTCAATACCTAAAAGCATCCCCACACCTGCTGTTTGACCCTCTTGTTATGGCTGGTTCCTGACATGTTCTGTTACTCCCAAATCCCTTCCCATCACTGCTGCTTGGTTCAGGGCAGCCTGTCCCCCTATCAGCAAGGCCGCTGTGTTTGGAGAATGGGATTATTGGGATCCTCTCAGCATGAGGAACTTGTCCTGTCTCATGGGAACAGAAGGATATTGTCAGGGCCTAAATCTTGGGAGAAGAGAGCTAGGCCGCGGGCAGGCCTGCTGTCTGCCTCAACCTGTGGGCCCCAAGGGCAGCACACACCATCTCCTTGGGCAGCTGAAGGACACTGAGTTGTCCCATCACTTGTTTTTGTGGTGGTGATGGGAAGATTTACTCAGACATGCTTTGGGAACGCTTCCACTTCTCCATCCAATTTTTCCAGGCAGTTCTCTCTGAGTTTTGTTGCTTGTGGGGTTTTTTATAACCATATGTAATTTTTTCCCATGTGTTTAATGTTTGGGTTTTTTTCCAATAACCCTATAAAAAAAATAAAAGATTTCTACAATTTTCTTCCTGGCCAGACTGAGGTAGTAAAGTATAGCAAACGTTTCTGATGTAATGATGAAGAGTGGAAGAGAATTTATGGGCTGTCTGGAGACCCAGCATAGGATGTGGGCCTGAAAAATTGCTGAGAGTGGACCTCACACTGGCTCTGTGGGCTCATTGGGATTCTGGTGTGTTCCATCGACAGCAGGGTTGGCACAAGGAGATTGCTCTCTGAACCACAGAATCACAAGGTTGGAAAAGGCCTTTAAGATCAAGTCCAACCGTTCCTGGCCTGTGCTAAACCATAGGCCTCAGCTGGATCCTGTGTCCAGAGCTGGGGCCTGCAATACAAGCAAGATGTGGGGCTGTTGGAGAGGGTCCAGAGGAGACCAGGGAGATGCTCAGAGGGCTGGAGCAGCTCCCCTCTGGAGAGAGGCTGAGGGAGCTGGGCTTTTTTCTCTTTTTTCTCTTTTTTCTCTTTTCTCTTTTTTCTCCTTTTTCTCTTGTTTTCTCTTTTTTATCTTTCTCTTTTTTCTCCTTTTTCCCCTTTTTCTCTTTTTTCTCTCATTTTCTCTTTTTTATCTTTTTTCCTTTTCTCTTTGTTCTCTTTTTTCTCTTTTTTTCAATTTTTTCTCTTTTTTCTCTTGTTTCATCTTTTAAATCTTTTTTCCCTTTCTCTTTTTTCTTTTTTCCCTTTTTCCCCTTTTTTCTCTTTTTTCTCTTTTTTCTTTTTCCCTTTTTTCCCTTTTCTCCTTTTTCTCCTTTTCTCTTGTTTTCTCTTTTTTATCTTTCTCTTTTTTCTCTTTTTCTCCTTTTTCCCTTTTTTCTCTTTTTTCCTTTTCTCTTTTTTCTCTTTTTTTCCTTTTCTCTTTTTTCTCTTTTTTATCTTTTTTCCATTTTTTCTCTTTTTTCTCTTGTTTCACCTTTTAAATCTTTTTTCCCTATCTCTTTTCTCTTTTTTCCCTTTTTTCTCTTTTTCCCTTTTTTCTCTTCTCCTTTTTCTCCTTTTCTCTTGTTTTCTCTTTTTTATCTTTTTTATCTTTCTCTTTTTTCTCTTTTTTCTCCTTTTTCCCTTTTTTCTCTTTTTTCTCTCATTTTCTCTTTTTTTTCTTTTTTCCTTTTCTCTTTTTTATCTTTTTTTTCAATTTTTTCTCTTTTTTCTCTTGTTTCATCTTTTAAATCTTTTTTCCCTTTCTCTTTTTTCCTTTTTCTTTTTTCTCTTTTTTCCTCTTGTTTTCTCTTTTTTATCTTTTTTCCCTTTCTCTTTTTTCTCTTTTTTCTCTTTTTTTCTCTTTTTTTCTCTTGTTTTCTCTTGTTTTCCCTTTTTTCTTTTTTTCCTCTTTTCCTCTTTTTTCCCTTTTTTCTCTTTTTCCCTTTTTTCTCTTTTTTCCCTTTTTTCTCTTTTTCCTCTTTTCCTCTTTTTTCTCTTTTCTCTCTTTATTTTTTGCTCTTCCTTTCCCTTTGTCTTCTCTTTCCTTTCCCTCTCCCCTTTCCCCCTTCCCCCCGTTCCCCTCCCGCCCCCCCCCCCGTCCCCCAGCACCCGGGACAGCTCCCGCCGCTCCCCCCGCCCCGGCTCCGGGCGGGCGGGGCCCTGCGCGGCGCCGCTATATCAGCGCATGCGCGGCGGGGCTGGGCGCTGCGGAAGATGGCGGCGGTGCGGGCTGTACGCGGGCTGGTGAACGGCGCCGGGCCCGGCGGGCCGCGGGAGCAGGTGGCGGCTCTCACCCGCGACTACATCTCGCAGCCGCGCCTCAGTGAGTGCGGGGCGCGGGGCGGGAGGGTTCCCCGGGGTGCCTCAGAGGGTGGGCCCGCTCCGGGGGCGGGCGCTGGCCGGGCCTCAAGCAGGCCGGGTTGGGCCGCAGCTCCGGAGGGTGAGGCCGGCGGCTTGGGCCGCTCCCTGAGGCAGAGCCGGCCTCCCCAGCCGCCGGGCTGCCCCGGGGGTGTGCGGGGGGTTTCTGGGCGCCCCTGTCCCACCGGTGCTGGGCTTTTCATTCCCTCGGGCGCTGCGGTGCTGCGCTCCCGGCTTCGTCCTGTCTGAGCGCCGGAGCGCATCGCAGGCTGACCCCGGGGGCCTGTGTCCCGCTGGGTAGCGCAGGCCGGGCTGGTGGCCTTCAGGAGAAGCCGTGCGTTGTGGCAGGAACCGAAAGCGGCCGTGGGTCGCAGGGGATGGTGTGGGTCGTGTTCCTGTAAAGCGAGGTTGAGAAATGTGCTGGAAAAGAGGAAATATAATAGTCTTGAAAAAGCCTGTATTGCAGTGTAGTTGGGGGAGAGCCAAAGCTGCTTGAAGGTGGGATTTTTGCAGCCTTTTTTTTGGATCTAGGTAGTGGTTTCATGAGCGAGGCTACCTCCCTGCCTAAGTAGCATGAGTGCTTACCAGGTGCAGCCAGGGAGCTTCTCTGCAGTGGTATCTTTGGAAACGTCAGCCTGGTTTGAAAGCCCAATCTATCCTTACCATTCCTGCTGTGCTCTAACTGGAGTGGAGCCTTCTGTCAAGGTTGGAGCCAAGGTGACTTCATATTTGACTCATGTGTTTCCATGTAGGCTTTGGCTTTAGCTCAAGCTGGATATAGAAAACATTCTGGTTGCCTTTGGCTTGTCACAGAGCTGGTTGGTCTTACTGGAAATGGGAGCTTTGAGTTCCTGGTGAGCTGCTTTCAAGGGGAATTGATGCTGATTGATGTCCAGGAAATGTCTTCTTGTGGACAAAAGCAAGGAGTGTGAGCCCTGTCCTGCTGGCTGAGGAGGAAGTGCTCATGAGACAGTCATGAGATGAAATGCTTTGCTCAAGATAACATTTTCCATTTCTCATGGACAGTGGGCAGCAAGCAGTTGCAGTCTGAGCAGCATCCTCCCTGTAGCGTAATGTCTGTGCTGTTCTTGCTCCGGTGAAAGGAGCAGCCCAGCTTGTGCTTTTAAGACTAATTTAGGGATGCCTGTTGTGCCTCAGTGTTGAGGAGGATTTTCACAAGAGTTAAAACCAAGATGTAGGTGTTCCACCCTTAGACCGTCTCCCAGACCCAGTGACCCTCAACCCTTATCTGATGCAGGTTTGATTATTGCTCTTAAAGAGATTACATTGCAACAGTTCAAACTGCTTGCTTAAGTGTAAACACCATGGTGTTGGTGGTCTAGACAGCACACCGTGGGTGTGCCAGACTGAAGTGTCTAAGCCAGACGATTCCCTGAGGCCTGGTGCTGGTGGAATTGATGATCTTCCCTTGTACCACGACTGCCTGATTCCTCTGCCTTGTAGCATGACTGGGAATGCCTGGTGGGATGTCTCCTGTTCTGCAAATGGCTCTGCTTGCTCATATTTCCCTCCCAGGGATAAGTGATTAACAGTCACTCTTGGTCACTGTTCCTTGTGACCTTGATTAAAGCTTTGACTCAACCTTTTATCTGTGGCTCAAGTGATGCTGGGCTGATGGAGGTGAACTTTGGGCATTCAGTGCCTCAAAGGTTTGTGTGCAGTGCTAATATTTGAGCTGCAGATGTTTAAGACATGAGCCTTCTGGTGAGCTGGCTCAGTGTGGCCTTCAGTCCATCAGGTGTCAGTCCTTAAGTTAAGCCAGGATAACCCAACAGTAGGAGGAGTCTGGCTGAGATGAAAGTCAACCTTTTGTAGTGAGCTGACCTTTTTTCAGGAGACAGGGAAGGCTTTATAAAGCTTCCTTTCCCCAGTGCCCCAAACCACACAGCTTACTGGGGAAGCTGTGATCAGCACTTGAGATGTGCTTGCTTCACTAAGGCCAGGCTTTTGTGTTTCAGTGTTGTGCAGCAGGACACTTCTGTGGTTAAACAACAACAACAAAAAAGCAACCTTGAAGTTGAGTACTGATAATAAGGTCATCTTACCATTTGCTGGGTGCAAATTGTGGTGGCACCCATGATTACTCCTTTATCACAAGTTAAGGATGTTATGTCTGCTCTTTAAAGATCTTACAGCTGTCTCTTTTGTTTAGCCTAAAATGCCAAGCCTACATACTATTGGTGGCACTCAAATTGCCCCTGGATATAGACTGGCAGGGCGTTTCTGTGACAGACAAGAAAAGGGTGGTATGGTATAGCTTGATCTTACCTCAGGTGCTTTGCAGGTAGCAGCAAAAAGCACTCTGGCCACACAGTTCAGTACCTAATCCTTCTTGTAGAGTTCCTAATAAACACAGAAGTGGTCCAGAGCTGGGCCCACAACGTTCAAACCTGGGAATGAAACTGGGCAAACATTATGGAGGAGGCTTCTGTTGTTCTGAGGAAGCACCTGACCTGTGGCTTGCTTTCTTTCAGCTTACAAAACTGTATCTGGTGTGAACGGTCCACTGGTTATCTTGGATCAAGTTAAGGTAAAGATTCAGGTTATTAATCACAGAATCACCAGGTTGGAAAAGACCTGTGAGAACATTGAGTCCAACTATACCTGACCAGTACTAAACCATATCCCTAAGCCCCTTGTCTACCTGTCTTTCAAATATGTCCTGGGATGTTAAATGGATAAAGGATTTTCAGGGAGAGTTTATGAGAAGCTCTGGCAGGTCAAATCCAGACCCTTGGGAAATTCTGCTGAGCAATTTTAACCACAAGTTATGTTTCTGACTGCTGAGAGAAATGAGAAGACACAAATTGCTGTAAAGCTAAAGAAGAAAGGGACAGGAGTTGAAAGTGTTGGGGGAAAGAAACAGTGTTTCAATTTTACCAAATCCCCCAAAATGTTATGTAAACTTGAACACAGAAATATACAATTCACTTCCTTCTTGACCTTTTTGTTACCAGAGCTTGAGTGCTCTGTGAAATTGAACTGTAAACAGTTTGGGTTTGTGTTCAACTCCCTGACAAGTTACTGTTGAAGGTAAGCAACAGATGCAGGCAAAACCCAGCTTATTTTTCTTGTCAGATGCCACATCACAGCTTTGTGTTCGTGTGTCTAGGCTGCTGGGGTTTTTTTGACCAGGTCTTCCTGCAGCTCTGAGCAAATGCTGGACAGTCCCTATAAAAATGCCCTTGGCCTGATACGTTTTTGTTGTCTCAGTGAGCTTTGTTTTGATGATTAAAATAAGTTTATAAAAAAAAAAAAGATGCTAAGTTTGAGCTTGCTTGAAACTGGTAACTTTTTGGGTTAATGACACTTCTGGGTGTTAATGTTTGCCATGTTTTTTCTTGCTCATCTTCAGTTTCCTAGGTATGCAGAGATTGTCCATCTGACTCTTCCTGATGGCACCAGAAGAAGCGGGCAGGTTCTGGAAGTCAGTGGCTCCAAAGCAGTAGTTCAGGTATGAGCAGGGACAGGACTGTGTCTGGCTGCAACAGAAGAATACTTTAGGGATCAGTGTGTGTCTGAGCTGTGTCAGATCTATCTTGTGAGACATTCTTTTGCTACTGTAAAGTAGAAAATCACCTACTTATTCCTGCCACTTGTGCTTGGAGTAATTTTACAAGATGGAAAACTGGAGCACGGTGACTTTTTAGTTGCATCTCCCCCTAGATTAAAGGAATTGTAGTGTAATTGTAGAGTATTTATTAGATGCAAGATCAGCTCCTGTGCTGTGTGGGTGCAGGTATTTCTTCTAAGCAGCTGTTTCTTGTTAATGTTAATTCTTATCTGAAGAACTTTACCCTGTTGGCACAGGGAAATACTTGAGATCAAAGGAATGGCACTGGGCTTGGCTGCTGCTCATACCTCATGAATTCCCTTTAAACTAGCTTTTCTGTAGGGTTTTGTACTAGCAAGCTGCTGTTGAAATCCTCAGCAGAGAGCGCGCTGCCTTGCTTTTCTGCCTTGTGGCTGATTAAGTTCTCAAGCTGTGAAGCAGAGTTCTGGTGTGTTTTGTAAAGCACAATACTTACCCCTTTCTTCTGTGTGGCTTTTTTTCCTGCTACATGTACAGGTATTTGAAGGAACTTCAGGTATTGATGCTAAGAAAACCTCTTGTGAGTTTACTGGGGATATTCTTCGAACCCCTGTGTCTGAGGACATGCTTGGTAAGCAATTGCATCTTGCTTTAAAGAAGGAGCAGACTCCTCATTTATTAATGTGTTTTCAGTAATTTACAGTTTGATTTTATTGCTGTTTTTTGCAGGCAGAGTATTTAATGGATCAGGAAAACCTATAGACAGAGGCCCCATTGTTTTGGCTGAAGATTTCCTTGACATCATGGGTATGTTCCTTGTCCGTTTCTGATATGGAGTTAAAGAGAAATCTGGTGTTTGACTTTTGAATGTTGCCATCATTTTGATTTTGAACATAGGATCTAACTGTTAGAGGAAGTTTCATCTGATTTTTTTTTAAGTATGTGTGGCATCAAACTCTAATTTAGACAAGTGCAGGACGGTCAGGCAGCAGAAAATATCTGTTTTCAGTAATGCTTGGAAGAGCTTCTTTGAAGTATGTGTAGGCTTTCTTAATTATACAGCCTCCAAAGATAAAAAGCTAATAACCTGACAGGCTTCTCTTGAAAGCACCCTTACTATTACGTGCCCATAGAATGCCAGAGGCTTAGGATCTACAAAAGGCTCTGGTTTGATCAGGCACATCTAAAGATTTATAGGTCTGACAGTGCTTCAAACTCGTGCATGGAATAACATGTGTTCTCTCAAAAAATGTAACAGGCCAGCCAATCAATCCCCAGTGTCGTATCTATCCAGAAGAAATGATTCAGACTGGCATTTCTGCTATAGATGGTATGAACAGTATTGCCAGGGGACAGAAAATCCCCATATTCTCAGCTGCTGGCTTGCCCCACAATGAAGTGAGTACTCAAAGCTGCTCCCTAAACAGTGCCTTGCATTTCACTGGGGTTAAAAAGTAAAGTAAATTAAAATCTAGTCTGTGTGATGGCATCAAATGTACAGATGGACCAAAATGATATTATTTCCCCCCTCAGATTGCAGCTCAGATCTGTCGCCAGGCTGGCTTGGTGAAGAAATCCAAAGATGTAATGGACTACAGTGAAGAAAACTTTGCCATTGTGTTTGCTGCTATGGGTGTAAGTCGGTGTTGTGGGAGGAAAACGATGCTTGTGTAATAAGTAACCCAGTGCTGAGAGTAGCACTGACTAATTTCAAATGTTACTGGTTTAAAAGTACACTAAGTAGGTCTGACACAACTAAACAGTGCTAAATTGGCTGGCTGAATGGCTGCAAAGCCCAGATGGCCACAAGGACTGTACCAAAGCCTGTCTGATCAGATAGAGTATCTTAAACTTAGAATTTGTAGCCTGGAATTCCAATAATGAGTCGTTCTGGGAACGTAGAGGAGTCTTCAGGGTAGATAACGTTGTTTATGGATTATTAATTGGGTGTTTGGGCCTTAAAATGATGCAAAATGGAGTATGCTAAAATCTGATCTGGAACTGATGCTTTAATCCTGTGATTTAGGTGAACATGGAAACTGCTCGGTTCTTCAAGTCAGACTTTGAGGAAAATGGGTCCATGGACAACGTGTGTCTGTTCCTGAATTTGGCCAATGATCCAACGTGAGTAGTGACACTGTGATGGTTGGGGAGAAAGCAGGGAAGAACAAGTAACCTGGAAGCCAAAGCCTCGCTGGTGCCCTGCCAGGTGTCACTCTGACTGGGTGAAATGCTGGCACTCCTGTTGGTGCACCTAGCAGATTTTTTCCAGAGGGTTTTAAAGTATTTGTCACTTCAACCTGTTACCTTGCAGCCTGAAAGCACTTGTCACAAGTAATGCCCTCCTGTTCTATTTCAGCATTGAGCGCATTATCACGCCTCGCCTGGCTCTCACAACAGCAGAGTTCTTGGCATATCAGTGTGAGAAGCACGTGCTGGTCATCCTGACAGACATGAGCTCCTATGCTGAAGCTCTGCGAGAGGTATACAGTCATTAACTCCTGCTGGCTGTGGGCAGGAGGGGTTCAGAGTGGAGAGAGGGGAATGTAAACTTACGCACCAGCGGTTACAATTAAGTTAGAGCATTCTCAAATAGCCAGTGAGGCTTTTAGTTAATCACTAATTGTCTGGGGTTATGCTCAGCAGTTAAAATAAGCTATTGCCTCTGTGATACCCAGGCTTGTGCTTGGTTGTGTCAGGCAGTTTGATATCACAGCTTCTGACTTGCCCCCCTGTGTCTTGTCATACATGGTTGTGGTGACAGCCTTCTCTTAAAAGGGGTCTGTGTGGCTGTGTTTGGGTCTTGCCTGTGAGGAAGAGGTACTTCAGGTTGCTAGTGTAGCTTAATTAGGGGAAAAGGTGGGTCTGTGTGAGTGATCTGACTTCTTGGAAACATTTCTCTGCTTGCCTCAGGTATCAGCAGCCAGAGAGGAAGTGCCTGGCCGCCGCGGCTTCCCAGGTTACATGTACACTGACTTGGCTACTATATACGAGCGTGCTGGGCGTGTGGAAGGCAGAAATGGCTCCATCACTCAGATCCCCATTCTTACCATGCCCAACGATGGTGAGTAATTAAAGTGTTTTTACTACCTAGCACTTGGTTTAGACCAAACTGCTGCTGTTTGGACTCAGAGCAAGATAAAGTCCTGTGGCCTTTTGGTTTCCATGTGCATATTGCAGTTCTGGGCTGCCTCCTTGAGTCTGTGCTGCTAACAGAAATGCTTTGCCCTCTTCAGGGCTGTTCTACAGCCTCCTATCAGGAGTGCTTACAGCTCTAATCCTTGCATAAGAGCACTTAGTGATATATGGAGGTACTAACTGGTGGTACTTTACTCTAGAAATCATTTAAATGCAGAAAGCTGCTGCGTCAGTGCTAGATATAAAAGGTCTGGAAACTGTCAAACTGTTGTGTTGTTCTTACAGATATTACTCATCCTATTCCTGACTTGACCGGATACATCACTGAGGGACAAATCTATGTGGATAGGCAGCTGCATAACAGGCAGGTGTGTACCACACAGCTTGGAACCTATTTAAAGCTACTCTGTGCTGCTTTGCAGTGTTAATATTGAAATGATTGGATGTCTCTCTCCTCCAGATTTACCCACCTATTAACGTCTTGCCCTCCTTGTCTCGACTGATGAAGTCAGCTATTGGAGAGGGCATGACTAGGAAGGATCATGCAGATGTATCCAACCAACTGGTGTGTAAAAACCCCCTTGTATTTCAAATACACCTTCCACTGAATGGTCTGTAAAGGGCATGCCAAGCAGCTGCAGTCCAGAACGCTCCTGAGGCTGCTTCAAAGCCTTGCTGAGTGTTTAGTTGAGACCCTTTGAGTTGGAACAGAAACTGCTACGTGGCTGGCTGAGGTAAAAGCCTTTCTGTTTCTGTCCCTTCCAGTATGCCTGCTATGCTATTGGGAAGGATGTGCAGGCTATGAAGGCTGTGGTTGGTGAGGAAGCGCTTACCTCGGACGATCTGCTTTATCTGGAGTTCCTGCAGAAGTTTGAGAAGAACTTCATTGCTCAGGGTAAGTGCCTCTTCCACCAACAGCCCAGTGTGTAGTAACACCTAGGAGGGCTTGTCCTCAGCCCTGCCTGGTGGTGAGATGCTCCCCTGCCCCGTATTTCAGTCTGTGGCTGCTCTCTGCAGGTCCTTACGAAAACCGCACTGTTTACGAGACCTTGGACATCGGGTGGCAGCTCCTGCGGATCTTCCCCAAGGAGATGCTGAAGAGAATCCCTCAGACAACACTGGCTGAGTTCTATCCTCGGGATTCAACTGCAAAGCACTAGCCACAGCTTCATCTCTTAACTCTTGGCTCTGTGAAATGCTGTTTGTTTTCTTTTTTTCATGTGTTGGTGTTTACTTGTCGCCCTTACAATTAAAACCAAGAATAGGTGACTTTTTGTGCCAGTGTTTCAACGTACACTGATACCAGATTTTAAAATATCCTTTCTTCCAAAGCCTGGATCTTCAGGAAAATATTTTAGGCCAGCTCTTACAAAAGTGCAATAGCTATCACAAAGCTTCAGGGTTGGTTTTTCCTTTTTTTGAACTGGACCTTTTTCAGACATTTCAAGGGGAATGTCTGAGGATTACCAGAAATTGCAAATCTTTCCTTTCCAACCAGGAGCACGTGGTTTGGAAAACATGAAAGAGCAAACCTGACTTCCTTTTGTCCAAAGCATCTGCTCAGCCTGATCATGCAGGGTTGCTGTGCTGCTGGTAGGACAGATGGCACTCTGCTGTCCTGCTGTTGTGCCTGAAGACCAGGCTAATCTGCAGTTAAGTGTGCTGTGTGACAGCAGACACTCCTGAAAAATGCAAGTTGATGGGTTTTTTTCCCCCTATAGCTTAAGATTCTTAAATTTAAGCATGAACAGAGGACACTAGGTGCTTTTCCACTAGCAGAGGGTCTCTTCAGAGGTCACAGGCTGGTGTGTTGCTACACGAAGGTAGCATGACAAGGCTTAATGACTGAATGAAAGGTTTCAGATATGAAGCTCACTCCACAAGCTTCCTACTTACCCTTTTTTTTTTTTCCCTCTTGGAATTCTGGAAATGCCAGAGACACAAAACAGCAGCTAAAGTATTCTGAAGCCAGCTGTGTCCTATGGGTGGAACTGTGGGTAATCTGAGGTTTTGTGCTGCTACTGAGGGGGATTCTGAGGTGTGAAACACCCCACTCTACGCCTGACACAGTTGTGCTGGTGGGAGATGAGCTTTACAGCATGTCTTGTACTAAACCACACGACAGGAGAAAGCGACTGGGTGTGAATGGATATTTTGAATTCTGCTATGAAGCCTCTTCCAGGTGGCACTGGGTCCAGAGTCGTGTTTGAAACTGTTGTGGTTTGCACTCCAGGCACAGGTTTGGCTAGCCAGGAGAGCTCAGCATTCCCAAACACTGCAAGCTTGGCTACTCAATTCAGTTTTATGTTGTTCTTTGGGTTGGTTTTACTTTTCAAACTGGTTCAGATGAGGCTCCAAGCCCAGTGCTGGCAGGCTTGCTTGCTTTTTTTCTAGGCTTCTTGTAGTCTTAAGCTCTGGTCTAGCTAACCAAAGCATGTTGCACCTCTCTAAACGCCTTCAGCGCTTGTCTAGGAAGGTGCTAACATGACTCAAACGACAGTGTACTAATTCCAGCTTCCCCTGACGTCTCCTGTGTGCTGTTCTCTCTCTAGTTTGTTCAGTGTTCTCTGTAACTTGGACGCAATAGCGACTTTATTCCAGTGCATTCCACCCTAAAGCTGTGTCAAGTCTATTTTTCTGGAGGGGATGGGAGGTTGGGAGTTGTTGGCATGAGAATACTTTAATGTAGAGAATATCTAAATAAATTAAATATGGAAGGTGTTGAACAAAACAGCAGCTTTTTGTGATTCTGTGGTTGAAAACAACTTGCAGCGTCGGCTGGGGCATCCTGTAGCACGGAAGGTGAGAGGCTGAGATCCACCTGAGACAGGGAGAGGGGGGTGGGATTGTTCCTGCTGCACTCCAGAGAGCAGAGGTCTCCTTTGAGCAGCGTGCACATCAATCCCAGTGGCTCTGGGAGGGAGGAGAGACCTTTCTGTGGTGCTGACTTTGCTGTTCAGCTTGAAAGAGTTGTGCCCCTGATCCGAGCTGCGCTGACACCCGCTGTAAACAGCCTTTGTTCTGACTGATAAAAGCCTTGGGTTTTCTCTTATAACTGTACTGTGCTATCATTCGAGCTGTTTTTTGTACAGAAGTAGAGTTCTTGAGGTAGATGAAGACATTAGCTCATTTTTCAAAATGAAAATCCTCATCCTGGGCTGGTGTGGTGTGTCCTGATGAGAAACACTCCCTGCTCCTGTGCTGTTTCTCAGCAGGATGGACACTCCAGGCCTTCAGTGTTAAATAAGGGGGTTGATTGTCCCCCAGAGCTGGGAAGACTGTGCATTTAATGCATAGGAAGGAGCATCTAGTATGCAAAACACATGTCCCATGGCTAAAGAGTCATCTTCCAAACTCTTTCAACATTTTCCTGGCTGTTTACCCTCAGCTTAACAGTCACTTCTGAGGGGAGAGCCCAGGGTTAGGACACAGGCACAACTCCGTAACCAAGGCCATGGGCTGCCATCTGTTCACATGGGGTTTGAAAACAGGAGTAAAAGGAGAAATTCCAAAGTCTGGTTGGATTCCTGGAGTCCTGCAGCAGGTGCCAGGCTCTGGGGGGGGCAGGTTGAATGCTCCCAAAAGGGGGGGGGGGGGTGAGGGCTGCAGAGCCAGGCAGTGCCTGCCCAGGGGTAACACTGCTCCCAAAATGGCTCAGTGCAAAGCAAAAGCACTTCTGCAATTAAAAGAATATCCACAGCAATTAAGCTCTGCTAATTCCCAGCTGGTGGGAGCAAAGGGGAAAGGAGGAGATGTCTTCTGTGGCTCTGGCCAGGCTGGGGAGCAGCTCTGGTGTGCTGTATTGGCTGCTCTGCTGCAGTCCAGGAGGAGAGGGCTGCTGTGGGTCCTCTGTCCCCTGCAAATGACTCTGCTTTGTTATGAAACAATTAGCAGCACTTCAGGAATAATCAGCCCCCCTGGAAGCAGCAGGGCTCGTGTGGGTGCTCCTCAGCTTGTGTGGATGCCACTGACCCCCTGAGTTTTTCAGGGGTGCTTGTGGGGAGCAGGGCTGGGGCTCTGGGTTACTCGCTGTCACCCTGCACACACAGGCAGGTCCTCAGGTGCTGACAGAGCCGGTCCCACAGACTGGAAGCTGCCAGAGCAAAGAGCCTGAGCTTGGTGTGGGCCCTGGGAGGGAGGAACAACAAAAATAGCTTCAGCTCCCATCAGCCACAGGCTCTGCGAGCAGGCTGGGGCTTGCAGCACAGCTATTTTCGCACTGAGCTGAGAACAGAGCTCCCTTTGCTGGGGAGAAAGGGATGAGAAAGCAAAGGGGCAGGTGGGACTGGGAGGAAAGGGTTGGGACTGGGAGGAAGGGGTTGGGACTGGGAGGAAGGGGTGCCCCTCTGTGTGGCATCAGGCCGGGCTGTCCTGTCATGGAGCAGCTCCTGGCACAGCTCTTAGTCAGATGCTAAACAAACAGCCCGATATTTCACGGCGTGGAGACAGCAGGTACCATGTGAAATGGGACGTGCTGATCTCCCAGCTGCTGCCTGACTGCATTTACATGCTGTTTTCTTTCCCTTTTAGGGTTTTTTTTTTGGGGGGGAGAGGGGGGTAATGACTAATGAGGACTGCCTGGGGGTCTGATCCCCCCTTCACCAACTGATGTCAGCCAGTCGGGCCCCGGGATGAAGCACACGCCAGCTGTCGGCTCATTTAGGAGGGAGGAGAGCAAACACCGGACACCCCCCCACCCTGCCCCTTGGGTTTACAGTTGGGCCTGGCAGATGCAAGGCAAGGGAGCAGGCTGGTGGGGAGAGCTGCTGCGGGGTATTTGCACATCAAAAGCAGCTTTGCCTCCGACCCTGCGAGAGCACGAGGTGGCTCCGTTTAATTGCTCTTTCAAAGGCAACCCTGGTCTTGTCTCTGCTGAGATTTTAGGTCTGACTCTGCCTCCCCCCCCCCCCCCCCCGCCCCCCCTTCCCCATAGCCAGAAACCAGTGCAATGGCACCGGGGTGTTAAAAGAAGATGCAAATCAGCTCTTCTCTGTCTTGAAGCTTATTTGCATCCCCCTGATTAGTTCAACAACTCATTCAGGCTCCTTCTGTTGGAGGATGGTTGGCACACGGGCAGCTGGAGTGGAGCTCACCCAAAGCCTGGAGGAGGCAGGGAGCCCCATGATGGGGGGGATGGATGCACGAGCCGGTGCTGCTGCTGCTCCTGTTTTGCTCCCCATCACCTCAGCTAACTGTGCCCTTGTGCTCAGCCTCTTCCTCAGCCCGGGAGCTCTGGCAAACACCCATGCCACCCCATTCATGTCCAACCAGCCACAGAGGAATCGCTGGGCATGAGGCAACACCTTTACCCTGATATTGTCTGTGCTTAGCTTCTTCCTTCCAGGGCAGCAGGGACCAGGCTGAAGCTGTTTTCCACTCTTCTGCTTTCCTTGCAACCTCACAGCATCCTCATACCTCTGCTCCAGCCCTGCTCCTGGCACCCAGCAGCCCTACAAGGGCTGATTGCTGCTGCTGCCGAAGGCAGGGGATGCTCTGAGCTCTCCCTGGGGTGGGACACAGTTCTTTCTCATCAGTAGTCATTAGGGGTTTGGTGGGAAATGGGTGGGACCTTCACCTTAATGGCAGAAGCAGGCCAGGGTCTCTTGGGCTGGGGGTTTGGCTCCTGCTAAGGAAGTGGATGCATCCTGAGAGATGTAGTTTCTGGACCTGCCCTGACTCCTGCTGCTGCAAAGCCCTGGTAAGTCTCTGTTCTGCTGCATCGCAGCACCTGCAATTTGGTTGTGACCTCTGTGGGACAGGGATGTCCCCAGGGATAACAGCCAGCTAGGGGGGCTGTTCCTTGCTGCTCCTGTGACCCGGATGCATGGAGAAGCCTGGGAAAGGCTTGGCCAAGCCAGCAGCACCCCGCAGCCTGGCAAGTGATGGTCAGAGGTGATGCCTAACAGAAGGTGATGCTCAGCAGAGAGCCCTCACGTGTGGTTTTCTATCTCCTTCCTCCTCAGCAGCTTTCAAAGGCTCTAAAAATAAACTTCCCTCATGCCTCAGGCAGTGTGAGCACAGCCAAGGCTTCCCTGGAAAGCGATGGTGGGAGCTGGGTGCCAGTGCTGGGTGCCCTTTTGGGGAGGGAGTATGGATCAGCTTGAGTGTGGTGTGAGCCCCCAACCCTCCCTCTGTAACTGTTTCCAGTGGCTGTGCTGGCTGGGAAGATGGACCCAGGTTAGGGACCATTTGGGCTGTGCTGGGTCGGGATGGAAACCAGCCTGTGGAGCTGGGAGGGTGAAGCCTGTGGGGGTGTGGGCTGGGAGCTGGGCCAGGTGGATTATCACCTCCTCTTGGATATCCCCCCCCCCCACGTTTGCCAGAGGCAAGTTGTGGGTTTATTTCCATGCATGAGTTATCCCAGCTGCACAGCAGAGATAACGCTGCAAGGCGCTCACAGGGCTGGAAACCAGCAGGGCCAGGTGGAAGGATGTCCCCAAAGGGACCTCCTTTGTGGGATGTGATAAACGGGCTGGGGAGGAGGAGGAGGAGGAGGATGTGAGAGGGGCACAGAACCCTCTGGACGCTGCCACTCCAGGAGGTGAAGTTTTTAAAAATTTATTTATAAATAAAACCATAAAATTACCAGTAGTTTACATCGGACACCAGAAATAACATCCAAAAAAACCAAAATAAACCCCAAAAACCAAACAAAAAACCTGCAGAAAAATAATTCTCTGTACAGGCTGAGCCCGGGCAGGGGCAGGGTGGCTGTGGCTGGCACCAGCAGTGCCACACCAGCCATGCGGACGGTCACACACAGCGTTGTGCAAAGGCAGCACGGCGACCACATCATACAGCGCTGGCTGGGGAGGACACGGGGCTGGGGTTACAGGGAGCTGGGGTGATGGGGGGGTGTCACTGAGGCTGGATGGAGTGGGAGCAGGGCTGGGCAAGGTGGGGAGAGCTCTGCTCCCCTTGGTATTCCCCCACCACCACCGTGGGTGTTTGGGGTGTCACTGAGGCTGGATGGAGTGGGAGCAGGGCTGGGCAAGGTGGGGAGAGCTCTGCTCCCCTTGGTATCCCACCACCACCACCACCGTGGGTGTTTGGGGTGTCACTGAGGCTGGATGGAGTGGGAGCAGGGCTGGGCAAGGTGGGGAGAGCTCTGCTCCCCTTGGTATCCCCTCCCCCACCCCCACCCCGTGGGTGTTTGGCACTGGAAAGCTCCTGGCTGCCTGTGCTCTGGCGTGGGGTGCAGAGGGGGTGCAGAGCCTTCGGTGCAGGGCTATGGCTTGGATGATGCAGAAAATCCCTTCTGGCCTCGCTGAGGCAGAGCAGAGCTGG
Organism: Laterallus jamaicensis coturniculus; assembly: GCA_022605575.1. NCBI lineage: Eukaryota > Metazoa > Chordata > Aves > Gruiformes > Rallidae > Laterallus > Laterallus jamaicensis. Next base: position 2,224,141 of record JAKCOX010000049.1, on the reverse strand, counting down.
GTGCCACCCTCTGTTCCTGACCTTTTGGCTCTCCCAACCATCCTGCAGCAGGTCTGGGCAAAGGCTGGCTGACCTGACGTGGCCCCGACCTACAGCTGCAGGGCTGGAACTGGGATTTGAGGCTGGCTTTTCTCCACTGGACCATGGCTAAGGATGGGCTGTGCTGTGTGCTGGCACCGGGACCGGCCGGGATGCCGTGGGGGGCGTTCGGGGGTGGGTGCGAAAGGCACAGACTGGTTTCTCTGTGTGTTGCCTCTACAGGCTGGCTGGAGCAGGGTGAAGGATGCTGAATCTTGCTGCTTGTGCGCAGCGTGGAGCCCTTGGCCGAATGTACAGGACGGGATTGTGCAAGACCCCCTCCCCATAACCCTGGGATGGGGCTTCCTGGGCGATGATGCCCAGCTCACTAGTGGGTAAACACGTAGTGCAGTCAAAATACCACTGCACTAGCACAGAGTGGTCCTGGCTGGAGACCTCCACCCTGGCAAGCTGGATGCTGGCTGATTCCCAGCTGGCCCATGCCGAGCTGTGGAGGACAGCAGTCACCCCTGGTGACGTGCAGTGGAGCCTTGTTACCCACTTGCCAGGGGCAGGAGGGAATTTTAAGGGCTGGGGTAGAAACCAAAATATTAGTGGTTGGTTTTTGACCAGCTCCTGTTGCTGGGATCCCGTGGATGGAAAGGCACGGGAGGAGATAAGGCAGCTGGAGATCGTGGGAGGGAGCAAGTGAAAGAGTGTGGGGCAAACACAACTGGTTTCCACTCCTTGGATCGGGCTGTGGCTTCCTTGGATCGGGCTGTGGCTTCCTTGGATCGGGCTGTGGCTTCCTTGGATCGGGCTGTGGCTTGGGAATTTCTGTTAATTCTTAAATCCAGTCGCAGGTCTGGCAGCTGGAGAAAAGGGACACTGAGTCCTTGTCCATCAGACAGGGGAACGCCAGGCTCGCTGTGGCTGCGCCGGTCCGGGGAGGAGGGATGGATGTGCCACCATGGCTGAGGGCTGTGCTGTGCTCGTGGGTGAAAGGTGATTTCGGTGGGGGTGTTGGCTGTTACGAGGGTGGGGTGTGCGTGTGTGGGTAGGGTCCTTCCTGAGGCACCGCAGCAGCCGGAGGATGGGTGTGTGGGTGTGCAGCCTGTGCCAGGACGTGGCTCCTTGGTCCCGTGGCACCCTGGAGATCAGCACCGACCAGAGGAAGGTCGAGAAGGTGTGAGAGCAGCGTGGAGCTTCCTCTGGGCTGTGAGCAGGGAGCTGCTGGAAATGTGCCGTGGCCAACTCCTCTCAAAGGACAGTGGTGTCCCTGTTCCCATCCGTGCTGCCACGGGACCCCTCTGAGCCTGGAGTGGAGCATCCCCAGGGAGTTTTGCATCATCTCGTTCCCTGAGGGGAGATTACTTGCTGAAGTCCTGTTCCCATCGCCGGCTTCTCAGTCCTACAAGGGGGCAGAAGGGGGGCGAGGGGGAGCTGCTGGCACGTCACCATTGGCACGAGTTGCTTGTTCACCTCTGTAACACGACAGGCAGCGGAGAGCACCGTCGTGGTGCGATGCGGGGAGAAGGGCTGTCGAGCTGGCCAGGTCACCAGCTCCACTAATAAATACATGGCTCATCTGAACTGTACATGGTGCAGGCTGAGCTGCAGGGCAGAGCTTCTTGCCTGGAAGAGATGCCTGCCCCTGAGCTGCGAGGAGGAGAAGGCAGACCTGGCTCAGATCTCGGTGGCGATGATGTCCTCGTAAGGGACGTCGGCGCCAGGGATGTCCAGCTCGATGGGCTCCTTGCCATCTTCCCCTGCGGCGAGCTGCTGGAGCATCTTCTCCAGGTTCTGGTTCCTCTTGTACATGTGCAGGTAGCTCTGCTGCAGCTGCTTCTGGTAGTGAATCACTTTTTCCTTCTCTTCCTTCCACGTCTGCCGCTCGTGCTGGAAGCCGGAGGTCATCTGCTCGTTGTTGTCCCGTTCAGCCTTCAGCTCTGCCCTCAGCCTCTCCACCTCTCCCTGGAGGGCTTGAGCATCATCCACCACGGTGCAGGGCCTGGCCACATCCCGGGCTTCGCTCAGCTGGTCCTTGAGGACGGCCAGCTCTGTCCGCAGGTCCACGATCTCCTGCTCCAGCAGGTTCACCTTCTCCCGCAGCAGCTCGGACTCGTTCTTCTTGCGCTGGAGCTCGTTCTCACACACCTCCAGCTCCATGGCCTTGGTGCGCAGGGAGCCCTCCAGGTCCTGGGTCTTCATCTCCAGCCCTTCCATCTTCACCCTCACCTCCTTCAGCTGAGCCTTCAGGCTGAGGATCTCGGTGGTCTTGGTGTTGAGCTCTGTCTGGGACTCCTTCAGCTGCTGCTTCAGGAGGGAGATCTCGCCCGACTTCTGGCAGACCTGTGGGGAGGGATGCAGCACCCGGGTTAGAAAGCCCACAGTGCCTTGGAGAAAGCCCACAGTGCCCACGTGCAAGCCATGCTGGGTGTCACAGTTCCACCCTGCACGCTAAATCCAAAACACAGCACTGTACCAACTATGAGAGGGGAAAAATCACTCACTCAGCAAGTAACTCACTCAGCAAATAACTCAGCAAAGCCAGGGACGCTGGGGTGCAGCAGAGACCCTGGCCAGGAAATCCTACCCACAAGGAGATGCCCCGGCGCAGGGAACAATGCCTGGGGCAGGGGCTGGAGGGACACCGCATGCTCTCCATGGGGAGAGCAGAGAGGCTGCTTGTGACCAGCCACGAGGATTTAAGGAACTGATGCCTCTCAGCTGAGGTGCCAGAGGAGAAGTGCTGAAGTCTCCAGAGATCACCCAACCCACAGCTGGCAACTCCCGTGGTGAGTTCAGCCACTCGCTGGGCTCGTTCTGCAAGTGGGCACCCAACTGCACCTCTCAGGGAGCGAAGCACCTAACTCCCATGGGAGCATCCTGCTGAGCTGAGTCTCAAGCTGCTCCCACAGATGGGAAGGGGTTGAGCATCCCGCTCTCGGTGGGACCCTGCAGCTGGGGTTATCTGGGTGGGTGAGCAGATGCTGCTGGATTCCCAGCGTTTTAACAGGGTTTGCTCAGCGATACCCAAGCAGAGAGAAAGATTAAGCTTAAGAGGAGAGTGGAAGGCTTTACTGCTCTCCAATAAATGACTCTGGCAAGCAGCAGTAGTGCCTACCCACAGGTGGGAAGGCAGCTCGAGTGCTCCTCTGGGGACAGCAGCCTGAAAGCCCCCACGCTGGAGGCTGGAAACATGAAGTTATTTTAATGCCTGGGGGCTTGAATGAAGCAGTGATGAGAAGTGCTGGGGGCTTAAGAGGGGCAGCTCAATTATGCCTCCACGTGACAGACTAGGGCTCTCCTCGGCTTTAATGTCTGTCTCCTACAGCCTGGGCTTAATGCTCACGCCGTCTGCTGTGCTCAGCACCTTTGAGGTGCTGCTGGATGCAGGCAGGGCATGGAGAAGAGCCGTGGGGGTTATTGCTGGAGCCAGAGCACCCTCCATGCATATTGCCCTGATGCTCCAGCACTGCTTACCTCCCACTGGGTCTCCTCCAGCGCCGGGGCGAAGCTGGTCTTCTCCTTCTCATAGGACCTCAGTTTGGTCTCCAGGAGGTTCTGCTCTTTCATGAGGTTCTCCAGCTCCTCCCGGAGCTGCTTCTTCTCCTGCTGCAGCTGGAATACCTGGAGGTGAAGGACCTGCTGTGTCCGCTGGGTCTTCTGCGAGGTCTGCTTGAGCTTGCTGTTGCATTTCTGCTTGAGGCCCTCCAGCTCTTCCTTGCAGCGCCGCTGCTTCTCCTCATAAACCTGGCAGGAGCTGACTTCCTTCTCCTCGAAGCTCGACTGAAGCTCCTGCAGCTCTCCCTCCCTCTCTAGCAGCTTCTGCTCCAGCTCCTGGATGGTGGACTCATCCGTGGAGATGGGCGAGCGGATGCAAGTGGTCTTATCAGCAGCGTGATGGTGGGGGCCTTTGCCAGGGTTGAGGATCTTGTTACCTCCATCAGAGAAGGACATGGCCTTGAGGCTCATCATGTTGCTGTCCTGGATGATGGCACACTGCAAGATGTTGTGGGCTGAGCCCCCGAAGCGGCTGATGGGTCCCATGGGGGTGACGAGGGGGTCGAGCTGGTAGCTGCTGCTGGTGCTGTGGGTGGGGAGGCTGGACATGGAGTTCCTGCCGGAGTCAGACAGACCCCCCGAGCACAGCACCGGCTTCAGCTCCTGCTCCTTGCCTTTGTCTGGGGGGTGCAGCTGCTGGGAGAGGTGGCCTCCGTTCTCTGGGGAGGAGTGCAGGATGGCGCTGGAGCGGGGCAGCACTGGCTTGAAGGCGGTGGGCCGTGCAGATGGCTTCTCTGAGCCCTGGGGATAAGAGCAGAGCACGTCAGCACAGACTGACAGCGTGTCATCTGTCCTCCCCCGTCCCTCTGCCCCCAAGGACAAGGATGGCTTGGGTCCCCAGCAAGGGCCAAAAGCTCAGGAGGATGCTGATGGGTAAAACTGCCTCTGTTGGGAGGCAAACAGTGTGTTTGGAAATGAAAGGATACAGATCCTGCGTCTGATCCGAAAGCGGAGGGTGGCCCCAGCACCTCCCCACCACCCCTCTCCTCCTGCTTCCTCAGCACAAGCTATTGTCCCCTGAGCTTTCCCCTGGACCCAGAAAACCCTGCAGCAGGACCTGCAGTTCATGGGGCACCCCCCCACACACACACTTCTGGAGCCACCACATCCCCCTACTAACCACTTCCAGCTGACCAGGAAAGGGCATCAGCTTCTGGGGCGTGGGTGTCCCGAAATCCATGCTGCTTGTCCCAGCTTGGCTGCCCAGCTCCCCGCTGGCAAGGGAGGTATAGTCCGCTCGGTGGGAGCCGTGGGCTTTCTGGCTGACCTTGATGTAAAAGAAGTCCTCATTCTTGCTGCTTTTGGAGCCGGACTTGTGGCTGGAATCCTGGGAGAAGCCGAAGCGGAGCAGCCCGTCCGAGTACCTGTTGAGCTTTTTCAGGTGGGATGACTTCCGGAGCTTGTACTGGGATGCTCGGCAGTGCTTGCTGTGGAAGCTGTGCCCGGAGATGAGGCTACTGACGCTGCCCATGCTGCTCCCAGGCGGGGGGCGTGCAGCGGGGGGAGCGGAGCCCGGCTGAACCACGCGGCGAGGGGTCCGGGCAGCGAGTAGAGACGGGCGCTGCTGAGCTCATAGCAATGATGTCACCGAGCCCAGGAGCTGCGAGCCTGGGGGAGGCAAAGAGAGAGGGGTGAGACAAAGTGGTGTGGGAGGCGGGTGCCATTCTGCGCCCCCGGTCTGGGCAGTGGTGATGATATGGGTGCAGGAACCAACACCTTGCATGTGTGTTTGGGTACAAGCTGGTGTGTGAAAGGGCTTGTGCAAGGTGTGTTGGGGGGTTTGCACCTCAGCATGTGAGTGTCTGGGGGATGGATCAGTGGGTGTCAGGGTGGGGCGGTGTGTGCAGGCGAGCCAGTCAGTCCTCTGGTGCGCACAGGGAGCGGGATGCTCTTGCTGAGGCTGGTACCCTGCTGCCAGCCCCGTGCTGCTCTTCCCCATCCCTCTGCCAAAGCCCCAGGTGAAGGGGGCTGGAAAGCAGGGAAGAGCACGGCTTTTCATGCCTGGGGATGGCTCCAGCAGCCCCCCCCTCCGTTGCCTGCAGCCCCCAGGCTGGCTGGCAGCTGCTGTGGACCAGCTCCGGGCTGTATGGGCACATCCTGCCCTGCTCCTTGAGAGCTGCAGGGTACGGTGTGCCCAGATGGGGCTGGGAGAGTTATAACACACACAGGAGTCTCTGAAAATAAGGAAAAGAGATTTGTAGAGATTTGTAGGTGCCTAGAAGGCACTAACTTCAATAAGCACCCATGTTTCTTGCTTGTTCCGTGCCGGATGGCTCCCATCTCCTGACAGCCACGCTCGGCGCGGCAAGCTGCAGTCACAACCTCTCCTGCATCAGCCTCTCGCTCCCTGATTTCTCTCCAATTATCCATGCTCCTCTTAACCTGCCTGTAAGAGGGATGCTGTGAGGCTTAATTACGCTTAATGTCTGTGCAGCACTTAAGAGGCAGCAGCGCCTGTGTGCTCAGTCTCGTGGTGACGGTTCAGAGGCATGTGGGGCTGTGCGTTAATTCTCTGGGCTATGGGGTTAAAAAAAGAAAGAAAGGGAAAAAATCCTGGCTGCTGGTGGCCTCTGTGTCAGTCGGCTCCTGGTGCTGGGGCTATAATGGAGATGCACCTTCCATTTAGATAATTAAAGGATGAGGTGGGGAGGAGGAAGAGCCGCTCGTAGGCAGATGCTGGTGCATAACTGAAATGAGCTAAATCCCAGTTGCACAGGATGATGAGATTGGACATGTTTCTGCACTCCTGGTGTTGTGAGAAACAGCTCAAAGCTTCCACTCTGGGCAGCACCGGCGCTGTGTGGTCCACAGCTCTCCTCTGGAGCTGCCCCACGCTGGGCTCCCATCACCTGAGCAGGTGTCCTGGGGGTGAAGCATCATCTGACTGGGGAAGAGTGCTTGGGGTCTGCTGGGTGAGGGTCGAGTGATGGAGGGTGCAGACACGGGGTGGGTGCCAGAGCATCCTTGCTGTCCCATCCTCGAGGTGTGCAGAGCTGCTCCAGGTTTTCCCATCCTTTCTCTCCTGCCTTATTCCTGCTCCAGCACAAGCTCCTGAGCAGGGCACCCCAAAACTGCGCTCATCCCTCAGCTTTGTTTTCTTCTCCTCTGTGCCCTGAGCACCCAGATTGATTAAGTGTCAGAGAAAAGCCCCAGAAAGACAGAATATCCACTTTAATCCCTAAATCCATTTTTGGGGGAGATTAAGAGAAGTGAGTAAAGAACCAGGGTCTGAGCTGAGATGCTCAAAGCGATCGATGACTTGGGGCTTCATTCATTCTTACAGGGTGAGAGGCAGAATGCGCTCGGAGGGGGAGGGAATCGCTGCAGGGACCGGGATAACCGGCATCAGGAGGCTGCTCCTGCCAGCGTGTGTTCCTGACACCAGGCCTGTGTCTGTGTGTGTGTGCCTGCTGAAGAGAAAAGGCACTGTCACAGCAGCAACCGCTGCCAACTCCGGCGACAGCATCCCGGAGAGCAGCGCTCAGCCTGAGGCGCAGCAGCCGCTCTATTTACCTATGGCAGAGGTGTCAGGCAGGTTTGATGCCTTAAACCACAGAGCAGCACGGACCTGCTGCTCTGGGGATGCTCTGTCTTGCTGTCGCTGTGGCCCCTTGGAGAGATGCACCCTTGGTTTGGGGTCGGGGTTCTCTTTGGGTGCCTGCAGAAGGCAGGAGGAATGTGGGGAGGGAGAGCTGGGACTTTCCAGGCTCTTGGCAGGAGGTGTTTCAATCAATCCCAACCCTCCTACACATGCCTGAGAGGGTTGGGCATGGCTTTTTTTTTTTTTCTTTCTTCTTCTCTCTTTCTTCTTCTTCTCCCATTCTTTCAATGTAAAAATGAATGCTTTGAAAGCCGTGGAGGAGCTGGCATTCCCACACCCTGTTAGCAGAAGGAGAAAGGCTCTGGAGACACCTGGGAGTTTGAGCAGAGGCACAGGATGCTGCTCCAGCCCTGGGGCACCTCCAAAAAGCCAGGGGTGGGGGGGCACACACCGGATTTATCCCCTCTGTGGCACAGGTTGGCATCTTCCCTTGAGTCAAACCCAGTGACTGTGTGACTCTGTGGGGAGCTGGATGGGTTGGGAGCCAGATGGGATTGCCCAGCCAGACAAAAGCCAGTCATTATGTACATACATATATATTTAGAGGCATACATAGATGTATATTTTAAGGGCTTTTTTGCATGCTTGCAGCAGCCACGGCTCGGTTGTGAAGAGTAAAGAGGGGCTGGGGAAAGAGATGTGATACTGAGAGCGTGGCAAGTGGGGGGGGGGGGGTGTGCCCCAGTCTGTGCAGCTGGGGGTTACTGGAGATGGGCTTGTGCTGGGGGGGCTAGCAGGGGTGTCTCTGTCCCTGAAGCCAAAGGCTGCAGCTCCCAGCCTTGCCTGGCTAAATGCAATTGCTTGAAGCATGGTTTGCTCTGTCACTCCCCAATTAGCAGGGACAGAAAGCCAGGGAAGACACAAACCTGCCTCTCTCGCTCCACTGCTGCTGGAGCCCCTCAGAGCTCCTTTGTCGCTGTGGTGATGGCACAAGCCCCACGTCAGTCAGACCCCCAATGTGATGCTGTGCTGAAGGGACTCTGACCCCCAACGTGAGGCTGTGCTGAAGGGACCCTGACCCCCAACGTGAGGCTGTGCTGAAGGGACCCTGACCCCCAACGTGATGCTGTGCTGAAGGGACCCTGACCCCCAACGTGAGGCTGTGCTGAAGGGACCCTGACCCCCAACATGATGCTGTGCTGAAGGGACCGTGTCTGTGCCCAAATCTGGCTCCATGACCCTTCATGGGCCTTCAAGGGGCTGTTACCAAAACCCACTGGGTGGTCAGCAGGGAGACGCAGGGGTCTGCAGCGATCACCCATGGGATGGACCCCCATTAAACACCCAGACCCCTGGGATCACGGGCTGAACACGTGGGTCCTCCCATTCGTATTTTCACAGAGATAGAGGGGATGGGGGGGGGGGGAATGAATGGCACCCCAGCCGTTGCAGTCATGCCTCCCCTGCAATCACACGTGGGAGAGTGACTCTCCCCATCGCCTCCCTGCTGAATGGGCTGCAGGAATCTCATCTCTTCACAGCACAGATTCTTTGAAACCTTCTTCTTCTTCCTTGTGAGGTGGGTTTTTTTTTTCCACAGGCAGAAGCTTCTCTTCCCCAGACAGGTCTCCTTCCTAAGAGCCTTCGTTTCCTTCCGGGCTTTGTGGTGTTCCTCCCTCCCTGCTGATCCTGCTCTGCTCTGCACCCTGTGGGAGCGCTTCCTTCTCCCCTGCTCTCTCTCGCCTCCTCCTTTTCCCCTCTTGAATTATTATTCATCGTTTCTGTGCAGATGCACCCACACATTTGGGTGTTTGTTGGGAGATGAGGAGATAACACAGAAGCAGCAGCTGCCAAGAGCCGGGATCCAGGAGCCAGCCTCCTTCCTCTTTCCCTCCATCGCTGCCAGGTGATGTTGCCCCTGTTTTACTCTTGTGTTTTGGGTCTTGGAGACACCAGGAATGTGGCCCCAGGGCAAAAAAAAAAATATCCAGGCGTTTCCACAGCTATGCACGTGCCACCTGGAGCATCTGGCATGGTTGGAGGAGGAGGGTGGCTCAACGAGAAGCTTGGAAGGCAGCAATCCTCCTGAGCTGGGTTTGGGACCTGCAATCAAATCTGGGCTCTGATTTCGGGACCCCAAAAGCTAACGAACCAACCAGGCCAAGGAGATGAACCCACCACGGGCTGCACGAGCATCTTGCCCCTCTCTGCTCAGAGCTCAGCTCTCCCCACACCCAGCTGGAGCAGGGCTCTCCAAAAACCTGCTGGCTTCGGTCTGCAAAGAAACGGCAGCAAGAGGGCTTGAAGAGCCCCACCAGCGGCGCCGACCTTGCCCCCCACCCCTGTAATCTTCACCCTAATCGTGCTAATGGGGATGAATTCAAACACCGCCCAGGCAGACGCCATCCTTGTGGTGTTCAATTGTGGCTGGGTGCCGGCGAAGGGCCCCACGACAAGGCTTTCATTCACTGCAGCTCATTGTCCCCGGCTCATTCATTGACATTCATTGGGATCGTTTTGATCGGGAGGCAGGGAGTGAATTGAGCCCGGGATGCACAAAGCACAGCACCATGTGTTCTGCCCTGATTTGCCATGAGTGAAGGGGGACACTCCAGATGAAGAATAACCAGCCTCAATTACATGTTACATCCACTCTAATAGCCCAGGAGTCCATCACACTTAATGTTATTTCAATGAACACTAAGAGAATTCACACCCACTGCCTGGTGCTTGTTAGAGGAGCCTTTGGCAGGGGGTTGGGTGGGCTTCATGCCAGCGCAGCGACAGACCCTGCCACGTCCCTGCCAGTGTCCCCTGGCAGCTGGGCTCCTACACCACGAGCGGTGCCCCTGCTGCAAGCCCTGGAGATGAAGGTGCAACTGCTCAATAAAGGGGGGAAAGCAATGAGAAGGAATCAGCATCTGATTCGAAGCCCATCGGCAGCACCAATCACAGAATCACAGAGGTGGGAAGGGACCTCAAGAGATCATCGGGTCCAACCCCCTGCCAAAGCAGGGTCCCTAGGACAGCTCGGTGTCCAGATGGGGCTGGAATCTCTCCAGAGAAGGAGACTCCACACCCCCTGGGCAGCCTGTCCCAGGGCTCCCTCACCCTCACTGGGGAAAAGTTCCTCCCCATGTTGGTGCAGAGCTTCCTATGCTCCAACTTGCAGCCATCGCCCCTTGTCCTGTCCCCACAGACACTGAAAAAGGGTTGGCTGATTCCCCCTGCAAGCACTGCCTCTCTGCACCCAGCTCCTGCAGGACAGCAGCTCAGGCCAAGGTCACTGACCCAGCCCTTTTGGGAATGCCAAGAATCAATGTTGGGTTCAGCATCAGCTTTGGAAAGAGCTCGAAGGAGCTGTGCACACCTCTGCTCCATCCATTGCACTATCAAGACGCAGTCCTGACTGGGGATGAGTCAACAAGTGGAGTTAATGGGAGAGCAGGGCGAAATTGTCCATGTGATGGTGTAGGCAGCACTGAGGCGACTGGCTGGAGCTTTGTCTGGGGAAGCCAGTACTAGAATAAGAGGAATTTCTCAAATTAACCATGAATCACGTTGGCAGAAGGAGCTTCAGAGGATACCAGCTTGACACCCGCCGTGCTGTGCCTGCTTCCACAGTGTCTGGTCCCTCCCCAGGGACACACTGGTGTTTCCCTGTGCAGGAGCTTGGCTGAGCAGGGAGAGGCTCCTGTCCCTGCCCAGGGACAATTGCTCAACCCCCAGAAAATTGGTGTAAGTCAGCAAAAGTCCCTCCCATGACTTTCAACGTCTGCGTTTCTGCAGAGCCTCGTGCTTTCTCTCCAGCAAATGCTTACTGGACAGTTAGCCTGAGCACAGACTAATAGCACCAGCAAATACGTGGGCTGGAAAAAGCCATGTGTTACTCTTTCTGTCTCCCTAGCCTGAGAGAAGGATGCAGAAGTGAGACAAACCTTGTTGCTGGTGGCTGAAAGGCTGCAACATCAGCCAGCCAGCATTTATTCCCAGGAAAAGCTGGGGGTAAAAAGCTCTCCCTGGCAGCATGGGAGAACTGGGGTTACAGCCCACAGGGAAGTCAGGAGATGAGCAAAGTGACCTGTTAGGAGAGGTCTGGGACACTTTAGGCTTGGAAGGTGGAGTAACGATGTGGTGATGGGGGACAGGACATCACCCACTTAACCTGTGCCTGCCTGCCAGCCCAGTCAGCGAGGAGGATGCTGTCATTAGAAGGCTATATGGGGGACCCTATGCTCCCCCAGCATCTTCCTGCCCTCTGGGGTTGTGTACAAAGAGCCAGCCCAGGTTTTCTGTGCACAGAGCAGGGAGGGGCTCCTGGTGTTGAAACACCTCGGCTCTCCCCCACACAGCTGCAGTTGCAAATCCCAACAGCCTTATCAGGAGCTGGGCTTGAGACGGTCCCAGCCCCCCTCCTATTGTCCCTGTACCCCTGTCTGACCTGGGGGAGGGCTTGTTCCCAGGAGGAGCCAGCCCCATATGATGCACTGCCCTCGCTGGATACGAGCCTGGCAACAGCAGTGCATTGTGGGAATATCCTGGCCTAATCCTCCCAGTTACCACCACCCTCAGCTTGGTCTCTAGATCGATGGCGTGTAACTCTCAGCTCTACCAGGGCCATGCCCAGCTCTCTGCTCAGAACAGAGCCCAAATCTTGGGAGCACCTATCCATCCAGCCCCCACACCCAGACCTCCTGCTGGCAGCCTCACGCCACACAGGTTTGGGGGCTCATCAGTGATTCAAAAGCTGAGCACAGCACCCACACAAGTCATATCAGTCATGCTCCCAGCACAAAGGAAATACTTGCATGAGACATAGTTAAATATTCCTGGGGTGGAGAGAAAGATCTTTTCAGCTTGCTTAATTCCTAAGAGCATCTGGCTTTTCCCGCTAATGAGCAGCTAATAGTGCAATTAAAGCCCTGCTAATTGGAAACTCATAAATGCTTTTTGTCTTTCGCAGGTCTGTGGGCTCGTTGGGGCTGTTGGGTACTCCTGAACCCTGGCTACCACCTCCAGAACCCTGGCTACCACCTCCAGACTGGTGAATTCACACCCCTCCTGCGACAGGCACCAGCACTTCATGGGACACAGCCCATGCTCAGCAGCAAGACCCCACCGTGCCATGGCACCCAGGTCAGCAGCACCCACAGGACCCCTCAGTTAACAGGGCAAGTTCTGGGGAGGGGGTTTTGCAACCCCGGGGGGATGCTGTTGGGAGGAAGATCCCATTGCCAGGGAAGACCCTTGCAGGAGGTACCATCCATGGCAGCCCTTCCCCATGAGGTGCAAAGTGACCTCTCCTTCCCTGGGAGGAAGGTGAAGGGGCCCTTCCATCCCCACCATGGGTTATTTTGGGAGCCGTCTGGGGCTGGCAGCTGGTGCTGGGGTGGGTGACAGCTGAGCATGGCTTTCACTTGGGATCTGCCAGGCCCCTTCTCACGCATCTATTTCCGACCCTGTAAAACACAATCTGCCAGGGTGTGAGAATTGGGGGAAGGGGGGGGGGGGAGAGGGGGAGAAGGGGGCACCCAAAAATCTCCTTGCAAGGGACTGGCTGGCACGAGGTAGCTCAGGGTCTCTGTACATCTTTGCAGGTGCCTCTGGGTGTGGGTGGGAAGTCACAGGGGTGCTGTCCTTTAATTCCCACCTGAGCAGCACTGATGGTCTGAGCCTGGTGCAGAGTCATGGCCCCAGGCAGCAGCCTGGCTGCTGAGTTTTGGTGTCCTACACGTCTCCCACGCGCCTTCTCTGGGGTCTAATCGATGGCAAGGGTTTGCTTGTCCAGTTAAAAATAGCAAGAACTCCATGTAACTTGAGATGAGCCCTAAATATTTCCCCTCCTGGCTTTCCACTTCCCTGGGCTTTGCTCGTGTCTTCCACTGTCCCCCCCCCTAATTAGGGCTGAAACAGTAACGAGGAACCATCAGCCTGGTTATGACAAGATTTCCTCCACGAGCCAATCCCTCACCAGCCTCCACAAAATACCTGGACTAAGGCTCTTCCTGCTGCCAAACTCCCCCAGGAGCACACAGGGGAGCAGCATCCTCTTCATGCACAGGGAAAATTTAGAAGTGGAGCTGCAGGCTGCCATGGAGACAGGGCTCTGTTTGCAATCTTCTCGCCTTTTATTGTCTCTCCTCCTCTTCCAAGGGGTAGGAAAGCAGCCAGGAGCATGGCCAGCATTGCCCCCCATGCTCTTGCCAGCCACCTCCAGCCTTCTGGCATCTTCTTGGTGTATCTGGGGACTGTAAAGCAAACCTGTGCTGCTTCCTTCTCAGCCTCGTGGGGTTCATGTGCAACATGGGTGCATGGTCCCACTCTCTGCTCTCCTTTCTCACTGGGGATGGCCAGGAGGTCAAGGATGTGAGCATGAGATAGGGCTGCTTCCCTTGGGACATACTCCTGAAGTCACCAGCTGGAAGCTGCCTGCTGCAGTGGGAAGCTCCAGCTGCTTCCCTGAGAAACAGGAGGGGAAATAACTGACCCTGGAAGCAGCTGGAAACCTACAATTTCTGTCCTTAGCAGTATCAGAGGAGGAATTTCTCTGAGGTAGAACCTAAAGCTCTTCCAGCAAAGTAGACTTCACCTCAGAGTCTATGCTTGGCTTCACAGCAGCTGAGCAGCCAGCTAGGCTGTGCCTGTGCCATCCTCCCTTGTCTGTGATACCCATTACACTGTGGTTTGCCTAAACCCCGGGTATTTTTGTACCCTGCACGATGCTCAGCCAAGTGGGAGCTGAGAAAAGGCAAGTTCTGCATGTTGATGAAGAGCCAATCTCAGTCCTCACTGTGAAAAGCATCTGCTGCTGCTGTCTTCTCATCCTCCAGCTCCCTCTCTTGCTCTCCAGGCTGTTACATGGCCCCATCCCTGCTCTGCTCGGCCAGGTTTCATTGCAGCAGATGCAGAAGAAGAGAAAAGAATTTATAAAAAGGCAAATTCAGTTGTCACTTCCTATTTTCCTCCTCCTTTTTTTTTGTTTCCCCCCCTCCCTAAACTTGGCCCATTGTGCAAACCACCCCTTTAATGCCTGGCTGCCAAATGGAGCAGTTCTCTCAAAGGGGAAACGTACATCAAGGTTGCAAGTAGTGTTCAATTAAACCTTTAAAGGAGATCATCCATAACTGGCTTGCAGAGGTGTCATTTAATTGTCTAGAAGAAAAATAAACACAGGCACTTGCAGAGGAGAGGGTCTGTAGAGCCAGTGCTGGCTTTTGCTGCTGCTATTGCTGCTGTCTTGCTAGAAGGCAATGAAATACCTATGTGTTCCTTCCAGCTTGCATTCTGAGCTGGAACTTCTGACACCCTCATCTTTGCTAGGGCACTGGAACCTCTGACATCCTCATCTTTGCTTGGGCACTGGAACCTCTGACATCCTCATCTTTGCTTGGGCACTGGAACCTCTGACACCCTCGTCTTTGCTTGGGCAAGGCAGCAAGTGCCCCAACTCATCCCCTCTGCATCTAGGAAACCTGGATGCTGCTGCTGCTGCTGGCAAACAGCCTCGTGTCATCACACAACAAGTTAACACAGAGCTTTTGGAGGCTTTTTCCTTTCCAGCAAGTGCCCAGCTGCAGCCTCTCCAGCTCCCAGAGCTGAGCACTGCTACTACCTTCTGGGGGAGAGAGATGCTCGGTCCTCCAAAAGTCAGAGGCCTGGGAGATAAAGCTCTTTAATATAATGATTTAAAAAATCTTCTTGTTCTAAGGAGGAGAGCACTCACAGGCACTGCTACCCTCTGCTGGAAGCTGGCTTTCAGAGGCTTTGCTCTAAGGAGATAAATGGAGATCTGCTTTTAGCTCAGGAGCTAAAACTTCTCTATGGGAGGAAGAGGAAGGTCTGAGCCAGAGTGCTGCAGTGGGAAGGACCCAGTAGCAAAGCAGTGCAGGGTTGACATTTGCTCCTGTGGCTCTGGAGTTATCCCAGCACTGCTTGTGCAACAGGGGGTCCCCCTTCCCCCAGGTTCTGCTCCCTAAAGCCAGGCAATGGCCATGTGTGTGTTTGCACAGGCTGCTCTTCCCAGAAACCATCTGTGGAGCCTCCCTGCTCCAAGGTGGGGGCTTCTCTTCCTTAAGTGAGCAAGCACAGAAAGCCACCAGCAGCAAACGCTCTGTGCAGGGGGGAGACTTTGTGAATCCACGTGCCAAATCTTTGTACATTCCCTGCTATTTTTAACTAATCCCTAATGGCAACGGTTCACTTCAGTCCTGCCCACTCCCAGCCCTGCTCCTCCACTGCAGTTCTCCCTGACCCAGGAGCTCTGTGCCTCCTCCCTGCAGCCTGCCCCCTTCTCCACAAAGGAGCTTTCTGTCTGGTCTTGCTACCTCCTGGTCTCCTGGAAAAAGCCATGGTGGTAAAACCAAGGGCAGCAGGTAAAACATAAACCATGCAGTAAGTTAGGCAGGGGGGGGTGGAATTTTTAAGACCTCTCAAGGGAAAGAAGTATTTATAACCACACATGCAAGTCAGCGGTTAGGGGGACTAGGGGAAAATAAAAAGGCCTCTGAGCTTCCCATCAGTGCTAAGCTTTTTCAGAGAGCCAGAGGATTAAGGTCTGATGCCTTGGGATGCAGAGCATGGGCAGTGCTGCCTGTGGAAACCACGTGTGGCTCTGTTACAGAGCAGAACAGAGCCACAGTCCCATCCCTGCCAGGCTGTGCTGCTTTGAGGAGCAGTTCCAGCCCCCGTTTCCTGCAGTGGATGCAGTGATACTATCTTTTCACACTTGTCCACGCAGCACCTTGCACCACGGGCTCCGAGCTCTGCTGGGCTGTCTGTGGGTGACAGAGCATCCCAGGGAGCGAGCCTGGAGCTCAGCTCTTGCTGTTGGAGGTGGGGGATGGGTTTTTGAATGGTCTCAAGGGAAGCAGGTATGTGCAACCCAGCTCTCACCTTGGTTTTGTTCCCCGTTGCAGGGAGAGCAGCAGCTCTGCGGCTGCCCACCTCTCCGCATGCCACGCATGCCTCACCTGAGCCTGTGCTGAGCATGACTGGACCTGCCCACAGAGAAGCAGGCTTTCAAAAAGAGGGAAAACGGTGATTTAAGGTCTAAGGGTGTCACCAGAGCAAGGGTGCACAGCGTGAACAGCTCGCTGGGGCAGCCCTGTCCCTGCCTGGCCCCTCTCTGCACCAGAGCATCCACAAGGGCTGGGAGTTCTCCCCTTCTCCAGGATGGAGTCCCAACTGCCTGGGGGGGTGGGGGTCTGCCCTGTGCACCCTCAGCACGGGCAGCCTTGCCTTTAGAAGTCTCCCTGGCCGCTTCAGTGGCTGGCAGGGGAGCTGGCTTTTTCTTGACATCTCCTTTCCCTGCCCGAGCTCCACATTCGTTTGCCTCCCACCGCTGCGCTGCGCTGCCTGCCAGGGAAGAGTGACTAAGGGGTGGGTGGAAAAGAACGACTCGAGACCAATTTAGCAGCCTGCGGTGCCAAGAGGAAGATGGGGAGGGGGGTGGGGGGGTCACCCGGGGAGCAGGAGGGGCATGGGCACAGCTGGGGCTCTGAGGGCGAAGGAGCTTGCTGTGGCAGCGAGCCTGGCCCCTGGAGCACGTGTGTGCCATGGGTCTGCGGCTGGAGCCTCAGCAGGGAGCTGAGAGCATCCCCCCTCCCCCCCCCCCATCGTGCTCAATTGTGTTCCTGAGTGCACTTTTGCAGCTGCCATTAATTGCCCCCACCGCTGATTGCACTGGTGATTTTGCACTTACAATTCTTTGTCCCGCTGATTAATGGCCCTGGTGATTAATTGGGCGATATACACGGCAGAATGGCTAAAGGAGGAGGGGGGGGGAGAGCTGGGCAGACCCTCAGAAAAGCCTGGCTGCAGATGTTAGGTGTGAGCAGGGCAGGTTGGCGTGGCTGACACACGGAGGAGCTGGGGCAGACTGGTGTGTGCTGGTGCGTGGCTGTGGCTGCAGGCTGGTTGGTGTGGGAGGCTGGGGCCAGGAGAGGAGCAGCCAGGCAGGCTCTGCCCTGGCAGGGATTTCAAAGGGAGGTTAATCAGCGTCTGGAACGATGGTATCAGGACGGACGGAGAGTGGAGACCGCTGAGGACTTTTCTTTGCCTTCTCCTATTGCACTTGCTGCAGCCTCCAGTGAGGGAAAACAAGCTCTCAGGAGGAAGGTGGAGAGCCACAGCAATGACTGCAGAAACGCCAGCCTGCTCGGGGAAAATGGCTCAGGTGTGGGTCCCTCTGTGGTGAGTCACACATGTAAGGAGTTTGCAGGCCTCAGCTCCTTGCAAACACCAAAGGGAGAACCACCCCCTTGAGCACTGCTCTGCTAGGGGCAGCCTTGGCTGAGGAGGTGTGAGGGGCACAGCACTGCAGGAAGGGGCCAGCACCAGGGCCAGGGGGGTGTCAGCAGAAGGGGAAAGTGGCAAACTAAATGCAAACTCCCTCAGGAGGAAGGGGGTTGTAGCAGGGATGTGGTCATACGGCCGCTGCAGCTGGGATGGAGGTGTGTAGGCACAGCCATGTGGGGAAGTCACAGCGGGAGTGGGGTCTGGGTGGGAGCTGCCAGGGCTCCCCCAGAACCCTGGGCCAACTTCTGTGCGTGGGACCCTCCTGCCACAGCACTGGGAACCTCCACCCGTGGCCAAATGCTCCTGAACTAAAAGCCAGGTGCTCTTGGCAGGTCCAAGCAGGCATCCAGCCCCTCTGGAGATGGCAAAGTGCAAACTCCTCAGCAAAGAGGGGCAGAGCCGTGCACCGAGCCTAGGAGCCGGCTCCCTGCCTGTTCCCCACGGGGCTCAGCAGCTGCTGGGCTGTGCAGATCTGGCACTGACTGCAGAGCCTCAGCAAGGGAGAGAAGTGACAGCCCAGAGCTGACTCCTGCCACAGCCTCGGCAACGCTCCAGCGCTGCTTTTAAAGGCAGAGAGGTTAATCCCTGGCTTTCCAGGCTGGCTGTACATCCTCCGGTGAGCAGTGACCTTCCCCCTCACCCCCCCCCCCCCCCCCCCCACCACATTTACCTGCCCGCAAAACCCGGCACAGACGCTGAGCATCAACAGACCTGCCTGGGCACCCTATGCGCACCCAAGGAACCGCTCCAACACTTCCAGTGCTGTCTGGCAGCAGGCTCCCCCGCGCTGGCACCCACAGCCCCACAGCGTTCCCATTTGCACACACAGGTACCCGATGCCCACGCAAGCCGCAGCCTCCGGTGCTTGCTAATCCTCTTGCCACCCACGCTGCCCACCCGCTCGCTGCCCATCCTGCCACACGGGCACCACCGGCAAGTGATTTCTCCCACGGGCAGGCAGCTCCTTTCCCGAGGCTGGCTCAGCCCCGATGACAACAAACCAAAGGCATCTTGCTCTCCCCGGAGAGCTCGGGGACTGTGTAACCAGCCGCAGCCTGCACCAAGGCGCTGAGCGAGCAAGAATTTCCCCGCCGCCTTGACAAGAAGTTTTCCGGACTTCAGAGGGAAGTGGAAAGACGGAGCTGAGCCCCGGGGGAGCCTCGGCAGGCTCCGACCCGGCAGAGCTCGCAGAGGGATGTGCTGCCGGGAAGGGGGGGGGAATACACTGGAGGGACACACACACACACACACACACAGAGAGGGATGCGCTCTCCCGGGCAGCTCCCACCCCGCCGGCTCAGGGCAGCGGCTCCCACCCTTTGTGCCCGTCCCCCGCGCCTTGTCACCGCCGGGCCGGGCTGGGGAAGCCGCGGTACCGGGCACCCCCGGAGCGGGCTCTGTCCCGGCGGAGGCACGGTGCCCGCTGTGCCGCTTAACCCCCAAAACAACGCGCTCCCATCGCAACCCCCTCCCCGCGCCAGGCCGGGGGATGGGGGAGAACACGGGGGAGTCCCGTCCTCACAGCTCCCCCTCCCTCTTCCATCCCCCTTCCTGCCCCTTATCCCGGAGGATGGAGCACCCCGGGCAGCTGCACCCCGGCACCGCTCCCCCTCCCTCCCTCCCTCCCCCGCTTCCTTTTTCCATCCCTTCCCTGCGTGCCCTCCGTCCCCAGCCGCGGGGGTTCGCCCACCTCGGGTGGCCGCTGCCTCCTCTGCGCGGCGGCGCGGCGCTCCGCGGGGCTCCCGGTGCGTGCCCGGCAGCAGCATCCCCGGCGAGGCGGCGGCGGCGGAGGAGGAGGAGGAGCCTGGAGCTCCGCGCCCGCGCATCGGCCCGCCCCGGCGCAGCCCCCGGCCTTTGTGTCCCGGCCCGCGGGGTGTCCGGCCCCCCCCGCTCGTCCTCCGGGGAAAGGGGGAAGAGGGACGGGGGTGGGGGGTGGTGGGAGTGTTGCTTTCCTCGCCCGCGGGGCCCGGGCAGATGCTGAAGGAGAGGAAGAGGAGAGAGGCGCTTGGGGTAACCGCGGCCGGGGTTGGACCGTCGGTGCGTCCGTTCCTGCCCGGCGCTGGGTTCAGCCTGGAGCCCTGCAAAGCTCTCCGGGAAAAGAGCCGAGAGCCCGGGGAAAGCAGCCAGCAGCCAGGGAGGGAGCTCGCCCGGCCGGGAAAGGTTTGGGCTGAAGTTCCTGTTTGGCTTGATTCGGAGCAGGGACTTGGAGAGGAGTCTTCAGTATCCCCCGCCTGGGGGTGAGCCACAGCTGATCCTCACGGCACAAGGAAGGACAGGGTCTCCAGGCCTCTGGCCACAGCGACACGAAGCGGTGGGGCTGTAGCCGGAGCCGTGCAGATGGGGAAACTGAGGCACGGTACCCGCAGACCTGCGAGCACAGAGCCAGCTGCGCTGTCAGGTGTCAGCAGGGGAGCCTCGCCTTGCTCAGCTAATGCTCGGTTAAGTGGCTTGGGCTCTGCAAACAAGCCACCCCCTTGGCTGCTGCGCTGCCAGTGCCGGTGTGTGTATATGTTTCTGGGCAGAAAGGCAGATAAATGCAGGACAAGGGGGGAGCTGAGCCACAGCAGCGTGTGCACGCGTGGCTGCTCTCCTCCTGGCTCCAAGCCCAGCGAGAGGGTTTGCGCTGTGCACAGCCCAGCCTTGGGGTACCGGAAACATCCCCAAAGCAGCAGGCTGAGGTCAACGAGGACCTCCTGGGGGGGGGCTGGGAGTCACCGAGGGGCAGATGTGGGGGAGTGAGGGGCAGCCTCCTGACCTACCCACAAGCACTGTGACTTCCCAAGCGTTCCGTGTGTCCCGCTGCTCCCCGGGAGGCTGGAGCCGGGTTGGAGGTGCAGTTATGTTCCCACATCCCTTCCCTCCCTGTGCATCTGCCCCTGGGGAAAACCTGCTTGCCTCCTCCTTCCTCCCCTAGTCGTTAATCTCTTCCTACACGGAGGCAGGTTCCCTGCCTGCCTGCCGAGCAGGCCTGTTTGCCATGGGCAGCCTGACGCAGCGCTCAGGAATTCGCTGGGTGGCTGGCAGCACATCTGGACTTGCCCCGTGCACGGTGCTGCGTGGCTGCATCCCGGTCAGGTATGCAGGGAGGGAGGCTCCCCCACCCCTGCTCCCCTGCTCCCCAGCTCCAGCACACACCTGAGCCATGCTGGGGAGCTGTGTCAGCTCCTGTCTCTCTCAGATGGAGCATGGAAGAGGGGGTTGGGGAAGATGGGAGCCCCAGCGTGAGCTGGCACATGGCAGCGGGTGTCTGGCTGTAAAGCTGCAGCGTTCCCTGGGGACACCCTGTGAACACCCACAGAGCCCCAGCAGCAGCACAGGGAGAGACAGGTGGGCCCAGCAGGACCCTCATGTACAAGAGGACCACAGCTCCTCATGGACAGGGACTAAACCAGTCTCAAACTGGCCTGTGCACCAGTGAACCCCCTGGAAAACCAGGTTTGTGTCCCACAGATGGTCACGCCACGGTTGCCAGCCTTTGGCACGGCTCAAGGAGAGCAGCTGGGGCTGGGTGCTGGCCATTGATGTTTTCCCACTGTGGGAGCCTGGCTGGCGCCCTGTGACCAGGCAGCAGGAACCAGAGCAGCGAGGTCTGCAGCTGCCCTGCCTCTCCACCGGCGTGTGCCCAAATCCCAGCCCTCAGCTCCCTCTATCAGGGCATTTGACACCCAGCAAAAATAGTTACGCTGGGGTGGAGCAAGGGGAGAAGTGAGGCTTCAGCTCTGCACAAACCACAGGGCTCTGATTTATGGAGCTGGCGCTCAGCAGACAAGATCCAACCTCCCCCCCCCTCCCCCCCCTCCCCCCCCTCCACACACACACACCCCCCTTGCTTTTTTTAATATTGTTTCCTGGCAGCTTAGTTGGCTTCTCTGCTGATTTGAGCAACGCTCCCACAATCCTGCGGGTGCCTCGTTGCCTTGAAAGCAGTCAGCTGGAATTTGCTATTTTAGGACCTAAAAATTGAAGGGAGGAAGAGGAGGAAGTAGAAGAAGAAGAGGAGGAGGAAGAAGTGGAAGGCAGGGAGGGAGAAGAAGAAAGTGTATTCGTGTGAGCTCAGAGGGATGGTTTAGCAGGGTTTCACCCTAGGGGAAAAGGCACCAAAGGGAAAAAAAAAAAGGATTATGATTCATTTTCAGTCGAGCAGAGCTTCATGTTTCTATAGTAAGCCATAACAAAACACAGCAGCAAAGCCAAGAAGTTATTTGTACCAGATGGGCCAGCGGTTGTAGCAGCAGCTTTTCAGGAATCATCCTGCCTGAGACAGGTTTAGCAGCCCCAGAGCTCAGGAGTTCATGGGGGGGGGTAGAGGGTGATGGGGTGGGGGGGGAACTCTGCAGCCCTGCTGTGCCACTTGGTTCTCCCCTCCTGGCTGTGGAGGGGTGGCTCTCCCCAGCCTGTACGGCCACCTCGTTGGCCTTTTGCTGCTTCCAGCTCCTCCTGGGCTGAAACTGGTCCTCCCTGGTTCACCCATCCCCTTCGTGTCAGCACTCGCCCCGTCTGCCGTGTCCTCGCCCCCGCAAACGAGTCTGGCTACCTGGTGTTGCCTCACCTCCCCCAGTCCCTTGGAAGCTTTCCCAGGGCAAGGCAGCCCTGGAGAGTAGTGGTAAAGGGCCCTCACAGGCAGTTGGGTTATTGAGGGGTGTGAGGTGAGCACCCAGCACCCAGAACCCCTGCCCATCCACGGGGCAGGTGCCCACTCACATCCTGCCAGCACAGAGCTGGGAATTAACCCCAGATGCTGGGAGCTGGGGAAAACCTCCCTGTGAACACCCCCCTGATTCCCACCTCTGTTAACAGAGAGATTCAAAATTCAAACCCCCCCAAAAAAAAATCCAACTGGGGGAAAGAAAAAGAAACAGAATTAAAATAATCCACTTTTCTCACCCTCACTGCAAACGAGCCATGAAACGCCACTGACTTGTCTCCTTGGGTGGGTGGGGGGTGGAATTTGGGCAGGGAGTGGATGAGATGCTCAACATTGAGTCTGGCACCTCCAGCTGCTGCTGGCACTGCCAGGGCCAGCACAGGTAGTGGGTGAGTGAGTCAGTGGCTGGTCCCTTCCACTTGATACTAGTCTTTCTTAATCACTTAGTGTAGTCATCGTGGATACAGCCCTAAGTGGATTTGCATGGATAGATTGAATAAAAGTCCCTCTCTCCCTTGTATTTTAATGTAAAGGATAAGCAGAAATGACAAAGACAGGGTTTCCCCCTCCCCCCCTCTCTTTTCTTGCTCACAAATTATTTACAAATCCATTGAAATTGGATATAACTTAGTTCATACTAATTTACTGCTCTGCAAGGGAATTACAAGATAATAACATCAGTGATAAAAGCAAGAAGTAGGTGTATTTAATGACTTTTTCTCCCCCCTACAGAGCTGTGAAGCAATATTGGAAGAGTGAGGCAAGCCTGGGAGAAGGAAATGAACCCACAAAATGCTCTGAAGAGTTGGAGAGCTCAGATGGTACCCAGAGGAACTGGATGAGGATGCCAGTATAATAATCAGTACCTTTATTTTTACACATGAATTTTAAATAGCAGTACAGGCACTGGACAGGAAGCCAAGCTGGGATGTGCTGGCAGAGCAGGGAAGGGGCATTCCTGGTGATGGAGCATCCCTGGTGCTGAGCCGGTGGCCAGGCAGGGTGGGCCAGGCTGTGCTGCAGCACAGGGGAGTGTCACAGCCACCCAGATGGAGGGGAGAGAGATGCTCTGCCCTCACATTTCCTTCCCAAAACCCATGGCTGAGTGTTTCCCTTCCAAATGGGGAAAAAGAGGCAGCAGGTAAAGCCAGCCCTGGATCAGTTCATGCAGGAGTGTGCTGCTGGGGGCTGCCCAAAGCTTTTCTGCAGGAGACACAGCAGGGAATTAAGGCTTCAGGGTTGGGATACAGCCTTGGGAGCATCATCCCTCCCAAAAACCGGCTGTAAGCTGAAAATGCACCCTGGCAGTAGGCTCACCCTCCTGGAGGAAGGGGGAAGGGGGAGGGGGAAGGGGGAGGGCGAAGGGCGAAGGGGGAGGGTAGTGCTTGGCCCTGCCCAGGGCTTTGGAGATGAAACGCAGCGGCACAAGTGCTGGGTGTTTGATCATTGCAGGTGGGTTCCACAGGACAGTTAGCCCAGGTAGCAGCTTGGGCTGCTGGTGGTGGAGCTGCTGGGACACAAGTGTGTGCTCACTGGGGCCATCACTTGGATATAACACAGTTCATACCAATTTACTGCTCTGTAAGGGAATGACAAGGTCATTGGAGCTACCTTGAGGAGGAGAGCAGCTGGCTTTGCCATCCCATCAGTGGGTGAAGACTACAGCAGCGACCAGGGAGCTGGTGTCTGTGGCCAGAAGGGCTCATGGCTGATGCTGGTGGTGGCTACTGATGTGTCACAGGGACTTTGCTTTAAGCTGCACAAGGCTGCTGTGCTGGGGAGGGGGGTGTGTGTGTGATGCATATTAATCAGCTGAGCCCCTCCCCTGCTCTGCCCAAGCCACCAGCTTGATATCTCTGCCCTGCCTGTGATACTGTCCTCATTGTGCTGCACAAAGGGATTCCCAGCTGGGACAGGGGATATTGCTTGTTTTGGTGGAGGTGGAAGGGGAGAATCCAGCCAGCTAATCCCCTCTGAGCATGCCCTCCCTGAGGGGCTGCGTGGCACCCAGGAGATCCTTGTCAGCGCAGCTCCTCACTCTGTAATTTAAATGGAATAAAACCAGTCCAAGCTGGAAGGAGGAGTGAACTCCTCCTGGCTTTCCCAGCCTAGCAGCAGACTTTCACTGGGTGAGTTTAAGCCTACTTAGGCCAGGCTTTGCTTTCAACTCCTGGGAAGTGTCCCTGGTTTCACTCCCAGCAAGTTTAGCAGCAAATAACCAGCCCCAAAAGGTCATGAGAAAAGTGTATCACATCCCAGCTGACAAAGGCAGCCCGAACTTCCTCTGCTTTCCTGGCCTTCATCCCCTCCATCCCCATTAAAGTTAATGATGAGGCCACATCTCAGCTCCTGGGGAGCCCTTCAGCCTCTTCCTTTGCTGGATGCTGACCTAGAGACGAGCCCAGGCTACATCCCCCAGAGCCTCAGAGCCAAGTTTGCTTTTGCAGCTCAACAAAGCAGCTTCCTCTGCCTCCTGGAGTTGCAAAACCGTGATCATTTGCTGCCTGGTTCTTGATATTGATCTGTGATGCTTATCTGGGTATCTGTTAGCTGGACATCCTGGGCACACCACTAAGCCTTGCTCATCTGGTCCAGAGCTCCTGCAGCCAGGAGCTCTTTTAAAGCATCACCCTGACATCCTTTCATTACCTGAGCTCTTGTAGTAAACATGGTTTCTAGTCCTCAGGGCCAGAAAGAGAAGCTGGAAAATTTGGCTCCTCCAGGCATTTGAGTCCAAAGCCCCCTCAGATTACCTTGTGGAGCATCAGGAGCTCCAAACCCTGCTTCTCATGTGCAGAGGGAGCTGATGGGTGGTATGGCAGTGGGTGAAGGTGAGCATAGCCAGCAGGTAGTCCCACACCGCAGGTAGGAGCTGGGATGAGGAGCAAATCATCGAATCATAGAATGGCAAGGGTTGGAAGGGACCCCAAGGATCATAAAGCTCCAACCCCCCTGCCACAGGCAGGGCCAAATCCCCTGCAAAAGCCCAAACACCCCAACCCCCTGTGCAGTCCAGACCCTGAAGCTCAGGTGGGGTTTCTCCTGGGTAAAGAGGAGCAGAGAAGGGTTTTTTTTTTTCCCCTCTTGCAGCCTTTTCCTCCTGCTGCTCCCCTCCTCCTCAGCATTACTCACTGGGTTATGCAATGCTTATCTCCCAGCCCTGCTCACACACCAGCAACCAGTTAGGCAGCAAAAATATTCTGCTGGAAAAAGCAGTTTGTCTGACTCTGCCTGCCCTGCTCCCAGGACTCACCCTGAATATTGGACAGGCTCCTTTTTAACTGCTTACCAAGGGAAAAAGAGGAAGGAGAAGGGGAAAAAAAAGGCCCTGCTTTCTCTTGGGACTATTCAATGTGCTGCTCAGCTCAGTTTGCTTCTGCTTCATTGGCCTACAAATCCAAATCCCCCTAAATAATTCAGCAGAGCTGCAGCGCTACAGGTCTAAATAATTCATTCCTGGATCTTTGAGGAGGGAAAGGTGGTTACATCACCCTTCAGAGCAAAGCTTTGGGGGCTCTTCCCCTCCCTCCCAGAGCAAAGTTTCCCTCTGATCAGGCCAAGATGCTCCTGTTGTCGGGAGAGGCGGCTGCACCAAGGGCTTTGAAAGGAGCTGGATCCCAAAGCCTGGCCTCAGCCAGGACTTCCCAGGAGAGGGGAGCACAGTACAGAGGGCTGGGGCACCCCCACTGGTGTTGGGGAGCAGGCTGAGCCATGGTGGGGGCTGCACTCAGTGCTGGGCCAAAAGGGACTCTTCACCCTTTGGATGCTCAGGCTCTTGCTGTGTGGGGAGGGAGGTGGCTGGGACAGCCTGGTCCTTGGGCTGTGCAAGGGGGGACAGGGGAAGGGGCAGGGCTGGGGAAAGGGGGAGATGTAGGGTGGGTCAGAGCTGTGGAGCAGCCGCATGTGAAACCCTTGTGTTGTGTTTTCAACCCCCTTTCCATGACTCTCCCACGGGGGATCAGCCTGTGTGAGGCCCTGGCTGGTGTCCCCATGTGGCCCTGCTTCCCCAGGGGCTGCTTGAATTCAAGATTCCCCACTTGTGGCCGGGGCAAAGCGATGGTCACTGACCCATCTGGGGATGGAGGGGCTGTAGAGGGCAGCTGTGCACGTGGTACCCCCCCAGTCACCCCTCTGTGTTTCAGTATGAGTAGCACACACACTGTACATGTATCAGCCTGGCAGCATTTTGCTTAAATATTTATTAAAGCCTTCCAGGCCTGAAGCACAGATAGCTCCAGAGGTGTGCAGAGCTCTGCACCCAGCTCGAGACAGGGGGTGGCTCAGGGAGCTTTTGGGGGTGATGCTGTGCCACAGCAGGGGACAGAGAGCTGGATGGCTTTGTGGCTTAGAAACAGGAGGGTAAAGCAAGGGGCTGACAGATGCTTTTCCCTACTCAGCCACTGCACACTCAGCCTGTGTCCTGGGCCCTTGGCTCACCTCGGTCTGCACCCTGGACCACAAATGTGCCCTGGCTCAGGGAGGAAGGACAAACACAGCCCCAGGTTTGGGATGCAGGTGACAGGATTTCTCTTGGAGGAAAAGGGGGTGAAAGAGCTTGTGCAAAAGCAAGGAAAAAAACCCACCCTGATTATGCCCTTCCACTGGTCAGGGCCTCTTCATTTTCCCCACCAGTAACACCCCACTCTGCAGGCTGCAAAAGCTCACTTAAATCCCTAACTGATCTCCTATTTCCCATCCCTTTCTCCTCTGCATCCCTGAGATATGATGAACCATGGGGCTCCTTTCCCCCACAGCCTTCCTCCCCTGTGTGGGGCTGGGCCTTGGCCTTATCTCTGTGCAGAGTAATTTGATTTTCACGGTGGAAGCATTGGCAATTACCACAATAAAAGCTGGGGTGTGCAGCTGAGAGCGGGGTGAGCCTCACACCATCACCCTCCCCTGTAGCTCAGAGGGTTCTCCAGCCTCCTGCCCACTTGTGAGCCACACACTGGGGGATATTCACACAAGAAGGGAATATTCTTCTTCACTCTTTTGCTCTGCATGTGAGACATTCCCCCCCTGGGGGGGATTGGGGATGAGCTGGGGTGGCAGGATGGGGGGGATGCTGTTCCCCAGGGACCCCTTTGCCCCACGCTGTGGCATGATGTCTGGTGATGTCACAGGGAGTGGGATAAGCTCCCTGGATTTGGGTTGACTTGTTCTGCATCCCACCAGGGTGGTGATGCCCCTGGTGCTGCTGCCTGGGCTGGATGCTGTTTCCCAGGCACGCTGCTGCTGGGTGTTTATGGCACCCATAAAACCCACCTGCGCTCCGCCGCTCAGCTCCCTGTGTACTGAACGGTAATCCCAGCCCCAGAAAGGAGCCAGGCCTTTGCATAATGATCACATACGTTTCTTTATGGGCTTTTATAGCGTGCCAGGGCTGTGGTTACATCAGCTCTCCACCTCACTGATACACAATTAGAGCAGCAGGAGCGACCGGTCGGGGCTCAGTGGACTCGTCCCCTGTGGAGACATCAGTCTCTTGCTGGGAGGATGAGCAGAGTTGGGGGCATCCAGCCAGCTGGAGGGGAGGGAGAGGGTCTGCCCTAGGGGGTCTGCCCTAGGGGGTCTGCCCTAGGGGGTCTGCCCTAGGGGGACCCAGCTCGGTGCTGGACACTGGTGCTGCAGGGACCTCTTCCACACAACGATGCTCTGATGCGACCTGGGCTGAGTTTTGGCTGGGGGCTGGAGGATGTGGGGTTGTTTTGCCAGAGGCTGGAGGGACTCATGGTGTTTGTGCCGGGCAGGAGACCACAGAAAGATGCTGGGATGTATTTTTAGGGAAGTGAGGGTTTTTTTTTTTCTGAACTGTGACTCAGCCCTTGTCTCTGCTCCAGTACAGTCCCAGTTCAGGAGTCCTCAGGCCTGAGCAGAGATGGGGCAATAACAGTCCTCACTCAAGGTGATCTGTTAATTTGGTGCATGCAACCCCCTCCTTGCATTTACCCCTGCCTGCACCCACGGCTGGACCCTGCATCCTGCCTTTGCCAAGGCTCTTTGGGGGCCTCTCAGCAGTTTTTGGGCATCACTTAACCCCAGCTCTCTGTGCAGGAGGACATCTTTGTGGTGTATGGAGGTAGAAACCAGCCCTGAGGAGCAGCGAGCCTCCCCCGCTGAGCTTTCCTAATGAAGTTTTATCCCAACTCAAACACAGGATGTTTAAACTGGGTTAAAAGGCCCCACGGGGACAGTTTGGGGGGGGATGATGTAGCAGCTGCCTGAGAGCTTCCCGTGCTTCATCCAGGGAGGAGCTGGAGAGCCAGCGCCTGTGAAATCAGCCTTAGTGGGGTCCTGGAGCTGCACCCACCGGTGGTTTGTTTACATTGCCCTGGGGTGAAATACAGATTCAGTTGCACTGTTCGAATTCAAATCCCTTAGAGAAACTGGAATCGCTTGTAAAGGCAAGCAGAAACCCGGGGGTTTATCGACCTGGGGTCTGCATAAACACAGCTACAGACTTGGTGCCACTAAACCAGGGCACAACCCGCAGCAGCTATTTCCCCTCCCCACACCCCCCTCCTCTGCTTTTTTCTCCATTAACCAGTTTCAAGGTGATTCAAGCTGAGCCTGGTCGGGGCAGCAGGGTTGGGACAGGGTTCCCATCCCCATTCCAGCAGCCAGGAGAACGGAGAGAGGCCAGTTTCCCAACCAGCACCTCAGCTCAGACCCCCTGCACACCTCCTGGGTCTGCGCATCCATCGCCCTGCACAGGCACCGTGGCCCAGGAGCTTGGCCAAGGGGATGCTGGGTTCTTCCCCCCCCCCCCCCCCCCAAAAATAGCCCCCTCTGGAGGTAACAGCGGCAATGGGCCTCTCAGCCCAGGGCAGGAGGCTCAGGGGGGGTAAGAGCTGCGCTTTGGGAGGTGCTCCCAAGGGCAGGGGGCACCCCGCTGGCACTGCAAGGGTTAACGGGGAGCAGGGGGCGAGTCGGGAGCGCCTCGCACCTGCCGAGCAGCCCCAGGTGGGGCCAATGGGTGCGATGAAGCCCATCAAAGGGCTCCGGGGGGGCGCGGCGGGTTTGGCTGCGGGTGGAGGTGCCGGAGGTTCGGGAGCTGAGGCAGAGGTCAGTGTGCGGGGCGGGATGGGGTGCGGGGCGCCGGGCGGGGCGGGATGGGATGCGGTGCGGGGCGCCGGGCGATGTGAGATGCGGTGCGGGGTGCCGGGCGGTGCTGGATGGGATGCCGGGCCGCGTGAAGCGCCGGGCGATGCGGGATACGGTGCGGGGCGCCGGATGGTGCGGGAGGGGATGCGGTGCGTGGCGCCGGGCGGTGCGTGCTGATGCTCGGGATGCTCCTGGCCGTGTTGAGGTGTCTGTGAGTCGGACTCTGAGCTTTGTGTTCGCCCTGTGGCAGGGCTGTCCCCGCACACGGGCCCACCTGAGCCTGCGGATGTTGCTCTCTGCTGGGGCTTTAACAGCGCAGGGCGGGTAGGGGAAAAAAGCCCCAAATAAATAAGTTAATCAGGACTAGAGATGCCAGCTTCCCCCCTGGCTGCTCTCTGATCCTCCCCAAAGCCTGGGGAAGGGCGTTGCGGTGCAGGAGGTGATCCGCAGCCTGGTGTTCTCCACCTTTTGGAGGTGTGGGAGAATTTGCACCACAAAACCCTCCTGGGGACGAGGGTCTGTTGGTGTCTGAGCCTGGGGCGGGGGGTGCTGTTCGCTTCTGAAGCGCAGCAGGGGCTGTGATGCTTCTGGAGCAGGAGGGGGTGTTCTTTCCCTTGTTCGTTTGCCCTCGGGGGCTGTGCGCAGCCGGTTGGTCAATGGAGAGAACACCCTGGGAGGTGAGGTGAGGCTTCTTTCTTTGTTTGCTAGAAACCCAGCAAAAGGCTGGCGCCTTGCGTGAGGAGGGGCTGATGGGGGCTTGTGGGGGGAGCTGGGTGCTGCAGCCTGGCCCGTAGCACAGCCTGGTAGAGCTGCTTTGGGCTGGATGTTCCGTGGGCTCCAGTCATCTCGAGCCTTTCCATAAAAGCCCTAATTATCGCTCATCCCGCGGTAAAGAGTTGTATCCTCTCAAGAAGGTCCATCTTACTTAAAAAGCTGCGCTAAGACGCTGTAAAGATGATTATGTGGGGTTTGGAGGTGGGGATGGGTGGGATTTACCACTTCTGCACTGTCTGTGAGCTGAGAGGATTTTGCTGCTGGCTTCGAACACGGATCCTAGGTTTGGGGTGGGCTTGGGTGAAATATTTCCCCCCCCTTTGTATCTCCTTAAAGCCTTATTGCACCCGTGGACCGTCCCCTCTATCTCTTATCACGCAGCAGCAGGTTACAGACAGCCTTCCAAGTCAAGCCCAGTTTAGCCTGGAGCAAGCTGAGTGGCATGTGGTTTGAGTGGTCCTCGTGCTGTGTGCAGGGAGATAACATCGTGGCTGTGCCTGAGTGGGAGACACTGGAGGAGAAAACAGGATTGCTGACAAGATAAGGTCTGGCTTATCTATGCAGAGCGTGGCTCGAAGTCAGAGCTCAGCCTAGGCAGCGAGCTAGGGACATCAGAGTCACAGAGCTGTAGGGGTGGGAAGGGACCACCAGAGCCCATGGGGTCCAACCCCCCGCCAAAGCAGGGTCCCTAGGACAGGGCACACAGGTCGGTGTCCAGATGGGGCTGGAATCTCTCCAGAGAAGGAGACTCCACACCCCCTGGGCAGCCTGTCCCAGGGCTCCCTCACCCTCACTGGGGAAAAGTTCCTCCCCAGGTTGCTGCGGAACTCCCTGTGCTCCAACTTGCAGCCATTGCCCCTTGTCCTGTCCCCACAGACACTGAAAAGGGGCTGGCCATTCCCCCTGCATCCCATCCTTCAGATATTGATAAACATTGATCAGGTCCCCCCTGAGTCTTCTTCTCTCCAGGCTGAACAGCCCCAGCTCTCTCAGCCTTTCCTCCCAGGGGAGATGCTCCAGGCCCTTCAGCATCTCCTCAGCCTCCTCTGGACTCTCTCCAGGAGATCCCTGGCTGTTTGATCCCAGGGAGCCCAGCACTGGACACAACACTCCAGCTGGGGCCTGCCCAGGGCAGAGCAGAGGGGGAGGATCCCCTCCTGTCACCTGCTGCCCACACTCCTCCTGATGCCCCCAGGATCCCATTGTCTCTCTCAGCCCCAGGGCACACTGCTGGCTCATGGCCACCCTGTCCCAGGACCAGAACCCCCAGGTCCTTCTCCACAGATAGAGACGATTTAATCACTCACCAGCTAATTTTGCCAGGAAAACCCACTTTTACGTGTGAATTCCTGGTTCATTGTGTTAGCAGAACCCAGCACAGTGCAGATGGGGGTGAGGAGTCCAGCCTTAAAGGCTTTCCTGCGGAGGTGAGCCCGGGCTGCTGGCATCCTGCCCCTTCGTTTTGAGATCTTGAGGCTGGGGGGGGGGGCTGATCTGTGCTGCCTTTCCTTCCCCAAGTGTCTGCTCCCTGTAGGAGCGAGCCCCCGAGCAGCAGCAGCCCAGGGTCTGGGTGCTCGCAGCTGTAGCACTCCCCTCGCCCACAAGAGGCTGCTGGTGCTGTTTGCAAGCATCCCTCATCGCCAGCTCTCCCTGGGCTGCTCTTTTAACTTCTAAACGAATTAACAGCAATAAAACAAGACCAGAGCAGCAAGCAGAAAGTTGTTTCCTTTCTGAATGGGCGAGGAATTGGGTGCTTTCTATTACTGGAGGGGGGGAGACACCCCCCTGAGGGGTCTCTGCTAGAGAGAACTGAAGGGGAAACACTTTTTAGCCCTGGGGAACAGGGCAGCCTTGAGCCTTGATGTGCACAGCCTGACAAGGGGAGAGAGGGTACCTGGGGAGAGGAGTGGCTGGGTATCTGCTGGCCAGGGCTCTTGGGGAAAGGCTGACCAAGCCTCTTCCTGCACCCTGGACTCTGGGAGTGGTGTTGGTCCTAACTCCTCATGCATACTAAAAAGTGTTTACAGTGTGTGTGTGTGTTATTTCACATCAACAAACCTCCTTGCATGCCAAGGGGCCTGCTGAGAGCCACCTGAGAACGGCACCACTAATAGATGGAGCTCATGCATTTTGCATGTGAGTGGTGTGGATGGGATGATTATGAAGCAGCGACACCCCTGTGCTGAGCTTTGCCAGGCTTTCCCCTGCCTATTGGTAGCAAGCAGCTCCTTGGATCGCATCCTCTGCAGTAGCTGGGAAGTGACAGTACAGAAAGGGGGAGCATCAATCCTAAAACCAGTTGTAATTAAAAATGCTTCAGGTCTTTACTCCTGCAATCTGCTCTGGGCATGGGTCTCTGCACTCTCCCAGTGCTGGGCCAGGAACTGCTGGTCCTAAAACCTGTGTCCTCTTGTAATCAGGAGTCAGGCTGCCTCTCAGTGCCTTTCCCATCCTGCTCTATCTCCTTTTGCCTGTGAAACTTGGCGTGCTTGGTCCCTGAAGTCCCTGTGGATGCTTGTCTTGGAAATCCTTGTGGATGTGCCTGTGCATTCAAGCAAAGAAGGAGCAAACAGAACGAGCATCCAAGGTTCAGCCCACCTCTTTATGTGGTTATAAACGAAACCCAAAGGCGGTGCTGCAGATGGTAATCCTTGGATGGGGTTAGAGGAGGAGAGCTGCTATTGAGAGGCTTTCTTGGGAAAGCTCAGTTGGCCCTTCAATTAAGTAGGGCTGAGCTGCTGCATGGGAGCAGGTCACTCCTTGGAGCCTGGGACCCCCAGCCCCCTCCCCATGCCACTGCATGGCCAGCAGTGCCCTTGGCACAGCTGATGCTGGGTCCCTAGAGCAGTGACTCCCCAAAAGAGGAGAAGCTCTCCTGGTTTCCCAGGAGATTGCATCATGTTACCAGGTAATCTAATTACTTTAATGAGAACAACCTAGGAAACTGATTCATAACTAGGCTCAAACTTCACCAACATCAAATGTCATTTTCTTTTTTTAATACTGGTGCATATTAATCAGGTCATTAGCAAAACCCCCTTGCTATTCCTGGGATTATGAGCCTGACTGGGATGAAGCATCTCTGTCTTGGGCAGGTTTTCCCTCCTGACCTCAGCCCAGCCTGCAGGCTGGCAGTTGCTGCAGGCAGCCTGTGCTGTGCTCTGCTGCAGGGCCCTAGCCTGACCTTGGCAATGTCCTCTGATGGGCTTTTCCTCCAGTTTCCAGCCTCAGCCTGTGTTTGTCATGTCTGTGCTCTCGGTTCGTTGGCTAGAGATGATCCCTTGCTCCCTGGTAGGAGGTGCCTCTCATCTTTCCAGGGAGATCCACCATGGCTCTGCCACCCCTCAACCTCTTCCAGGGATCATCCTGGGTGCACAGGGCTGGGGGGGTGGCTGGGGTGCTCAGAACATGAGTTGGTTCCTGCTGGCTGTGTCATTCCAGCCGTCCAGGAGAAGCCAGGAGCGGAGTTCAAACCACCTGCCCAAGCTCAGAGCTTCCAACCTGTAGGAACAGTGTGGAGAGGAGCTTAGAGCCAGCCAGGTCCCCCAACTCCTCCCCAGCAGCGGTGACTAAAAGCCCCTCTAATTTCCTTGCATCTCATTGTGTATTGATGGCCAGGGATGTCAGGTAACTATGGCAACTCATTGATTAGCATCCAGCCCCTGTGAAATGAAGAACACGCAGCCATAAGAATTACAAATGATGCTGTATTGTCTGCTGCCAATAGGCTGATTACTACCATTTTCTGCCAGGTAGATCAGCTTTTACAGGCAACCCGGTGGTGTGTAATTACCAGGCTGTGATTGATACATTGCTATAGTTACTATCTGCTGTGTTCCCTGACTAATAGTTTTTAAATTCCTCTTCAGATGGAAATGCATTGCCTGTAAGTGTGAGAGGCAGAGGTCTACAGAGCCAGGAGATTCATCCTGAGAGGAGCCAGTTTGGGGGTGGAGAAGTGTGGCATAATATAAAGCATGGTGGTCAAGTGTGTGAAGCTCTTGGATCCAGCCATGGATGAGGCTGGGTGAGCTGGGGGGTGGGGATAAGCCAAGCTGTGATGGCACAGGCAGCTGAAAGGTTTTAGACCTGGAGAAACACTTGTCACCTGTTGATACCACACCATGACCCTAAAAACCCACCCCAAACCCAAACAATAAAGCACCCTGGGATCTGAGCAGGGTCTGGCACCCTGCAACCCAAGAGCCTCCCCAAGCAGGGATGCTTTTACCATAGACTGGCATGGGTTGGAAGGGACCCCAAGGGTTTGATTGCTCTTCTTTGGCATTTAGCATAGAATCATAGAATGGCATGGGTTGGAAGGGACCCCAAGGGTCCCAGAGCTCCAACCCCCTGCCACAGGCAGGGACACCAACCTCAGGCCTGGAGCTACACAAGGTTGCCCAGGGCCCCATCCAACCTGGCCTTGAACACCCCCAGACACGGGGCACCCACCCCCTCTCTGGGCAGCCCCTTCCAGCCCCTCACCACTCTCTCTGCACAGAACTTCCCCCCAATCTCTCCTCTCCCCCTTCCCTCCTCCAGCTTCACTCCATCCCCCTTGTCCTGCCAGGCTCTGCCCTTGAACAAGCTGATTCCCCTCCTGTTCCTCTGCTCCCTTCAGGCACTGGCAGGCTGCAATGAGGTCCCCCCACAGCCTTCTCTTCTCCAGGCTGAGCCAGCCCAGCTCCCTCAGCCTCTCTCCAGAGGGGAGCTGCTCCAGCCCTCTGAGCATCTCCGTGGCCAAAGCCATGCAGCCTGTGGGGTAGGCACTGAAACCTCCTCTACATATTGATGCTTCCTTCATCCATCCTGCCAGGAGGGGGGATGTGGGGTGTGCAAGGGCTGCAGAAGTGTGTGTGTTGTCCCTGCACGGAGGTGAGCAGCTGTCCCAGCTGCACAGAGCCGATGCTGCTGGCAGTGCTGGTGGCTGATGAGTCAGTGACTGATGTTCAGACCTCAGTGCTCCAAGTCTGTCCTGGAAAGGGAGCAGCTAGACAGACCCTGGCTTGGCTCTGGAGGACTTGCAGATGTGAGGATGCCAAGCAGTGCTGCAGCCCTCTCCCCTCCTCTCCCCTGTGCGTTACCTCTGGTGTTTAGACATCTGCATAACCTTACACTCAGTTAAAAGGGGTTTGTTTCTTTTCAGATCGAGAGCAGCCAGGGTAATTTAGTAGAAAACTGCCATGCTAATGCAATTCAAAGTTCAAATGATCTTTCATTCTGAGGGAAAGGAGAGTGTGTGTGCAGTCAGAATGTTAAAACCCACTGCTTGCCCTGCAATTCAAATAGAAATATGAGCTTTGGGGGATACATAAGTCACGTGCAGTAGTGTGAGTGAAACACAAAATGAGTAAAAATGATCCAGGAGCCATTATTAGCATTGCTGGGGGGCAGATCCAGCTCAGAACAAGTGTAGTGGCAGTCAGGAGCTGTGTTGGGAAGGAGAAGCTTGCATGAAATTACAACAACGTGGAAATAATGAGGGGAAAAGTTATCAGCAAGGTGTTTGGCGTATTAAGATCTGCATGTTGCAGCCCAGGTGGCCCTACTACCCCTCCCCTTTTCCAGTGCCTGTCAACACTCAGGCAAGTACTTCATTGAAGAGCGTGTGGCATGTTGTAATGAAGCTCTGGTGGTTCTGCTAGGGCTGAGTTTGGGAGCTGTGCCTGGTGGTAGCTGCTACTCCAGCCCTGCAAGGATCAGCTCTGCTCAGCAGTGGGAGGATGCTTTGGGTTTGAAACCCTGGGATGGCTTTCTGCTTGGTTGGTGGCCACCCCCTTGCGTGGGTTAAATGGGCTGGGGAAGGTTGCTGCTGAGGTTTGAGAGCTTTATCCTTCCAAAGAGTGTGGAAGGAAGCGAGCATCAGTGCCTGGTGGGGTTTGGGAAGGGTAATTGAAACTAGGCAGAGATGCTTCTGTAGGGAAGAGGGCTCCAGTGGGTGTTAGCAGTGGGCAGCCGTCCTCTGAAAGGGAGAACCTGTATGGGCTCAGTGAGAACCAGCAGCCTGCCCTCTCCTCTCTCTTTTTTGAAGTGGAGAAAGGGGGAAGTGATGTGGCAGTGAGGGAATCTCTCTAAACAGAATTGTTCAAGCATCTCCAGGAGGCAACAGCAGTGCTTTTAATCCAGGAGAAGCCAGCAGAGCCTCTGCTGCCGCCTGTGAAGTTGGCAGAGGAAACTCCCAGAGGCAGAAGTCCTCCTGTCTCTCCTGAAAATTGGAGGAGAGTTCCCTGCCAGCTACAGAAAAGCAGCTCTCAAAGTTTCCCTTGTCTTTATCTCCCCCTCAGAGCATGGTGCTTTGGGTCCCCCCAGCTCGCTCTTCTCTCTGCAGCCATCCCATATTTCCAGCTCCCTGGTTTTATTAGCCCTGGCAGAGGTTTAACACTCACATCAAGCTTTCAAGAGCCATGATTAAAAGTCAATAGTGGGAAGTGCTCACTGGCCTGCTCAGGAAAGGGAAGAAAAGGGAAGGCAGCAGGATGAGCATCTCTGGGAAGCCGGGGCTGAGCAGAGGCTGGAGGTCAGTGTGCTCACTGCCACAGGAGCAAAGGGGGGCAGGGAATGAGCTGAAGTGGATTTTGCAGCAGTGAGGGGGGCAGGCTGCTCTTTCAACAGGCTTCATGTGAGTTAAAGCCAAACCTTCCTACCCAGCAGCACAGGGGAAGTCCTCCTGGGGAGAGAACTTTGAGAAGTTGTACTGCTGCCTGGCAGAGAAGGACCTGGGGGTGTTGAGTGGCTACAGGCTGACCAGGAGCCAGCAGTGTGCCCAGGAAAGCCAAGGGCATCCTGGCTTGTGTCAGAAATAGTGTGGCCAGTAGGGCTGGGGAGGGGATTGTGCCCCTGGGCTGGGCACTGGGGAGGCTGCACCTCCAGTGCTGGGTCCAGTTCTGGGCTCCTCAGCATCAGAAGGACATTGAGGTGCTGGAGCCAGTCCAGAGAAGGGCAACCAGGCTGGGGAAGGGGCTGGAGGGCAAATCCTCTGAGGAGCAGCTGAGGGAGCTGGGGGTGTTCAGCCTGGAGAAGAGGAGGCTGAGGGAGACCTTCTCCCCACCTCCCCTGCCCTGCCAGGAGGGTGCAGAGAGGTGGGGGATGGTCTCTTCAGCCAGGGGACAGGAGATGGGACAAGGGGCAATGAGCTCAAGCTGCCCCAGGGCAGGGGCAGAGCAGATGGGAGGGAAAAGTTCTTCCCTGGCAGAGCTGTCAGGGCCTGGCCCAGGCTGCCCAGGGAGGGGCTGAGTCACCCCCTGGGTGTGTTTAAAAAGGGTAGATGAGGTGCTCAGGGATCTGGTTTAGCACAGGATGGGGATGGTTGGACTTGATGATCTTAAAGGTCTTTTCCACTCTAGTGATGTGTAAGATGCTCATCAAGCCCAGAATCCCTGAGCAGAGCTGCCTTTGCCTGCTGCACACCAGGTGTGCAACTTCAGGGCTTCTGAAACAGTTAAACATGTGTCCAGAGGAGGTGTCACCCAGGTCATTGGGCTACACCCTGGTACACACACTCTGAGGGGTTCTGGTGATACCTTAGTAATCTGGAGAGCAGAATTTGATGCCTGTGATCCTGGAACGTGTGTGTTGCTGGAATGGAAGTGTTCTCAGTGGCATTGTGTGCCATCTGAAAGGTAATGTAATATTTTAACAGGGGATTTTTCTTATTACAATCCTGGCATTGAGTATAACTCTTCCCCCAGCCCTCCAGATGATTGTTTGCAAGTATCTGATTGTTAGAAAGAAAAGGTAATTGCAGGAAGAAAATGAGACTTGAGGAAACTATTCTGGAAGTGGAGCAGAACTGGGGTGTGAGCAGCACCATGGCTGATTGCCTGGAGTTGATGAAAATCATTTGCATATTCCAGCTTTTCTCATTGCCTTTGACATTTGTCTGCCCCTCTCAGCAGCAGGTGAAACCACCCCAGGTAGTTTTTATGGCCTGGGAGATGAAAATGAGAATACCCTGGTGACTTTTTAATCCCCTGTGTTTCGTGGCTGGTGTATGTGTTGTCTCCAGCACGTGCCTGGCTGCTCCCCATGGCTGGGAGAGGTGGGATCCAGCCCAGATGGTACTTGGTACCACAGAGCATCATCCTGCTTTGATTTTTCCCTTTACAGCAATCCATTGTGTGAGTATATAAACACAACTTGACACAACTTCTGACCTAAAGGCCTTAGGATTAGCTTTCCTAGAGGTGTTTTAACCTCTGGCCCCTTCCTGGAAGCAGTGGAGGAAGGCTCCTTGCTTTGCACCCTCTGGTTCTTACTGGTGGGGTAGGTGAGGACTTTAAGGAATGGATGAATGAAAAAAAAACACATTAAGATTCATCCTTGATAGCAGCAATGTAAAAGGATGCTGCAGCCTGCTGCTTGAGCCTGTATTTCCTCTAAAACACAGAGCTATAACTGTATGTCTTGTTGGGGGGGAGCTGGAGGCAGTGTGTGTGTGGGGGGTGGGGAGCTCAGGGAACCTCTTCTCACAAAGCCTGTGTGAGATTTTGTCACTTGTTTTGGGGCTTGGCAAAGTGCTTAAACGCCTCTGGGACTTCCTCTCTCTCTTCTGCAGGAGGAAGATAATATTTACTGATCTGTCCTATCATTCATCTTCTCATGGCTGGGACACTAGGGCTGTCATAAACATAAGTAATAGAAGCTGGGGGGAGATGGGATGTTTCCTCACCTGGTATTTCATGTGATTGCTTCCTCTCTTCATCATCACCCAGCTCGTTGCTGTTATATCATGGGGTTTAAGTGTAGCATGGGCTTTTGGTTTTGACCTGTCTCAGAAGGAGATGGGGTGGGGAGGGAGTTTTCTCCAGGCTCAGGAGTGGCAGCTCCTAGGGAGATCACAGCGTACAGTGGGGCTGGTGTCATGGGATCAGGGAATGCTCTGGGTTGGGAGGGACCCCAAGGGTCACAGAGCTCCAACCCCCTGCCACAGGCAGGGACACCAACCTCAGGCCTGGAGCTACACAAGGTTGCCCAGGGCCCCATCCAACCTGGCCTTGAACACCCCCAGGGACGGGGCACCCACCCCCTCTCTGGGCAGCCCCTTCCAGCCCCTCACCACTCTCTCTGCACACAACTTCCCCCCAATCCCTCCTCTCCCCCTTCCCTCCTCCAGCTTCACTCCATCCCCCTTGTCCTGCCAGGCTCTGCCCTTGAACAAGCTGATTCCCCTCCTGTTCCTCTGCTCCCTTCAGGCACTGGCAGGCTGCAATGAGGTCCCCCCACAGCCTTCTCTTCTCCAGGCTGAGCCAGCCCAGCTCCCTCAGCCTCTCTCTGTAGGGCAGGTGCTCCAGCTCCAGGGGATGGCTGGCTTTTGCAGTGTGGGATGATGCTTCTCAGGTGGGGCATCTGTCTGGGGCTTGTGAAAGGGCTGCTGAGCCTTAGCTGGGCTCCACTGGCAGTCCCTGTGAGCACCCAGCTGTGCAGGCAGATGTTTAAAGGAGGGCAGCAGCCAAACAACTGGCGCTCAGCTCAAATCACCACTGATGCTCTTGCTGGTTGGGAGAATATCCCAGCACCAAAGTAGCTGTGGTCACAGCCTCAGAGAGCCTGAATCCAGGGAGGCTTAAATGAAATCATGCTGGTTTCTGGTTAGCCATGAATTTTGGGAGGGAAATAGGTTGCTGTACAACCCCAAACTGCTTTGGCTGCTCTGCTGGCAGTGAAGCTGTGATGTTCTGGGTCATTATCAGTACAGGGGGGATACACAGCTCGTTGTCCCATGGGGATGGGTCCCACTCAGAGGCATTTGCAGCACAACTATCCCTTCCCTGGGCTGGAGAGGGGAAGGAAAATGCTGAGTCTGGCTCAAGGGGGGAGCAGCTTTGGGGGAACACCAGTGTGCCTGGCTGGGTTTGTGGGGAGGCAAGGGCAGATTTACAGTCTGTTTGGCAGCACTCATCACCAGGGATGTTGATTGGGTGTGAAACTGTGTTTGTTCTTCAGATAACACAAGCTGTTTAGTAGCATCTGACTTACACCAGCAGCACTGCTGCTGCCATTAGTGCCCTCAGAGGATTAATTACAGCGATATATACCCCTCTCCTCAGATGTCTCCAGAGTGGGGTGTTTGTAAATCAAGGGTGTGTTTATTGTGGGCATCTTCTCCAAAGGCTCTTTGCCAAAGGAAAGGGAGGGGAGAAGCACAGCATCACAACGGAGGGGTAATCTCTGCTCTGGGGGGGAGCACACATTGTGGGGGAGAGCAGGTCCGTGTCACCAGAGATTTGGGTCTGGAAGTGATGGGTGTAAGTGGATGGGGAGGGGGGGAATAAATCAGTGTACTGCTTTTGTTAAAACTCATTGAAAAGTGGAACTTAATAGCTGATGCTCTGGAGGGAACAGGCCTGAAAGCACTCTGTAGTAGAGCCCTGTGGGTTCTACTCCTGCACCAAGTGAAATCCTGCCTGACTCCCCTGGGTTGGTGATTAGATCACCAGCTACAGAGCCAGGGCTCCAAGTGCTTCAGCAGAGTGGGGAAGTGGCTGGGGAAATCCCAGGCTTTGTGAAGGGAGCTCGTATTGATGACTGTGCAGTCGAAGGGATTGCTTCTTGAGAGCTGGCTTGGCTGGCTCCCCCAAGGCTTTGTTCCACTTGGACACTCTTGGCCAAAAGCCTTAAATATTTGAATGAAACAACAACTTCCAACAGCAAAACGCTCCTGTGCGAGGCAAGACTGCAGAGATAAGACTGCAGGCCTCAGGTAAAGCACAGCTGGGGTAGTACCTGGCCATACCTGAAGCCACTTCTCATCGCTGTGCAAGGTCATCCCTTCACTCCATCCTTCTTCCAGCCCCTGGGAGCAATGTGAGCCTGCATCCCCAAAGTGCAGGTTCCCATTCCCATTGGGGAATACTTCCTGCTGTGGCTGGAGAGATCTCCTGCTTTTGCTATGTATTAATTTCCTTGGGGGGGGGGGGGGGGGAGATTGGTGTTGCTGATGCTGCTCCCTCCTGCCTTTCCCTTCCTTCCCTCTCTGGCCAGGTTGGCAGCACGTTGGCATCTCACTCTTAATGACTCTCACCTATGGAGGGAAGTTCCCAGGCAGAATTCACAAGCAGGAGGATTATGAATTCCTCCTGCCTGGTGATAACTTCTTTATTAGGTTTTTTATTCTTCAGATAATATATTAAAACCATATTTTTTTATGCCAAGTTTGCTGCTGCTCACTCCTTGCCCTTGAGTTTCCCCCCTTTCCCCCCTCCCCCTTTTCACCTGAGTGGCATTTTCACTGGAGATGTTTTAATAGAGCTCTAATCCCCTGATTCCCTGAGGTACACCACAGCAGCTTCACCAACCCATAAATCCAGGGAGATAAAGTGCATTTTTATTAGTTGCGTTGCAGGAAAGTACAGGAAAAGTAGTTTAATATGAAACAGTCAATAACAAATTTGCCTAATAGTTCTGCTTATCATAGTGAAAGCACTTGGAGAAAGGCTCTGCCAGGGTGTGGGTGGTGGGGAGCGATGCTGGGATGGAGGGAAGCTGCTCTGAACACTGGGGGCATCGCTGCTGGGGAGTTAGTGGGGTGCAGGGGGTGAGGCTGCCCCCAGCCCTGCAAGCACAGCTTTCCAGCACAAACCTCCTGGTCCAGGTGATGTGTTTGTGGCTGAATAGCTGGGGGGTTTGAAGGATTTTGGGGAAAGGGGGTTGTGTGTGGGCTTGGGGTGAGTGGGGAGAGGTGCTTGGAGCTGCACAGGTCAAAGATGTGAACTGGATAAGGGGCTGTGGCTGTGCCTGGCACCAGCACTGGGCCTGGGTGATGCTGAGTGAGCTGATCTGCTGAAGGCAGTGGTGCTGGTGGAGCAGCTGGGGGACTTTTCCCCACTCTGGCTTAGTCACCCCCTGGCCCCAGCCCCAGAATTCCAAGGGCAGCCTGCCCAGGGCTGCTGGTGCTCAGCTTTCCTTGGCATGTGTGCAGCTGCTGCAGGGAAAGTGCTTACTGGGACATCACCCAGGCTGGTGTGGGGGTCAGCATGGCCTCTGCCTTTGAGCTGTGCTGGGCACCAAGGAGCAGCTGCTCAAGCAGAGCCCTTGTTCTCCATCACAGCATCACCATGACCCTCTTTCTCTGACCTCTGCTCTCTTGTCTGACCTTCTTTGGCTCTCCTT
Source organism: Laterallus jamaicensis coturniculus (assembly GCA_022605575.1). NCBI lineage: Eukaryota > Metazoa > Chordata > Aves > Gruiformes > Rallidae > Laterallus > Laterallus jamaicensis. The sequence goes on along the minus strand of JAKCOX010000049.1, from coordinate 2,182,085 downwards.
AGAGATATTTTGGGGGGGGTTTTGCCCCAAAGCCATGGTCTGTGTCGTGACCTGTTGGGAAGAGCTGGGTCCCTGGTGTGTTTTCACACTTGGCCTTTGGCCTCGCCGTGGGCTGTGCAGCCAGGCTTCGCGGGGAGCTGGGGCTGCTGAGCAGCACTAGATGGCAGGAGTCAGTCATGCAAGAGGATGAGGGCTGTCTCCCTCCTGAAGCACACTGGAAGCTGTCGAGGTGGGAATCTGCCAGCTGGCTCAGAGCAGTGCAGACCACGATGGGCTTAAGCAGTGAAAATCCCTTCTCCAGCCAGACTTTGGGGCTCTGACTCCATCATAGAATGGCAAGGGTTGGGAGGGACCCCAAGGGTCCCAGAGCTCCAACCCTCCTGCCACAGGCAGGGACACCAACCTCGGGCCTGGAGCTACACAAGGTTGCCCAGGGCCCCATCCAACCTGGCCTTGAACACCCCCAGGGACGGGGCACCCACCCCCTCTCTGGGCAGCCCCTTCCAGCCCCTCACCACTCTTTCCTTCCCCCAGTCCAGGAGTGCCCAGCTCGAGCCTGGGGGGGTTGGGTGAGGCTTTACAAACTGGGCTTGGGTTTGCCCAGTGGATCTTGGCTCAGCTCTTGGAGGTGCTCGGGGTGCTGGTTTGGGTGGAGGATTGCTGTGTGGGTTTGGATGCCTGTGGCTTCTCTGGGGGCTGTTTTCATGGGAAGCTGGGGCCGGGTAGCACTGCTCCTGTCTCACTGAAGAGCATCACCTTGGGTGAGCCTGAGAGTTGAGCTGCAATAGCAACAGGCTTTTACACACACACCTCCCCATTCTCCATGTAGATGGCACCTTTACCTGCCCAACACACTTGCCCTTGCTTAGATCTTCCAGTGCTGCCCCCTGATTTCCACAGCAGGGAGGACAGAGGAGCTGGGCATCTGCTTTGAGGCACCTTGCTGCCTTCCCAGCCCCTTGGCACGACCTGGACAGTCACCACCAGCTCTGCTGTTCAGCCAAACAGCCATTTAAGTGAGAAGCACGTGGAAACAGGCTGTATCTCTCTGAGTCTTGTTAGAACTTTTATCTTGCTGCGACTTTGCTGTTGGAGATGCTCTGGGTGGCTGGCAGCAGCTGTAGGCAGCAGCAGGAAAGCAGCAGCTGTCACATATCCCACTCCCTAATGGTGTTTCCTATCCAGCACGCCTCGGTGCTGCTGTAACCTTTCTGTAGTCTGTGCTGTGATATTATCGGGCCAGAAACCTGAGTGAGAGGCAGATGATGCAAAATCAATCTCTGGAGCACCTGAAAAGAGAAGGAGAGTGGTACCAAATGATGTAGCGACAACAAAAGCAACAGCTTCTTCCTCGAGTTCTTTGCCTGGGAAATTCCTCCTGGGATGGAGATGAAGAGGAGTGGCTTTACCTCTCCTAGGCTGGAGTAAACAGGGAGGGGGACAGCCCCAGCTTGTGCCTCCGCACGCCAAAATCCGGGGGCAGAGTAGCTGCTGCTGAGTAAACACCACAAAGCTGCTCTGTGCCCCAGGGAGGCACAAGATCTGAGCAGAGAGCAGCCTGTCCCCTGCGGCGGGTGCAGAGGAGGCACCAGGCATTGATTACGCCTTTCATCACGGCACAATTAGAGAGGATCGCTAATGATCTAATTGTTCCTCTCATCCCAGCTCTGAGAACTGAGTGGGGATAACCCATTGGTACTAATCCGGGCTTCAAAGGCTTGCTCTGCCAAGTTATCCCCCTCTAATGCTGTCTAATCTTTCTCAACCGGTAATGGTAAAACAAGATGTTCCCAGTGCCCTGTGCTGGGGAGCGCAGCCCCGAGCAGGAGAGCAGCCACCAGCCCAGGTGGTGTGAACTTCACATGGCTCTAAACTCTTCCAAAGGCTTGTACCAGGGCACGAGCCATCACCGGGTACCCAAACCCAGCCCATCATATCCCCCCCCCCACCCCAGTAAAGCCTTCTGGGTGCTGATGCCCCCACTGAGAAGCCACAGCAGAGTTGGCTGTTTCAGAGCCCCACGTGGAGAGTGTGGTAAGCCTGAGGGATGAGATTAAAGCTGATAGGGATCACATTGCAGAAGACAGGCTCATATCTGCTGCTGCTGGGGATGTTTATTTTCAGCCAGGCACATGTTTCCTCCAGGAAGGGATTAGCCCTGGCACCAGCTCTACACCTGATGCTTCCCCATGAGCTTGGAAGGTCTGTGGTGCAGGAGAGGTGGTTGCACACAGGGGCTCAGCCATGGGTGTCACATCCTTTGCCATAGCCCTGGGTTCTTGTAAGGCTGCTCCCCAGTGAGAGACGCCCAGGCATGAGGCAGAGTCCCGTGGAAGGTGGGTGAGGCTGTTCCCTGCTGGGTTGGGGTTGCAGTGCTGATGTGGGGGTGCACTGGGGCACAGCTGCAGCCTGGATTTTGGGCTGGTCCATTGCTGGGGCGACTAGCAAACATCTGGGCAGAGGGAGTATGTGCTGGCAGCTGCTTTCTGCCTGAACATCTGTCCCTAGAAAACCTTCCCTCAGACCCAGAGATGCCCAGGCATGAACAACACTTGTCTACACATATTCTGAAGCTTTCCCCCCCTCCCTCTCTGACTCCAGCTGGTGCCTGGGGATGCACTGAAAGACCCTTAAACTGGGAAACATCTTCAGCAGGTCATTATCCAGCTGCATTTTATCCATGCCCGGTGAGAGCAAAGTGGCCAAACAGCTGCTTTAATGAAAAGCAGAGGCAGCCTCGCTCCTCCAAGCCCATCTCCCCTCAGCAGCTGGGTTCAGCAGCCTCCTTGGCAGCCTTGTAGAGTTTTCAGCAGGGCTGGAGCTGACCTTTCCATCTAGAGAAGAAAAGGAGAAGGGGGGGAAAAGCGCCTCTGTCTCGCCATTCCTGGAGCAGGGAGGGGAAAGTAGACGCCTCTGCAGACCATCTCAGGCTGAATGGGAGAGCCAAAGCCTGGGGTTAATCATCCAGGCTGGGCATTGACAGAGCATCTCTATGCACGTAAGAGCTCTTCAGGAGAAGCATAATTTCTCTGCATGTGCACCACTCACAAGAACAAAACAGCTCCCCGGAGCTGGTTGCAATAACAGAATTGTCTTCTGAAGAGAAATCAGAGAGCCAGAGGGCTTTGGAAAGGGCAGTGCAGAGGCTTTTAATGTTTCCCTTCCTTCTAAAATAAAGATGATGTTTACTCCTTCCCCTCTTTTCCCCTTGCCCATGCAGAACAGATGTTGCTGTGCAAAAGGCAGCCACACTAAGCTAATTACACTTCTGTATGTGGGGAGACTGCTGGCTCCAGGGGTGAGGGCACTGGCAAAGGGCAGCATCTCCAAAGGGTGGCACTTGGGAGGCAGCTGCCTCTGCAGGGAAGCGTGAGTGGGTGCTGCTGGGCACAGCCTGCAGAGCCTGGGACAGTAAGGGTATGTCTGTGGGATGGGGAAGGGGAGGGATGGCAGTGGATTGGTGTGGTTGGAGCGTGGTGCTGTCAGAGCAAGGATGCAAATGATGCTCATAGCTCTGGATAATGTGCTGAGTTACTATCAGGCCACCTGAGTGATGTGGAGGTACCAGGGCTGCAGGCAGGACCCTTGCCTCTCCCCACCTATATCTATTACTGCTGCTCACCAAAGGGCTGGGGAGGATGCTGGGAGGGTGCTGTGCAAGGGACATGAGGAAAAGGGAAATGAAGGATGAGGGGGGGGAAAAAAGCAAAGGGAAGAGTAAAAAGCGAGCGGCAGGGATGAAGGCAAGTGTTGCTAATGTTTGGCAAGGTCTCCAGGGTTATCCTGGGATTGGGGATGATTAATGTGCTGGAAGACTCTTCTCTCTGTGGTCTGCTGGCCGGGCGATCTGTCACTGCCTTGTGATGGACTGCCTGGTTCCCACGCGTCCCCATTTTAAGGTGGGTTATTGATGGCCCACCTTTACAAACCATTCCTCCTAATTACTTTCTGGCCCAGGAAATAGCTGTCAGAGCTGGCTGGAGAGAAGGTGAAGGGGTGCAGCTGTGGCAGAAGCTGTCAGGACATGGATAAAACCCTTGGCTCAGCAAGTCTGTTGTCCCATGTATCCCCCCCCATCTCAGGGACAGCAGCTCCAGACCTGCTGGGTCACTTATGGAGGTGTTTAATCAGTGAGGGGTAGCGCTGGGCACTGGCTGCCTGGTTGGATGCTCATCATCACATCAGGTGCAGAGGAGTCTTTGAATTTCCCTTTGCTACAGACCCGCTCTCCCTGTAGCACGAGATCAGCCAGCGCTGGGTGTGAGGTGCCCTCCTGTCCTGCCCTACCTCCCCTTTCTGCTGATTGATTCGTTACCCATGTCAGACCCTTCATCTGTGATGGGCAGAGCTGCTGGAGGAGCCCATCCGGCCCTTTCGCCCCGTATTTGCTTGCTTGGAGCTCAGATTAGCTGAGTAAAAGCTGCTGCTGGTTTGATTGACTCCCAGATCAATTAAAGCAGTGTGTGGACAGATGGAGGGCTCAGATCCTGAGTTTTTACCTCAGTCTCCTCCTTTCCCCACTCTCCAGGGACCTTTCAGGTTAATTGCCCTGATCTCTTGCTGCCTTTTCCTGCTAGCCCTGAAGGACTGTCTGGCTAATATTGCCCTACGTGGCCAACGCTGCAATGAATCCGGGCTGGGGGGGTGGTGAGTGTGTGTGTGTGAGATGCTGGGGAAAAGGAGGCAGAGAATTGATTTGCTCCATCAGGCAGCAGCAGCAGTTGCTGCCACTGTTTAATTCTCAGTTCAAGCCCCGTGGAGAATGCAAACGGCTCCGCTCCTCGGCCAATTTACAGCTGCTGACAAGCTGCTAAACAACATCTCTGTTAGGAGCACGTGTGAGTCCGTGGGCTCCTCTCCGGGTGACAGCATGATGCACAGGTAAGGAGCGTGGATGCTGTTCCTAATGAGCGCCGCTTGCCATACCCCCAGCACCCACCTCCCGGTGCCTGGCGCGGCCTGCTCTGCATTCAGGATCTGTTCCCTGGGTGTCAACCAGCTTTGGGAAGAGAGTTGATGGATGTAAGTTCACTGCAGGTGGGGCTGGAGCCCTCAGCACGGGTTGCCTTTGGATGGTTGTGATAAATGAGGGTGGTGATGGCCAAACTGCCCTTGTGAGCGCCGGGCGCTGCTCCCCTGCACGGTCCCCTGTGCACCCTGTGAGCCCACGGAACTGAAGCCCAGCAGAACTGTGCAACCCCCCAAGGGTTTGATTGCTCTTCTTTGGCATTTAGCATAGAATGGCAAGGGTTGGGAGGGACCCCAAGGGTCTCAGAGCTCCAATCCCCTGCCACAGGCAGGGACACCAACCTCAGGCCTGGAGCTACACAAGGCTGCCCAGGGCCCCATCCAACCTGGCCTTGAACACCCCCAGGGACGGGGCACCCACCCCCTCTCTGGGCAGCCCCTTCCAGCCCCTCACCACTCTCTCTGCACACAACTTCCCCCCAATCTCTCCTCTCCCCCTTCCCTCCTCCAGCTTCACTCCATCCCCCTTGTCCTGCCAGTCTCTGCCCTTGAACAAGCTGATTCCCCTCCTGCTCCTCTGCTCCCTTCAGGGACTGGCAGGCTGCAATGAGGTCCCCCCACAGCCTATTAGCATGTTGTAAGGAGCCTTCTGAAGTGGCACAGTTGCTTGGTTGTGTGGAAGATGCCTTCCAGCAGCAACCCAAGGAATGAAGAGGTAGGAGGTGCTGAGCCAGTCTCACTGCTCGCTGCCCCCCCCCAGGCTCATTTTTCAGACAACACTCTCCCATCAGCCTTTAATACACAGAGCCCTTTGGGTCTGAGGTTTGTACCTCTCTCCATCCAGCCTCTGTGCTTCCAGAGGCTGCAGAGCTCCATGAGACCACACTAATCGTGTTTATCAGCATTAATCCGAGGCTGGAATTAGCAGGTCCTATATTCAGCAGGGGCCTGCCATTGCATTTAAGTAAATTATCTCCCTAATAATGACAAATCAATTATCAGGGCTGCTTCCAAGGGGGAATGCTTTGCTCTACCTTTTTCAAAAAAGCAATAAATCTGTATGCTCTTGCTGCCAATAATTAGCTGCAGCGATACAGCAGAAATAATACAGAATAAGCCAGCCACACCGATAGCAAGTTAATGAATCATCGTGTTTCAGCTGGAGGTGCTCAGAAGCAGCAGAGAACTGATCCATACCCAGAAACCTCCCTGGGTTTTGTTAAGACTTTCTACTTCTCTTTACATCCTTCCTTCCCAGCCCCGACTCTTTTTGGTCATCACGAGCATCTCTAGGCAGTGAGGTTTGTGCCTGGGATGGGGCCAGCTCCCACCCCTCAGAGCTCTGCTCTGAGCTGTGATGTAGCTAATTGCAGCTGGGGGAAGTTGCAGGGGGATGTGTTTTTTTGGAGTGTCCCCCACTCTGGGTCCCCACTGAGCTGTGGATGGGGTTGGAGAGCACCGCACCTACGTCTGTCTTGCTGGCAGAACATCCAGTCCAGCTGTTGGTCTAAATAAACCACCCCAAACTGGCTCTGGGGGGGGGGGAGCTGGGGAGGCTCTGGGGGGGAGCTGGGGAGGCTCTAGGGGAAGCACTGCCAAGTGCCTGATCGGTACCAGACGCTGCGGTGACAGGCACCGCGTGGCACCAGCCCAGCTCCTCTCTAGTGCCCGGAGGTGGGTGGAGAGGAGGTGACTTCATGCCCACCGCTCTCCCCTTGCACCTTTGCATCTGTCTGCCGGCTCTAATTAGCAGCCCTGCTGACTGGGTGGCTGTGGGCATGGCTGGTGTTGACAGGGACTGATGGGACCTTGCGTCAAGCAAGTAAAGAACCACCAAACCAAAGACAAAAGCCCAACTTGTTCCAAAACACAAAGGCAGCAGCCAGCATCAATTAAAGTGTGTAGTTTTTAAGTGTTTCTTCACTGTTTTCTCCTGCCTTCCCATGGGAGATAATTAAGAAAGAGGCTGTTTCTCCGTTACCATTAGGGATCAGGAGATGTTGCCATATCCCCTTAACTCTGCTGGACCTTCTTGAGTCTGACAGATGATCAATTTAGCGTATTGAGAAGAGGAGCCTTGTTTCTTTCTACTGTAAGTTTCGGGCATTATTATTTCCCTGGGTGGATTGATTCATATTTGCCTTGGCTTCGTTAGTTGAAATATGCCACAGCCCAAATTAGCGCTGAGCTTCTCAGCCATCAAGAAGGATGGAGCAGTTTGTTCCTATCAGTAATTGATCATGGAGCTATTAATGGATGCAAATGTATTTGTTCTCTGTGCTTTGATAAATAATGGCTCGCTGCTCTCCTGTGATGCGCTCTGTGCTCGCAGCTCCTCACGTTGCTGTGCAGTCCCCAGGCTGAAGCATCTGGCTAACAGGGAGACAGGTCTTGTGGCTTCATTTTCTTTCACTGTGAGTTACTGATGGGCAAACCTGCCCAGCTGATTCATCCTGGTGGTTTGCTCCAACTTTCAGCAGGCTGCTCGGGTCGCTGTGGTCAGAAAGCTCTTCCCCCCCCCCCCCCGCTTTGTGCAAGGCAGGTGGGTTTTCATTCTAGGGTTAACCTTTAATAGGTGCTTTCCCACAGGTGGGAGGTGCTTTGAGAGCTGGGCTGTTTGGGGGTCCTTGCTGGGGTACTTACCCTGTCAGCAGCTGCTGAGCCCTAATCAGTCCTGTACCCAGATCCCTGGTGCAGCCAGTGCTGAGCATCCCCTCAGGGTGCAGGCACCCATCGGACCTGCAGTTCCTGTGTGGTTTGATTTCTTGGTGGAAATCATGGATGGACCAAAATAGGCAGCTCTCTGTATCCACATCACTTCACCAGATGGGTTCTGAAATCCCTAGGAGAAGTGTCAAGGACAGTGAGCAGGGGCTGAGGCAGTGCTCAGGGCTGGGAGCCATCGTGCCTGGGTTGGCTCAGTAGTCTGGGGATGACCTGGAGAGCAGGATGTTGCTGAAATGTGGGACACAATGTTCCTTGTTCCCCTGCATCTGTCTTTCATCAGCTCTTCAGAGCAGCTTCTCCCTTGCAAGTACCTGTGCAGCACTTGGCCCATGGGGGCTTCGGGATGCTGGGGGTCTCCTGGCATGGCTCCAGAGTACACACTAGGGGCAAGGAAGAGGTAGCTTGTGAGGACACCTTGCCACCTCTCAGTAGCCATCAATCTCAGATAATGGGTTTTTTCCCCCACCCTTCATCCCAGTAAGGACATTGATTTTTGCACGTGGCGGTTCTCGGGCACGAACAGCACAGCATCACCTTCCTCCTATGGTAACTACACTAATATTATTAATACCCTGCATTCATAAAACAATTTTCAGCATCTCAAAGCTCTCTGCACACATTAATTTAACCTCACAACCTTCCACTGGGAGAATTGCCAGTATGAGTCACATTTTATAGCAGGGTAGAGGGGGTAGTGTTGAAGAGAACCAACTTCTCTCTGTATTTACACCAGCACGGTGCAGGATAAGTGCACTCAGGATGATGGCAGATGCACTTATGAGCCTGTACAGGGTTTGACTCATACTGGGGGGAAGGACTCTCCTCGAGGTCGCTCCGTGAATCATTTGCAGAGCCATAAATAGAGCCTGAGGAATCCTCAGCCTCCCCGACTCTGCGCGCGAGGCACGTTCCCCAGCAAAGAGAGAGGGCTGTGTTTAAACCCTGGGTGAAGACACAAGAAGTAGGATTTTAGGAAGCAAGAAGTCACAGGGAGTGAAGGCTTGGGGGATGCTTGGGGTGGAGGAGGAGAGGAAGACGCCCCATCTTCAGCCTTGTGCTCCAACCTCCTCCTGATATGACTTTGCAAGGATTTGGATTGATAGATGATCAACCTCCTCTTGCTATGACTTTGCAAGGAATTGGTTTTACCCACAGGCAAGGGTTCCTTTTCACTCTGGTCCCCAGCACAATGCCCCTCCTCCCACAGGGAATTGCAGGCTGTCTACTTACCAGTATTCACAGGCCATGCTTTGCTGGGGAGATACCCCTCAAAGGGTTAAACATTGAGGCACAACAGCTGAGGTATTGGATGAATGCAAAAAGCCAAGTGGTTCTCAGGGTTTTTTTTTAATTACTGTCTTCCTCCACATTTTAATTTGAGGCATCAAAGGCAAACGATGTGCAAATCTGGTCCATACCTGCAGTGGAAGGCTGTCTGTCTGTCATCTCAGTTCCTTTGCTGGGGACAAACAAACCCTCTCTGCTTTGTTCTGTGGTGGTGTTTTGTTCTTTGCATTAATTTCTCTTCTAAAATTTAAAAAAAAAAAAATTAAATTAAAAAAAAAAATCCCTGAGATTTGGCACATTTGCAGAAGGGGAAAAAAAAATGCTGTTTAGGGGATTAAAAAGAAAATAACTCCTTTCTTTCAAATAAATTACAAAGCACTCTTGCTGCTTTGTACCTGAGAAACCTGTAGGAAAATAGCAGTTTATTTTTAGTGCCAGATTGGATGGAGAGATGAAATGACTGAGTCTTCTTCAAAAGCCACCAATGCTGAACCAGTGCCAAGGAAGAGATGCTGCAAAGTGCTATTATGGTTGGGGTAGTTGTGTGGGGTTTTTTTTTTTGTCCGGAGTGGTTTGACATTCAGCTGCTTTTATTCTTAGTCCTGATCAGAGCCTGAGAGTATTGCACATCTTGGGGAGAGGAAGGAGATTACACAGTGGGTAGGATCAGCAGATTTGGCCCCAGAGGAAGGTGCTGAGCGATGCTTCTCGCTTCATCCTGCTGCCAAATCCTCTGCCTGCAGTTGTGGGCTTGTTCTCTCTGCTGAGCTTTGCTGCTGCCCCTATCCCAAAAGTGAGGACAACCCCTAGCAAAGCCTCAACTCACTTTCTGGCTGGCTCTGTGTGTCCCTCCCCAGCCCCTCAGCACCCTGTAGCATCCAGCTGCTTCTCAGGGACGAGCTCGGTGCTGACAGTTTGCTAAAGGACCCAGGGAGCTGCTCAGCCTGATTTCACTCTGCTGGGATGCTGATGCTCCGTGGCATATTAATACCAGCCCGTGGGTTTTGTGGGGGCAGAACTGAGGCCTCTTTCCTCCCCTGCTTCCTAAGGCTGAAGTGTATGTGTGGGCTTTCCCACGGTGCTTTCCCTGTCTCCCACACCTGGAAGTGTGAGTGTCAGCGGAGGAACAAGACGTGCAGGTGGAGCTCTCCAAGCAGTGGCATGTATCATCTTCTTTATTGCTGTCATGGTGCTTGTAACTACCTCCATCCATCACTCCCCTCCCTGTTCCACGCTGAAATTAGCCTGGTGCTGATCAGTGCAGTGTGTTGAGGTGCCAATCTTCCCCCCCCCCCCCAATACCCCAAAAGCACTTAAGCCATCCTCTGCTGAAAGTCTCTTCATTTTCCTTTCATTTCCTCCCTTCCCCTTTTCTCTTTGCACTTAATGAGCTTTCATTTCCATAGCAGAACAATGAAGGCTGTGGCCAATTATGCTAAATTCCAGGTGCAAGAGGCACTGTCAGGTGTGTGTGTCCCCCCCTGTGTCCAGCAGCCCAGCCCATGGCTAAGGCTCGCTCCACTCCTGTGCTGTGAAGTGACCCACAAAGCTGCCTCCATCAAAGCACTGAGGACAATTCCAGCAATAAACCAGACTGCATCTGAAGTGGATGGGTCCATAAAGCTCACTCCCTGGGGCTGCTGCACACAGTCTCCCTCCACAAGAGGCCCTTTGGGTCCCTGATTTGAGGGGAGGGAAGGATGCTGAGCGTCGTCGTGTGTGGGTTGTGTTTATAAACCGACTGTGGGGATGCTCGGGCTGGCAGAGGGTGCAATTTCTCCCTCCTTTTAAGCTGCTTTTCCATCCTGGCAGAGCTTCTGTGGGTGTATCTTAGTTTGTTCAAGCAGACAAAGCAGTGGTGGTGGTAATGGTCCTTTTTTTTTTTTGTGGTAGGAGTATGTTAAGTCTCTTCCTGGGATTTAAACTGCTGTGGGAAGGCTGGAGTGCTGGGGGAAAAGAAGTTAGACTGTCTGGCCTCTTTTAGCATTAAATGCATATCCAAAAAAGGTCAATTCCTCACCTGTAGCTCCAGTGCATTAGCTTCCTTCCCATAAAGAAATCTTCTGGAGGTAATCACTGCTGAGCAGAGCCTGTTCCCTGCTTGGGGAGGTGATACTGAGTGATGCTTGCACACAGACTCTGAAAACTTGAGGTCTCATCTCCTGGAGGCTCATGATCTCCCATGCCAGGGGCTGCAGGTTCTCTGGTCCTCTTGCAGGCTGGCAGGAGGATGGGTGCAGGGAGCTGAGCTGGGCAGACCCTGGGGCTGCACCAGCAGCTCTGGGAACTTCAGCTGCTGCTTAATGCTCCTGTGGAGGCTTTGAGTCACCGTCTCCTCTTCACTTTTCTCAGTTTCTGCCTCTTTCCCCAGGAAATCTGGTGTCGTGGCACCATTTAAACAGATGTAAACTCACATTTCCAGGTCTCCCTTTGCACTGGGTAAGGTTCACCCTTCCTCTTCTGCCTTTACCTGCTGGGCTGCCCAGTCTTGACACCAGCAGCTGCCTCTCTCTCTTGTTTGGCAAGTGTTTGATGAAGGGGGGGGGGGGGGTTTAGGGGGGAGCTGGTGTGTGCGAAGCAGCTTCATGTCGTGGCGTCAGTGAGTTATTACAGATGCCAAATGCAAAGCATCTCTTGACAGCTGAACACCTCAGATCTTACTCATCAAAATCACAGGGTTACTTCTGACTGAACTTAATCATCTCATAAGAAATGATGGAGAGGAAAGGCAGGAGGGGGAAGAATAAAAGTATGAAAATCACTCCTGTAGCACCACACCTCTGCTTCAACCCTCCTTCTTTCATGTCTTGGCTGATTTGTTTTGATCACTCTGAGCCTTCGCTGCTGGAGTTTGTTTGAACCCCATTCATGGAAATAAGGAACTGCTCCTGTGTTGTACAACAGCTGGAGGAGAGAAGCAGCTCCCTGGGGGGGACGATGCAGCTCCCAGGTCTTGGATGTGGGATGCTGTGGGGAGCTAGAAGTGTCCACAACCCCAATGGGACCTTCCTCCAGCTCTTGTCCATTCAGGCAGTGACAAGGCTGGGTGGATGCTGAAGTGAGAGCTGCTGAAAAATCCCTTATACTGTGAACAGCTTATTAAAATATCTTTTTTTTTTTGGGGGGGGGGGGGGGGGGGGGGGGGGAAGAAAAAGATATTTAGCCTATTGATGGAGAATCGAGTGGATTTTTAATATCATGATGCTGATGGGAATATTTCTAGAAGCTACAGAGCTGGTCCAGAGTGGTGAGGGCTTCAAGAAGGGCCAAGTAATTATTTTATTCCTTTTGTTATAATAAAGCTTAGGCTAATTCCTGGGGGGGGGAGGGAGCCTCAGGCCCTGTGGTGCTTATGTACCATACGCACATGTGAGGAGCACTAAGTCTTCCAGGCAAAACTCATCTATTTTGTAGAAAGATAAGTCCAGTGCCTAACTCAGAGTGTATTTTTCTTCTTGCCAAGGGCACTATCCAAACTCAAATAGGTGGGAATTAAGTTCACATATATGTTTCAGTCCAGTATTTCTGGTACAGATGCATCTTTACCCCCTTTCAGGGTGTGTTTTTCCTCACTGTCTTGTCAGTAATTGCTTGCTTGCATGACTCTCACTACACTCAAATGGAAGGAAAAGCTCTGATTTACATCCACTTAAGTCAAACTTGTCCCAAATGATCTGATTCTGAACCTTATTTGGTGGGGGGAGAGAAAATAACCCAACCCAGTGCATCTACCTCTGCTGAAAACAACTTGCCTGGACTGACTGATGTCCTTCAGTCTCAAGTTGGGGGTGGATTTTTGGTTTTTTTTTTTTGGTTGCAGATGTTTCCAGCTCCTCCACAATTTGTTGTAATTGTTATGATAAGCATTTCTGCCAAAAATGGCAGTAAAAACTCCATTTTCCCCAGGAAAATTAACAAAATACGTTCACGGCTCATGCAACCTGTTTATTAAGCTGTAGCAGGGATTGACTGCAGCTGTGAAATAAGATATAATTAAAGGCTGGGGTCCTCTCCCAGATATCAGCTTTTCAAAATTCGCTGCGCTGAGGATACAGGAATTATTGTGGCCAAACAGCCCAATCTGTCAGCTGGGAGCACTTCCAGGAGCTGAGCGTGTGTGTCTGCCTACCTGGGGAGAGGTAGATGTTGGCTGGTGTTTGTGTGCGTTGTCAGATGTCACCAGTTCATGTCTAGGAAATGGGAAAGAAGTGATGGGGTGGGGGTGGTTTTTTTCCCCTCCCCCACCCAGGGTATCAGCATCAACCTTTCCTCCCATTTCTTGGAGCAAAGCTGCTCTGTGAGTCTTTTCCTTTTTGGCTTCTCTTCGCTCCCCACCAAATGGGGGGAAAAAACTGGGCTTGGGTGGGAGGTGGGGGTGGCAGCATCCCTGGTGACTTGGCAGCTGGCTGCTGCTGTTTGGGTACCGCAGCCCCCAAGGATGTGGCTCTGCTCTGAGCCTTTCCATTCTCACTCGTGGGAGGAAGGTGCCGAGAGCTGGAGGCAGCGCGGGGAGGCAGCGGTGGGGGAGGCAGGCTTGACCTTCCATCTCATCATCGCTCCTCTTTGGAGTGTCTGCAATTCATTCTCAGCTCCGTGTCGCAGCTCCTGGACCTTTCAGGGTCACGGCTTGTTCTCTGCAATAAGCAAACAGGCTGGCACTGCATCCCTGACACCCGGATTTAATAAAGAGATGTTAACTCTGCCCTGCTGCAGCCCTTTCACAAAGACAGGGATCTCCATGGCAGCTGAAAAGTCTTGCACTGGTCAAGAGGCAATTTTCTGATTAAACAGTTTTGCATGGTGTCTGGCAAGGTCTTTTATGGACTCATTTAATCCCTCGATCCTGGGCTGGAGCAGGGGGGAGAGGCGCTTCCCCATCCCTCCCTTCCTTTCGCTCCTGGTTCAGCTCCAGAGATGAAGCCAAACTGTCAGCTAAAGGATTAGAAAGAATTACTGCCGTTCCCTTCAGTCAGGCCCTGAAGCTCTGTGGGCTTTTCCCCCGCTTCCTTTTCCACTTGTAAACCGGGGTGTGAATGCCTTTTGAGGCCAAACACTCTTTGTGCAGCTTCTGTGGGCCATGCTCCTGGTCTGTAGGGCATCACCCAGCTGCTCTTGACTTGAGCTTGAGGGCCAGGTTCTTTTGTTTTGCTTGTGGAAATGTTCCCCCCCCCCCCCCCAGCCCCATAAAGCAATGTGGGAGCTGCTGCTGTGCTGGGGGCTTCCAGCTGCATCTCCAGGGAAGTGATGCTCGGGGAGCGTGAGAAGTGCATTGTTGGGGGCTTGATGAAACTGTTGCCCTGGCAGGAAAGACGTGTTTGAAAAACTGGGCGAGTCGAAGAATTACCTGGAGAGGGCTTAGAGATCCTGGGCTGGAGGAACAGGCGTAAATCACACCCGGACTGCGCTGCTCGCTCTCCCCTCCTGATGCTCGGCGCCCAGGGAGGCTTGCTGGATGCGGGCAGCTGTCCCCTTGCTCGGGTTTTAGGGATGTCACAGCCTCCCCAGGCTGGGCCGGGCGCTTCGGGCAGCATCTTGTGTTATTCATCTCCTTTTTTTTTCCCACCTATAAAACCTGCCGGGAGGTGCCTGAGTGGCAGCAGGCAGGGCGGGCAGCAGGGCGAGGCGCTGAGCACCGTAATTTGCCGTAATGACTCGAATTCAACACAATAACCCCCAGCACAGCGTGCCCGGCCACCAGCGCCTGCCCCTGGTGGGGAACGGGCACCTTGGTTTGGCGGCAGCGTGATTGTGCTGGGGGATGGAGGCTGGAGCGCGGAGCCTCCCGCCGGGGGTAATTCGGGACACTTTCCCACCCCCTGTTTGCTAAAGAGACACTCAATTGACCGGGCCGCTTTAGCCACGTGTTTCTGAAGGCTTGAAGGAGATTTCCCAGGGCTGGGAGCGGGCGGGGGGCAGGGCAGCGGTGGTCCCTTGAGCTGCCTTCTCCCCCCCCCCCTTGAGCTGCCTTCTCCCTTCTCCCCCCCCCTTGAGCTGCCTTCTCCCTTCTCCCCCCCCCTTGCTCTGCCTTCTCCCCCCCCCTTGCTCTGCCTTCTCTCCCCCCCTTGCTCTGCCTTCTCTCCCCCCCTTGCTCTGCCTTCTCTCCCCCCCTTGCTCTGCCTTCTCTCCCCCCCTTGCTCTGCCTTCTCTCCCCCCCTTGCTCTGCCTTCTCTCCCCCCCTTGCTCTGCCTTCTCTCCCCCCCTTGCTCTGCCTTCTCCCTCCCCCCTTGCTCTGCCTTCTCCCTCCCCCCTTGCTCTGCCTTCTCCCTCCCCCCCTTGCTCTGCCTTCTCTCCCCCCCTTGCGCTGCCTTCTCTCCCCCCCTTGCGCTGCCTTCTCTCCCCCCCTTGCGCTGCCTTCTCCCTCCCCCTTGAGCTGCCTTCTCCCCCCACCCCCCTTGAGCTGCCTTCTCCCCCCACCCCCCTTGAGCTGCCTTCTCCCCCCACCCCCCTTGAGCTGCCTTCTCCCTCCCCTCTTGCTCTGCCCTCTCCCCCCCGCCTTGCTCTGCCTTCTCCCCCTCTCCCTGCGCTGCCTTCTCCTTGAATTTCTCTTTCCCTGGTCGCCTTCTCCGGGCTGTGCTCCTCTGGTACCCCCGGGCAGCTTGCTGGCTGTAGCTCAGCTGTTAGCATCCTGCTTTAAGAAAACCAGAAAGGAAAAAGGCTTCCTGGAGTTTGCTGTCCCTCTGGAGGGACAGAGGGGAACGTGTTGACATTTCCCTGTCCCTCCCTTTGCACAGACCTTAGTCATCCCAGACACGTTGTGGTGTCACCTCTCTGCTGCTGCCAGCCTTTCTCTTCCCTCCCAGCCAAAGCATCTGATGCTGCTGCTTTGATTTTCCTCCTGTCTACCAGGTACAGCCAAAAAATGGGACAGGCTGCTCCTGGAAAAGTCAGATTTGGGAAATGCCATGCATCTGGCTTGTGCTTCTATTCCTTTCCAGTTCACACTGTTGCCTGGCATCCCAAGCAGGGGAGGTGCCCTGCAGATAAAGTGCTATCACCCCAGAGAGCAGCCAGACACGAGGGCGAGAGGTGATGTGGTGTGAGAAGTGGGGTGTCTGAGAGCACCTAAAAAGGGCTCCCTTGCTCCCAACTGTGTCATGGTCGTGGTACATGAGTAGCTGAGAGGGATGGGGTTTTGGGGTGCCTACCTTTTCCCCCTTTCCAGTCTTCCTTTTCCCCCTTCCAGTTTTCCTTTTCCCCCTTCCAGTTTTCCTTTCCCCCCTTTCCAGTTTTCCTTTTCCCCCCCTTTCCAGTTTTCCTTTTCCCCCCTTTCCAGTTTTCCTTTTCCCCCCTTTCCAGTTTTCCTTTTCCCTACCAGCACCCACAGTCCTGCTGCTCAGGGGATGGGGAGGTTGCACAGGCTGGGAGTGGAGTGGGGGCTGGGATGCAACTGCTATTTTCCATTAAGGTCTCCAAACATTCAATTAATTCAGATTTTACCAGACATCTATTTGTTTGTTAAATTAAAACCAGCTGGTTATCGAAGGAAACATATTTATTGGGAATTAGCAGCCATGTGCTGGATGGATATTTAGTATCTAGTTGTCAAAGCTCAGAGAATCTGTGTTTAATAATCATTTTTTCCCTTTCAATTATCACAGGGTGGGTGGAAAATCATCCCATTAATTCCAAACTAGGCTTGCATTTGGAAAACTTCAATTGTGAATGCTGTGAACGCTGCTGACATGGCTGTTGTATGTCAGCTGCGTTGGGTCTGGCTCTGGTGAAGCTGCTTGAGGACAGGGAGCTGTCACCCCTTGCCCTGCTCCATCCCTGATGCTGGGGGAAAGGAGGTGTTGGGTACCCCCCAGATCCTCAGCTCTGCCCTTTCCAAGCTGATCCAGGCTCCTTGCAGCAAAATCTGGCCCCGGAGAGCCTGGGGTGTTGAGTGATGTGCAAAGGTAACTCGCTCCTCTCCTCCTCCTAGCATCCAGAGAACAAAAAGTTTCAAATATCTCAATGGTTAGAAGGAAATGTTGGTAATTGGGCCTTCCTGGAATAGGCAGGGAGGGACATGAATCATTTAGCAAGCTCTGGATGGCAATCAGAGAGCTCTCCTGCACCGCCGCTGCCTTTCTTCCCCAGCTCACTGTTTGCTGAAACATTTATTGCCCATCACAAGCAGTTTCCTTTGGGTGCCTGTCCGGGCTGTGCTTGGCTTCTCCCAGCTCTGTGCAGAAATGCTCTTTATTCACACCGAATTACAAGCTGGAGGGAAGGGGAGGGGGATGGATGGAGAGAGGATAACTTCCTGCCCGCACCCACCACTGCGCTGTGAGGAGGTGGGGTCTCAGCCCTGCAGAGATGCTGGGATGCCCTGGGCAATCTGCTCCTGGCTTTTGGTGGGTGGGAGCGGTTTTGTGCCAGGGTGCTGGGTGGTAAGAGGTGTCCTTGTGTCCTGCCCCCTTTGTCTGAACGTCAGCTCCTTGTCCCCAAGAGCCAGCCCTCATGTGTACGGGCTTTGTTCCCCAGGCTGGCTGAAGGCACCCTTTGAAACGTGCCCTCGGTGCCCTGGGGAAGGAAGTCGGTGTCTCAGTGTCTGGAGTTCAGCTCAGAGCCGAGTCTATCTTGTGCAAGCCAAAGGTGTCTGTGGGCTCTTCCTGGGGGAGGGCAGCTACTCTCTGTGCATCCATCGCTGCTGCCTGCCCAGCCGGGGGCAACGCTTGACCTTTGCCATCTCCTTAACTGAAAGGAGATGGAGCGGGCGGATATTGGTGTAGAAAACAATTTGTCAAGGCTGCTAGAGACGAGGAGAATAAAGACTCTCTGAGACACTGCCGCTAATTGTTACGGCTGTGACAAGGGACAGCTTTTCCCCAAGGCTGACAGGAGGAGGCTGTGCTGCTGGAGAGGGGCTGTGGCACCGGTGTCGCTGGATCTGCCCCTATTCCAGCAAGCCCTGGGCTGGAGGGGACGCGGTATAAAGAGCGCAGAGGAGGAGGAGGTTGTGGGGGAGGTTGGATGCGACGCGCAGGACTTGGGTAAATAATCCTGAGGAGCGCGCCCCGCGGGGATGGGGAAGGGACCCCGCTAGATGGCAATGCTCCACTGCGCCGCAGCCGTGCGCAGCGCCGGGAGCAGCTTTTGGGAAGGTGATGGGGCTTTGGCTTTCCCCCCTTTCCCCCCCCCCTTCCCCCCCCCCTTTTCCCCCCCCCCTTTTCCCCCCCCCCTTTTCCCCCCCCCCCTTTTCCCCCCCCCCTTTTCCCCCCCCCCTTTTCCCCCCCCCTTTTCCCCCCCCCTTTTCCCCCCCCTTTTCCCCCCCCCTTTTCCCCCCCCCTTTTTCCCCCCCCTTTCCCCCCCCCCCCTTTTCCCCCCCCCTTTTCCCCCCCCTTTTCCCCCCCCTTTTCCCCCCCCTTTTCCCCCCCCTTTTCCCCCCCCTTTCCCCCCCCTTTCCCCCCCCTTTTCCCCCCCCTTTTCCCCCCCCCGGCTGCTGCACTCGGGGGTTGTGTCTTGCACCCTGCACTGGAAGGTCTGGAGGGGGGGGAAGAGGGAAGGTGTGAGGAACCCCAAGAGCATGTACAGAGAGAGGTCTGCCCTGGGAGATCGCTGCTTCCCCAGCTGATGGAAGAGTTGCTTTATATAGCAAAGCCTTGGCGGGAGTAAAGGGAACATATCTCTTTCAAAAGGGAGCAGATAGCGAGACCACGCGCGTGTGTGCACACACATATGTCCACCTTATCCCCCTGTGAACCCTGCTCTCCCACGCTTCCCTCCAGCAACAAGTTTCCCACGTCGAAAGATGACAGCCTGGGGTGCTGGGGACAGGCAGAGAGGCTTGTGCAGAATCTTTTCCCACTCCTTTTTTATCCCACACCCCCCCTCCTTCTCCTCCTCCTCCCCTCCTTTCGAGAGCTGCACAGAGCGCTGCTGGCACCCAGGCTGGGGGAGCCAGCAGACAGAAGCACCCAGCCTGTGTCCTGCTTGGGGCATCCTCCCCCCATTCCTCTTCTCTTGAAAAAACACCCATTCCCAGCATTTTCTCTTTCCCCGTGGGAAATGTGTTCTCAGCTGCTTCCTTTATTCCTTGGCAGGCCAGCAGATATGCTGAATCCTTTATTTCCTTCCCCCCCCCACCCCTCCCAGGCACATTTTTCACTAATTGTTTTCATGCCTTTGGCTGTTTCTCCTTTAGACTCCCCCTCTCCCTGTCACCTGCAATTGGAGCTGGATTTCGGTGCCATTGAGAAAAAAAACCCCAACCTCCTGCGTGGTTCAGACTCCTGCATCTTGTTGCTATTTAGCCTGACTGCTCTTTCCCCTTTTAATTGCTTTCCTCCTTTCTTAGGGGCTAGGCCTGCCGCCTTTGACATTTCTTAAGTAGCATCCGTGCTGAGATGAAGAATTTTAATTAGCTGGATAGGCTGGAAGTCAGGGAGGCTGTGGGTGTGTTGCCTCGGGCACACAGCCAGGGCACTCCGAGCCAGCTCTGGTTTGGGCATCCAGCCTTGTGCAGGTACCCAAGGGGATAAGCCCACCAGCTGATAGTCATGAGAAACCTGATCCTAAATCAATCCCTGCAAATCCACGCAGTCCAACATCCCCCAGCAAGTGAGTGTGAGGGCTGCCTGTATCCTGTGGGTTGATACCAGCATCCTGTGAGCCTGGGCCTGCTCTGGGGGAGTCAGAGCTCCTCTTGCCCCTCTCTGTACCTGTGGTTCCCACCATGTCTCTGCAAGTAGCAAGCTGTGAAGGGGGGAGGGGGGGTTTACCTGGGGGGAGGGGGGTTTACCTGGGTGAAAAAGGACTTTGAGGATCAGCCCTGTGTTCAGCACGTTGGGTACCAGCAGCGCTGGCTGGAAGCCCTTCTCATGGTGATGCTGTTATCTCTAATACCCGAGCAGAGGGAGGTGAACACCAGGGCTGAGCTCATCTCTCTCCGTTTCCTTCTGCTGAGGACTTTCTCTCCATCCTGCTCCCAGCCCCTGTGTTTCCCAAGGGACCTGAGCCCTGGATGGCGTTAGTGCCCGTGGCTGATGCTTCGCATGCACGTTGCTCTCCTCTCCTGGCACACTCAGGCACAAAAAGCCTTAATCAAGGGGAGCAATTACATTTGAGAAGAGCAACAAATAGAGATCGATAAGCAGACTGTGGTGTCTGCTGGAGACATTTATGATCTCTCGACTGGATTATACTGGCCAGCCAAGAAATAGCCATGCAAAGCAGCCCTGTGCACCAGGACCAGTCATAACACTGTTACGCTTCCCAAGCTCTGGGTGTGCTCCCCCTGCCCTTCATCCTTCCCATGTCTAAAGCCCCTCCCTCATCCCTTCATCCAGCCCCATCTCCAAAGGAAAATGGGGTCCTCATCAAATTTTAAGGCAAGAAATTCTCAGCGCTGAGGGTTTGATTGCGAGCATCCCTTGGGAAGGGAGGTGGAGGAGGGAGGCAGGTACAGAGGGGAGGAAGGTGGAGGAGGGAGGCAGGTATCTCCCCATCCCCCCAGGCTGGTCCCTGTGCTTATCTTCAGGTTTTATGGCATAATCTGTGGAGCTAGCGGGCTTGCTTTTGCCTCTGCTTGCTGGCTTGGCATTAGATAAGGGAGAAGATAGTGAGGGAGTATAAAGTTTAGAGCCTGTGGCGGGGACTCATTCTTCTCATTTCAGGCAAGGGGAAAGGATATAAAATGAAAAGCAAGCAATCAATAAAAGAAGAAAGTTGTATTTCTTTAAAAGAAGAAGGAAAAAAAATAAATACATGGCTGCCTGCACTTGTATCTGAGGCCTTAACAGCAGAATAACAAACCTCAAACCCTGTTTTAGCAGCTCAGAAGTCCTGAGTCGGTGCTGTGATCCCTCATCTCTCCCCACCCCTGAAAAGACCCCAAGTGGGATGGATCCTTCCCTCTGTTATAGCTGCATAAATCTGGGATAATGGCCTTGCCCTCTGCAAGGTTACTGTGTGTGGGCTGCAGCAAGGGGAGAGGCAGAGGATCAGCCCTGCTACTGTGTAAATCAGGGATGCTCTAACGACTGGCGACTCTGAATCCCCCTTTCCCAGCAACACCAGTCCTGTCCCGACCCGGTGACAGTCACTCCTGCACTCACGACAGATGAAAGGAACAGAACTAACCTGCTTCTTACCGAGCAGAGAGGAGCAGGCTTTGCAGATCCAGCTCCAGGAGCAAGAGCACTTCTCCACACACGTGTTCTTCCACTCATCCCTCTGTGCTTTACAAATAAAACAGGGACAGGAGCCTTAAAAACCAACCTGCTCCTTTGTTATCACCGGGCTGTGCGATAGCCTGGTCTGATTTAACAGCTATACAGTCACTCAGTTGTTAACAAATCAATATTTTCCAAAGAAACAGCGTGGCCTGTGAATAAATATCTTCATAGTTCCATGAGCCTTACCCATGTAATTCATGCTGTAATGAGCTAGATGATCGCTGCATCGGGGCAGGGATGGGGGGGCAGTATTTATTAGGAGAAGGTGGTATCTGGGTGGTCTGGAAAAGGTTAAAAAAGGAAATGGGAAAGCCAGCCCTGCTCATAATTCTTGTTTCTTGCAGTATGTATTGCTTTAAAGTACACCTGCTCGTTGTTGAGGGCTAAATCAAATGACTTTTGGGTAATACACGGGATTTATTTGCACTCGCGGTGTATAATCTAATACATATAAATTTACAGCTAAATAGAAACGCTCTTGAGCTCTTGAGTAGAATTGATGTGGTGGTGAAGTGAGCAGGGTCCTGCCTGTGTGGGGGAGGTGGGGTGTCTCTGCTGCCTCCAGAAATCCTCTGGAGTTTGGGAGCGTGTTGGGTCTGGCTGCCCACGGCTGGCATCTGGGCTGGAGCCTGGTGTTGGGCAGAGGGGAAATCAGTCAGGTTTAGGACATGTGGAGCTTCTCACTAGCTCAGATCTGATCCTGCATCCTTCTTGTCTCCCTGGCTGGGCTGTGGGGCCTTCCCTGGGGATACAGGGTGGTAATCGCATCGCTCCTCCGTGGCCCCATGCAGCTCTCATCACCCACTCTCCCACCGAAGGTCCTGCCCAGCCTGCTGCTGCCATTCAGGGGAACCCTCCCCCAAAACTGTGCTGAGAATACTCTGTCTGGAGAGGAAATGAGCAATGCTCCATGGCAAGAAAACATCCCTATCATGCAATTATTGCTAAACATGTTATTTTATGATCCTTCAAAAAAAAAACAACCAACCCAACCCCTGCAGAATAAAGAGAGGAGGAGGAAAAGTGAGCAATCAGGGAATCATTCTCAGTTTAAATTGCCCTCAGGAAACAAATGTGTCAGAGTAGATTGAAAGATGGTGTTATCCTGGGAGAGTGAAAGAGAGACAGAAACAAACAGAGACAGGGAAAGAGTCGGAGAAAAGGGATGGGGAAGGATCTGTGAGACCTGAGCAGGGTGCTGACAGTGATGTACTCCAGCTCCTCTCCACCGTGGTGCAACTCTGTTAAGACCTCGTTGCACTTTATTAAGAACAGATTTATAAATAACACGTGGAGGGTAAATAAATGGCAAACCCATGTTTTAATAAAGGGAGAATTAATAGCTAGAGCGTCTAACAGCTCCATAAACTGCTGCTTTGCAGTCTCTAAGGCTTTTTCTTCTTTTCATTGCCACTGTAGGCTGAGGTGTAACATCTCCTGCTGCCCTCTTGCCTGTAACACCAACCACCGTGCCTCCAACGTGCCTGGTGCTGATTTTGCCTTTACAAATCACTTCTAAATGAACCTGCACCAAAAATGAGCAACCAAGCTTCTGCTTCAGGGCCAGACATGCCCAGCCCCCTGGCAGCTCATTGCCAAAGCCCTTTCCAAGAACTGTTTTTCCCCACTGGCTCCTGATGCCCACTTGACAACAGGAAAGTCCTCTGGGCTTCCAATTTCCTCCTGAATTCCCCGTTCCCTGTGCCTGTAATTGTGGGGAGCCGTGGCAGCTCTGCCTTTGATTAGTACATTAAAAACCACTTCAGAAAGAGCAGTCCAGGATTACACCCATTTTCTGGTGGCTTTGCTCAGGGGGCTGTTCCCAGCTCGTTTGGCTCTCCAAACAGATTTATGGGTCCAGGAGGGCGCTGGGGGAACCCACCACCCTTCTCCATGGGCTTTATGCAATTAGCAGCATCTCAGCTCCACCTTCCTTTCTCTCTTAATACAGCCCCAGTTAAAGCAGCCAACAAGCATTAATTAAGGGGGAAAAGTGCTGCTGGAGATGAGCCATAACCCGAAGTGATGCTGTTTGCATCAGCCCAGGCTCTGACCTGCTCTTGGTGAAGCCAGGGCAGAGCAGTGCCAGGGAGCCTGCTGCACCCATCGCTTTGTGTGGCTGGACCACAGCTCCACAGCCTCTGGCATCTCACCTCATCACTGTTTCCCCCCGCCCCCCTTTGCCTGTCTTATCCACCAAGGCAATGTTGTAGTGTGGGAGTTTGTGGCCAGGCACTGATTTTTTTTTGAGGGGGGGCAGGGGGGAACATGACTATAGTGTGGTTTAAACACTGCAGCAAGGGGATGGGGCTGTTGAAAGAGAGTTTCTCATGAAATAATCTCCCTGAAGTAGTGGTTTCACGAAACACACTGTGGAAAAGATTGGGAGGAGGGTGGATCGGATTTGCCTGTCAGCTGTGAAAGTCAGGAGTATTACTTGTGACTTCAGAAATATTACACAGGCCTTCCTTCAGAGCAAAGGAAAGCAAAAAATTTTGGGCCATTGATCTCAATTGAGTTACCCTTCAATGGATTTACCCCAGTGTAATTCAGAGCAGAGATTTTACCCATAATGATTTCACCCCTGACTGAATAACTCTCCCTGCATTGTCTGTGCCAGGAGCAGGCTGGAGAAACCCAGCAATCAAATCACTCATGTGCACTGGAACCGTTCAGCCAGGCTCCCGACGAGCATCGCTCGTGCCTGTGCCAAGGAGCCAGGTCGAGACAAGATGATTTAAGATGTGAGCTGGAGTTCTGCACCACGTTACATCTGTTTTATCTCCTTTCAGCCCAGATGAATAATCAAAGGAAGAGAGCGTGCCAGGGCGGTGGCAAGGGAAAAGGTGGAGGCTCCTGTTAGAGCGGTGTTAAAACAAGCTGTGCAGCAGCATCTCCAGCCTAAACAAAACATTTGGGCTGGGGTTTTATCCCCTCTTTCCCATGCCTCTTTAAGCACCTCTGTGCTGGCAAGAGGAGCCAGTGGTGGGGATGCATGAATGGGTGCTGTTTCAATCAGGATGGAGGTGGGGGGTGTGATAAAATCCCACTCCCCCACTCCCAGTGCTGCCAGGTATCTCCCGGCTCCTGCAGCATCCTGAATGTTGGGATGAGGCTCTGGATCCTTCCTGCTCTTTGCAAAGCAGAGGAGCTACCTCTAAAGAACAGCTGAGGCTTCTTTCCTCAGGTTGGGAGAGCTTGGTGAGAGTCGGTGCTGGTGGATTTAATGCTGCTGTTTGGACCAGGGTCTGAGATAGCACCAGTCAGTACCTCCTTCCTGATTTACACCAGTATGGCTCTGGGACTGGAACCAAGGTCACGCTGCCAGCAGAAGCAGGGCAGCACAGCCAGTGATTTTTGCTGGAGGTGTGGATAAGCTTGGTCAGGGCTGGTGTGGGAGGGAATGGGGAAGCACCTGTGGGGGCTTTGGGTCTCGTGGGAAAGGTGTGATTCAGCCAAACTCATTCCTGGGGTGCACAAGAGCAGGGCATGAGGGTCAGACCCCACATGCTCCAGTGCATCCCACATCTCCAGTGCTTCCCTGCAGAGCGATGCTGGGCAGGAGCAGCCCATGAGCTGGAGTGGATTGTTGGCTCTGACCTCAGAGGTGCCTGACAAGGGATATTAATGATTTCCTGAAGGGCAATGTTCAGGCAAACAGGTTTGTCATTTGTTTTGCAGATTTACTGGAGTATTATTAATTTACTAGGATAAACTCCATTAGGAGAAGACATTAATTTCTGAAATATAACTTATTCACAGCGTCTAGACCAGCTCTTCAGACAGGGATTCCACTAGTTAAGAATTACTCAAATATTGATCTGGACATTTCTAATTAACTTTGCCCATGCATTATTATGCATATGCACAAAAATTGATTCTTTTTTTTTTTTTTTTTGGCCAGCCCAATAATTAGATTTAATACCTGAGGTAACTTATATTTATGTGTTTAATTATTAGATTCATTAGCAATTTTAATAAATGCTATAGGCTGAGGAATTAACCACCATACTTGACACTTGTTGACTTCCCCAGTCGCTAGTGAAATAGCTGCCTGATCAGAAGAGGGGAGACAAAAGGCTTTCTTCAGACTGCTCTGGCAGTAATTATTGCCTTGTGCTGTGTGATTATTAATACATTCCTCCTGACTGCAGCGTGGTTAGCTGCTGAAACCAAGGCCATCTGTGATAAACATATAAATATCCAACGGGCTTCTCTCACTGGGCGGTGTGGAGAATGTAAGAGCTGCCTGAGGAGCCAGGCAGATGTGATGGGGGAAGGACAGGGACTGACAGCATCTCGGGGATCAAGCCCAGGGTGCTGCGTGAGCCAGACCCCAGCTTCCCATTGTGATATCAAAGGGTGATGGGGACAGTGGTGTGGCCTGGTGGGAGACACATGGGTTGTATCTCCAAGTCAACGCTGCCAAGGGTCAGGGGTTGCACTTGGGCAGGAAGAATCCCAGCCATAGATACAGCCTGGGAGAAGAGCTCCTGGGGAGCAGCCCTGTGAGAAGGACCTGGGGGTCACAGTGGATGAGAAACTGAACATGAGCAGCAGTGGCTCTGGCAGCTGGGAAGGGAGATGGGATCCTGGGCTCCATCAGCAGAGGGGTGGCAGCAGGGACAGGGAGGGGATTGTCCCTCTGCTCTGCCCTCGTGAGGCCCCACCAGGAGTCCTGTGTCCAGAGCTGGGGCCCCCAATACAAGGAAGATGTGGGGCTGTTGGAGAGGGGTCAGAGGAGCCACAAAGATGCTCAGAGGGCTGGAGCACCTGCAATACAAGGAGAGGCTGAGGGAGCTGGGCTGGGTCAGCCTGGAGAAGAGAAGGCTGTGGGGGGACCTCATTGCAGCCTGCCAGTGCCTGAAGGGAGCAGAGGAACAGGAGGGGAATCAGCTGGTTCAAGGGCAGATACTGGCAGGACAAGGGGGATGGAGTGAAGCTGAGGAGGGAAGGGTTAGATTGGATATTAGGGGGAAGTTCTGTGCAGAGAGAGTGGTGAGGGGCTGGAAGGGGCTGCCCAGAGAGGGGGTGGGTGCCCCGTGTCTGGAAGTGTTCAAGGCCAGGTTGGATGGGGCCCTGGGCAACCTTGTGTAGCTCCAGGCCTGAGGTTGGTGTCCCTGCCTGTGGCAGGGGGTTGGAGCTCTGTGACCCTTGGGGTCCCTTCCAACCCTTGCCATTCTATGATTCTATGAAGTCGATGTGGAGCAGAGATGTTCTGCTCCAGATCTTTGTGGGGTCTCCAAAAGCAGCTACCTGTGTCGTGGTGGAGGAGAGGTGGGGAGCGATGCTGTGGAAAAGCCTCCCCCATCCTTCCCAAACATATTTTCCTGTGGGATCACGCCCTGCCAGCTTCCCAAAGAAGTCATCTCCTGGAAATGGTGGGATTGAGCGTTGGCCTTGCAGGTCTGCAGCAGGCACCCCTGGATCCATCACCCTCTTGGGTGCAGCGGGGTACCCAGCCATACCCACACTGGGGCAGACCTCACCCCTGCTCAGGTGGAGCGAGCTGAACCTCAAGTCACAGCAGGCACTGAGCAAGCACCCCAATTCATATTGGGGTTCATTTCTGCTTTGCCAACCCCAGGGAGCCAAGGAACAGCACACAAAGCACCCCATTTCCAGCCACCCCCAGGGAGATTTACAGCTCTATATCCAAAACCACATCAGAGTAGAGGGGAGGAAATAAATCAAATACTCTCTGTCTTTTCACCCTGATGACTTGACACCTGAGATGTGGCCAGGAATGACCTAAGAGCCTATTTCCAAAGGGTTTGTGTCCAGCTGCTGCCATCGCATCCCGCTCAGCCTCCCCTCCCTCCCCTGCCCACGGATGCCTGTGCAGCCGCACAGTATTACCGAGCATTCACTTGCAATTTGGTGTCGGGGCCATTGGGAAATTGCTGACAATTTGGATGAAAATGGTTGGAAAATTGCAGTGTTTAGGCCCATTTTTGCGTGGCTGTGTGTGTGCAGAAATTGCAGAGGAAACACTGGAAGAGGCCAGCGGTTAGAAATAGGCGCCGCTGTTCTGCGGGTGGTGGGTGGCCCCCCTCCCTCCCCACCACCCCCCCCTTTTCCTCCCCACCCCCCCCCCCAAAAGTCATTATGTATTTGTAAACAAATGTGTAAATCGAGCAAAAGAAATTGCCCTTGAGGGAAGCAGAGGACAGATAAAAGCTTTGGGGAGAAGGGAAACACAACTGGGAGCCTAACGTAGAGCTGCCTCTGTTCTGCTCTGCTCCCTGCTAAAACTCACCTGGGCTTCAAGATGTGGCTGTGCTCCAACACTGTTCTCTCTCAGGGTTGATCAAGCATTTCAGGAGCATCTTTTCTGGGTACATAGCATCAGTGAGGTTGGCTACACATTTGCTCGCTGCTTGTTTATACATCTCCAGAAGTTTGCCCCCTAAACTGGAGTTATTTCCATCTTGGTGCATCTCAGGGTGAGCAAGAAAGTCTCTTTTTAATTTTTTTCCCCTTTTTTTGCCCCCCCCCCCCCCCCCTCCTTCCATGCAGTGTGAGTAAAAGGCCCTTTGCAGCCCTGTAAGAGCCATGTGATGGTTCCTTATCGATAAGAGGTTGGTGTTACCCTGGGTTGATTGATCCCTCCTTGTGGGTGCAGCCCTGTGGAGGTGGTGGCACAGCGCACCAGCTCCCAGCAGCATCTATCGATCTGTAAAAGCCTCTTGGAGCAGATCGACGTTTCTGCTCAGCCTTTAAAGATTTATTCTCTTCCTGCTGTGACAATGGGGAGAAATCCTCATGGTGCTCATGGGTCGTTCCCCCCCCTGAGGAACATCCCATGCTCACATCCCAGTCTAGTGACTGGTGAATGCATGTCGGCTCAGCTGGCACTGGGATGGGAGCATCTCCACCCTCATTCTTCATTTTTTGGGCTGCCAAACCCCTTGTGTTTACCAGAACAGGCTCCAGCCCTGCTCCACGAGTCTTCCTGGGAAGACTCATGCCAACAGGAGGGGAATCAACTTTTTAAAAGGGCAGATAATGGCAGGACAAGGGGGAATGGTTTAAAGCTGAAGGAGGGAAGGTTTAGATTGAATATTAGGGGGAAGTTTTTTACAGAAAGAGTGGTGAGGTCCTGGAACAGGCTGCCCAGAGAGGGGGTGGGTGCCCCGTGTCTGGGGGTGTTCAAGGCCAGGTTGGATGGGGCCCTGGGCAACCTTGTGTAGCTCCAGGCCTGAGGTTGGTGTCCCTGCCTGTGGCAGGGGGTTGGAGCTTTATGATCCTCGGGGTCCCTTCCAACCCTTGCCATTCTATGATTCTATGATTCTATGACAGCATCGCTGCAGTAAGAAACTGGAGGGGAGCACCAGATTTATGGAGGTTTTGGGGCAGCACTGCCGCTCACCTCTTTCTAAAACTCAAATTCTTTTTGTTTCCCCTTCTCAGCCTCCTTCTTTCCCTCCTTCCAAGTGCAGGGGCCCCATCAAGGTCCATGTCACACAAGGCAACTTACATGCCATCCCCAAACCCTGGTAGAGCCCCAAGAAAGGCAGCAGCCGTGTTGGTGAGGAGAGCAAAAATCAAACTGTTGATCAAATGAGACAAATCCTCCAAGCCTGGTTTGCCCATCCAGAATGAGATGCTAATTAATGAACAACCAAAAAAAAAAAAGAAAAATAGCAGCCAAGCTCCAATTTGCATAAATATGCATTGTCAGGCTGTTAGGTAAACAAAAGGGGAGTAATGGCAGCACAAGCCCGGATTCATTCCGCAGCCATCCCAGCGCGGCTGCTCAGTGGGGATTACAGCCTCGGCAATTTGATTGCTTTTTTGGGCTAATTTCTCTTTCTGTCTCCAGTCAGAACTCAGTTCGACATCTATAATCAGCTGCAGGCAGAGAAAAGAAGCCCTTTTTCCCTTTGCGTTGCTTCCAAACGGGGATGCGGGGACTGTAGATGGGAGTTTGGGGAGGGGGGGTGTTAATAGGTGACTGTAAAAATGTGTGTGGTAGGTTAATTGTAATCCTTCTTAATTACAGCTAATTGGGGTTGTCGATCGTTTTGGTGCAGGGAGGACAGTCCCTTTTGGTTGCTCAGAGGGGTAAATTGCACACACTAGAGTTAATGGGTGGCTTGGGAGTGACCTGTTGGTACATGGGAATGGTCTTGGTGGGATGAGCTGTGTCCCTCCAGGGGGGGTTTGGGGAGTTGGGGTCTGCACCCCATGCAGCAGTAGGCCTGTATCTCATTTCTTGGGGAATCTTTTTAATCTGCTCTAACCCAGAGATTAGTTCTGGGCTCCCTGGTGTAAAAGACAGGGATCTCCTGGAGAGAGTCCAGAGCAGGCTACGAGGAGGCTGAAGGGCCTGGAGCATCTCCCCTGGGAGGAAAGGCTGAGAGAGCTGGGGCTGTTCAGCCTGGAGAGAAGAAGACTGAGGGGGGACCTTATTCATGTCTATCAATATCTTAAGGATGGGGTGCAGGGGGAATGGCCAGCCCCTTTTCAGTGTCTGTGGGGACAGGACAAGGGGCAATGGCTGCAAGTTGGAGCACAGGGAGTTCCACAGCAACCTGGGGAGGAACTTTTCCCCAGTGAGGGTGAGGGAGCCCTGGGACAGGCTGCCCAGGGGGTGTGGAGTCTCCTTCTCTGGAGAGATTCCAGCCCCATCTGGACACCGACCTGTGTGCCCTGTCCTAGGGACCCTGCTTTGGCAGGGGGTTGGACCCCATGGGCTCTGGATGTCCCTTCCCACCCCTGTGATTCTGTGTGCTGGGTTTTGCTTCCCTGTCCTTGGGTCAGAGAGGTGTCGTGAGAGCTTTTGGGACCAGAAAGAGCACTGCAATGCCCGTAAAATAGCCATAAATATCCTTTCAACAGCTAATTGAGATTCCTCCTGTCGAACAGATAGTTAGATGGATGGACAGATAGAATTGAGGAGTTATGATGGTCTATTATTCGCTCTCAGTACATTTTCTTTGATGCTCTGTGGGCCATTTATTCTACCACATTAGCTGGCTTTTTAAAATTTTTTTTATTTTGATATTGTAATTTTCATTTTGGTAAAAAGTCCCCCCAGGAACTGAATTGGGAACTCATCAGCATAAACTGAAAGGAAGAAATAACTTATATTAAACGTAATAATATTTTCCTTAAATAAGAGGAGCAACCAAAATGATGTAAAGATATGGACATGCAACTGAATGCAATCAAGTGGCTGCAGCTTGTAGGCTTGAGCCACACCATTTCTGTGCTATTAACTTGAACCAGTGGCAAAATAAAAGGCTTTTCTCTGGGATGGCTGTGCCCTCTGCATGTGCAGGCAGCTGATGAGGCTTGGTGGGTGGGTACCAGCGTGCCAAACTGCTGTAAGGTGATGTTGATGTGTCCTTACCCTGAAGAATAGGGAAAATAAAGGTATTTCTCCTTTTCCCCTTTGCCCCCAATCACAGAAAGGTGAATCAAGAGCCCAGCTAAAGGCAGGGTTCACTCCCTGCTCGTGTTGCTGCATGGAAAGGATGCTGCGACCGTGCAGCTCGGCTCCAATGTTCCCCCTGACCCGCTGCTGCTGTCTCTCAGCTGTGCCCTGCAGAGAAACATCCACGTGTGTGGCTGTCTGCTGGGGAAGTGATGCCCGTTCTCTGCTGGAGAGTCAGTGTGAGCTGGGAGGGCAGTGGGAGAACAAAGCGTTAGCAGGAGTGTTGCAGAGGATGCTTTATGGGATCAATTACTGCAGCTCTGATACCTCCTGTCACAGGCAGAGTTGGGCAGGTCGAGCCTGGGAGCATTGGCATTTTGGGGGTGTGTGTGTGTGTGTGAGAAGCTATAAAGCAAAGCAGAATGCCCTGTGTCAAACCTCTCCCCATCTACTGACCACCTTCTGGCTTTGCCCAAGGTTTTTGAGCACAAAGGTTCAAAGCTTGTTGCTGAATTTGGAGGGGAAATGGGTAACTGTTCCCTGGAAGGTTTCCTCAAGCCAAGGACATCACATGGAAGATTGTGTTCGTGTCCTTAGGGGTGCTGCTTTCATCCTGGGCTGAAGGCTAAAGAGGAGCCTTCAGCAGATGAAGAGTCCAGTTGGCTCCAGCTGACCACTCAAAGGCTGAAGGGCTTTGCTGGGTTGGGGCTTCCAGCACTTCTTTTCAAGTTGCATGGATGTTATTTAGATGTTCCAGTGCTGTTTATTTTGCCCATATCTCCAGGCTTTTCCTTTTCCCCCTGTGAGGAGCTCTCTGTTACTGTTGATTTCCCCCCACACACACACACTTCTGCTGCAAAGATTAAACAAATCATTCTCCCTTGGTCCATCACCCCTTTCTGGACCCTGACTTCTCCAGGCATGATGCTGAGCACTGACCTTGCTCCCTTCCAGACCATCTTGCATCTTCAGGGCTCCTTTCCAGGGCAGGCTTCATCCTTCCCTCTGCACCGACTAGTGTTGCCTCTTCACCTCTGCTCCAGAGGTGTGCTGGGGCTGGGACATCAGGGCATTGTTAGCTCCAGGAGATAGGACATCTACCATCTGGCTTTTGATCCATGGATCCTCCTGGGGTCCAGGGGACTCATTGCACTTTGGTGCAGCCCTGAGCTGGGACCCCCCAGGGCTTCACCACAGGCCTGTTGTATGTAGATGTCCTTTCTTGGTGCTCTCAGGGGCTCTGTGTCAATTCCAGGTTAAACAGACCCAAACAAAGGCAAGCTGTGGGAAAGCTGGGAGAGACCAGGGTGGGGTTTGCCTCTGAGGGAGGAGGTTCACAGGGTGGTCTCATCCCCAGGGAATCTGCTGGTGATTGAGGCTG
Source organism: Laterallus jamaicensis coturniculus (assembly GCA_022605575.1). Classification (NCBI taxonomy): domain Eukaryota; kingdom Metazoa; phylum Chordata; class Aves; order Gruiformes; family Rallidae; genus Laterallus; species Laterallus jamaicensis. The sequence continues at coordinate 2,150,179 of JAKCOX010000049.1, read as the reverse complement.
CCTCCGTTTGGGTTCAGATCCCAAGGAGTTAAGAAGAAAAGGGAGAAGAGTGATTAAACCCCATGAATCACATCTTCATAGCGTTCCTTGAAGGACTTCCAAAAAGAGTATGAGCAAGGAGGGAAGTGATGGACGGGCTCCTTGCCTGCTCTAATCCTCCCTCCTTCCCTTGGCAAAGATTTGCAAAAGAGGCAGATGAGAGATTTCCTGTTTGGCAAAGAGCAGGGATGGGAGATTAAATCAACCTGCTCCTCTCTGCGCTTCTAACACAGTTTGAAAGATGCTTAAATATTTATTTAAAGAGAAGGGGGAAGGAGGGGGAGAAATAGGAAGAGGGGGATACATAAAATTAAAATGTTAATTATCTCACAATTCATATTTAATAAGTCGTCCTTACAAGCTGGATAATGGATTTCCTGCCATCCATGTGCTGCTGTGGGCCCAGCCTTGGCTGGGAAGAAGGGCTGGGGGACACCCAGGTCATGGGTAACGCTGAGCTGTGGGAGTCAGAAGGATGGAACCCCCATGTTCTTGCTGTCCTGCAACTATTTCACCCTGTGCTGCTGGAAGGGGAGGATGGAGGAGCTGGAGGTGAATTGCTGTGCTGCTGCCTGTGTTTGGGGGGGTGCTCAGGGTGTCTGTTTAAAGCTGGGGTGGTCCTCAGGCAGGTTAGTGGATGCTCAGCTGCTGGTTGGATCCATCTTCCAGTTTTCCCCAGGGACTCGTCAGCTTTGCTTTGAAACAAAAGCTCTTGTTGAGCAAAATCCCTGACCCACTGGCTCTGAGGTGCAGTGTGGGGGCTATTAAATATTAACATGCCAACAACATTAGGAAAATCCAATGGAACTTAAGTGACTTTGAATGTGGAGCACTGATTAACTGCTGGAGGGGATTATCGAAGAGGTAAATGGAAAGTAACACAGGGAATTGCTTGATATGGATTGATCAGGGGCTCCCTTAGGACCAGGAAGGGCTTATTAGACACACTACCTGATTTTGCTGTTCGGAAGCACGGTTAGTTGAGCTACTTGGGCTCTTTCTTTCTATCAGCTTATTAGAAACCCCTGGGTAATGAAATATCTCCAAATAGGATGAAGCTGTATTTACTAATTTGTGAGGATTAGTGGGAATAGAATTATTAAGATCCCTATCAGAGGCTGTTGTGAGGTATGGGGCTGCTTTGGTTGGATTTCCAGCCTGGAAAAGCTTCAGCAACAGCCTGGGATGCCCTGAGTGAGTCCAGCTTGGGCAGGGGGATGCTGTGTTGCTGCTGGATTTCCCCCTCTGCCTTCCCAAAATTTCAGTCAAAGCCTCAAGAAGCAAGAAAAAGCTGCCTGGGAACGAGTGGAAGAGAATAACGTGCTTCTCTGCCTTTGGTACAAGGCTTTCTGTTTGCTAGGGCTGCATCTCTGGGAGCAACCTGTGCCTTGTGTCTGTGTCCTGTGCTGAAAGGGCTGGGAGGAGGTCTGGGGTGAGATGCTCCAGCTGCCCCCCAGGGCGTTTTCTCTTAGCCCAAGCTGAATCTGGGGGCAGGGATGGAAAGGAAAGAATTGCACCAGGTTTATAACAAATGTCTCTGGCAGGGCTGAGTGGCTTTATTAACTCCATTTGTCTTCCACGGCCACGAAAAGAGTGGCAATAAATTACTCAATCACAGTCGCTAACGGGCAGAGCTCACAGGGACAGCCCAGCTCTGATCCCTGCCTGCCCCAGCTCTCCTCTGGGAGGGTGCAGCCAGCAGAGCCCAGCTTGGCTTTGCAAACTCGGGGGGGGGGAAGCAGGTTTGCTGCCAGGAGTGAAGTGGCAAAAAGTTGGTGATTTGCTGGGAAAAAACCAGAACAACCCCTGTGTGAGCAAATGGTAAACCCTGCTAAAACCTCCATCATACACCCCCCTGGGGAAACTGAGGCACAGGGTGCAGGGGGATGGTTTAGCCCTGTGCTGTGGGCTTGGGATGCATGGCAAGAGCCCCTGAGCAGGCACACACAAGTGGCACGACTCTCCGTGCTGCCGCGCTGCTGGTTGCCCTGCTTTCCTGGCTGTAAAAACATGTGTGTGAGTGTGTGTTTGTGTGTGTCCCCTGCTCAGAAATGTAGCTTTGGATGTTTGCTTTAATAGAGGAGTCTTGTTGTATTGATTTCCCCCTGCACGCTGGCATGGCCGTGCGTAGCATCGGGAGGCAGAGCCCGCGATCGATGGGGATCCCAGGGCGCTGCTGCCGCCCACGCTTGGGCATCGCTTCACTCCCTGCCAAGGGGAGGGGGGTGTGTGTGTGAATTTTATCCCCTCCCCAGCTCTGAGCACCCACAACCTCGCTTGTTTTCCGCTCCTGAGGACCATTCTGGGACATCCAAGATGTGAATCTGGATGCTGTCCTCCTTCAGAGGTGGAGGAGCTGGTTTCCCAGCTCGCATCCAAGAGCAGAGGCAACCCATCCATCCTGGCCAGAGAGATTCAGAGGCTCAAAGCCTGGGGCCAGAAGTAATAGAAAACCAAAAATGTTTTGTTTCAACGTTATTGTTACAATTTGTTCTCTTTCTGCTCCTCTCTTACGGACAATTACAGATTTGATAGTGGATTGAGTGGTTAGGTTTCCTACTGCTGCCTCATGGGCAGGGAATCTCTGTTCTGCTTCCTGAAAGACCCCCAGGAGCAAAGTGGGGTTTCCAAATGCTGCCTTGGGAAACTGGAGCCTGGTGTGAGTGGGGATGGGAATGGGAATGTGCCAGCATTTCCCAGGGAAAGTGAGCTTCTGTTTGCCATCACCCCCCTTTCCAGAGCATCAGTTTTCAGCAAGGTATCACCACTTTTTCTTGTTTCAGTGTGGAGCCAGAGGATAATGTGAAATATCTCCATTCTAGAGGAAGAACCGATTTGTTCCTTCCCAGGGCTCCTTACACGTGGCATCACACAAAGCTGCCCCTCGGATTGTCCCCTCATCCCAGCCCTCAGCCTGCCAGACCATAAGGAGAAGGGCTGCAGGAGCAGCACCTTGGGTGTGATGCCCTCGATACCCTGAAATCCACGTCTCAGGGTTGGGTGCCTGTCCAGAGCTGCTTTTGGGGTGATGGGTAGCAGGGACCATCTGTGGAGCTGGCACACAGCCCCTGACTCTGTGGCAATCAGCCTTTGTGGGATGCAGGGAGAAGAATGAAGGGAGGGAGAGAAAGAGAGCAGGCACCTTATCTGTCTATTTATCTCTCTGCTTTTCTGGCCAAGGAAACCCTGATTTAGGTGGCAAGGTTCCACCTTTTTAGATCTGGATGAATGAGACTTCAAGGGAGGATTTTATTTCATCTGTATTTCTTTTATTACTTCACCATATCATACCCCTGTCCTTCCACAGCATTAATCATTCTCGTTCCTCCTCCAAGATCACTAGTCTTTCTAATTCCCTGATGTCTTTTTTCAGCTGCAGAGCCCTGAGCATCGCAGGTATAATGCAGATCCAGGGACTCAGAGAGGGTTTTGCCTCCGCTCAGCTCTGCCTACTTCTGCCTTTTGCAAATCCCTGTCACTCCTGGCTGCGGTCCCCAGCTCCCAGGGCTGAGCAGAGGAGCTGCAGGTGGATTTTCAGCTGCTGCCCCTTTTCTCAGTGAATGTGTCTGCGGAGTGCTCTGGGGACACTGGAGTGTACTGGTGAACGTTACAGGGTCCCTGCCCTGCCCTGGGAAGCGCAGTCTGGATGTGGCCCCATCCCTTAGGAGCTTCGATTCTAGTTCCTGAGCTCAAGCTTGGCTTTGGCAGGTTGGAGGGACTGTGAGGATGCAGTGCAGATGGAGGACACCACAGGACAGCACAGTCTCCATGCCAGTGTGTGATGTGAAGCATTAAACACCCCAGATAACTCCCCTTGGTCCACCTGCATCAGCACATCCTCCCTGGCCACAGCCAGCACGGGTATTTCTGCTGTGCTGCTGGGTACCAGCTCACATCTTTATGTTTCTCTTGTAAAGTGCACGAAGAGAGTCAGTTTATGTAAAAACAAAGACCCTCCCAGCAGGCTTGGATGATAGAGGGAAGGGGATGCTCTGAGCCCTGCAGGGATGGCTCTTCTGAAGGCATCACACAGATGAGTCGTGCTGGAAGGCTTGAGCACCGACAATGGGGTTTGTTTTACACTTGTTTTTATTAGCACCCATTCAGCTCCGGAGCTGAAGATCCCCTGGATGAAAGTGCATCTCTGAAAGCCTCAGCTCTTTCCCCTCCTAATTAAAGTTCAAGGCAGGGATCTGTATGCCTGAGCCTTCCAAGGGCTCCTGCAGGAAAACCAGCCCTGACACCCCCGCTCTTTCTAAGGGTAGAAATAAAACCTGTCATCACCAGGAACTGCAACTTTCCCCCTGAAACATGAACAAGCAAGAGGAGACAAAGATCTCTCAGACCCCCCCGTACAGCAGAGAGCTGCTTAGACTTCAGGCTCTTGAAAAGAGATTTCCTACATGAGTCTGCACCCTGTGCTCTGCAGAGAAGGGCAGGTTTATCCCCATCCATCCATAGCCAGGGAGGAACCCACCTTCCTCTGCTCCCCCACCTCATCCTCATGGTGCTTTGCTCTCTCTGCCCCATCAATTCCCAGCATGGAGTTGCAAGCAATTTTTTTCCCCCTTCCCTTTCCATCCAAGACTTTTTCCCACTGGGAATTGTTTTCTTATGAGACTTTAATTCCTTTTTTCTCCCTGAAAGACCCCCGTGAGCTCTGTGGAGAAGGACCTGGGGGTGCTGGGGGGTGACAGGGTGGCCATGAGCCAGCAGTGTGCCCTGGGGCTGAGAGAGACAATGGGATCCTGGGGGCATCAGGAGGAGTGTGGGCAGCAGGTGACAGGAGGGGATCCTCCCCCTCTGCTCTGCCCTGCTCAGGCCCCAGCTGGAGTGTTGTGTCCAGTGCTGGGCTCCCTGGGATCAAACAGCCAGGGATCTCCTGGAGAGAGTCCAGAGGAGGCTGAGGAGATGCTGAAGGGCCTGGAGCATCTCCCCTGGGAGGAAAGGCTGAGAGAGCTGGGGCTGTTCAGCCTGGAGAAAAGAAGACTAAGGGGGGACCTGATCAATGTTTATCAATATCTGAAGGATGGAATGCAGGGGGAATCAGCCAGCCCCTTTTCAGTGTCTGTGGGGACAGGACAAGGGGCAATGGCTGCAAGTTGGAGCACAGGGAGTTCCACAGCAACCTGGGGAAGAACTTTTCCCCAGTGAGGGTGAGGGAGCCCTGGGACAGGCTGCCCAGGGGGTGTGGAGTCTCCTTCTCTGGAGAGATTCCAGCCCCATCTGGACACTGACCTGTGTGCCCTGTCCTGGGGACCCTGCTTTGGCATGGTCCTGATGAGCTCTGGGGGTCCCTTCCCACCCCTACAGCTCTGTGACTCTGTGAGACCCAGGTGACCCTCACCCCGTGCACGCAGGATGCTTCCCTCTCCCCACAGCTCCTCTCAGGCACTCAGCTGCCTGTGCACTTGTCTCCCCTGTAATTTTTCTTTGAGCAATCATGCTTGAAAAACATCTTGCATGTAGATCTCTGTAGAATGGGGAAAAAAACCGTTGAGTGGGTGGATTCAGGGGGAAATAAAGGGGTTTATTCTCTGTGCCAGTTAATGAAATTAGAAAATGGAGAGGAGCTTGCCTAATATCATACAGGGAAAGATAAAATACATTTAAAAGAATCACAATGCTGCAGTTCTCTCTAAATGTCAAAATATTACATTTTTTTGGATGATAAAGATGGAAGAAATAGCTGGGTTTCAATTTCAGGTGCCACATCATATCTCTTCCCCTCTATAATTTTTATTAAAATGTGGATGTTCCAGGAAGTCATTATGTCATCTTTATTATGTTTGCATGGGAAATAAAAAGTTTATCTGAGGAAAGTGTGTAGAAACAAGGCCTGTATGTGTCAGCCTTAGGGGAGAGCAGGGTGGGGGATGACACCTCTATCCATCCTCTCACCCAGCAGGACCTTGGCCGTGGTAGCAGAGGGTTTGGCATCTCCATGGCCACCACATGGATATGTACTGGGTGTATATCCATTGTGTATCTGTGTATCCAGGGTATATCCATGTACCCAGCCTATAGTGATGCCCTCTTGGAGCACGGATGCTCCACGGGCAAGGGTTGCAGGTTCACTTGTTTCCTGCATTTCTTCCCCTGGCTGCACTAATTTTACACGTTTGGGTGAATCTCTGGATGGCTTTTGAGGTTTTGCTGGTGGCTTTGGGGGCTTTTTTAGTAGGGAAAGAAAGCTCAGCCAGTGAAATTGCTGGAGTCTCTCAAACCTGCTGAAGGCAAGGCAACGGGAAGCACGTTGTACCCATGATACTGTTGCTCTCACCTAGCCAGGTCCCTGCTGACCTGGCAGGGTACCTGCAGATGACTCTGTGCATCCAGGACTTTCTTTTCCTTCTCCCTTTCCCTGCCAGAGATGTCCAGACCTGGAGGTTGCCTGACAAAGGACACTGGCAACAAGATCTAAAGCTTTTAGCAGCCGTGGCTGGAAGACACAGCCTGCCACATTCACATGAGAAGTTAGGTCCATTTGAGGTGTTTATTGCAGGGAGGGTGATGAATTGGCTCAAACCCCTCCGGGAAGCAGCAGATTTTCTCCACATCAAGCTCCCTGGAAAGGTCTCTCTTGCCAAAAACACCCCCTATTAAGCTCAGTTCTGGGGCTGTGGAGGAGATTGAAGGCTCTGTGATCTGGAGGAGGTCAGCTCCTGCCTGCTGGATGTTCCCTCCTGGCCTTGAAGGACGATGAGTCGATGAGTGTCAGGGGTGCTAATTTAGAGCAGATTCACAATGCCTGGGAGTCGGTGTGAGAGGAGGTAGATTGATTTCCAGCCCCGCGGTCCCGGGTAACGCTCGTGCCAACCCTCTTTCAGCAGAGAGGGCAAGTAGCATCCAGCCTCAACGCCCACTTGCAGCCACTCAGATGCAATTAAAAGAGGCCCTGAACCCTCCCTGAGAGACTCTAATTATTGCAGCCACTTCAGTGCATCTGCCAGCTTGGATAGGAGGGAGCAGGGAGATCCCAGCCTCGGGGAGAGGGATGCTCAGGCACAGCCTCTGACTGTCCTTCTGCAGCCTGTGCTGAGCCAGCACCCTACCAGGGCTCTCCAAGCAGAGGCTGGAAAGAAAAGCCTGGCTGCCTGACTGAGCATCTTGGTGGGGTCTTTGGGGTGGAAGTGAGGGAAGCTGAGCTCGTGTGAGGGCCTGCCAAGCTCCTATATATCATGTGTGAATACTGTCTGTGTGGGGCAGAGGCTATGGGGGCTCCTCCTGAGCCACATCCTGGGATGCTCCCAGGCAAAAAGATGCTTCAAAAAGAGTATTTTTCATCCCAGTGCATCACATAATGCCCAGCCTTTCCCCCTCCCTGCCACCCAGAGAGTAGGTCTGCGTTGGGTTCTGCAGTGGGCAGGGGAATTAGTGCCTGGCAGAGGTTTCTGGGGGGGTTATAGGTGTTTGTATGGAGTTTGGTTTGCAAATGCTGTGTCAGGATGGGGTGCTGATACCTGGCACAGTGAGCTGGGGGCTCCCTGGGCTCAGCCTGTCTGAAAAAGGATCAAACCCACCCTCCAAACCAACAAAAAGGGATATGGAGTGAGGGTGCTGGGGATGGGCAGCCTCTACCCAGCACAGATCCCTAATTGTGTCTTCTGTTGAAGGGAAAATCCTTTGGTGAAAGTATTCAGAGGTGTTGGCTGCAGTAACACAGAGAGACTGCTCGGTGCTCTCAAACTACTGTAAAAATTGTTGAGTCTGCCAGCTGTAATATTAGCTTTTAAATTTAATAGCATTTAGAAAAGTCATATGTTTCTGTGAGATTTAGTTGCACAATTAGAAGCCTGGAGGGAGGATTTTTTTTTTATTTTTTTATTTTAATTCAAAGCATCGTCATAAAAGCTTTGGGAAGAGGGAGAAATAGCCACATTTTAACTCTTCTTTTTTAGTTCCTAAATAAAAGTCTTTAAGCTGGATCATTTTGGAGCGAACTTTCCAATGTACATTAAAGGAACGTAGCCACAGCTGGAAAAGTGACAGTATAAATATAACATTATGTGTTCATGTATATCTCCCTTTAATAACTTCTGGATTTATCCACTACAAAGAGAATAATTTCCTTGCTGCCCCTGACACAGACACAACCTGTGGTCTGGCCCTGTGGTGCTACTTGTGATCAGCTGTTCCCAGCCCCCTCGTTAGAAAATTAACTGTAATTAGCTTTTCTATGGCCCCTACGAGGGGCAGAAATAGTTTTGTGAAGGGAGGGGAGCAATGGCCTTGTTTGAGAAGAGTGAGGTGAGGTGAGGTGACACGCAGGGTAAGGTAAAGGTGAGTGAGCCCTGAATTGAAGGGGAGCAGCGATGATTAGATCAGAGGGCTGGAGCAGCTCCCCTCTGGAGAGAGGCTGAGGGAGCTGGGCTGGGTCAGTCTGGAGAAGAGAAGGCTGCGGGGGGACCTCATTGCAGCCTGCCAGTGCCTGAAGGGAGCAGAGACACAGGAGGGGAATCAGCTTGTTCAAGGGCAGAGCCTGGCAGGACAAGGGGGATGGAGTGAAGCTGGAGGAGGGAAGGGGGAGAGGAGAGATTGGGGGGAAGTTCTGTGCAGAGAGAGTGGGGAGGGGCTGGAACAGGCTGCCCAGAGAGGGGGTGGGTGCCCCGTGTCTGGGGGTGTTCAAGGCCAGGTTGGATGTGGCCCTGGGCATCCAGACCTGGAGGTTGGTGTCCCTGCCTGTGGCAGGGGGTTGGAGCTCTGTGATCCTTGGGGTCCCTTCCAACCTATGCCAGTCTATGATTCTATGGTCTATATAAGCAAGAAAGTCATAGAATCCCAGCCTGGTCTGGGTTGGAAGGGACCCCAAGGGTCACAGAGCTCCAACCCCCTGCCACAGGCAGGGACACCAACCTCAGGCCTGGAGCTACACAAGGTTGCCCAGGGCCCCATCCAACCTGGCCTGGAACACCCCCAGACACGGGGCACCCACCCCCTCTCTGGGCAGCCTGTTCCAGCAAATCCTGGGGGCTGGCTGCAAATATAAGAGCCTTCCTCCTTCCCCATCCCATCCTCACCCCCAATTCCCTCAGCCAGGAGCTGCTCCCCCAGTTGCCTCTCTGCCGAGAAGTTGAGCTGCCGTTAAAGTGAGGGATCACCGGCAGCGTTGGGGTATTTTAAATCTTTAATAGACATATTACCTCACATTAAGGCTTCATCATCTGCCTCCCTGTGTAAGCACAGAGAGAGCATCCATCACAATTAGTGTAACATCCCGAAAGGCATAAAGATGATGGACGGGGTTGCTGGGGTAGGGGGGAGGCACCGAGTGCTGTGCATCATCTTTCTGCAGGGCTGGGACACAGCTCCAGGGCAAACCCTACTCAGGGGTGCTGGATCAAAGGGCTGATGGGTGGGCAGCACTCCTCAGGCAGGTACCAGACCTGATGTGATGCTCTGCTGGCCTCTCAGGTGTTTTCTGTAAAGTCCCAGTGCCTGGAGTTAGGCTGTTGTGTGAGAATCTCAGCTTTCATTAAATAATAATAATGATAATCATAAAAACGAACAAGAAGTTTCCAGCCCTTGTGATTCCTGTTAAAAGCTAGAAATATGACCTGCATCTTCCCAAGCAAGAGGAAAAGAAAATGCAAATCAGGGCTTATAATTGTTACTAAAAGTTGTGCGTCCTTTAAGACTAAATTCACTGGGGTTTGGGGAGGGAAAGAGGCCAGGGAAGAGGCTGATTCCTGCTCTTACGGCCTCCTCTCCTGGCTCTGCATCCCTCATGGCTTAGAGCTGGGTTTGTGCCTGCATCCCAGGCGCAGCCAGGACCCATCTGACACCACGAGCATCCGCACCATCCATCCCGAAGCCGCTCCCCATGATACAGGGAGGTGAGAGCAGGAGGAGAGGGGCTCTGATGATTTCTGCAAGGCCTGTCTTTTCAAGGGCTTCCTAAGCAGGAAAAGCTACCAGAAAAAAAATCTCCCACAGATATCAGATTTATGTGGTTTTATCCCAGGTTTACTCTAATGATGCTTCTCTCCTGATCCCGGGGTCTGCAGGAGAGGTTTTTCAGAAGCAATGCTAAGCCCTCCATCCCAGGCAGGAATATGAAACATTAAGGAGCAGCTAACGAGAGGAGAATTGAAAGGAAGCTTTTTCCCAGCAGAGATGAGTGGGCTTGTAAAAAAAAACCAAACCAAAACCCTTCCAAAAAAAAAAACAACCCCAGAGGAGCTTAGGAAAGAAACAGCAGCTGGGAGATGTGGGCAGTGGGGGCACCGCTCCTTCCTCAGCCTCCCTGGCCCCTTCCTCAGCCTCCCTGGCCCCTTCCTCAGCCTCCCTGGCCCCTTCCTCAGCCTCCCTGTCTCCTTCCTCTACCCTGCAGGCTGCCAGGAGCTGCCCAGGGGTTGCTGGCAGCGAGGAGGGTTGTTGGGGGGCTCAGTGGTAGGGCTCTGCTGGGTCCCCAGGGTCTTCCACAGTGCAGCCCTTTGCCTTCCTCAGCAGATGGGCTGAGAGACGTGGTTCCTCAGTGTTTCAAACAGGGAGCTGAAGAAATAAATAACCTTTGTCTGGTTAATTCCCTGTTTTGGTGAGTCAGGAAGAGGCTTCATCCGATCAGGGCCGTGGTATCAGAGCAGAGCATGTCATCACGTCCTCAAAGCTTAAATGAATAAAAAGCAATTAAAGTTCCCAAACCTGCTGATCTGTACATGGCCTCCTCCCCTCCCACCGTTTTTTATGTCGGTCTGAGCCATTAAAGAAACTAATTACTTTCTTTTTCCCTTTGTAGAATAGCAGAGGTGGGACATGAATGGGTGAAGCCCCGACTCACTGGCCCCTTTGACTTGCTACCAGCCCACACCAAAATTACTTTTCCTGATGAGGCTTCCCCTTTCTGCCAAGCTAGAGAGAAGAAGGGAGAGCCAGGCCCTGATCACAGCACCAGGAATTAAAAAAAAATCTATAAAATATATCTCCAACCCCTCAGAAATAAACCCAGGCAAGGAACCAAAGGGGCAGGGCTGGGAGCATCCCTGCCTGGGCTGGGAGCATCCCTGCCTGCGCCGGGACGATGGGAGCCTGAGGAAGGTGGAGGGGAGCATTCACTGGTAAATTTTTAATCAAAGGTGGCATTACTTGACATCCCTGGGTTTGCAGTGCTCTTTTATCTCTGCTGAAATGCTTCGAGCTGGAAGGATCCCCTCTACCTGACCTGTATGATTTATACATCTATAGGCAGGGAGCGGCCGAGGTGTGAAGAGCCGGAGGGACTGGGATGGTTTTCCCTCTGCTTTTGAACACCCCTGCTCTCCCCTGTGCTCCCATCACAGCTTTGGCTGGCCAGATTCTCTCACTCTTTGCACCCTGTGACCAATTTCCTCGCTTTTCCTCTTATTTTGAATCCACAGCTCCAGTACAGCTTGCTTGGCTGGGAAGCCCAACCCCATGTAAGGGAATGAAGTGTGAGAAAGCAGGGTTTTATAACCCATAAAAACATTTGCATTAGCATTTCAGGCTTGAAACATTCTCAGGTTACTGCATTTAACAGGTTTGGGGCTTTTATTCTATCCCATATTTCCATGTTAAAGCCAACATGGGTGTTTCTTGCAGGAAGCAATCCTACTTTGAAGAGAAAAGCTGGAGGCACTTAAAGGCATCCTTAGGTCCTTGGTGGCTTCCTGAGTATCCCAGCCCCTGTGTCACACCCCTGGTACCCTGCAAGCTGTCTCTGGTGAAAACATCTTCCCAACCAGCCTCTGGTCTTGGTGTGTTAGTTCCAGTGCTTCATCCCCATTGCTATAAACCCCGTGTGCTTTATTTCCTGTGCGGATTTGTTTAGCTTTAGGTATTTGTTCTTGCTACAACTTTCTCTGCTACATTAAACAGCCCTTTAGCCTTCTGTCTTTTCCCCTTGGAAAGGTCTCAGATGCTCCAATCAAGTCATTCCTCTAATCATTCCTCCTTGGGATGAGCCAGGCAGGCTGAGCTCTTGAATTCCTTCACTTCCAGGCACTTTCCCAGCTTCCAGATGACTCAATGCCTTCCTCTTCTGCTCTCTTGGCATATTCAACTTGAACTTTTGATGTGAACCCCCTGGAAAACTCACTCTGTGTTGGGGATGGACAAGCACCTGGCGTGGTGGGATGCGCACGGGATCCTCCTCGATGCACATGGGACCCTCCTCTCCCCACGCCCTCCTGCACCATGCCAGCCAGCCCTGCTTATTTGCCTCCCAAAATCAACACCTTCCCCTTCAAAAAAAAACCCCAAACTGACCCCCAAAAAGCCCCAAATGGTTTATTTACCTTGAAGATAGAAGCAAAGCTAAAGCTAGAGCCATTATTTGCTCCCTTCCTGCAACGCCTTCCCTCAAAGGAAGGCCAAGAAGCAGCTTTTGTTGAGTTTGTTTTTTTCCCCTTTAAAACCAGGGATATTTTTCCTGGGAAGGAGGATGCAGACACGGGCCAGGGGAGTGTATAAATAGCTGGGGCTGAGAGCAGAGCACAATAGCTGTCACTCGACCGCAGCAGAATGGGGACATGAGTGGTAGCAGATGAATTTCCTAAGCAACAAAGATCCTGTTTTCATGCAAATATCTCTTAGTAATAAAATCCAGGAGAAAAGAAAGACAGATAATGTGTTATATAAGCAGAATTATCTTGGCACAGAATGCTTCTTTCAAGGGTTTTGTGGGTTTTTCTGGGGGGTTTTGTGGTGGTGTGTTGTTTTTTTTTTTGTCTTCCTCCTTCAGAGGCATCATCAGCCTTTCAGTGCCTTGGTTTGGGCTGCGAAGGGGAGCGGCAGTGAGTGATGTGCAGCAGAGAAAGTGCTTTAGTCACCTACAAAGCGCCGGATGAATTTAACACGGGCGGCAGCTGATGCGAAATGAAACTCAGAGGAAGGTTCCTTGCCAGGATAACTCCCTTTTCCCCTTAGGATTTCGGAGCACTTTGCAAACATCCATTTATTAAGCCTCAAAGGAGATCCTGTCCCCAGCTTTACAGCCGTGGTGAGGTGAAGTGTTCTGCTCCAGCGCAGCGTCTGGTGTTTGGGATGCGCCGCAGCTGGATGCTGAATCCCACCTCTTTCCCCCCTCCTCCAACACCCCCTGAACCACTCAATCTGCTCAGAGACAGCCAAAAGGAGCAGGAATTTTTAACCTCATCACTCTTGACCTCATCAGGTCAACCTGAGACTCATGCCCCATGTCCCTTTTGGGATGTTTCCACCTCTGCTGCCACCAAAATCTCCAGCGTCGCCCGTTTGTTCTCAGCCTTTGCTCTTGGCTAATAGTTCCTCGCTATTTCTCCTGCTTTTTTTGCTTGTTTTTAGAGTTTTTCTGCATTTTTGGACAGGTCTGCAGCAAAACAGCCTCATTTGTAGGTGTGCAGGTTGTACCTTGGGCACAGCGGGCTGACCTGCTCCACGCAGGTACCTCTGCAGGTACATTTACCATGGCAGGAGGAGAGGGAATATCTGAAAACCATGGAATGCCAGTCAATAGGTTGATGAAGAGACCATTCCCAGAAAGCTGGGAATGCAAAAGATGGTTGTCCTCACTTGCAGACCTAATTAAATATATGCCCAGTGCGTTGGCACATCCATACCTTGTGCCATCTGTCCATATTTATCATGAAGCACTTGGTCTTCCTGACTCACTCCCCTCCTCCTGACATGCATTACAGTAACTGGCCTCAACCCATTAGGATAATTTAATGGAAAAGCTGATTGAGGTCGTGGGTTTGAATTAGAGCAGAGAGTTAAATCCAAGGTGCAGGTTCCAAACCCATCCCCTCTCCCCCTCCGGCCAAATTTCCAACCCCTGGGAGGCTTGAAATGCAAATCTGTTTCCAGATCCAAAGCTCAGGCCCGTTTGTCTTCGAAATCTGACATTTGGAAGTTCAGATCCCCATTGCTGAGTGTTGAGCATCCAAATGAAATTCAGCCACAAGCCTGGATCTTGCCTGAATTTCAACCTCCTCTGAGCCCTGGGAGCTGGGCAGCTAAAACCACTGAGTTGTTCCTCTGTCTATTTTAGCTTGGGAAGAGGGGTGTCACCCTCCTTCCCTCATTTCTGCTGTAATTACGCTCTAGAAATGTAGGCTCTGTGGGTATCTCACTGTTGCCCAGCTGGCTCTCCCATGTGTCCCAACCTCTTGCACCTTTCCCAGTAGTAACTCAGCCACTCGTGCTCTCTCCAGAGGAGCCAACAGGGAGCACTGGGCTTTGCTGCTGTTGTTGGCCCCCTGATTATTAGAGCTCTTGGCTCCAATGACATGTATTTCTTGAATTTTATGTAGCTAAAAGGTCTCCTGTGTCACCCTGAAGCATGGTGCCTTCATCCTGCTGCCTCCCTGAGTGCTGGCGCATCAGGAGCAGCACAAAGTTGGTCTGATCACTGGGAGAGGAGTGAATTTTTCCTTTCAAATGGGGCAGAACTGCTGGTTTTCTTCCCCATTGCTTGTGTCTTTGCAAGTCCATGACAGGCTGAGCCATGGATCCAGCAGGGGGTCTGTCTGCAGGGCAAGACTGGTCTCTGTGCCACTTTTTGGTGGAAAGGATCCAGTTGCTTGGAAGAAGTTATTTCCACATGGATGCTGTGCTACTGTGAGCCTCAGTTCACTGGGGATTAGTGCCAGTGGTCTGTACGGGATCCTGAGGTATCCCAAAGCAGTGATGGTGTGGGGAGAGGAAGGGGAAGATGCTGAGATGGGAAAGATGTATTGGAATAGGTACCACTGTGGGAAGATGAGAGGCATGGGCACGCGCTGGTGTGTTGAAGGTTGCTGGAAGAACTGGAAATAGACCAGTTTACTTTGCAGAAGGACTTTCTTAGTGGCCATTTGGCAGCCAGAGTGACCCCCATTTACCTGCATGCCTCATCCCAGTTCCAGCTCTGGAACATTTTGCATGTATTTCTTTGTGAATAAACCTCTGAGCTCCTCTGAGACCTTCGCAGGGTGAAGGAACAAGGAAAATTATGCCAGAGGAGAACAAGAGCCTCCAGTGGCAGGGAAATTGTGCTATCCTTATTACCATCATCCTGGAGGAGGTTGTCATGGTGACTCGAGGTGTCAAGAGACTGCTCCAGAGCTGGGAGCAGGGGAGCGAGACGCCAGGAAGGGAGGCAGGGAAGGAGGGGAACAGGCTGAAACGGGGAGAAAGTGGGGGAAAGAAGTGCAGGGATGGGTAAGGGGAGGAAAATGAGATGGGCTGGGGAGAAGAGCTTGGAAAGAGAGGGCTGAGGGGAGCTTTGTGCTTCAGTCCCTTCCTTCTAGGTACCAGCCAGGCTGGGATGAGCAGAGAGTGTTGGGGCTGGGTGCTGCCTGCTTGGTTCTGGGTTCAGGAGCAGCCCGTGCCCCAAACACCCATCACACCCCCACACCCCCACACCCCCTGATGCTGCAGGGATGGGCACGCAGCGGGGATGGATGCGTTTTGGGGGAGGTGGGGGAGATGATGGAGCAGCTCCACTAAGGACTTTGCAAACAGGGCTTTGCAGGGATGTGCCAACTCTCCCCCCCCCCCCCCTCCCCTTACCCTCCTCAGCCTCTGCTGAGCCCCCTTCTGAAGCACTAAACCTGCAGTGTGTGCCCCAGCGAGAGCGCGTTGCGAGGGCTGCCGGCTATGACAGCTGTGATTTTATGGGACACAGCACCAGAGATGGGAAACACATAGTTCAGAAATGTCAGGAGGAAGGAAGCAATATCCTGGATTGAGGTCGTTTGACTTCTTTCCCCATCCCCCCCCTCCCAGCCCCCCCTTTTTCTTCTCTCTTTTGAAAGCATCTTCCCAAGTAAACAGCCATCCAGCACTCGCTGCCATTTGGAGTGAGGAGCAGCTGGAGGAGGCTCCAGCACTTGTGGGAAGGGGGGTGGAGAGGGGGTGGGGGAAGTGATGTCTGAACGTGCAGCTCATCTGAATGGGAAAAGAAGTTGGTTTGGTTGGGGTTTTTTTTACTACTTTTATTTTCTTCCCCTCCCTGTCCCATGGCAACATCTGTCTGAGAAACTCAGTGCTGGAGATGAGGCTGAGGAGAGCAAGGGCATTGCAAGTGTGTGTATATATATATATGTATGTGCATATGGAACTGCAACTAATTAGGCCCCCAGTAACAAACTAGCAGGGTTCCCACCATTTCCAAAATGCCTTGATGATGAATGCTGGTTTTTACTCCTCTGGATGCTCTCCTGGTCTGTGTGAATGCCCAGCTGCTGAATTCCCACCCTCCCAGCATCCCGTGGCAGTGATTTCCCTATGTGAACTGTGCTGCTGCTGCTGCTCCTGCCCTCAGCCCCAGCTTCAAGAACTGGAGCCTGACCCATCATCCCCACTTAATTCAGTAGTTTTTCAGCACGAGGGTGTCAGAAAGAGTTATGGGAATGCTGCAGTGGTTCAGCAGGGCACTGAGGAGGGCAGGGGAGAGTCTGGTGTCACTCACATCTCCCTACCTGTCTTGGCTGAGCATCGTAGGCTGGGTGAAATGTGTTTCCACCCAGGCATGGCTTGGAAGGCAACAGATGTGGTGTTTAATGCTAATCCTTGGTGACTGGCCTCCCTCTGCTCCCTGTGCTGTTGGGTCTGCTCAGGAGGGGCTGGCTGGGGCATGGCACAGCCAGGTGGATAGGCTGGAGTTGGGGGATGTTGGTTTTGGCCATGCTGGCCATTAGCTTCCTGGGGGAGGGGGGTAACATCCTGGGAAAAGGATACAGGATCATCTCCAGGCTCCTCTTCTTCACTGCTACCCCAAAAAATATCCAGTTGTGCTCAGCAAGATGCTGCACCCCAGAGGTTTTTTGGAGTGGGGGGTGTCACAGTGCAAACAGTCAGATTTTGATTTCAAAGGAGGGACCAAAAAAACCCCCTTAAATTTCCTTGTGTTCTCACAGCAAAGCTACTTTGGGCTGGAAAATAGGCCAATTTCCACCTTATCTGTTGCCTCCAGCTGTGATGTGAAAAGCTCAGAGGAAAAAAAAAAAAAGAAAAGAACCCCCCCCATCTCTCACATTATCTCTTAACTGCAAAGTTTAATTATCCTCAGCAGCTCTGCTGAAACGTGGCCACACCAAGCAGGGCACAGTGGTACCAGCAGGGGCTGGGGATGGGACTGGGGGCTCAGGTATCACAGAATCACTGGATCACAGAGTTGTAGGGGATGGAAGGGACCTGGAGAGCTCCTGGGGTCCAACCCCCCTGCCAAAGCAGCTCCCCAGCTCATACTGCACAGGGCGGTGTCCAGATGGGGCTGGAATCTCTCCAGAGAAGGAGACTCCACACCCCCTGGGCAGCCTGTCCCAGGGCTCCCTCACCCTCACTGGGGAAAAGTTCTTCCCCATGTTGGTGTGGAACTCCCTGTGCTCCAACTTGCAGCCATTGCCCCTTGTCCTGTCCCCACAGACACTGAAAAGGGGCTGGCCATTCCCCCTGCACCCCATCCTTCAGATATTGATAGACATTGATCAGGTCCCCCCTGAGTCTTCTTCTCTCCAGGCTGAACAGCCCCAGCTCTCTCAGCCTTTCCTCCCAGGGGAGATGCTCCAGGCCCTTCAGCATCTCCTCAGCCTCCTCTGGACTCTCTCCAGGAGATCCCTGGCTGTTTGATCCCAGGGAGCCCAGCACTGGACACAACACTCCAGGTGGGGCCTGCCCAGGGCAGAGCAGAGGGGGAGGATCCCCTCCTGTCACCTGCTGCCCACACTCCTCCTGATGCCCCCAGGATCCCATTGTCTCTCTCAGCCCCAGGGCACACTGCTGGCTCATGGCCACCCTGTCACCCCCCAGCACCCCCAGGTCCTTCTCCACAGAGCTCCTCTCCAGCAGCTCCCCCCCAGCCTGTCCTGATTCCAGCAGTTCTTCCTCCCCAGGGGCCAGACTCTCCACTTGCTGTTGTTGAACCCCATCTGGTCTCTCCCTGCCCAGCTCTCCAGCCTGGCCAGGGCTCTGGATGGCAGCGCAGTGTCCTGCCTGGCAGCCACCCCTCCCAGCTCTGGAGCATCGGCAAATGTATGGCAGCACCAAGGCAATAATACCTGAATCTTGTTGCTTGGATGGAGCAGGCAGGGATATTCTCCCTTCTCTTCCCATCAGCTCTGAGTCTCTGTGGTGAGGAGCACAGACCTCCTCTCTTCTAGTTCCCCAGGCTCCCTGTGCTTTGTGCCCACACGCCCAGGAAACCTGTGTGGGATCAGTAGGTAGCTGAGATGCCCATCAATTATTTATAGAAGGAATACATTCATTTTGCTCTTAATTTATTCCCCATTAGTTTCATGGTAAATAGAAGGAGAGGAAAAAGGGGTGGAGGGGGGAGATGTACAGATGTGGATGGAGATATTGGATAACTCTGCAGAAATAAATCCAGTAAAGAGGGGGCAAATGTTAGAGAGTGTGGTAGGGATGAGATGAGAGCTAGAAGAAAGAAAAGGCTTTAATCTAAGCAGGGCTTAAATACACTTGGAAATGTCAGCTCCTTAATAGCTTGTCCTAAGTCTCAGCATGTTAGAAAACATAAATGATGGAGACATCCATCTCTCCTTCCCATAAGCCACCATCAGGAGCTTTATACATCTCCATCAGTTCCCCTTGATTGCAGCTGGCCTCTGAGGTGGTTGGGTTTTGTGATTGTATTTAATTCATTCATTTCTGTTTGGGCAAAGCTTTCTTCTTCCTCCCCCATCTTTTTTTTTGTGGGTTCACCCCCCCCCCCCAAACTCCTCTTTATTTCCCTTAAGGATTCAGTAAGAAATTGAATTCCTGCAGCCTGTGGATTTGGAAGATCTGGGGAGCAATGTGGAGTTGTGTCTCTTCCTCTTTTAACAGCCCATTCTGCTCTGGTGACACGTGGCCCTGCAGTAATGAAATATTAAATGCAAATGAGAACAGAGGAAACTGGAGGAATTTTGTTCCTGCATTTCAATTTAGCCAACCCCCCCCTCTGCCTTGGAGGTCTCTTCCCAGCCTGAAAAATGAGGGCAATGATCTCTGAGCCAGTGAGACCTTCTTGTACCTTGTGAGGATGGGGATGAAAGGGCTCTAAGTGCCCTGGTGCAGGCACTGGGTTGCTAAGCCTGCTGCCTGGTGATGCTCAGATGGCACCAAGACGTCTGGGTGCAGGCTATTTAGTGGAGCCTGTTGCCACAGAAGAAGGGGTAAAGGTTTAGAACTAAAAGAGGAGACATTCAGACTACATCCAAGGCAGGAATTCTTTACTCTGAGGGTAATGAAGCACTGGCACAGGCTGCCCAGAGAGGTGGTGGGTGCCCTGTCCCTGGAAACATCCAGGGTCAGGTTGGATGGGGCTCTGAGCCACCTGTTCTGGTTGGAGATGCCCCTGCCCAAGGCAGGGGTTGGACTGGATGAGCTTTAAAAACCCTTCCTTGGGTTGGAAGGGACCTGTCAAGCAAAGGGCTCTGCAGCTTGCCCAGTGTTACCCTGCAGAGGGTGAATTTGGCTCGCTGCCTCTCAGGAGCCAGCTCAGGGGCTGGGATTTCTTTCAGCACCTGTAGCACCTCTCACGTAGGTGCAAGCCAGCTGCACAGAGAGGCCACATCTCCCTCCACAGAGCATTCACACCTGAGGGGAAGGGCAAATGGGTGAGGAGACCCCTCGCTGCCTCCTGGCTGCCTCCCCACCGAGCTGTTGATGAAATCTCTCCTCTCTGCCCCAGCTGGGGCTTGGCTGAGCTGCTGGAGAGGTGTCAGCTTGGGGGGGTTTATTTCCTTTTCTTTCTGTTTTCTCTTTTTTCTCCTTTTTCCCCCTCCCCCCCCCCCCCCCCCCCCCCCCCCCCCCGGCTGGTGTTTCCTTCCTGTATTTCCTTTTCTTTCTGTTTTCTCTTTTTTCTCCTTTTTTTCCCCCCCTCTGGCTGGTGTTTCCTTCCTGGCTCTGAGGCATCTTTGAGGGCGTGTGTTTGTCAAGGACAGCACTGTTTAGGGAAAGCAAAATAAAACCCACATACCCTCCAAACCCCAAATCCACAGCACTTGAAAAGCCTTGGAAGATCAAGATCTCTGTCATCTAAAGGAGTAAACTAATAGTGTGATTGCAAAAAGCCCCCGTGAGGATCCTATCTGTCATATCGCTGTCAGCTCTGTGCCAAACAGCCATTAAAGAGCATTTACATGAAAAGCAAGCCATCTCCTCCCCAATCAGAAGGGAACCTAATCCTGCTGCCAAACTGAAGGCGAGATCTCTGGGACAGGCTGTTTTTGCCAGTGCCATGGGGTCTTCTCTTCCCAGACCTTCCCCCTGGGGAAGGTGAGAGCTGCAGGGATAAGGGCTGAGTCCCATCTTCCTTCCCTGGTGAGAGCTGCAGGGATAAGGGCTGAGTCCCATCTTCCTTCCCTGGTGAGAGCTGCAGGGATAAGGGCTGAGTCCCATCTTCCTTCCCTGGTGAGAGCTGCAGGGATAAGGGCTGATTCCCATCTTCCTTCCCTGGTGAGAGCTGCAGGGATAGGGGCTGATTCCCATCTTCCTTCCCTGGTGAGAGCTGCAGGGATAGGGGCTGAGTCCCATCTTCCTTCCCTGGTGAGAGCTGCAGGGATAAGGGCTGAGTCCCATCTTCCTTCCCTGGTGAGAGCTGCAGGGATAAGGGCTGAGTCCCATCTTCCTTCCCTGGTGAGAGCTGCAGGGATAAGGGCTGAGTCCCATCTTCCTTCCCTGGGGAGAGCTGCAGGGATAGGGGCTGAGTCCCATCTTCCTTCCCTGCTTCCCTCTGAGCTAATTCATCTCCCCTTGCTGGTCACACCAGTATGCAAGCTGGGAGCGAGGGTCCAAAGGTCCGTTTACCCCAGTCTTGCTCCTAATGCCCAAAAGGGTTTCTTTCCCATTGGGAAAGCACTTTGAATCCCTGAAGAAGAGCCTCCTGTGCGTGGATGAGAACCAGTGACAGCCTTCAGACAGGGAGCCCTCACATTGTGCAGCTATAAAGCCAGCATCCTGAGGCTGTGATTGATGGAAATTCTGTCATTAACTACCAGGACATTGGATTTTCCAACGCCACAATCATCTTTGCTCCAGCCTTACATATCCCTGACAAGGATGCTCTGCAGCTCCAGACTACACTGGGTTTTAATCCCCCTGAAGTCAGTTCTCTGGTGACTCTCTTGGCTCTGGCTGGGGAGGTTTGTATTTGCAAGCCCAAGAGTAGTTTTACAAGGGTCTTTAAAAACTCACTTGCATCTTTATGTTAAGACAAGTTCAGCAAAAACCCTTAGAGGAAAAACCCCACAAAGGTCCCTGGTAGGTGAGGGTCTCTCTTTGGTGCACATGGGACTAGTTGTAGAGGATTTTAAAGCCCAGCAAAGGAAGAAGCATCCAGCTTCTGTGTCTGGAAGCTGAAGAAGTTCTAATTGGAATAAACCCCACGTTTTTATGTGGGCTGGTAATTAATCATGGGGCCCAATACCAAAGGGCAGGTGCCTGGGTTTGTTTTAAGAACAATCTAACTCCCTCCACAGGCAGTCAGAGATGAGAATTACTGGGTGAAGATATACACCCCTCCTTAGGCAAGATGTCAGATTAGGTTGGGGAAATAGCACCTTCCCTCCTTAAAAATGCAAATCCCTGAAACCCCCCAGCAGTTTAACCCCACCTCAGGCGCTGCAGCTTGTTGTCCCTCCCAGTTTCAGGTAGGAAAGAGATGGAAAAAAAGTGAAAAAAGATGAGAAACTGCTGGGCCTGGGTGCCAGATCCTGCTGTGGAGTGTGTGGACAGGAGGCAGGGCAGCAGCTGGGTGCTGGAGGGCTGGATGCTGCATGGCAAGGAGTGACAGAGATGAGAGCAGGATGATAACAGCACCGTCTCTCTGCCTGTGAGGGATCAGGGAAGAGGCTCAGGAACCAAATCGTTGTTATTAATGAACAAAGGGAGTGGGAAACGCTGGCAACAGAGCTCCCTGCACAGGGAAGGTGATGCTCTGATGAGCTCTTAACACTTAAAGGAGCTGAGATTTCTCCCCAAAAGCCTTTGGGGTTTCAAATGAGCTCCTAGCTCCCTGTCACTGAAAAGTAGGGGCTTTGGGTAGATTTAATATCAGGTTTATATCAACAGTGTCGCTGTGGGAGGCTGCACACACAAACCCTTGGCAGAGGATACTGGCTTTCTGAACGTGGTGGGGATGCGCTGAAGGGAAAGAGGTGGCACGAGCCCAGTGACACCCCCAGCATCCTCAGCTCCATCCTAGCAAGGCAGGGATTAAAACCCAGCCTTCCAGCATCCGGGTTTAGCAGTTAGTCTTGTAGTTAGTCTTGTTGCTCAAGGCTGCTTGTGCTGAGGCTTTATGGGGAGGTTTCCATGTGCAGAGAAAAGCATCAGGTGCGAATAAAGCATCAGGTTCTGCTCCTTGGTCCCAGCCTGGGCTGGAAAGAGCTGCTTGCACACATGTGTTGGGTCCAGTCCTGTTCCATATCTTCAGTGACACCTTGCTGAGGGAACAGCACCCACCCTCAGCAAGTGCTGCTGATCCAGAGCTGGGAGGGGTGGCTGCCAGGCAGGACACTGCGCTGCCATCCAGAGCCCTGGCCAGGCTGGAGAGCTGGGCAGGGAGAGACCAGATGGGGTTCAACCACAGCAAGGGGAGAGTCTGGCCCCTGGGGAGGAAGAACTGCTGGAATCAGGACAGGCTGGGGGGGAGCTGCTGGAGAGGAGCTGTGTGGAGAAGGAGCTGGGGGTGCTGGGGGGTGACAGGGTGGCCATGAGCCAGCAGTGTGCCCTGGGGCTGAGAGAGACAATGGGATCCTGGGGGCATCAGGAGGAGTGTGGGCAGCAGGTGACAGGAGGGGATCCTCCCCCTCTGCTCTGCCCTGGGCAGGCCCCAGCTGGAGTGTTGTGTCCAGTGCTGGGCTCCCTGGGATCAAACAGCCAGGGATCTCCTGGAGAGAGTCCAGAGGAGGCTGAGGAGATGCTGAAGGGCCTGGAGCATCTCCCCTGGGAGGAAAGGCTGAGAGAGCTGGGGCTGTTCAGCCTGGAGAGAAGAAGACTGAGGGGGGACCTGATCAATGTCTATCAATATCTGAAGGATGGGGTGCAGGGGGAATGGCCAGCCCCTTTTCAGTGTCTGTGGGGACAGGACAAGGGGCAATGGCTGCAAGTTGGAGCACAGGGAGTTCCACAGCAACCTGGGGAGGAACTTTTCCCCAGTGAGGGTGAGGGAGCCCTGGGACAGGCTGCCCAGGGGGTGTGGAGTCTCCTTCTCTGCAGAGATTCCAGCCCCATCTGGACACTGACCTGTGCAGTATGAGCTGGGGAGCTGCTTTGGCAGGGGGTTGGACCCCAGGAGCTCTCAAGGTCCCTTCCAACCCCTGTGATTGTGTGTGCTGCTCACCACCCAGCCCAAAGCCTCTGGATATGGGGTGCTCAAAGAAAGGGGGAGCTGAGCTGAGGGATGTCTGCCTCGTTTTGTCCTGCTGCCCTGCACTTGCTGGCTGGTAACGTGATGGACAGGTTTCACAATGATTTATGCCCTGGCTGGATTGAGAAGGGGATGGGACACAGAATCAAGCTGGTCAGGGCAGGGAGGCTGATGAATCTTTGTGACAGCTCAACGCCTGTGTTCCCTGCTGTATGATAACTCAGCTGTTTATCTCTGCATCTTTCCAAGGCAGGCAGCCCCAGCTAGAGATTAGCCTAAATTTCCTTAGTCCCACGTTCAATAAAAGTACTTCAGGAAGTGCTTAAACCTGCTGGATGGTGATGCTCAGCCCCTTGCAGGGCTGTGATGTTGCAGTCAGCAGCAGGTCCTCTTGGCACGCTGGGATGCTCCTGTTGGATGCTTGGCGTTGGGGTTTCTCCGCTGCACATGCTCAGGAGATACACCATCATTCCTGTGAGTGTCTAATCAAAGCAACTCTTCTCTGATTAGTGTAGGGTATCCTTGGGGAAGGGAAAAAAAAGAGGGAAATAAGAAAAACAAACAGAAATTGGACCCAAGATCTTTCCACATAGTGCTCAAGGCAAACAAATAAAGGATGATAGATAACCAAATAGAGGAGAGGAAATTGTGCTCTTCTCTCCTCTAACAGTACCACAAAAGGCCCATCTCTCTGGTTTCCTGGTAATTACCAGCCTCTCTGTCAGTGGTTACCTTATATTAATTAACATTATTTATTGCAGTTGGCAGAGTGACTGCTACAGTAAATCAAACAATTAGCAGCCTCGCATATTGCACTCGGAAGAGAAGTAGCCAGGTGCCAGAAAGGATTTACTTTCTGCTTCATGTTTTATTCACAGACTCTCCATTTAACGTTGAGTTTCTCTGTTTAACGTTGAGTTTCTCCCTCGGTGGGGTGGAGGAATGCCAGATAACCCCAAGGCAGGGCTGGAGGGGAGGACTGGGCACCCCAGCATCTCCCTCATCCTCAGTTTCCCCACGCTGGCTAAGAAAAGGTCCACCATGGCACTGGGGGAAGGGTTTCCTCACCTCTAAGGAGAAGTAGAAGTAGTTTGGAATTGTTTCCTACTGCTGGTTATTAAATTTAATGGCAATAAATAAGATGCCAAAACTGGCTGGCGAATGGCAACATTAATTCCCTGCAGCCCTGCCAATGGCTAAAGCTGCTTCTAGGGGCTGCTCACAGCTTGTTATTTCCAAAACTGGCCCCCTGTGGGTGTTGGGGAGACCCTGGGTGCTCCCCAGCCTTGGGTAAGTGGTCACCCCAAGCCGCTGCCTTCTCACTTAGGGAGGGTTTGGTCCCTCAAAGGGTTTTGCTGGCTGCAGGTTGTGATTTAATTATAGGGCACAGAGTAAAATGTGAAGAAAAGATGGGGGGAGGGGGGCAAAGCCCGTGTGGGCATCCAGAGGAGACACTTGCCTTGTTAAAGCAAGGCAATCACAGTTTGCTGCTAATTACAGGCAAAAATACAGCAACCCCAGGAGGAGATGGCAAGAGAGAGACTCCTAAACCCAACAATATGAGTATGAAACGTTTTCTGTTGTCAGAATTGGGGGGTTTTGTCCTTTTCTCTCTCTTTTTTCCTTTATCTTTTCTTTTTCTTTCTATAGACTTTCTTCTCATTGGAAAAAAAAAATCATCTCTAGACTTTGTCTCCCACCAGTTTTGCCCTCTGGCTGCACAGAAGCAGGATGCAACCACGACAACCTGCACCCCTTGTAGCAGAGCATCCCCATAACTCTCACAGAGAGCTTTGGGACACGATGGGGTGTGATTGGGGGGGGGGACAACCAGGAGCACCATCACTTGCCTTGTGAGCTCCCTTGTGTCAGGGTGTCGTTCTGAGATGCCTGATGAGAGATGCTGATGGGGAGGAGGGCAGGTTGTTCTCTAAATATCAGAGAGAGGAGGATAGGTTCTGTCAGCTGCTGAACCGAAATGTCTTGGGATACGTGTTCTGTATGTCACTTCCATTTCTGGGTGATGTGGGGAATGGTAAAAGAAAGAGAGATTCCTCCCTCTAGAGCTAACTTTCTGGAGGGGAATCTGGTGGGAAATGATCTTTGGTAAAACAGGTGAGGACCTACCTGGGCATTCTTGTCCCCACCACCCCAGCCCTCTGCAGTGCAGTAGGGACTGACCCTGGGAGGTTCAGCCAGGTGCCCTTCTTCCCCTTTCTCCATCACAGCTCCCACCAAACCCTGGCTGCCTTGTCCTTCTCCTCTGCTGAGCTGCACGGTTCCAGTGCCTCCCCAGCTGCCCTGTCTGCCTCCATCAGCATCCAGCATCGCCGCTCAGCCGGTGGATGTCAACTCTGGACCTTGAGGGTCTTGGAAATCGTGACAGAATAATCCCAGAGCTTAAACCCTTTCCCTTTCCATCTCCTCCTCCCTGCGTGACACTGGGCAGGTGGGAAGCGTGCTGTCCTCAGCCAAACCCCCGCCCTCACGCCTTGCTGGAGCAGACTCCTCCAAGAAGCCCTGTGATGGAAGGAGTGGTTTCCTTTGGCTCCCTTCCCAGACCTACCCAAACAGAAGGATGCTGACCTAAGGCTGTTAAACACTTTGATGTATGGCCGCGTCTCCTTAAGTAGAAGATCCATATTCTTAAACTAAGCTGCCATGACACAGGGACATTATGAACTCCCTGAACCAACTGAATCCTACAAATGAGCCATTAGCGGGCTGTACGGCACATTGCCTTCCCTCTGCCGGAGGGGGGCTCCTGTTAAATAAGATAATCATCGCTGTCCACACGCCCAGCAGGCTGCTATGTGTTAATTTTAATGCAATTTGTCTTGCCCCCCCCCTCGCCAGACCCCTCCTTTCCCCTGTACATAGTGGTCAGAAGAGCCTCACGCTGCAGCGCTGGGGGAGGGGGTGGGTTTATGCTGCTCCATCAACACACGTTCAGCAGATTTCTTGCCACGGGAGGAGCCAGTTGCCTTCCTCCTCTGGTTGCCAGGGAGCAAACTTGAGGAAAGTCCCACTGCCTCTCCAGCATCCATCACTAAACCCACGTTCCTCTGCCTTGCTCCTAAGGCAGCCCCCAGGAGCTGGGCCTGATGCATCTGATCTAGGATCAAAACCGTATCAAGGAGGGGCACTGGGATCCTTTCAAGTTCCTGAGCATCCTAGGAGCGCTGAGTAGATGACAGCATCCTGCTTCTGATGATGAGAAGCACCCCCTGCTCTCACCCAGGGCTGGCCAGGCACCTTCCCCGGCTGTGCTTTGATAAGCAGGTTTGAAGAGCAGCATCTCAGAGATGTTCTCAGGGTAAAACAGTCACTGGAGAGTCTTAACCTAAGAAAACAAGGGGGGAAATAGAAAAAGAGAGAAAAAACCTGAACAAAAGGCATGATGTAAACCCACAAGGTTTCATTGGAAGGAGGTAAAACCTCTGTGCTGCAAGCCCAGCATGAGGGAAGAACCCCAGAGGGCATTTACACCCCCCCACCACATTGCAGAGGGGTTTCTTGCCTCTCAAGGTGCATGCCACCTCTCTTTGCCCCATGTTTGCCCCCTTGGTGGGTGTAGCATCTGGAGGTTGTCCTGGCAGGGAAGGACCGTGAGCAGGTGATTTATCACAGGGTGAGGAAGGGGAGGAGGAGTCCAACTCCTGAGCCGTGCTCATCCTTACGGCTTTAGTCCCTGAACTCCGCTGGAACCTCCTCTGAGGAAACTCCAGCCCCCTGCGAAGGGGGAGCGCAGTGTTTGCCCGAGGTGATGAATCCTGTAAGGGGCTGTCTCCGCGCTGCCGGGAGCGCTACAGGGAGGAGGTTCTGTCTCTGCAGACCAAAGCACAGGAGAGATGGATTTGCAAGGCATCGCCCAACTCTTCTCCAGGCAGCTGGCTTTCCACCCAAGAGGGAAACTTTTTTGCCAGTATTTTCTTACGGTTTTCAGAGGTACCCAGCCCTCTGCTCCATCCTCCAGAGCCTGAAGGGTACCTGCAGGTACTCACTGCAGCCTGCCAGTGCCTGAAGGGAGATTATAAACAGGAGGGGAATCAGCTTGTTCAAGGGCAGAGCCTGGCAGGACAAGGGGGATGGAGTGAAGCTGAAGGAGGGAAGGGGGAGAGGAGAGATTGGGGGGAAGTTCTGTGCAGAGAGAGTGGTGAGGGGCTGGAACAGGCTGCCCAGAGAGGGGGTGGGTGCCCCGTGTCTGGGGGTGTTCAAGGCCAGGTTGGATGGGGCCCTGGGCAACCTTGTGTAGCTCCAGGCCTGAGGTTGGTGTCCCTGCCTGTGGCAGGGGGTTGGAGCTCTGGGACCCTTGGGGTCCCTCCCAACCCAGAGCATTGTATGACTGGAAAGCATGAATGACTCGATGCTGGCCAGAAATGGCCATGCTGGGTGACCTCCCACCTTCTGTTCCCACGTGAGGTCTGATGCTGCAGCAGCTCTGGAGGATGGATAGCGTGGCTGGATGTGCCCTGTGTCTGGGCAGACCCACTCAGAGGTTTTCTGGTTCCTCAAACAGTCTGGCAAGGGATTTTCCCTTTCTCTGAAATCCAAATGAACACACAACGGGTTCTCTTCGTTAAAAATTGAAGAAAAGTAAATAATTGAATAGCTCTCAGTGTTAATTGCCCAAATTTATTTAGGTAGCTGGTGAAGAGGGGATGGGGCTGTTGTTTTCACCATGGGTAACTCACAGCTAGCAGGGACTGGTGTTCAAACTGGCCCAGTATGGGGCTATGGAGCAAAACACCCACCCTTTCCCTCTCCCTCCTTTTCTGGTGAAGGATTAAGGAGTTGGGAGACTAGTTTGCAAGTAACCAGTGAGGTCTTCAGGCTCCTCTTTTCGTATCTGATGAAGCCATGGTGTTGAGAGCATGGGGGTGTTGGGGTGAGCAGCTGTGGGCATCAGGGTGTGGGGGTGAGAAGTCCTCTGCCTGCTCCTGCCTGCAGAGGCTTTGGGATGCTCTTGCTCCCCAGGTCTGATCCTGCCAGCTCTGAAATCCAGTGATGCCTCTGGTCAGGGACAGGAAAGACAGAGGTCATTGTAGAGCAGAGCCAAGCTTGGCCAACCTGCTGATACCCTAAACTGGCTTGTTTTAGCTAAAAAGCAAGAAAGACCCGTGCCAGGCAGGGCAGTTGCCTTGATTTTATTCTGATTTATTTGTTGCTGGGATTCCTAACAAATATAAGCTTGCACAGCAATTAAATTACATTTAATTTGATTAGATTAGAGCTGAGGGAAGCACTCTTCTCCTTCTACAATGTAAGGAAAAGAGAAATGAAACCTTTCAAGAAAAAAAAAACAACAACAACATGACTTGGGTTTGGAAATGCAAAAGGAAAATAAAACAACCCCAGCCCCCAAATTTATCTAGATGAAGAAAGGGAGATGTAATGAACTTCAATCGAGCAGGAAGCCTTGAGAGAGAATCAAAAGTTTGGGGGATTCGTTGGAGGACATAATTGCAACATGTATATTGATTTTACAGAGATAAGAAAACAAATGTTTGTGGAGATTGGACTTAGTTTATTACATTTATTTCCCCATGGAGTTGATGTTTCTCTGTTAAGGGAAAAAAAAACCCAAAACCCCAAGAAAAGATGTTCTTAAATGCATTGTTTTTTTCTGAGAGGCTTATTAAGTTATTGCCTGATCCCACTGGCTCTATCTTTTTGCAAATTGGTTTGTCTGGGAGAAGGTTACACTTCTCAGGCAGCTTATGAAGCATCCTCCCTCCCTCTTAACTGCTTGCATTAGAGGACTGGGATCTTGTTGTGCCCGTCACTCCCTGGGAGCTCAGTGATTAAACCCCACTTGCCAAAACCAGGGGATGGCTCAGCTTTGCCCCATGTGTGGTAGGGATTCCCTAGCTCCTCGAGCTGATAACTGACTTCTCACATGCCTCTAAAACACCCCATCCTGCCCCTTTTCCTTGTGATGAAGAGAGAAACTGAGGCAGCATCAGGGAAACAACCCACTTGCAGCCCTGGTACCCAGCAGTGGTACCCTAACCATGCCATCCCACTTCCCAGGGTTCCCCCAAACGACCCCAAGGAAAACCTAATCTGAGAGGCAAAGGTTTTTATTCCTCATTTCTTCTTATTCATTGCTCAGGCTGTTGGTGATGACTTGAGCCATGTATTGGGTGTTAATCCCTCCTGCTCCTAAATCTCCTGGTAGTTTTTCCAGGGCTTGTTAATACCATGGGCTTAATCACGGCTCAGGCACCGCTGCCTGTGTCAGAGAAACACCACTCCCAGGTCTGCCTGATTGGGATTTAAGTTCTGATTTCTCTTGGAGCATAATCAGCCCTGAATGGAGAGATTTTTTTTTTTTATTTTTTTTTTTTTAACGGGGACAATTAAAATAATGAAAGTGAACTTTAAATGACATTCAAACACCGTCACCTGCTCCCAGCTCCACACTCCCCCCTCTGCATTCTGGGAGCTGCAATTTTAAGCATCATTCAGTGCCAGGGTGATTACAGCTGCATCTATTCAGCGTGTGGAGCTAAAACACTGCAGCAGCCTGAAAGGAAGCGTTTTCAGGTGTCAGGACCTGCCACTGCGCCTGATTCCCAGGGAAGCTCAATATTTTGGCTGCCTGATGGGGGCTGAGTGCTTACATAGAAACCTGGAAGAGGTGCTGGGTTAGTTCTCTCTACGTGGCTTTTACAAATTGCCAGGAATTCGTTTGATGTTTGTGGTGTGTAATAGTGAGAGGTTTATTGATTTACAGATGATTGTTTTACTATACGTTCAGATAACGGCAGCCTCTGGAATCCCTCGTGTGGGCAGGGGCAGGGGGCTGATCCAAAGCCTTGTGTTACCTCTTCTGTTCAGATCTTGGAGCAGTGAAAGCCCAGCACGAACAAGCTGGGGTGTTTTGAGGGTAAATGAGAAGCAGGATGCCCCATCAGATGGGGCCTGTCACCCCCTTCTGCAGCTGGTGGGGCAGGGGGGTGGCTCAGCGCTTTGCACGGTCCTGTTTAAGGGTCCCCATGTTTAGGGACCCTGCCAAGCAAATGATGGGGTGTCTTATGTTAAAGGAGCAGCTAGCAACAGCCCTGCTTGCAGGGTCTGTGCCAGGGCTGGGTGGAATCAAGCCCTGCTTGGGGCATGGGAAAGGGCAGAGAGGACCCAGAGGTCTCAGAGAGGACCCAGTTTCCTTAAGTGTTTTGAGGCTTGTGACTCAGTTGTGAATTCCCAACCCTTGCCCTTGTTTCTGGCAGGGTTTTACCTGCCTCCTGGCAGGATCCCTCTCCTACAGCCCAGCAGACAGGAGCGATCAGGCACAGAAAGGCTCCCTCCTGGGCTTGTCAGCTCCTTTGATGAATTAAAAGGGTTCGAGGGAATCGGTGAAGCAGTGCTTGTACTGCCACGCAGGGAAATAAGCACTTGGTGAGTTCTGGAGAAAAGGGGATGTTAAA
This sequence comes from Laterallus jamaicensis coturniculus, assembly GCA_022605575.1. Taxonomy (NCBI): domain Eukaryota; kingdom Metazoa; phylum Chordata; class Aves; order Gruiformes; family Rallidae; genus Laterallus; species Laterallus jamaicensis. The sequence goes on along the minus strand of JAKCOX010000049.1, from coordinate 2,119,417 downwards.
AGCCCCGTCTCTTAAGGCATGCAGAGCAGCAGAGGGTCTGAGCTGCCAGGCTAAGGGTGAGAGAAACCTCCTGAGCCAGGCAGGGACGTGCCTTTCTGCAGCAGCTGCAGTGGTCCTGGCAGTGGGTTACTGCTCTGTCTTGGCCGCCTCCTCCATGAAATCAGCTTCCAGACTCTTGATGCTCTTAGTCCTGTGTTTTGCTCGAGGAAAGGAAACCCAATCCAACGCCCCATCACTCCAAACCTTGAAGTGATGCGAGATGGAATGCGTTTCCTCTGCCTCCTTCAGATCCCTGGGCTTCCCCCGAGATGCTGGTGTGTGCACTCATCGATAAGGAGGGGTTTGGAGCAGCTTTCCTGAGCCAAGGAGCTGTGCCAGGAGAGCTCTGCCATGGCACGGCAGTGAGCACGGAGGGATTGCAGGGGGCTGGCTGCAGAGCAAAGGCAGGTCCTGACCCCCTTCTCGGTGCACACAAGGAGCCTGGCAGCGTGATACATCCCTCCTGTGCTGAATTCAACAGGGCTTCTGAGAGCAATGATGGAATTCAGTCCATGGAGCTGGGACCCCATGGCCACCTTCCTGCTGGCAGCACCTCCCAGTTCATAGTCCTGGTTCCCCTGCAAAACTCAGCAGTCAAGCCTGTAGCTGATGTGTGCTGGGCTGGTTCTGTGATGTGGGGCTGGATAGGATGTGGTGGAGAGGTAACGTTGGTGGTTACACCCCTGCCATCCATGGCCATGGCTGCTCTGCTGTGCCAGGGGCTGTGCATCCGTAGCAGAGCGCTCTGGTCCAGTGCTGATGCTTGTCACAAAATATTCTTGTGATGGGAGAGCACAGGGGCTTCTCATGGCTGATCCAGGTATGGAAAGAGAGCCAGGGGCTGCCTCGGAGGCACAGCATTCCTGGGGCTGGGAGCGCAGCGGGAGGCAGCCAGACAGAGAGGGATGCAGGAGCCAGGCACAGGCTGCAAATAAGTGAGGAAGATGATCTAGGGATGCAGGAGCCAGGCACAGGCTGCAAATAAGTGAGGAAGATGATGATCTCCAGGTGGGAGTGGAGGGCAGAGAAGTGCTGTGGCACTTCATCCTGCATCTCACGGGCAGCTCAGGGCAGAAGCAGGAAACAAACCTGAGACCCTGTAAGCATCCTAGAGTGATTTAGCTGCGGCACCAGTTCTTCTGAGGCACTTATGGGAGGGCTGGCTCATCGTCGTGCCATGTTTCCTCACTGAGCATCCCTATACCCTCCTCCCCAGCCAGAGGACCTGCCGCTGGCTTTATCTTCTGCTCAGCAGGAGGGGTGTTAGCTCGAACAAGCTGCCGGCTGTGAGGCAGGAGCCCGTTCTTCAGTCCCTGGGAATCTCCCCCCGATCTGCTGTTTGGAGGTGATAAAGCTTTCGCTCCAGTGTTTCCAGCACGTTTGTGTTTTGGTCTGGGAGCCGCAAGGATGCGAAAGCCCCGGGTTGGTGGTGCCAGGTTGCAGGGTCTCCCCAGGCGTCTGCAAACCTCGTGCGTGCTGCTGAGGGGGGGGGGGGGCAGGGGGAGCCAAAGGGCTCTGCAGGGCTCCAAATCAGCACAGCTCTGCTGGGGCAGCAGTTTTGTCCCCGCTCAGGCTTGCAGCTGATGGGGACACATGCTTTTTGATCGCCCCTGCATTAAAATTCATCACGGAGCCCTGCTTGTGCCTTTGATTTTGGCGGTTGTGCCTTGCTGAGGGACGACACGCTGCTCTGTTCATTTGTTTTCTGATAATCTCCGCTGGTCTCCAAGGCTTCCTTCTCCCAGCTTCAACTGCTGCCTGCTAATTTCCATCCAAATCAAGTGGGGCTCTCGGCTGCTCGGAGCGCAAGGCGCAGCTTTTAACCAGTTAGCCCAGCTTGTCTTCCAAAGAGCAGGGACGTGATGGGTGAGTGAGGATGCTTGAGAAGTTCTGGGGGATGCTGCGTGCTGGGACAGGCAGGGACAGAAACCTCCTTCGAAGCCATGGGCAAGGGATGTTCCAGCTGGCAGTCTTGCTCCTGAGATGTTAACAGGAGGAAAGCCACCCTGATTCTTTGCAAGGCTCATCTTCCATGAATCCTGGCCTGGGAATCTCCAGAAATAGGATGCTGAGCTCTGGGATGGTGCGTGTACAGGTGTGTCAGTGGCAGAAGGGTTGGGGATGCTGGGTAAGCAAACACCAGGGCTGCTGCATGGCTTGGGGAAGGGAAACAGAGATGAGGGGGTGAGAAAACAATCTATTAGCATCAATAAAATGCTGTGGTCTATCTGCAACCGAGGCGGCTTTGCAGCTCTTCACTTTTAATTACCCACAGCTAATAAGCGAATACAATAGTGAAGGATATTAGAATAATTTACTGTTCATCAAAGAAAAAAAGATTGGAATCATTTGCCTTCAGTATATCCATTTCTGTAACGAGGATCCTACCCAAGAGACCTTCCAATCAGCCCCTTCTGACAACTCCTGCCAAAAATCCGTTACAGCTATTAGCAACAAAGTTATTAGCTGGTAATTAACTCTGTAATTAACTTGAAGTGACTTCGGCAATCAACGCCGAGATCTAATGTGAACGTGTCGTTAAATCAAGTGCCATTAATGTATAGGAAGGTCTCTCCATGGCAGCTGTGATGACAACAACCCAAGGTTTTACCCCAGGGCTGGTCCTCTGGTGTTGGATCATCTCGCTGGGATGCGGTGGGGGGGTACAGAGGAGCTGCCTTCTGCTCCCTCCCTAAAGAGATCAGCTGAATCCTGACGGTGGATTCAGGCTCTGCAAAGGCTTCCCTGAGTTTTCCAACCTCTCCACCACTCTTGGATGCTAACTGCAGGCTAACCCCACCGCTCCCCAGGAGTTTTTGGAACCAGAAGCACACCCCCTTTTAACTCCTCAGGTGGAACCTTGAATTCATTTCTTCTCCTCCTCCTTTTTAACAAAGGTATTGTCAACTTCTGATCCTTCAGGCCAATTTTCTCTCCGGTCTGCCTTGCAATACAACCAGCCACTCCAGCTCGAGTGGGTTTTATCCCCCCCCAGCCTCTCTCCTCCCCTCCCTGTCCCCTTCCCTCTCCACCCACTCTCTCCCCGACGTGCTTAAAAAAAAGAGGAGACACAATTGAGTTGCGTTAATACACCCAGCTCTCCTGCTCTGAGAGTTATTCTGTCTCATCACGGCTACAGAGGGAGAGGGAACAGATTTGGCATTTAATAGAGCTATCCTCAAGGACACCAAGGCAGCTATTCAGGAACGATCAAATGACAGGTTTGAATATCAAACAGCAGCCCTGACAGCCAGGGAATCGGAGATCTCTTGCCGTACACCTGATATCCTAATCTGAAATGAGAATCTCAGGGGAGGTGCACCCTTTTCAAAGGGTGGTGGGCTGGGGTTTTTTTTTTTCCTTTCATTTTAAGATGAGGGAGGGGGAAAAAAAGGGTAACTTTTCCCTTTTGCCTTCAGAAGTTTAACAAAAGTGCATCCGTTCAGAGAAATCATTTATCTCCAGTGGCAATCAGCTTAAATATGCCCCATTATCAAGCTGCCTGCTACTGTGCATCAGCAGGCGCTGTTAGGACACGCGGCTGAGTGGGGATAACATGCTAGTAATTACTTGTCTTTGCGAAATAACCTCAGCTGATGAAGAGGAGGGGCAGGATGGGACAAGCAGCTAAAGCCATGAGAGATGGAGGCGGCACGTGGAGGGCTGGGAAAGGCACCTGCTGGCATTTACCTGGCAGTCCCCCTGGCTCCTGTGATTTGGGGCATCATCCCAAGGCATCCCTCTCCTCCTTCAGCCTTAGGCTCCCCAAATACTGCATTACCTCCAGCCCTGGGGCTGCAGCATCTAACACAGGCCAGTGAGATGCAGATCCACCCACCTGATGATGTACAGCTCCATGGAGAGGCTGTGCCCACCGAACCTCTGCAGGAGGGAAGGGTTTGAGTGCCCAGACCAGGGCAGCAGATACCTGGCTGTGAACAGAGACAGACTCACAGGGGATGGCAACCTTCCTCACTTGAAAAAACATGTAAGCAGGACTGTATCTCCATACCCTATACGTATATTCCTTGATATATAACTTAATAAAAACTTTATGGACCCAGGATAAGGAATCCACGCTGAATAGATGAACTGGGATTGAAATATGGTCCAATTAAGTCTGTAACAGGGCCGGCTTACTTTGAACATCCTCCAACTTGAAATGAAATCCTCACCGAAGGAGATAAATCAGCCAACATAAACCACAACCCCACTCCTGCCCCCGGCAGGGATCACCACGGGTTTTGAGGGGGAAGATGGGGTGTATCCATTCCCTGAGGGGCTGGCAGCTTTCTCCCCATGGCTGGGCTCAGCCAGCTCTTCCCCAGCAGCTCCAGCAACAGCTCTGCCAGACCCATAACGCTCAATCCCTGCAGGAAGAAAACAAACCAGCAAATTGTTTTGCCATCACGTTCCCACAGCTGCAATTAGCACATTCATGCATTAGTTTTATTTCCCCTTATTCAGCGTCCTCTTTCCCCCCCCCTTTTTCCTCCCCTTCCCCCCTCCCCTCTTTCTGCCGCCACTTCAAGAAAAGGAGATTATTTTTAATTACAGTTTTACACTCGATTAATGAACATCAACAACGTGCTAATGAATGGGGCTGCGGCACGAGGACACGATGTGCTTCCACGGCTTTCAAGGGGTTTCTCTAGGCATTATTCATCCCCAGCCTGCCCCTGTGGAGGCTTGGGGATGGGGAAGGACAAAGGAGGCGAACAGCAATGTTATGTTCTCCTGGATGTAAAATTGCTCGGGATGCAAACAGTCTGAATGGCCCCAAACCTTGTCCCAAGGTGAACCCAGGGTGGGTCTGCTCGGGATGCAAACAGTCTGAATGGCCCCAAACCTTGTCCCAAGGTGAACCCAGGGTGGGTCTGAGCATCCCTGGGAGACCGGCAGTGATTTCTTATGCCCCGTTCTACTCATGCAAATGGCTCAGCCTTGAAAGTTTTATCCTGATGTCATTCTGCATAGTTTAAAAAAAAAAAAAACCAACCCCACAACCCACCTCCACCACTACTCTAATTTTCTGGTGCACTGTGATATCACCCGTGGAGTTTGAGGCTTTGTTTTTCATCAAAAGCAGCTTTACTCTCTCCCCCCACCCCCCATGCAAGAAAAGGTATGGGTTTTCTGCATGTGGAAAAGGTCATTCCATCATAAAAACCTGCTGCCTGACATGCTGTTTTTATTGAGGTGAAAGGCAGGAGTATTGAAATTCTGCCAAGACAAATGAAAAGGGAAAGCAAGCTCTCCAAAACAAATAGCAACCCTCCAAAACCTGAACAAAAATCCTGGGCACACGTTTCTGCAGGGATGAGACAGTGGTTTTCAGAGACAGCTTGGGCTGGGCAAGCTCACCTTCACCTCAAGCCACCTCCATCATGTCATCTTTGCCAGATTTCCACTCCTCAAAGGGGGGAAACCTGGTTTAAATCCTAAGGGAAAACACTCCCTGGGCATCCCTACTGCTGCAAGGACTTTATCCATCCTTCTTCCTGGCCTTTCCTCCTTAAATCCTTCTTAGAAACTTCCTGCTCTTCCTTGTCTTGTGGCTCTTGGGGGAAGGATGCTGTGTAAAGGCAAAGGGGCTGGGGAGGAGGTTGAAGGAGCATGAGCAGCAGTGGGGGGGAACCACAGCATCCCCAAATGTGATTCCCAATGAAACAGGGTGTTTAATCTGTGCTTGCTGAGCACAGTTGGCATAACATGGATCTCACTTTGCTTGGAGGCATTCGGTCTTGGCTGAGAGCAGCAGCAGTGGTGTGGAATTAGGCAGTGGCTGGTGCTTATCTTTACCACTGTGTTTAGGTGGGCTTGGTATATTTATTGTACAATGGGTGTAAAGCCAGTCCAGAGGTTGTGGGTGTCCTCCTGCCATCCTGCATTGTGTGGTGTTGTCCCCCCCATCACCACCCCCCTAGCAGGTTCCTGGGCTCCCACCTGCAAACGCTCAGCACGGGGTCTACCAACTTCTTTTACTTCAGAGAGAAACAAGCCCCTCATAACACTGCAGAGACACCTTGGAAGAGCTTTAAACAGCCAGGAGCTATCCCAGCACCCCTCCCAAACCTCTAAAAGCATCTTTACCCACCTTCCCTTCAACTGGGATCGTATCCATCCGTCTGTCTGTCCATCTATCTCCTTACCCAGCTCCATCCACCACAGCCCCATGGTATTGCTGTGCACCAGAAAGAAGAGCTGAGTATTAAAAACTCTTTCCCCTATTTTTTCCCCCTCTGTTTTTCTGGTATTTTGAGGTTGAGGACTTTTAGTTTTATCTTGAAAAAACACGCTATGTTTTGCTGGTAAATATATATATATATATATATTTTTAGAGTGACATTGGTCCTTTAAGCAAGAGATGTATTGAATTCCTGCAGTCACAGAGCCCAAACCTTACTGCTGACAGGTTGCACAGGCATCCCACCCTCCCCCCCCCCCAAAAAAAAAAAACCCCACCCCACCCAATCAACCCAAACAGAAAAGGAAAATGCAACCCAAAGGAAAAAGTGAATAAAACCTGTATATATTTGTCTGACTCCTGCAGAAGGGGCCCTACGCTCGCCCTATCTCCAAGGCTCAATGTGCATGTGTCCCCAGCATGATAAGGCTCCTTTGAAACCAGTTTCAATCCCTGTGCTCTGCCACCATTGGCTGCCTTGTTCCCGAAAATTTACCATGAAAGGAAAAGGAAAATAAAATAAAAAAAAAAAAACAACCCAAAAAGACTCTGGACTGAGTCAAATCTATTTACTCCTGATTCACTGAGCCTTTTCTATTCCTTTTCCCCAGTAGGGATGCAGATGCTGACACCGTGCGTGTGTGTGTGTAGGGGGGTGCAATGGGGTTTGAGGCCCCTCACTGGGCATGGGGGTGAATAAATAAATCCCTCAATAAATTCAGAGGCATGGCTGGGCTGGGGGAACCTGGTGTGGAAACCCGAGGTGGAGTTAACGCTGCAGTTGTCAGTCACTTTATTATTTATGAGCCTGGAAGCCTTTTATGATGGGAGCGTGGTTTGATCCCTCAGCTAGAAAGAAGCGAGTATCTAAGGCTGTCTAACCCTTCCCCATTCCATTCAAGAGCAGGCTGAGTTTGCAGACACTTTCTGTTTTCATGTGCAATAATTGCTTAATGGTGACGATTAAGCTTGGCAACGCTCTGCAAACTGTCACTCTTCAAGAGCTTGCAATTTTTTCTCCCAGTTTGGCTGCTTTGTGAGATTTTCTGCTGCTTTTTTCCCCTCTTTCTCCCCCTTTTTTTCTTTTTTCCCCTTTTCCCCTTTCTCCCCTTTTTTCCTCTTTTCCTTTTTCCTTTTTTTCATTTTTCCTTTTCCTCTTTCCTTTTCCTTTTCCCTTTCTTTTTCCTTTTCCTTTTTCATTTTCCTTTTTCCTTTTCCTTTTCCCTTTTTTCTTTTTCCTTTTCCTTTTTCCTTTTCCTTTTCCTTTTCCTTTTCCTTTTCCTTTTCCTTTTCCTTTTCCTTTTCCTTTTCCTTTTCCTTTTCCTTTTCCTTTTCCTTTTCCTTTTCCTTTTCCTTTTCCTTTTCCTTTTCCTTTTACTTTTACTTTTCCCTTTCTTTTTCCTTTTTCCTTTTCCCTTTCTTTTTCCTTTTTCCTTTTCCTTTTCCCTTTCTTTTTCCTTTTTCCTTTTACTTTTTCCTTTTCCCTTTTTTTCCTTTTTCCTTTTACTTTTTCCTTTTTATTTTTCCTTTTTATTTTTCCTTTTTATTTTTTCTTTTTCCTTTTTCCTTTTTTCCTTTATCCTTTTTTCCTTTATCCTCTATCCTTTTTTCCTCTTTTCCTTTTTCCTTTTTTCATTTTTCTTTTCCTTTTTTCATTTTCCTCTTTCCTTTTCCTTTACCCTTTCTTTTTCCGTTTCCTTTTCCCTTTTCCTCTTCCCTTTTCCCTTTCCCCTTTCCCTTTCCCTTTTTCCTTTCCCTTTCCCTTTTTCCTTTTTCCTTTATCTTTTTTCCTTTTCCCCCCTTTTCCCCCCTTTTTTCCTTCCTCCCCCCCATTTTTTTTCCTTTCCCCCCCCATTTTTTTTCTTTTTTTTCCCCTCCTTTTTTTTTTCCCCTTTTCCTCCTTCTCCTCTTCCAGCAGCTCAAAGCCAGAGGAATAATTTGGGTTCCCTTTTAGAAGAGGGACTGGTGACCTAGGGTCTGTATTTGTCAACCAGGACTTGCAGGGAGTTTGTCCATACCTGTGAGCCTCTATACAGAGGGGACTGAGCTTGCAGCTAGGTGTAAATCAGCAAGAGTATAAGTATTTTCAGCTCTGGGGAGGGTTAAACTGCCAGGATCTGGGCTTAGAAATCACCTCTAGTTTGCTTTTTGGGTGATGGCAGCAGGGCTGGTACACGCCAGCCGTAGAGCAGGATGTTAAATGCCCAGCAAGGCGTTTAACTCATCCCTGCATCACTTAAACAATTACCTTGTCGTAACATTTGGGAGGTGTTTTTTGTGCTTTATAAGGTATATTAATTATGAACAGGTTTTGGAATTGAATTCCCAGGCTTTAATGGGCTGCTTCCCTGCACCAGCAGATGTGAGCTGCCTCTGTTTATGGCCACCCTGGTGCTGAGAAGGCATGAGGGGCAAACGGTCCGTGTCACCCTGAGCTGTCAGCAGGGTAATCAGGAAACACAGCGGAGTGAAACACTTAAAACCCCCCATAAAACCCAAGTGCTTCATCACCATAACTAATGAAAATATATGATTGCCTAATAAAAAGCCCTTGGAACGGGCCGCGCATGGTGGCCTCGCTGTCATTAGCACTTGTTAACACCCCAGCCGTGGCTGTGGTGACAACCACAGTGACAACCACGCTGACAGCTGCGGGGACAGCCACTGGGACAGCTGATTGTGGTGGCTGCAGGGATCTGGGGGTGCAACTGGCTGCTCCAGCTCAGCTCCTGCCTGTGGAGTAGATGGGTGCCCTCTTCCTCCCAGCCCGAGTGATGGATTTGCACTTCCTAGCCCCACTCAAAATAGATTATTTTCCTATCTATCTGTCTGTCTGTCTGTCTGTCTGTCTACCTCTCTATCTCTCTATCCCCCTCCTCTCTCTCTCTCTCTCTCTCTCTCTTTCTCTTTCTCTCTCTCGTCCTCTCTTTCTCTCTTCCTCTCTTCCTCTCTCTCTCTCTCTATCTCCCTATCTTTCTCTCTCTTTCTCTCTTTCTCTCTCTCTTCCTCTCTCTCTCTCTCTCTCTCTCTCTCTCTATCTTCCTCTCTTTCTCTCTTCCTCTCTCTCTCTCTATCTACCTACCTACCTACCTACCTACCTATCTCTCTATCTCTCTATCTCTCTTTATCTCTCTTTGTCTCTTTCTCTCTTCCTCTCTCTCTCTATCTCTCTATCCCTCTATCCCTCTATCTCTCTATCTCTATCTCTTTCTCTATTTCTCTTCCTCTCTCTCTCTCTCTCTCTCTTTCTCTCTCTCTTCCTTTCTTCCTCTCTCTCTCTCTCTCTCTGTCTCTATTTCTTTGGGGTGGGCACAGTGTGTTCATGTCTGTGCACAAGTTTTACACTAAGGTCATGTCCTGATTTTCCACATCATTACCAAAGACTTGATCCCTCTCTATCCCAGGGTCCAGCAGCTCCCACCAGGCTCTTCTCTTCCTCCTCCTCTCCCCCTCTCACACCTTTGCCAGTGTTTCCAGTGGAATGAAAATAAACCCAGAGCATTGTGCAGAAATAAGATTTTCACTTAACACTCCTCCCCTTCCCTCCCCCCCCAACTCACTTTATTCACAGGAGCTAATTCCATTAATTATGTTATGATGCAATTAAGCATTTCATTTCCTAGCTATTAAAGCTTAAATTATTTATTAATAATTACAGATCATTAGCTGATAATGTTCACTCAGCAGCCTGAATAATTCATCTGCTTTGACTGAGTGTTCCCCCCCCCTCACCCCTCCAGACCCTTGACATTTGTCTGTTAATCTCTCTCCTTACATTTGGACCTTGATTTGCAGCAGAGAGCAGAACCACCCCCCCCTTCCTGCAAACTCTGATGCTTCTGTGGGGAGCAGAGCCTGGTCCCAGCCCCCCTTGACCTTCTCCCAGACCCCCCCCAACCCCTTTTCCAGCCAGTTTTGTGGCTTGGAGATTGAGGAGCCCTGTGATTCACCCTTTTGGCTCTCTGAAGCCTTTATTAGCATAACCAGTAATGTTAATAAGGCCAAGCTCAGGGATCAATGCTTCATTAATTGGTGCCAACGATGCTTTCAGAAGAGTTGCTCCTCATACCCTGTTTTGCCAAGCACCAGCCACACTTGATAATGAGGATATTTGCCCTAAAAAGCTTTAAAATGTGCCTTTTCTTTAGGTGCAAAAGGCAGGGATGGCACAGGGAAGGTGTCCTGGGGGCATCACTGAGGGGCTTTTCCTATGGGAAGGAGGAGGGATGCTCTTGTCCCCAGCACGATGGTGGGTCCCCAGGAGCAGGGAGGAGGAGCATCACTGAGCTTCCAGATCGATGAGCTGTGAGCATGGCTCAATATGGAACAGGAAATGATCTTGTCTTGCAGGGTTGGGTAATTAAGCCTGTTGTGGATTTGGCTTTCTGGCAGTGGTTTGGGGGCTTTGTTTGTGTGTAGGAGTTCGTGCAGTTCTGAGGAGAGAGGGGAAAATGGGAGGCTGGGCTGTGTCTTCATGGCATCAGCTCACAGAGCAGCTCAGGACTTTGTCCTGGAAAGGGCATTAGACACAGGCACTGAGCACCTCCGCTCTATTTCTGGCCATCAAATTCCTGCAGGACTTTGACCCATTTACCAAGGGAGAAATGAAGCAAATCAAGCAAATCAGAGCTAATATTTCTGGGCTGGCGTGCAGGCAATGGAAGGGCTGCTCAGGAGCTCTCTCCAGGGTCTGAAGCGATGCTTTCCAAAGCAAGGGGGGGGACTCCAAAGGCTCTTCTCACTTGCAGCAGCCAGGATTAATTGTTTATGGCTAGGGTCTAACTGGGACTGCTGTGGGGCACAGCAAGAGGCTGAGAGAGAGGAGCATGTGCCTTCTGGAGAGAGGTGCCTGAGCAGGCAAAGATGTGATGGTTTGCCTAAGGTCATTTGAGATGTGTCCAGCATCTCCAGCCATGAGTGCAGCCCTGTGCAGAGCTGGGCAGCACCACAGGGGTCTGGGTGATCCCTACAGAGCAGCTCCCACTGCTTTGGTCATCCAAAAGCAAGGAAAAGGCAGCTTCAGCTGCTCAAAGCAGTAGGAGGGTGGAGGGGAGAGAGACGAGCTCAGGTAGGCTCCCCCTTTCCCTTTCCTCTATGCCTCGAGGGGAAAAATCAAAGGCGCTTCACTGTAGCTCAATTAATTAGTTAATGTTTGTATGGCACTTTTGAGATGTAAAGAGTGAGGTAAGAGCTCCAGCCTTATTACTACTAACTCAGATGATCAACTTTGCATGCTGGATGTGCTCAGAGCCAAAGGCAAACCCTGTGGAGGAGGCGGGATGGAAAAGGCACCCTGCCTTCAGCTCAGAAACCCTCTCAGCTTCACTCAGCTGAGGCTCCAAGAGCTGGGGGGAAAAAGGGAAGGAGGAAAGGAAGAAAGGATCGTGCTTAGAAGAGCTTGTTAGGTCTGTGAGAAGGGATCGCTCAAACACAGAGAAAGGTTTTTCCTCTGGGAACTGCTCCCCACTGGTAAACCTCAGGGGAGCAAGTGGTTCAGCAGAGCTTGTACCCTGGTGAAACGGGGTAGGAATTGAGGCACCATGGAAAGCAAAGCTCTGCAGCATCCCAGCACGGGCTGGAGGGTCTCCTGGTTGTGACTGGGGGGATGCAGGAGCTGAGGCGATGGCTGGGAGAGACGTGTGCTACTCTGCTGTCCTGCTGTCACGGGGGGTGCAAGGTTTGGGGGACCATTTGGATACCTTCAGGGCATGAATTCACCTGGGAAATGAATATCTGGTGGGGAACACAGAGGGGATGTAGCCATCCTTTCTGAGGGATGGATGGATGGAGGGATGGATGGATGGATGGATGGATGGATGGATGGATGGATGGATGGATGGAGGCATGGTGGGATGGAGGGATGGATGGAGGGATGGAGGGATGGAGGGATGGATGGAGGGATGGAGGGATGGAGGGAGGGATGGATGGAGGGATGGAGGGATGGATGGATGGAGGGAGGGATGGATGGATGGACGGACGGACGGACGGATGGATGGATGGATGGATGGATGGATGGATGGATGGATGGATGGATGGATGGATGGATGGATAAAAACCACAGGAGCAGGTACTATCCCCAGTAAAAGCAGTTTCCCAGCCCTGGTGCAGAGCTTTGAAAGATGGTAGCAAAGAGAAAGCGTGTTGTTGCAGTTAATTAAATGAAGCTCTGCTCTCTGAGCTGAATTCCACACGCTTACATAAAACTTCTATGGACAAGTGTAGGTGTTTGTATAAACCACCTATAAAACCGCCCCGGTTGCTGACTGCCTGGTGGGTTGTTAGCAGCCCTGAGTGGGGACAAGCCCAGATTTTCCAGGCAGCAGCTACAAATTTTGATATTTTTCTTTTCCAGCCTCAAATAAGGTTGTAAAACTCAATTCTCAGAAGTTCTTCAGGAGGTAGGACCAGAAAGCAGAGAGCAGCTTTTCTGGTCAACCAAGTACCTCCCTGCAAAGAACTGGAAATTTCCTGCGAAGAACTGGAAATGGGGGTGTTTTTTTGTTGTTGTTTCCTGTCTGGCTGTTAATGTTTCTTACTATTAATTAAGATTTCCAAATGAAAAGTCGTTCTGAGCTGATGGAGCTGGAGGTCTCAGTTTGAGAGCATCAGAGTTTGACTTTCTGATTATTTCAGCTCTTTTGTGACTGGGGGAGAGTTCATTGAAATGGATCCTTCTCTGGGCTGATTCCCACTCCTGATAAAACAGAGGGGTTTAATTAGAGGGAAAATGACCAGTGATGAGGCTGCCTTTACTGACAAGTTAAAGAGGGGACAACGTGTGTCAAGACAGGTCAGGATCCACCCCCACACAATGGCTGGATCTGTGTTTGGATGTAATTAAGACCCTGACTGCCCTAATTACACCTTGAGCCACAATAAATAATTGGAGGGGGGGGGGAAGCATAATTAATTGATTCTCATTAAAAAAAATCCACCTAGTATTCTTCAGGTGGGGAATATGTTGGTCTGGTGATGGGGAAAAGAATAACTGCCTGTGCTTTGGTTGGGGTCTGGAGGGAGTGGGAGGAGGAAGCTCAGGATGGGGAGTAGCAGGTCCCCCAGTAAGGACCATCAGATGTCACTGTGCAAGAATCAATCTGTGACTTGGTAAAGGGCTTTGGGAGTTAATAGGAGTATGTAGCTTATACCTGTGTTTCCTCATATAACCCCAGCCTGATGCAAGGTGGTTAATTAATTGGTAGGGGCAGGGTTGGCACTGGGTCCCAGTGGGATGGCCCCATCACCCCCCTCACCTGCACAACCGGCCATGCAGATGCTTTGCTGAAATCCTGGGATCTTTAAAAGGAGCCCTAGCGATCTGGGTTTGCTGAGTGAAGGGGAGGGAAGGATGAAATCAGTGTCAGCCATAAACAAAATTTGTTATATAAAGCCTGGCTTGCAAAGCAGGGAGTGGAGTTGAAGCTGCCTTTTAAACTTAATTATGCACATGTTCCTCAGCCAGGGTTTATTGAATCATATGGTCTAAACCATAAACAAACACTAAAAACCTGGCTGTGTTGACTGCAACCAGCAACAAAATGATCTTTAAAGATCAAATATTTATTCCCAAATCCCAGGAGCTTCATGAGAAGAGTCAGAAGGGAAGTGGTCCATTCCCTGTAGATGTGGTGGAGGCATCTTCCCCCTCCCCCTTCCCCCCCCCCCCCCCCCCCCCCCCCCAGCTCTGTGCATCAGCAAATCACTGAATCCTCCTGGATGGACCTGAGGGGAGGCATAAACCTCAGCATCAGCATTTGCTGGGCCAAGTGTTATCTGACAGAGCTCAGCTGGGTGATGAGGGCTCAGCGAGCTGCTGGCTCCTTCCTGTCTCCATCCTCTCTCCAGCCTTGGTGGTGTGGGCATCGTGTGGTTCCACGGCAGGGAAGTTGAGGGGGTGTGGGGTGTGTGTTTATGCTGAATCAGCACCTTTCCCTCCCAGCTTTTGGGGACAAAGTGTCACAGTTCATTCTCAGCCAGCAAAAGCATCCCTGGGGGGGGGGTGGGGGTGGGATGCAGCTCTGAGCATCACCTCTGCCTGTCCCCAGCCCTGCCAGCGAGTGGCTCTCATTAGGGAAAGAGCTAACGATAAAAAACAACAACCCGAGCAGCGAAACCTTGAAACCTGGCCTCAGGGCATCTTCGGGAGGCAGCAAGTTCAGCACGCAGCCGGGGACCCGGGCGGTGATTTGACAAGCGCTGGTTTAAATAATTCAAGCTGTGAGCTCTCTGCCCCCTGTCTTGGGGAATTATTCTGCTCTCAGAAGCTCCTTGCAGCGTGCTGTTGCCTCTGATACCCACCCAGGGAGCATCAGCTCCTTGCAGATGCCCTCTGAGCAGCCCCTTCCCTCTCTGCTGGTCACAGAGAAGGGGGTGGGTGTGTGGTGGTTTTGGGGGACTTTTTTTGCTGGGTCTATCGCTGTGCAGCACAGGTGGGTGTTGAGGTGTAGGATGGAGGACATGCCCCATCAGCCTGTGCTGGACTGAACTGGTTTTCCCTCTCCCAAGGCTGGGTGAAGCCAGTTTCCCTGGGTGGGTGACACAGGCTGCTTTGGGGACCGCTCAGGAGGAAGGCGGAGGTAGGAGTGAGGATGCTCCTCCCCTTGGGATGCAGCCTTGCCCTGGGGCTCATCATCCTTTTCCTTTCGGGAAAAATGGGCCTGGGTGAACCTAATGAGGTTCAACACTGCCAAGGGTCAGGGGTGGCACTTGGGCTGGAAGAATCCCAGACACAGATCCAGCCTGGGAGAAGAGCTCCTGGGGAGCAGCCCTGTGAGGACCTGGGGGTCACAGTGGGTGAGAAACTCCCCATGAGCAGCAGTGGCTCTGGCAGCTGGGAAGGGAGAGGGGATCCTGGGCTCCATCAGCAGAGGGGTGGCAGCAGGGACAGGGAGGGGATTGTCCCTCTCTGCTCTGCCCTGGGGAGGCCCCAGCTGGATCCTGTGTCCAGAGCTGGGGCCCAACCCAAGAAAGATGTGGGGCTGTTGGAGAGGGGTCAGAGGAGCCAGGGAGATGCTGAGAGGGCTGGAGCAGCTCCCCTCTGGAGAGAGGCTGAGGGAGCTGGGCTGGCTCAGCCTGGAGAAGAGAAGGCTGTGGGGGGACCTCATTGCAGCCTGCCAGTGCCTGAAGGGAGCAGAGGAACAGGAGGGGAATCAGCTTGTTCAAGGGCAGAGACTGGCAGGACAAGGGGGATGGAGTGAAGCTGGAGGAGGGAAGGGGGAGAGGAGAGATTGGGGGGAAGTTCTGTGCAGAGAGAGTGGTGAGGGGCTGGAAGGGGCTGCCCAGAGAGGGGGTGGGTGCCCCGTGTCTGGGGGTGTTCAAGACCAGGTTGGATGGGGCCCTGGGCAACCTTGTGTAGCTCCAGGCCTGAGGTTGGTGTCCCTGCCTGTGGCAGGGGGTTGGAGCTCTGTGACCCTTGGGGTCCCTTCCAACCCATGCCATTCTATGATTCTTGCCCCTCCCATCCCCAAATCACCCCCTTTGACCACCCCCCAGCCATGTGCTCCACGCTGTACTTGAGCTCTTGCCAGCTGGCAGTGCCACACATCGGGGCTGTTTGAGCTGCTGCATCTCAAATCCTCCAGGGGCAGGGGAGGAAGTATTTATTTCCAGATGGGTATTTATTGAAGAAATATGAGCGAGGCAATTTTTGGGGGGGAAAAAAAAGAAGAAAAAAAGAACAAACAAACCAACTCCATCAGCCTCCCTTGCCTTATCAACTTGCAACTTCTCCTTCATCTGCTCTGAAATCTCTGTAATTTACTCTTCCTTCCCTTGCAATGTTTACAGCTTTTATGTTGTTTGAAGGTTATTTATAACAATTATGTAAGGAAGGAAAAAAAAAGTGCCATATACTGAGGTAATTTACTGTAAAATACACGAATGCTCAAAGAAAATATAAATAAATAAACAATCAAGCAGCACGTTTCTGTGCTGGTACCAGTGCTGCAGGTGGAGGCACCCATCATTCCCAGCAAGGTCCCTGCTCTGCCCTAGCACAGGCACCTTCCTGGGGCTGGCCAGGTATGGACCCACAGCAGGGTTTGCATTTACTTCTGATTGCATCCAAGCAACTGGGTCAACGATCTCAGATTAGGAAAGAACAACCAACTGGAGCATCCATAGGAGAGATGCAGGGGAGGGGGGATGGAGATGGGAGTATGGCTGAGACAGCAATGCCCTGGGCAGGGTTTTACCTTCTTTTCCCTGAGAGTGTCCATCCCAGCCTGCCTGAGTGCTGGGAAGCATCCCACTGGGCTGGATACTGGATCCCTCCTGGCCCTGGGCTGCAAATGAGCTTTTCTTCGGCTCCTGTCAGGGCTGGGAAGCCCTTTGTAGAGCTGGCAGCACGTCTGAAGGATTGCAATTCTCAGTGGCAGGCTGCTTATTCAGGTCTGCCTCTGCAAATTTGATTATAATGGCTTAAAGAGAATCACCCCTTGATAAGGCTACCAAAAATAATAATAATAAGAAAGGCTGAATGGGAATAAATTAATTCATCAAAGTGAGAAACTATAGCTCAGTTATTAGACACATGCAGTGAAGTGAAGCCAGCAAGTGCTGATGTGGCGTTCGTGCTCTTAATTTGGGCTCTTCATCACTTCACCCCCCTCTCACCCCCACCCCAGAGAGAGGGAAAACTCAGCAAAAGGAGCCAAAGCAGCTGGCAGCATGGTGATGCCCATCACCCTGCTGCTGGAGCCAGGCAGGGACAGGGCAGGACAAGCCCGCTGAGGTCTGTGGCCAGGCTGAGCTTGGTGGTCCCTCCCCAGGAGGGAAGAATCCTCCCCTCCCCTTTTTGCACATGTTAGGGGGGTGCTTTTGTTTTTAACTTTGCTTTGCCAGTGACATGATTACCTCTACACCAGGCATTTAAGTAGCATGGTAAATGAGGTGGTACAGAAATGGAAGGGAAATAGGGAACAATTGACTGTGAATAAATGCACAGGTCAGGTGAGGGAGAGCAAAGAAACCAGCTGATTACACAAACCTATCGTCCCCAAGCTCTACAAGTGAGGGCTCAGGCTCTGAACTGAGCAGCTACTGGGATGGGGGTGCTGTGAATAGCCCTGGGACCGGGCAGTGGGCTACCATGCTGGGGAGCTCAGCTCCTCCCCCCAAGGCTCAAAGGCACCACTGCCATCCCTAATGTTCACCCTGGATGGTTCCAGAGGTGATTTTGGGCGTCTCCCTAGGCATACCCCTCTTTTCATACCCCTCAGAGGGCCATGCTGTGGGTGCAGAGCCCGTAGGGACAATCAGACAGGGCTGTGACCCCTGAACCTGAGCATCCCGGCAAGGCTCCAGCCGCGGGGACGTCTCGTGCTGCTGGTCCCCAGTAGCTGCTCAGAAAACACCATGGAGAGCAAAAAACCCCTCTGGGATGGCCAGAACACTTTGGCTCACTGCAGGTTGGTTATTCTCTCTTTTCCCAGCCATGAGGGTGGCGTGTGCCTGAGCAGAGAGGGAGGATGATGCTGGTGGTTTGAGGAGGATGCGGAAGGTGGGAGAGGCAGGAGGGCTGCCTGGCCCTGCTGCCTGCACACCCTGCCAGGCTGCCCTCCTGCTTTGAAGCTGCCTTGAAAGAGAATCGCCAATTAGTCCGTTTGGGCTCAGTTTTACTGGGAGGCAGCAGTGGCAGCTTTCCCTTCTCCCAGTTCACCCAATTTGGAGCCCAGTTAAGTCTGTTCAGGGGCCGCAGGTGGTTTTCTCATGTGAGGCCAAAACAGGGGTGGGGATTAATTTTTTTTTTTGGCTTTTCTCTATTTCTTTTTCAGTTTTGTTTAATTTTAAATGATGTTTGCTAAGTCACTGTGGGTGCTTATCAGCCCTTTCCATTTCCTGAGGAATCCCATTCTCTTTTCTGTCCTCTGTGAGCTCGAGACCTAGATCTGAAGAGCTGTTTATTATCTGCTTTGCCTTCTGATAAGCTCCTGTTTATAAATTCGCCTCCTCTACTATATATCTCCATTTGTTAGGGGCTTTTTTTTTTTCTGATTTTTTTTTTTAAACTGTAGATAAGAAATTTTCTTCCTCTGCTGGCTGACTTCCAGCCAAATTACCCAGCCTGTGGCAGGCAGAGCACAGCACTGCTTCCTTCTCTCCAGCCACTCTCCCAACCCTGACGTTGCTTCGGTGATGTTACTTTTGTATTCCTGACAAATTAACTCAGTACAAGGCCACCTGGGGTGGATTCATCCCTCCCCTGTGATCACCAACCCCCCGGATGGGACTTTTCCATCCCATGGGGGATGCTGCTCTTGGGAATTTGAAGGCAGGAGAAGACCTGGCTCCTCTGCTGCCCACACAGGGATTGTCCACACCTTGATCCATAAGAAAACAGCCAAAAGAACCCCTTTGGCTTCCAATGGGGTGACTTCTCCACCTCAAATCACGGTCACCAGGCTTAGCTGGTGCTGCTCTTTACAGCACAGAAGCATCCGTAGGCTGAAATTTGGATGCATTTTGGGGGTGAGAGGGGGAGAATGCCATGCTCCTGCACCCACAGCAGAGGAACAAGGTGCTGCTGGGATGTTTTGAGGCTGTTCCCACTCTGCTCAGACCCAAGCTGGGATGGGTTTAGCTGGTGGCAGGTTATGGTGGCTTTGGGATGCTCCGCTCTCCCCTTCCCTATGGGTATCCTGAAAGCACAGCTCACCACACACAGGGAGCATCACTGCTCTTAATTAAGCAATGCTCTATTAAAACAAACATCTCTGTGCTCTCCAATGAGAGGTGGTGGCTACGGTCTCACCAGTAAATATTTACAGACAGCAAAGTTTTCTCAAGTAATCACTTGAGGGGAGGGAGGAGAAAAAGGGCCAATCCATCAGGCTGCTGTCAGATCATGGCCTCTTTGTTCCTTGTAAAAGCCAGATCCATCACGCTCCTTCTGAGCAAGGACACTCAGCAAGGTCTCTGTCACTTGCC
Organism: Laterallus jamaicensis coturniculus; assembly: GCA_022605575.1. Lineage (NCBI taxonomy): Eukaryota > Metazoa > Chordata > Aves > Gruiformes > Rallidae > Laterallus > Laterallus jamaicensis. The sequence continues at coordinate 2,100,264 of JAKCOX010000049.1, read as the reverse complement.
TGAAATATGCCAGCACAGCACAGGCCATGGCAGCTGGGTTTGAACAAACTTCTCCTGTTAATTACTCCTGAGGTTTCTGCGGCCGTTCCCATCCACCGAGGTGCTCGAGCTGCTCTGAGCAGGGGCTGTGTGCTCCCAGTGTGTGCTGGTCAGGTCTCTGGAGTAGGCATTAATTAACTCCAAGCAGGTAGAAGGGTCATTAGGGCTAGCTGAAGGTTGGTTTTTTTTTGAGGCTGGGCACTGCAACCAGTTGGGTGAATCTGAAATTACTGAGCAAATGAGCCGGGTTCCCTGGTAAAGCTGAGGAAAACTGGGCAGGGGACCCTCTGGTCCAGGCTGGAGCATCGTGGAGTGTTGTGTCCAGCTCTGGGCTCCCTGGGATAAAAAGGACAGGGATCTCCTGGAGAGAGTCCAGAGAAGGGCTACAAAGGTGATGAAGGGCCTGGAGCATCTGTCCAATGAGGAAAGGCTGAGAGAGCTGAGGCTGTTCAGCCTGGAGAGAAGAAGACTGAGGGGGGACCTGATCAATGTTTATAAATATCTGAAGGATGGGATGCAGGGGGAATGGCCAGCCCCTTTTCAGTGTCTGTGGGGACAGGACAAGGGGCAATGGCTGCAAGTTGGAGCACAGGGAGTTCCACAGCAACCTGGGGAAGAACTTTTCCCCAGTGAGGGTGAGGGAGCCCTGGGACAGGCTGCCCAGGGGGTGTGGAGTCTCCTTCTCTGGAGAGATTCCAGCCCTGTCTGGACACCGACCTGTGTGCCCTGTCCTAGGGACCCTGCTTTGGCAGGGGTGGGACCCCATGAGCTCTCAAGGTCCCTTCCCACCCCTACAACTCTGTGATTCTGTGATCATATCCCTGTAGGGACCCGTGAGAGTCTAGCAATGAGGAGGCTGAGATGATGTAATGATGCTTCAGGATGAAAAAGCTCCTGCAAAGGGTCCTTGCTGAAGGCAGAGAGACAAACAGCATGTGCAGCCCTGCCTCTGCCCACAGAACCAGCCTGCAGCCCACCCCAATGGGCAGGGCTGCGTCACGAGTGGGGCTGAGCACGCCAGCACTCCTGAGCTTGCCTGTGTGCACAGCTGTTTAAAGACAGTAAAACTTACCCTCCTGCCAGTGGACTTTTCTCTGGCATCCCATTTAGGGCTGATTTGTGGGGAGGAGGAGCCCTCTGTTAACATCTGGGCCTCCACAACACAGCCAGGGAGCAATCAGGATCTCCCTCTGCCTCAGCATGGGACGCACGGGGCTCTGTCAGAGCCTCTTTCAAACAGGATTAAAAATGCCTCAGCAGATAAGGATCATAAATGCAAGTCTGTCGGGACAAGGCAGCTGAGAATCAGGATGATGCTTTGCCTTTGCCCTCAGCCCTCTGCTTTCTGCATCTACCACGGGGACTCCCAGAGCATCCTGGGGACCCCTGAGCATCCTCACTCAGGGCTCAGGGATGCTCTGGGCATGCAGATAAGTGTGAGCAGGGGGCTGGCAGAGAGATCTTATTTCTGTGGTGAGAAGGGGTTTATGTGCAGGGTTGACTGTGCCCAAACCCTGTAGGCACCGCAGAGCATCACAGGCTTTCTCCTGGGGCTGCAGGAGCAGCACGGTGGGCACACTGTGGGTGCTGTTTCGAGCTGCCTTGCTCTCCCTGCTGCTCCTTGTGCTTTGTGCAAAGGGCAAATCGGGCACAGCACTGGCTTCTCCTGCAGACTTGCTTTGGGTGCAAAGGAAGGTCTGGACCCTTGCTGTTTCACCCCAAAATTCACTGTGTCCTCTGAAGTCTGCCCTGCAGCGCGCCCTGCCCGTGGCCCCTCGAAGGCATGCACATCCCTGACCTGACACAGAGCTGTTGATGCCACTTCAGCTCTGTTGGGAGGCTGTGACTGCCCTCACCTCTGGCTGTGGTGATGTTTTAGTACTCAGCTCTGCCATAGCACCCCAGTGCTGCCTTTATCCAGCAGCTCTGCTGGGGGCTTGTGCCGCTCTTACTCTGCCAAGTGATAACACCTGAGATCTGTGGGGGGAACCGGCCAGCTCGTGGTGTTTGCAAGGTGAAAAGCCCCATGGAGAGCTGGGACCCCATCTCCACCTCCCCCTGGAGCTGGGGGAGCTACGCTTGGTTGGTGAGGGCAAAGGCTGGGCCAAATGATTCCTCTCTTCCCCCCCATCTCTGTCTAGGCTCTGTAGGTTGTGTTCCCTCTCCTCCAGATCCAAGGTGTGCCAAAACCCCCAGCACTCAACGTAGCTAAGAGGGAAGGAAAAGGGGAGAAGGGGAGGGGGCAGAGGGGTGCAGAGCACCAGAAAGACATTACTCCCATTCCAGTTCAGCTCACGAATGTCAGGTTGTGTTACAGTGAATCCCTTTAAACGCTGATGCTGCGCACGGGGCCTGAGGGTAAGCTGCACCACACAAAACCAGGGGGTGAAATTCAAATTGGCAATGGGGCATTATCCAGGGAAAGCATCGTAAATCCCAACTGCCAGGGCCCAGCCAGGCACCAGAAATCTCAATTAGTGTTACTGGGGCTCTGAATTTAGGCAGGTGGGAGATGGCACCAAAGAACATCGAGTTGTGTTGTAACTGGGGTTGGGCCCCTTCTGCTTTTTGGAGGGGAGGGGAAGGGTGAGGAGCCCCTGTGTGCTGAGAGCCCCGAGGAGATGTGTCTGCCTCTCAAAAGAGCAGCCTTGTAGTTTGCAAGTGCTGTGGCTGACGTGCCTCCTCACCCAGCGCCCAGGGTGTTGGCATCTTGCAGAGAGATATCCCTGGCTGAGACCTGATGCAGGAGGAGGGATAACCCCCTCCTCCCCACCCCGAATCCTGGGGGAAATGTGGCAGAAAGGATGTGCTGGACATCATCAGCAGAGCTGGGCTGTGCAGAGCTCCTTCCATCTGCGGGAGCTCGTGCGAAACCACTTTCCTCCTGGTGCTTGAAGATGTGATCCGAGCTGACACCCGCTGCTGCTGCTGCTGCTGTGTGCAGGGAGCACCTCCCGTGCCAGCCGCACCGGCTGGGCGCACACAGCGTGCCCCCCCTGCTCCCCCCTTCTCCCCTCGCCTTGCTGTCACCCCCCCAAATCCTCCGGTGCAGGGACTCGCTTCAAAGCCTGGGGTCTGGTGAATGCATCCTGGTGTTGGTCCCTCTGGCAGCCAAGCTATGCTGTGATGAGCTGCTGGAGGAGCAGCCCTGGTTTGGTGTGAGCTGGGACCCTCCCCGCAGCTCCCCGGCCAGCAGTGCAGTGGTGATGGAGAGCAGTGGGGCACCCAGGGTGAGTGGGTGCCTCATGGAGGGTGCTGGAGGCAGGAGGGGTAGGAAGGTAGCAGCAAAGAGATCCGAAGAGGTGAAAATGGGGAGCTGAGCAGTGCCTGGGCATCCTGGGGTCTGGCTGTGCCCGGGACAGGAGCTTTGAGCATGCTCTGGCACGGGGCTCTTGTTAGTGGAGCTGAAAACGTGCTTCAAAACCCAGCTGGAAACCATTTAATGAAAGCCCTGCAAACCCACCCAACGGGGCTATGGCTTTTTTAGACAAAAGGCTGTTAAAAGCAGCGCTGCTTTCAGCAGGAGCCTCTACAAAGGGTCTGCTGAACCCCTCTGCCACGCTTCAGGTACAGAGGAGGAGAGAGCGGCCAAGCCCTGGCCGCACTGGGCATGGTGGGGATGAGCCAGGGGCTATCTGAGAGGTGATGGGGTCACCCCGGAGGCAAAGCTTGGAGCTGGCACATCCTTCACCCTGATGTTTCGCAGAGGGGATGCTGGTGGCTGCCCAGCACAGCTGCTGCGGTGGCAGCACGTCTCCCTCTGCGTGTCACTTCGATCGCTCCCCGGGTAGCTGGCATTTGGATGCAGGATCTGACATAATCACACGCCCAAGTGCTTCGCTATAAACATGCTTTTCCTTTTAGAAGAGGTCTTGTCCCTCAGACAGCTGAGATGGATGAAGGCCTATAACAGAGGATGATAACTTTCGCCTGGGAGGATCGCCTTGCTCTGCCCTCCCAGCTCAGTGCTGGCACTGTTGCCTGGGCTTTGCCAGCAGGCAGAGAAAGCCCTTGGGGAGCACAGCTCTCCCCAGGTCCCCTCCAGCCCCTCTATCTGTGGAGACACCGTGGATAACCCCCCCCCCACCCCAGCACGCTGGAGATGGGGCCATGGTGCAGAGCATCAGTGGCACATCCCCATCCTATGGCTTGCCCCTGCCCGGCCCAGGGGTGATGGTTTTTGGCAGGGCTGCCTGTGAGCGGGTGGTACTGGTGACTGCAACCCTCCTTTGGGAAGGGAGTTGCCATGGAAACCCATCCCTTTCTTTTTTGGCCACGGGAGAACACTTATTCTCCATTGCCAGGATGAGGTGGGGAACTTTATCAGGAGGGAGGTTGTTAATAAAGCTGGAGAAAAGGCAAAGGCAGAGGGAAAAGGGCTCCTGCAAGGTGGTGCCTTGTCCTGCTCAGGGATGTTCCAGCCCCGGACATGACAGCGGGTACCATCCTTAGGGCTCTCCCTGGGGTCCCCACCGCCCACCTCGGGGTCTTCAGCATTATTTTGTCTGCCAGGCAAATGGCTGGGCAAGGAGCTGCCTCTCAGAGGCACCTGAACTTTAATTCCCAAGGGGACCCACACGAGCTCTAACATTTTCTTGGAGGAAAAGGTTGTTACTGAGATTATTGACCTGGAGGGCAGAGTTAAAGCAGGCTGGAAATCGTAAAAAAACGATTCCATTTTCCACCTAGACTATCAAGGCTCCCAGCAAAGTCTTCCAGGCTCTTTTCTTCTCTCTCCTTTTTTTCTTCCCCCTGTTACCAGGCATTTTTTAAGGTCACGGTGCTGCCTTGCTGTGCATTATCAAGTAATTTGCACAATATATATATATATTTTTTTTTCCCCCCTCTCTGTGTATCTTCTACTGATAATGTATCAAATGCCAGAGCATTAACAGGAGGTTTTCATGTGGGCGTTCGCTGTGTAGGCAGCACGGAACCCAACTCTCCCTTGAAAGGACCAAGGTGAGAGCAGGGAAGGGAGAGATGTGCTGACGATAGAGTAAGGGCTGGGAAAGGTGAGAGACATGAGAAACACCAGAAGAAATCCTTGAATAAACTGTGCTTTGCTGCTTTTTTTTAATTTTTTTTTAAGCTTTTTCTTCCCCACCCCCCACCCTCTGCTTTTTCCTGCTGCCATACCACAGGACAAAGACCTGGGTTTTTAAAGCCCTGAGTTTGACACCAGGCTCAGTCCCCCGGGCTGTGTCTGAGAGGTGTTTGTCAGGCAGATGCTGGCTCGCTTTGCTTGTAATTCACACTTAACCCAGCGCAACGGGAAGATGCTGCTCGGAGCAGCTAAGGGCCTGGCTAGGCACTTCTCCTGCTCACAGGGTGCAGGTGCTCAGAGCGCAGTTGGACCAAGGCAGAACCCCCTCCCCTCACTCATCCCAGTGATGCTGAGGTGGCTCTGGGGCAGGTTTTTGGTGCTTGGGCCCTGTGAAGCTCCTGCTTTGGGGGAGGAAGAAGTCACTAAAGGGTTTTTCTGAGACATCCTCCTTCCATCCCATTCCTCTGGTCCTGCCTACAGGACAGGGGCCACAACCTGCCCTTTCCCCAGTGGCTGGATTCCCAGCTACCGTCCCCCAAACCCCAGCTGGTGTCCCCTGCACAGCCCCTGCCTCTGAGCCCCCAGAGCTGCTCTGCTCCCCACAGCCAGTGCCAGGGAGATGAAAACCCTCCCTGGGTCAGACATCCCTTCTTAGTGAGAGCAGGGCAGAAAGTGAGCTGGGATCTGCTTTGCACAGCACCTGGAGTAAAGCATCCCAACATGTGGAGCCAGGCTCCCTGCTGCAACCGGGGATGGAGCCTGGCACAGGGGGGATCTATCCCCAAGCTTCCCCCTGAATAGACTTCTCTGTTCTGCTGCCATGAGAGGGGAAGGGTGCAGAGGAGAAGCTTTAGGCACAAAACCTGCTTTTTGGGGACCAGATCCCTTGTGGTGAGAGGCGATGGGCGCAGGGTGCCCGTGCATGGGGCTGGCTGCAGACGCTGCCCTGCTGAGGCTGAACCGCCCGGGCTACTGATAGCCCCAAAAATGAGTGTGGAAAGGAAGGTCTCCTAGGGCAGGTATTGATTAGGACTTGGCCTGGATTCAGGCCACCTCGCTTCAGCTATAGGCAATAAGTCTCTTTAGTCATCTACTTCCCTCTACAGTCACTAGGAAGAAACAGCATCTTCTGAAAGTGGCTCCATCCCTTCCCTGGGACATGGTTTCCCCCAGGACCCCACAGGTTTATCTGGGGTCACCCCTCAATGGACACCCCCAGCCTCCCTGGGGTGAGGAGGGTGAGTCCCACGCTGGTGTGGGGCAGGGAGATGTCTAATGGAGCTGGGAACTATGAACCCCAAATCTGGCTGGTGGCCACGGTACCCTCCTGCTGTCGGGTGGGGAGGGCCCAAAGGAAAACCCATGGAGCCAGGGTGGTCTCACCAGTACCCCGTGTCTGGGTTGGACTGGGCACACTGGTGCACAACCAGCCTGTCTTCCCCCCCCCCAGCCCTTTCAGGCTGGTCTGGCTTGTATCAGAACTTCAGCTGATCATTAAAAATAACTTAAAAGGAAGAAGAAAGCTCTTCATCGTCTGCCCAGAGCCTTGCAAAGCCCAGGGAGCAGCAGCATCTTTTACCTGCTCTCTTTTCTGCTCAGGGAGCTCCTTTGCTCGGCGGAACAGATCGCCTGCCTGATGCGCAGCAGCTGCCAGCAGATCTGTGTGCTGCCCAGCTCCTTCTGCAGGCTATTTCTGGCTCTGCCGCTCTCCGCCTCGCTTCTGTGGGGGCAGGAGGAGTTTTAGACTCTGCAAAAGTTTGTAGTTCCTATAAGCTGCCAACGCTGCCAAATGCTTCCCATGCAACCTGCTGGAGACCCACTCCCCGTGCTGGCAGGATGCTCTTTCCCATGGGCAAACCCAGGCAAATTTATCTTGGGGGAAAAGGATGGTAAAAGGAGAAAGCGCTCATTTCTGTGCTGGTCTGTGAGGGGGAGGCAATCTCTTGTCTACACGGATGGTGGAAGGGTCTCCAGGCTTTGCTCAGGCACCCAAGCGAGGTGCAGAGGTGGCACGCGAGGTGTGGGGATGCTGGTTTGGGGGTGGAAGATGCTGAGCGGTCCTGTGTGCAGTGGTGGGCAGGTAGGCTGCTCCCCAGAGGTGTGGGAGGTCGTGGTGGTGTGGGGCACATGGGGCTGGAAGCTGAATTCTTCTTTGCCATGCATGGAAAGCAAAGGCATGAAGGAAAAGGAAGGGAGAGCTCTGAGAAGGAGTTCCAGGAACGTGCAGGGACAGTTTTAGTTCCTCTTGGAATCCCTGGAGAATCAGTTTGGCTGGAGGTGAGTAATTAAGGATTCTGATGTGCTCAAGTATATTAATGTCCCTCTGCAAGCTCCAGATCAATGATGGAAGGGGAAAAAAAAATAGAAGACATGCATAATAATAATAATAATAAAAAACCCAGCAGAAACTTTGCTTGACAAGATGACATTACTGATTTTTTATGGTCTCCTCAAATAAACTCTCTAACAGTTATTAATTTAGGATCGTTAATTGCTCATCCTTCAAATGCCAGGCAGAAACTGAGGCTGTGAAATGGGATTGCTGAGGGCAAAGCTTGGGGAAGGAAAACAGCCACCCAGACTTGAAGAGACCTTCCTGGGTTGTTCCAAGTGCCTGGCACAGAAATGCTGCTCCACTGAGACAGCCTGGTGTGTCCATCCCAGCCGGGGCAATGGCTCCATCCCAAAGGATGTGGGAAGTGAATCGCAGGCTCATCCTGCTTGCATCAGTCATTAAAACCCCAAATCCACCCTGGTTGGGTTTTTTTTTTGGGGGGTTATAAGTGCTCACTGCTGAGGAGGGGCTGTGTTGCACCCCTGGAGCAGGCAGAAAGCTCTATTTCATTTAAATCACCTTTTAATTAGGGACTCGAGCTGGGTTCCAGGAGGTGTTGCAGGAAGGGAAGCTGACCCTTGAGAGCCACCCCTTTATGTCCCTTCTTGTAGCCTGGGAAGCCAGCTCAGAGTGTTTTGGGGGGTGATTTACACCTGGGCTCTCTCCATCCCAGTGCAGCGTGCCAGGGTTTTAACAGGTTGCAAAGACAGGGAGAGAGGAGAACCCTTCCACACCAGTCAGAAACACCGTGTCTTCCTGCTGTAATATTCATACTGTTACCCTCAGGAATCAACTCTCATGAATTTATTAAGACCAAGAGGCTGCTGTATTTGCAGGAATATGAAAACAGGCTCTTCCTAACCTGGAATGCAAATTGCTGAGGATGTGTGTGTGTGGATAACTCCTCCATGTATGTGTGTGTGTGTGTGTGTGTGTGTGTGTGTGTGTATAATTTAATTTCCCAGTGTATATATAAAAAAAGGGCAGACGTGACCATAGCCCCAGCACTCCAATAACACCATGCAAACAGCGTGGGGATGCATTAAAAGTCGGTGTCTCTGTGCTGGGGTGTGTGTGCACATGGGTTTGATGTGTGCAGACAAGGCAGAGGGCTGCACTGAAGCATCCCTGTAGGTGTTCGCTGAGAAGGAAATCTGGGAGAAAACCCTCTGTATTTTGGCTGCTAATCACCCTCCTGGCATTCAAAATGAGATTATTTTGGGGTTTGTTTTTTTTTTTTTCTCTGCTGGCAGCCTCCTCACACACAGAAGGGCCCAGCGAGGCTGTGCCCGTGTAAACTGGCACGGTACCAGTGTCACCCAGTAAGCTGGGGCTGGTTCTTGCATCACTCCGCGTCTGGGTGGGTGGAGATGTCACCTCTTCTGCTTGCACAGCTCGGAAAGCTAAAGATAAACCAGCCCTGATGGGTCCCTCTGTCTGTCTCCTTGGCAGATGGGGTTGTGGAAGGGAATGGGAAGGGTGTCTGGGGATGTGGGGGTCCCTGCAGCCCCCCCTCCCTCCTCCACCCCAGTGGAGTCCAAATCCTTTCAGCAGCAAGGATGCACACAGAGCAGCTCTGCAAATAGTGGGAATTTCATGACTGGGGGGGGGGAAATAGTGGGAATTTCATGATGGATTGAGGGAAAGGACACTTCTTTCCTAACCCAGCCTGCAAACCTCTGTCAGCCCTCTCCAGGCTGTGAGTTTTGTGCTTCCCCCCCTCCTCAAAATACCCTAAAAAATCGGGTTATTTCTGCTAAATAGAGATGTCACTGGCAGGATGCTGTGGAGATGCTTTGGTTGTCCTGGCTTGGGAAGCTGCTGGTAGTGTGAGTGATGCACATAATGAATTCCTGTCTTTCTCCTTCAGCCTGGCTCCTCTTCCTCAGCCGATTCTATTGGCACTCAGCAGCAGAGATGAGCAAATCATGGTGGGGTTTGGTGGGTTCCCCCCCGCCCCCCCTTCCCTCCTCCAATTCTGTGAAATTAACTTATTCTTATTTGGGGAAAAGGATTAAAAAAAAAGGGAAACCATTTGGGATCGGCTCAGCCCTTCGCTTGACCCAAGGTTAAATGTTTGTTTCATTTTGGAATTCATTATCTCCTGCTCAAAACCTTCCTCCAGTCAATGTGTCAGGGGAGGACTGGGGGGGGGGAATGCCACAGTGTGAAGGAGATGAAGCTTGCCCAGACAGTGAAGGGGTTGGTGGGATGGGGGGAGCTCTGTGATGCTTGGGGTGTGTTGGGGAGAAGGATGAGGGATGCTGGGGAGTTGCTCTGCAAACCTTCTTGGTGTTATGAAGCCAGGCTCTTGTCCCTGCAGCTGTCCAGAGAGGTGTCCTATGCTGGGGTGGGGGCAAGAGCATGGAGGAAAATCCCTGCTTGAGTGGGGAGAGTGGGGTCCTGAGCTCTTTTATGGGAGGTGGGAGCAAAGGTGACTCTGCAGAGCTCGGACCACAGCCTGGTAGGAATCACAGGATTGTAGGGGTTGGAAGGGACTTCAGGAGATCATCAAGTCTGACCCCCCCATGGTGGAAGGTCTCCATCATCCCAGGTCTATGATCTGGGACGTTGGTGCTTCCCAAGTACAGCACTGAGCTGCTGTGCATCATTTTTCAGTGCCAAACTAAGAGGGGGTGTGGGGGGAAATCCATGAAGAGGGAGAAGTTGTGTCAAGAGACCAATATCTGCACAAGCCCAACTATAAACTAGCACTGCTCAGAGCCATGCAATGGATGAGGTACACCAAGACAGGCCCAGGAGAAGGGGAAGGAGTAAGAGCTGCAGCGTGGGTGATGTCCCAGTGGGGACATGAGGGAAATCCTCTGCTGCATCCCTCGTCCTGCCTCCATCCCTCGGGCTCGGGGAGGTTGTGATGGCAGCTTTCCTAAGCACAGGCTTGGATGTGTGCCTGCTTTTCATTCAGATGTAATATTCTGATTTACAGGAGAAGGGGAAGGGGAGGAGGGGGAGGGGAAAAAAAAAAAAGGGAAACAGAGAAAGCAAACCCTCAGAAATTCAATTAAAGCTGTTGCCTCCTTTAGAAAGAAAAAGGCTACTGGCTTTGAATGTGGTAAGTGTTCCTTTCTTCTGTAAATCAATTTAGTTTATAAAATGCAAAAGGAGGAAGGAGAAAAGAAGCCAGGCCTGGTTGTGCATCATCAGCCCACGGGTCCCTCACCTCCCAGCACTGCATCATCTCGCTCCTGTTCCCTCTCACCAGTCCTCCCCCTCCTCTTCTTTTCAATTTGTGTTGTGTTGGGTTTTGTTGGGTTGTTTCTTTTCCCCCCCCCCCTTCTCCTCCCTCCCCCCCGAAGCCGAATGGGCAGGATACCAGGTGTTGGGGTTGCCAATTCTCTTGTTCCTGTTAACAGCTTTCTGGCCATCAATATTTCATTCTGGGAGATGTTAATGGCTTTGAACCCCTTTCTTGGGCGCAGGCCAAGGAGAACTCGCCACCCTTTGCTCAGCTACTGCTGTGTGTCTGTGCTGGGACATCACAGCTGCTCTGTTTGGGGAAGGAAAGCAAGCCTCTGCTCTTTTGTGTGGGCAAGGATGGATAGACCCCCTGAGCATCAGCTCTCCTGGCCTCTGCCACTGCTCAGACACCCTGCTCACATCCCCTTCCCCATCCCTGAGCAAGGGGTGCACAGCCCAGCTCGGCTAACTCCTCCTCAGGACTGTCTGCAGCCACTGCAGCCCTGAGCACAATTAAAACAAATTAGGTTTCAGTGCAAACAAATAATTTGGAGAGCAGCGATGGCTGGGCTGTGTTTGCCCAGCTTTCAAGATGCTGCCTCTCTCTGCATGTTAAAATGGAGCTTGGCAGATGCCTGAGAGCATCCCACAGCCCCGTCTCGCCGGTGCAGCTCAGACGAAGGTCGGAGCGGAGGGGACAGGCTGAGGACAGCCTGGGGAGCCAGACTGGCCAGCGGACCCTTCCTGGGGCAAGGAGGTGGCCGTGACCCCTATTTTCCCTAGCTGAGAGGAGTAATCACCCAGCCTGGATTAGGCAGCTACACAACACGGTCTGAGCAAGACCTAAATACTCTGGAGCGGTGTTTTGCAACGTGCCTGTACAGCACCCAATAAAACGGGCGCTGACCTCAATTGAAGGCTCTCAAAGCCACTGCCATATTAAAATTAATGAACTGGCCCGAGGAGAAGATGCTGTCATTTCAGGCTAGGATAAACTCCCCGTGTCACTACGGCAGGCTCCTGCCTTTTTCCTTTCCAGGGATGAAAATCAGTGCCCGTGCCCGGCCATCCTCGCTTGGCAGGGTCGGATCCCGCTGGCAGCATCGCTTTTGTGAGGGATTATGACAGGCAGGGGCTGCGTGGCTGTGGGGAGGGAAAAAGGGGGGGAGCAGAGGGGAGGGGGGAAGAAAATGCAGAAACTGTTGGAGCTTAACTGAGCCTCCGTGCTGGAATCCTTACCCCAAATCTTCTAATTAATAGTCAGGATTAGCAGCTGCTGAGGTTGGGTTTTAGCCATCTAATCATAGCAGCACAGACTGGCTGTGCTCAGCATCCTGAGCACAACGCAGCCTTTCTAGACTACCAGATAAATAAGTTCACAAATTAAACAACAACAAAAACCCATTACCATTTGGATGGAGCCGTTCCTTGCAGTTGTGCTGTTTGGGAGAGGGAGGATTTGCCGTTGCGGTGCAGTTCTTGCTAATAAACCCCTTCTTTGTACTCAGGATCTGGCTCCAATTGCCAGAGTCTTCTTCCAGAATAGCTCCTGTCCCTCCCTGTGCTGCAGAGATGTTCCCCTCTCTCCGCTGCTGCTGCACCCCAAGGCCAAAGCCAAGCCCATTCCTACGCCTGCTGCACCTCATCCTGGTGCATCTCCCATGCCTGACTGCTGGCAGGGACATCACCCATCCAAACCAGCCAGGTTAGCCCACCCCAGTGCCATCAGCGCTCCTTTGGCCTTCCCAAATCTCCCAAATTTCTCATGGGGGCACAGCCCAGTGCTATAGGTACCCTGTACCTGGGAAGGGTCTGACCTCACAGACCCCCATCTGAGACCTTATCTCACCGACACCTCAGCAGCTCAGCTCCCAGCACCGTGACACAGGAGATGCCAAACCCATCCTGGGAGGTCACTGGACTGGGGATACCACAGCATCAGTGGTATGGGCCCTTTTCCAGGAGCTGCCCCTTGTCTCCCTGGGGACTGGAGGGGGTGAGTGGTGGGGCAGCCCACTGGGTAGCCCATAATAGCTTTTTGTGTTATGGGATTACTGGGGTGGGCTTTTTTTTCCCCTTAGCAGCGCTGCCAGCTCTTTTCTTGACTGTACAGTAGGAACAAAGGAGCTCAAGCTGTTTGTCTTCATTTCTCCTGCTGTCTTTTCTTCCATTCAACACTTGTGCCTCGCTGGTGGTTTTCCTGGCTCTGTGGGAGTGCGAGCACGCGTCAGAGATGGGATGTGGTACCTGGGTACCCTCCTGGGCTGGAGGATAGACCAAGGAGAGGGGGGTGCAAGGAGAAGGGAGGGGGCGTGAAGGTGAATGTGGATGATGCTCTGGGGTACATTTTGCTGCTTGTAAAAACCAGGCAAACTTTGCTTCCTGGTGTGTTTTCGAGTGCTGCCTCCTGCAGCTGCCTGTGCCGGCTCTGACGGGTCTCTGCAGCTCTCCTGGGGTATTTTGAAGCTCCCAGCTGGACCAGAAAGCGCCGAGCTCCAAACAGGGTTTGCACAGCAAAACACAGCTGAAATCATCAAACACCACATTGTTCCTGCGAGGAATGGAAATCAGCTCCAGCACCACCCTCACCTCAAAGGGTTTATGGACTTTGCTGTAAGCCCTTTGCTCAGAGCCCAGGAGATCTGAGGAACTTCCCATCCCCATCCCTTCCCCACGGGGAGAGGCCAGAGTCTCAGGTTTTATTTGGTTTTAAACATTAATGACTTTCCAGCTGCACAGGTCCAGAGGGAGCTACATGTGGGGTTACTGGTAGTGCTGGTGGGACTGGGGGGGTGGTTTGGATGTGAGGGACTCACAGCCCCAACCTGCTGCTCCCCCAGCGCCCCGGCACACAGATGAGCCTTTGACAACTTCCAATTCTCTTTTATGGAGCTGGGTACTTGTTGCCATCTGCTCCCAAATGTTCAGCACAAACCAGCGTTCACTTTTACGGCTTTAATTAACCTAATAATAAGCCTTGTGTGCCAGGCAGAGGAGAGGCAGGCACTGGGGCTCTGCGTGTGCCCTCCCAACAGAAGCCTTTGCTGTCGGGACAGAGCCCAAAATCAGGGGAAGCCTCAGGGCAGTTGAGGGATTCTTTCTTGGTTTTTTGGTAATTCATTAGTGGTGGTTAATTAGCACCATAGGCCTACTTCAGCAGCATTTGGTGGTAACTGCCACCCATTTTTACAGCTTCCATCCCTCCCTGGTGCGGAGAAACCCCTACCCATATGAACTTTGTTCCTGCTCCCTGTACAAGCCCGGCACATCTGGGCTCCCAAATCCCCTTGGTTACCCTGTTATTTGGTCCCAGGGCTCAAATAACCACTTGGTCTTCCTGTAGAAGGAGAAGGTTGGCTCTTCTCACCCTGGCTCTAATATCCTTACCCTGGGATCTCGCCTGTAGCAGCTGGGTCCCCCCCTTTGCTGTGACTCCAAGGAGACTAAATTTCATGAGGTTTTCATTTCCTCACTGTCCTGTAAAGATGTTTTATCTTGGAAAGGCCACTCTTTTTATTTTTTCCTTTCTTTTTTCTTTTCCCTTAAGCGTAGGGGGGAAAAAACCGAAGCGGATGGAAACGTGCCCTTTGGGTAGATAAACATACTTTTCTCTCCTGCTTTCTATGATGAATGTGTCAGAGGATGGGAGGAAGGAAAAACAGAGGGAGGGATGGTAGTTGTAAAAGTGTACGTGGATGTATGGGTAGATAAACAGACATTTTGTTTCCGATGGCTGGGTCACTAAGTGGATAAATAGATAAATCTCTGCTTCTTATTTCCTATGGTGGCTGAGTCACGGAGGAGCGAGATGGGGAGATACTCCTCAGCCAGATGCTCCCTGCTTTCAAAAGCATCATCATCGCTTCCTGGGCCGGTGTAAACTGCTTTCATTCCAACATCCCAGGATCTGGGCCATTATCTCCCTGTTAATTACTTTAAACTATCTTTTCCCTGAGTTTCACCTTCTTTCTTTCCCCGCTATTTATCCTGCCTTGTATCATCTGTAATAATCCCTCTGATGTCTTCCCTCATCTCTCGCTGGGTCCCGGTGGGACGGGTGGTGGGTTTGTGGATGTGTGTGAGAGAACGAGAAGAGAGCAAGTTGTTTCCTTTTATCTCCTTCCCATTCCGTATTATCGCTCCCCATGCCGCCTCCTGAAGTGTGATATAATTGCCTCTGAAAGCACTGCCTGCCTGTCATATCTTATTGCTTGGGTAGGGTATCAACAAAATGCAAAGAAAAAAAAAAATCCAAGCCAACCCTGCCACAATTTAAAAGCATTCAGTGTCTTTTATACGTTTCCACCCTGTTAGAAACATATTTAATAAAGTTTTGACGTGTGGAAAGAGGCCCAGTAAGTGATGATAAAATCCTGAGCAGCGGCGGCGCACCAAAGGGGACGTATTAAAGTTAATGAATAAATGGGCTGATTTCCACTGAAAAATGCGATTGTAAATAAGCAGCAGTGGTGGGGAGGGGGTGTGTGTGTGTGTGTGTGTGGAAAAAGCAGAGGGCAGATGCTGTACATCCTCGTTCGGAGGCTGCGGCAGCGGAGAGAAATTGGGCCACCAAATAAAGACCCTAACGAGGGCTGATGGAAATGGATTAAAAGAGGATTAGGGGATTTCTGAGGAATTTAAGCAGAGCCTGAAGGGAAAGTGAAGACTGAACTTTTAGGGGAGCTCCCTGAGCCAAACCTAGAAGACTTGGAGAAACGCAGGTCCCAGACAAGTACCTGAGCAGCAAAAACCTGGCTGCATCCCTGGCTGTGGCAGTGGTGGTGGGGGGGGGTGGTTTCCCTGGAAGTTGTCGTGGTTGTACACCCATCGTGCCCGGTCCAGGGTGGGCAGGGATGCTGTGGATGCAAAGAGCCAGGCAGTAGCCTAAAGCAAGCAGGCGATGCAGAATCTATCTGAGCAATACGAAGATAGGCAGGGAAGCGCCGTGTCTTCTCTCTCTCTGATGGCTCAGGCAGCAAATAATAAGCTAAATTCATGAATAAATTGTTTGCCTACAAATAGTTCACAGCGCTCGGGGCTTCCGCCACGCGCCGGCTCCTCACTGGGGGAGGAATCTGGGCAGTCAGCTGCTAATTCCAGCCCTTCATTTGGTCCAAACCCATCAGATTAATTAGCAGCACCCCTGTGTCTTTCCCCTTGCTGGGAGGAAGGACTTCCAGTTGCCAACAATTCCTCCTTCACCCTGTCTCTGAGTCTTTGGGATTAAGGATGCTCTACCTTAAATTCCCATCTTTTCCCCCTCTTCTCCGTGCTCGTGGAAGATGCTGCTGTACCTTGGTGATTGCAAATATATTTAAAGATCACAGCAGAGACATTAAAGCTCTATTAGACTTTCCAGTCTAACCTCCTGCAGGTCCAGGATGGGATGCTCCAGCTCATATGAAACGAACGCTGTATTTAATCTGACAACAAATCATCAGGCACAAGGAGGGAAAGGAGGAAGCTCTTCCTACAGTGATTTCGTTTGCCTGGAGCTTTCAGTGCAGGGCAAATATTGGGGGGAACATTAAAGAGAAACAAACACTTGTTTCCAAATATCCTTGAGTGCTCAATTTGGTGGCTGGTGGCTCAATTTAGAGGAGCCTTAATGCTCGAGCACCCCCCCCCCCGTAATACTCCACGCTTGGGTGTGCTTGCTTGCTGCAATTAGGCGCCTAGCCCTTAAGTAAGAGGTCAGCAATACTGTCTTACAGCCAATTAGTCAGGGAAACCAGAACTGAGCAAGCCAGTGCTTGCTTCTTTGAGGCAGGCTAAGCAAAGGGGGTTGTGTTGGTGGGGGGTTTGTTTATGTTCTTGTGATGGACTAGCATGGTTTTCCCTTTGATAAGGAAGGGGGGGGAGGGAAATGAAGAGGGAGTCGTGCCCAGCATCCTCCCCTCTGCCTCTGGTGAGGAGGTGATGCAGAGAAATTGGTTGCAGATTTCTTGGTGGCTTTGCAGTTGATGCTTTGTTGCAGGGCAGAGTGGTTTGGGTGGGGAGAGCTATGGGGAGGGGGGCAGTATGGGGTCACCCAGCACAGACCCACACGATGGGCACCCCAGGGGAGCAGAGCAGGGCTGGAAATGAGCTTCATCTTGGCTTTAACTAGCGATTGCCTAACTCAGGCCATGGTGTTTTCAGCTCCACTGCTCCCATTTGCGAACTCGTAGGGTAATAAAGACTCCCAATCCCAATCAATAACACTTCTGAGTTTGCAAAACCAAATTATAAGGCTTAATCCATCTCAGGATCGTGTTAAGTCAGAGCAGGCTTGCTTAAGTCAGCAAGAAGCCATGACATACACTTGGTGCAAGCCGAATAACTTTAACACCCAGCCCAACCTGGCCAGACAGACCCCTAAGCTCCAACACTTCAGGACAGACAGAACCCAACCCACATCAAACAACCAAACCCCATTCACCATCTCCAGCCAGCACGGCGGGTCTGTTGTTGCACTTAATGCTACATGACATGTAATTAAACTTCCAAACAGCTGCCTTTGTAGCCCATCCCTGGAAGCAGCTGCGTAAGGAAAGGGGCATGGGGCTGTGCTGGGAGCGATGCTGGAGCCGGCGTGCTGTGCAAGGGCTCCCTGGATGGGAGAAGCCAAGCTGGTGGCCTGACTTATTATGCAGGGAAACTTTCTGCAGAGGCTGGAGCGGTGACTCCGTCTCCTCCCCGGCTGCCAATACGGTGCTGCATCACTGAACTATATAATTGCATATTTGTTCCTGTTGGGTTTTGAAATATTAGGACCCAGTGTATAATTCCACGGTGCCTGTGCAGCAAATTCTGCTGTGTAACTACAGGAGAGAAAGTTGTGCGAGGGGAGCTGCGCCCACAGGACTGCTCCCTGTAATTAAACCAAAAACTGGAGCAAAAAGCAGGTGGGAGAAATAAATCTTGTTAGTTAGTTCTCTTTGTTCTTCCTCCCCACCCCGGAGAGGGATGCCTTGGTGCCTTATGTGGAGCTGGTCCATGCAGAACAAGCCCTGCCCTCGTTTTTCCCCTTGTTTTTCCCCTTCCATCCTTTTATTTTGTGTTTTTTTCCTGGGAGAAACAGTTTGGGGTTAGGTTGTTGGGGGGTAGAAAGTTGGTTTTCACCTTTTAGTCAACTTGTGCTTCTGCAGTGATGCACCTGGGGTTTGCTCCCACCCAGCTCCCACCTGGATGCCAAGAAACCATATAAAAACTGGGATTTTTTTGGGGGGAAGGAGGGGATTTTCCTCCTTTTATCCCTAGAAAGCACAGCCTTACATACCCACACCAGCAGGTTGAAGTGTCAACACCTTTGCTTTCTCTGCAGCCATAAGGATGAGGGAAGAACACTGAAGA